>JAUCBN010000044.1:9620000-10245000 GCA_035048815.1 Abelmoschus esculentus
ATCGGGATCCTCCAAATCCCATACTCGGAATGTCACATCGAGTATCATCGAATGAGGCCCGCGTCCACACAGCATCGAGATCCTACATTCAGAATGATCTTCAAAGTCATCACCCGGAATGTTACATCGGATGGCCTTCGACGTGTTGCAACACTTTTGGATATCCGGATTTCCATCAAACAAGAACTCGATACACACAAATGATCCACCTAGGATCCTCACAACAAAACGTATCAAGACTTAACATAATTTAGTCGCTTGAGGTTTAATATCCTCAAACTCGTGTTAACAATTCATTTCATCATTTATAGGATTCACTAGGACTCTTAATTCTCTTATCGAACCTCAACAATACCAAACTTGTCGAATTCTCACAGGGGTGTCGATACCCTTATGTGGGATATCGAACCACCCTGCCTCGATACCCACCCAAAGAAGGCATCGAACATGGGTATCGATACTGGTATCGATACCCTTTGACCATTTTCAAAGTCAGCGAAAAAGGGGATTATTGGGTTCGATACTGGTATCGATGCCATTATGCCACTAGAGGGCTTGGTATCGATACCTCCTCTTCTTCATCTTATTTTCTCTCAGGGGTATCGATACCGGTAGCCCGTGTATCGATACCCCCTGCACGAAAATGCAGGTTTCACATGATATTTTCTAAGGTTTAGTCCCAAACTCAAGCCAAACAGTCCTAAAGTGTTTCTTTCATTTCTAAAGATGATTAGAGTGTTTTAACTTCAATTTCATGCCACCAATCACATTAGTCCGAACTTCACCATTAATGACCCTTTTTCAAGCAAACCAAGCAAACCAAGCATATACATGGATTCTATATGCTATGCATTCTACCATGAAATGCAAGATAATTAGAAGAGTTGGGAGTACCAACCTTGAGCTAAAAACAACAAAACCCGAGCTCCCTACACCCTTAAGCTTTTCCACCTCCAAAGCTTGATGATGGCCCTCCAACCTCTTTCTCCTCAAGCTTCTAAACGAGAAACACGACCCACAAAAACAAGATTACTCCTTTAACTCTTTGTTGGAAGGAAGAAGAGATGGGGAAAAGGTTAGCAATAGTGACTTCACCATTTCTTTTTTTTTTTCTGCAAAGGGATTAACTACACTCCCCCCTCTCTTTGTCTCAACCTGCACAAAGACCAAACTATCATTCACTAAAACCTCTCTAGCCCAACAACACTCAAGCCCAACCAAACTAGCAGCCCAACCAGGCCCAAAACCTCACAACTCGGGGCCCAAAACCGGAGCCCAACCCTCGGGTTAACCCGACGCACGAATCCGGAAATTCGGGTCGTTACAATGCCTTCTTTTTAAAGTATTGTGACCATTTCGATACAAACCCCATAATATTGTGGCTATCCATATAATTTAGTCTTTATTTTTTTACCGTTAATATTATTTAGTAAAGAAAAGAGTTTTATGGTAAAAAATCAAAACGCGATTGTTTAGGTCTGTAAATTTTAATAGGATATACTCTTGTATTTAATTTCTATCAATAAAATAATTTAAATCTCCCATTTTTTTCTTATTCTTCTTCTATCCTTTCTCAATATATTTTTTTTCTCTCTATTAAAATTTATATTTTCTCTTCAGAGTAATTAAAGTATCTTCCTAACAAATAAATATTCGATTTTTTATATATTTTTTATATTTTAATAAAAAATAACAATAACATTTTGATTTGTATTTAGATTAAGATTTAAATATTTAGCTTAAAATTTACAAATTTAATCAGTAGGATTTATGATATATTTAAGTTGGATTGTATAATTAAATATACCTATTATCAACCCTTAGTTTAGATCATCATATTAGTCATTTCAGTCAATTTTTATTTTATTTCTCAAGTTTTTTTTTTTAAATTAGCCCAAAAGTGATACAATAATAATACATCTAAGCTAATGTCAATTATTTTATTATTTTTTTTACATATCATCAAAAATTTTAAAATAGATTGAACATATAGTTTATTTACCTTTATAAAAAATGATAATATCCTTTTTTTATTATTTAAATATTTTTAATTATTTGATGAGGTAGCAGAAAAGAAAAAATAGATGACCCGATATTTTAATAAGAATAAAAATAATTTTATTATTTTTAGTACCCTACTTATTTTTACGTTTTTATTTTAGTACCTCAATTTTTTTTTGATAAAATAATACTTAACATTATGTATCATTTCTAAATTGATAACTTCGTCGTTTAAACTAAGAATAATTATATTTATAATACGTACCTATGTTTGTGTTTTTATTTTACTACATTATTATTTTTTTTGATAAAATGGTATTTAACATTATGTAACTAACATTACGCTTCATTTTTAAATTGGTACCTCTACTATTATAGAATTTTTTATTATTTTTTCTTTATTTACGCTGAAACTCACAACTAAGTCACCAGTTAACCGATCACAACCATCCATCTCAGCTTTCTTATCCTTCTTCCCAGCACTAGTCGCCTACCTGAATCTAAACCCCATCCCCATCTTTCTTCATCATCAATAAAGAAAATATTAGAAAAAAATGAGGAAGGAAACAAAAAATAAAGACTTTCAAGATGTCTCTTACAATCCCAACTAATCTCTCAAAATTGCATTTGAAGCCAAAGCTGAAATGTCAAGTTATCGCCAAGGTTACATAAAAATTATTCATTCATCGTATATGCTCCTATTTTGACAAATCGGCTTCGCCTCTACAAGCCTGTTGTGGCCGACATCTCGGGACTTACCCCATGCAAAGAGCAAGCAATTCGCTAAGTGCGGAAAGCAACAAATCAAGAAGCTGGAGTCATCGTTAAAGATTTATGCCCCCGATAGCGCACTAGCTCTGGCTATCAAAGCAACCATCGAGAAAACCAAGAGTCGGTTCCACAACTACGTCAAATACTGCCTGCTCTGCGGCTCCGATGGGTTGCCTCATTTGATAGTGAGTGTCATCAACTAGGGTAAAATGAAGTATAATAGAAAGTAGGGTTTCAGAAAAGGAGAATTTGAGGGTTTCAGGATGAGACTTCATTCATAAGCAACAAAAAAATATAACATTTACCAACATTTAGGTAGTGTATATACACATTACAACCTGTCATGTTCGGGACAAATAACTAACATAAAAGACAAAGGCAATTATGGAAAAACATAAAAAACATTAATAGGTGAATATGTTGACATGGCCGCCCTCTTAATTAATGGTCATCAATTCTAGTAATCAAAACGTCATCGTACTGTCCTCTCTTCTCTAGGTAACTTTCAATCTTCGGTTCTTCTACATTTTCCCCCTTTCTGACTTCTCAATTTCCTTCACTTCTTTCCAATTTTTCCCAAGGGCCATGACAATACCCTTGTAGGACTCGATTCTTGACCCCAAGGATCGAAATCGGGGAACTGTGATTTCAGAACCGAGTAGTCCTCCCAAGTAGCTTCTTCTGGTCCCAAATTCGTCCACTGAATCAACAGCTGGGTGACAGTCCAATTATGGCGCTTGACCATTCGCTTGTCGAGGAAAATGGCAGGGTAGACATGAGGCTAACCATAGGAGCACAAATCTGGGGGATTCAATGAGATAAGTATATGATTTCTCACATTTTTCTTCAGCAAACTCACATGAAATACAGGGTAGATTTTGGCCGAGGGGGTAGTTCCAATTTGTAGGCCATTGATCCCAGTTTCTGTATGATTTTTTAGGGCTCATAAAACTTGGCAGAGAGTTTGAGATTCTTGCGCAGAGCCAAAAATGTCTGGCGATATGGTTGCAGTTTTAGGTAAGCAAGATCCCCTTCCTGAAATGTTCGTTTGGTTCTCTTTTTATCTGCATAGAATTTCATTTGCTGTTGTGCTTTGAGTAACTGGTCCTGAAGCATATTGTTTATATTTGCTCTCTGTGTCATGAGTTCCTGAACACTTTGCACTGAGGACTCTCCAGTCCCTAACACGATAGGAGGCTTATAGCCATATAGAACCTCAAATAGGGTTATTCTCAATGCAGAGTGATAATTGGTATTGTACCACCACTCTGCTTGTGATAACCATTTTCCCCAAGTAGTAGGTTTCTGGAAGCATAGGCTTTTGAGATATTGTTTGAGGCATTGGTTGAGCCTTTCGGAATGACCATCAATTTCGGGATGGTAGGAAGTGCTGAATAATGCTTTGGCTCCCAATTGCTTCATGAACTTTTTCCAAAAGAAGCTTGTAAATGTCTTGTCTCGATCAGAGATGACAATTATAGGTGAGCCATGTAGCTTATAGATCTTATCTAAGTACTGCCGAGCTATGTCAACCATAGTGTAGGGGTGGGTTAGGAGAATAAAGTGGGCATATTTGGTGAGCTTATCTATCACCACTAAAACAAAATTTGCCTTCATAAAAGTAGGAAGGCCTTCAATGAAATCCATGGTGATTACTTGCCATGCCTGTGTTGGAATAGGGAGGGGTTGCAAGAGTTCGGGTGGGGTCACATACTCATCCTTGACTCTTTGGCAAGTGTCACAATTCTTCACAAAGTCCTTAACAACAGCCTTTAAACCAGACCAATAGAAATGAGCCTTGATCCTTTGATAAGTTGCATTGATTCTAGAATGACCCCCTTGTGTCTGTATCAGAAGCATTTTTTCTTCCTAGAAAATAATTGATTAGCTAAGAGCAGCTCTAGGATTGTCCTCAAATGTTTGGCATGGTTAGTAATTGTGACACCTCCGCCCCGGATTAGGAGATGGGGTGTCGATTGGATTTACGAACTCGATCTTAAACCGAACTTTGTATTCAAAACTAAGACAATTCGTTTATTTGTATAACATTACAAGTCGATTACGAGTGAATTCCTTTATCAAATGTCGAGCCAATTTAAAATTTTTTCAAACTTAAGCTTATTTCACATTTCGGTTATAGTTCACCAAATACACAAGCTCGATTTCTAGTCACACTTGAGTTCAATTCTAAAACCTTTAATCAAATTTTATTCGCTTAGCAATCTTTAATATGTTCATACTAACCAATCAAATTAATCTCGAAATCTGAACCAAAAATGACTGGAGGTATCGATACCCCTTATAGAGTGGTACCAAAACAGGGGTATCGAAACATAGTTCAATACGGGTCAACTATGTTGACTTGTTAACTCATTGACCATATGCTAGAGTAATCTGATTTGATACGGGTATAGAATCAGGGAGTTCACTGGAGGGTTTGGTATCGAACCCGATGTCGAATCAGGTCTATCTCACTGACTTGTTGAATTAAGGCTATGGTAGCCTGATTTGATACTGGTATCGAATCGAGGAGCTGACTGAACAAATCAGTATCGATACGGGTATCAAACCAACGATTACACTGGACAACTTGGTATCAAACCAAATTGCTAAGGCCAAGGGGGTATCGATACCCATGGAATTGGTATCGATACCCCTGCTCGAGTTAGCAGGTTTCAAAGTTTCTAATTCACTCAAATCATACCCGAAAGTCTCCTAATTAGCCTCAACCATTTCTAGACTCTATGGAATAGTCTTAAACATATTTTGTCAATTTTTCATCATTTCAATTCTAATACCTTTGTACCAAAGATCATTCACTCTACCATATGTCATTTAACAGGCTAACTACCCCTTTATTCCATACTCTTACACAATGGCAACCACACAACCTTAATACTACCTTAAGGTTCACATGCTTACCTATTAGCTCATTAGCTTGTTTAGCAAATATTCCAAAGACATAGTATACAAATTAGGGACCAAGACCTCTAAGTGCATAAAATTAACATAGATTTGCTTACCATGACAACTAGCCTAAATCCAAATTGGCCTCATGGCTTACATACCATAATCACATAACAAAGGCCATAATATAAACAAACCACAAACCAAGTCCCAAAACGCATAAGCTAATCTAACATGATCGTCATGCCATAAGGATTACATAATAATGCTCCATGACATTATGTAGAAACATTAGCCAAATCTCAAATGCATGGAACAAATCAAAACATGACCACTATGCCACCATAAACTAGGAGTTACAAAAGTTACAAAATACCATACTTTGGTTTGCTTGGTTGGTGTCCTTGCTTGCTATCAACTCAGTCTAGCTCCTTGGCTCGATAATCTGTTGTTTTGGGAAGGAGGAAACAAACGGTGGTATGTACTTATGAGTTACTTAGTGAGGCAGCCCTAAGTCTAACCAATTTAGACATTAAACATATAACAAAATGACAAGCTCCAATTAAGCAATCAATCGAGTTAATATTAACATCTCAATCATATGTGTAAAGAGTGTCATGCTTTTCATGCTTGTCTTAGTATCATGTTACTATGCCGCTAGCATGCAAACCGAATTCGCAAACTCTATGCTCAATAACAAATTATATTCTAATGCTCAATGGCAAATTATATTCAAATGCTCAATGGAAAATCTTAATAAAATGTTTAATAGCAATCATAACCAAATGCTCAATGGCAAGTCATAAGCAAATGCTCAATGGCAAATCATAATCAGATGCTCAATAGCAATCGTAACCAAATGCTCAATAAAAATTTCGTATCCAAATTCAAATGCTTCACAAGCAATACATTTACAAATGACTTTCTCACTTTAAGCCTTAACTCTCGAATTAGTTTCGGATGATTCCCTTGGTATAGTTAGACTAGGTAAGCGAGTCATCAAAAGTACCACGAAGGCACTGACAGAAGTACCACAAAGGCAATGACAGAAGTACCACAAAGGCACTAACAAAAGATACCCACGGTATCTAACAAATGGTGACTAACCACCAATCAAAGGTACTCATAATACCGAACAGAAGTACCAAAGTACTAAACAGAAATATCGAAGAACTGGGCAAATGTACCAAAGTACTAACAAATGAGCTCAGACCCTATGCATGTCGTACTACCTATGACCAACTATAGAACAAAGCTCGATAAGGATTTCATTATTCTTTTACTCATATTCGATTCATATTATCCAATTGTCATAGTACAAAAGCATGAGTTCATAACATGCTATCAACAAAAGCATTCAACATGCTATTATCAAACATATATATATATATATATCATGTGAACATATAAGCATACATATCATGTTACCCACAAAGCATTATTCTCATGCCATCAATCCAAAAGCATTCTATCATGCTACTAACCAAACATGTATATCATGTGCACAAACAGGCTCGTATATCATGATGTCAAACAAATATTAATATCATCATAAGCATACTTCATGCATGATTCACATACCTGGCATCAGTAGCCGCGTGCCATTACTTACCTCGACACTTCAGAGCCATGCAACCTTCACATTTCTCATCTAATTTAATTTAGTCCCTTAATTTTAAACCAATTAACACATGATTTAATTTACAACTTATTCGAATCATTTTACTAACCCGATTTTTAGGGTGTTATAGTAATAGACTGGCTATAAATTAATATATCATCAAAAAAAACTAAGACAAATTTTCTCAAGAAGGGACTAAAAACATCATTCATCAATGATTGGAAGGTTGTTGGTGCATTCGTGAGACCGAATGATATCACTTTAAACTCGAAGTGTCCATGGTGGGTCCGAAATGTTGTCTTAGGGATATCCTCCTCCTGAATTCGTATATGCCAATAGCCTGATCTAAGATCAATCTTAGAAAAAAATTTTAACTCCAGCCAGCTCATCCAAAAGATCATCCACTGCAGGAATAGGAAATTTGTTCTTCATAGTCATAGTGTTTAATTGCTTGTAATCTACACAGTCTCCAAGTTCCATCTTTTTTCTTTACTAGCAAGCATGGTGAGGCAAACGAGCTTTTGCTTGTTTGTATGATTGAAGAGGCTAGCATTTTTTTTACTTGTCTTTCCACATCAGACTTCTGATGATAGGGAAATCTATAAAGCCTTAAATTCACAGGTTGAGCTTCAAGTTTAAAAGTGATCACATGATCCTGTCTTCTCTTTGGTGGCATCCCCTTAAGCTCTTCAAAAATCATTCTATACTCCTGCAATATTCCTTGTAAAGCTTCTGGAATTTGTTCTTCATTCACTTCAACACTCAACAAATAAATTTCTCTAATAAGCTCAGAGTCTTTCTGTGCCAATTTTTTCATTTTTTCTCTAAAATCAGTTTTACATGAGCATTTTTCTTTGGCCCCCTTTCAGAATAATTACCTGATTTCCCTTCTTAAAGGCTAAGATCATTGCATTAAAATCCATCACAATTAGGTTATACCTACTCATCCAATCCAATCCCAAAATCATATCAGTTCCTCTCAATCTCAACACCCTGAAATCGTGTGAAAACTGGTGGCCTTGCATTTTCCAACTCAACTGATTGCTTTTTGTAGTACTATGTAGTTATCCATTTGCCACTGTTATCACCAAGGGGTTGGTGGTGACCAGGTCCACTCCTTCCTTTGTCCATCTTGGTGTGATGAAGCTGTAGGTACTCCCACTGTCCACCAATATGCTCAGGGGTTTCCCTCTGATGGTTCCAGGTATCCTGATAGTACTGTGGCCTTCATTGCCTGTTAAGGCATTGATAGATATTTTTATAGATCATTCTTCTGGAATTTCTTATCCCACCTCCTTGCCTTGTAATTCTTCTTCAGGTTTCTGTTCTGTGGCCATCAGTTTTGGGTTTTTCAGCTCTTTCATCAGGTTTAATTGTTTTTGCTTGAACTGATGTCGAAGAGAAAATTTTTCTCTACACTTAAAGCAAAGATTGTTGGATCTTCTATACTCTAGTAGGCTACGTTTTGGGTTGTACAGTTTTTGCACTTGATTTGGTGGTAAGACAACAGGTATTTGTGTAGGAAAAAATTGAGTATTGCTCCTTGTAGCTAACTTATATCTTTTTTCTTCAATTTCCAATGACAGCTCATGAAGTTTAGCTTTTCTATATGCATCACTAAAATGCCTTGGTTCATGAATCTTCACCCTATGTTTAATTTAATCTTTTAGTCCACTGATAAAACTAGAGACAAAATATCCTTCCTCCAAGTGAGGGTTATTCTGTAACATGAAGGGTTTGAGCTCTTCAAATTTAGCTTGATAGTCTTCCACTGATTTCTTTTGTACAAGTTTGTTAAACTCTTTAACTACATCACTATAAGTTCGATCACAAAAGCAATGACATAAATAATCAATAAATTCCTTTCATGTTGTCTGATGCTTTTGCATGATGTATCCATCAAACCAGGTTTCATCTTTACCCTCTAGGTACATAGCAGCCACCTCTAATTTTTGTTCATCAGGAATAACAAAAATATAGAAATATTTTTCACACTTCCTAATCCACCCTCTTGGGTTATTCCCATCAAACATGTGCAACTCTATCTTGGGTTTCAGATTGAAAACATTCCAAGTATTACTGTGAGTAACTTGTGTTTTTCTCTCCTACTCCATAGGTTCCTGTAGCATGGAAGTGTCCCGTTTTTCTGGCCACTGACCCCCAAGCCTTAATTTTTTTGTCTGTTGTGTAGCTGCTCTTGGCCTTGGAGCTAATATTCCTTGTTCATCGAGCTTCATCGTGTACCTTTCTTTTTCATCAATAATGGTAACTTGCACTGGCTTCTTATCATCCTTCTTTCCTTGGTTGATGATAGCTGTTGGGTGATTTTTTTCAGGTGTTGCTGGTTCTGAGCCTTCAACTTCCTTGGTTATTAATCCAATGAGCTTCTTGAGATCAGATTGTGTGTCCTCTATTCTGGATTCAAGTTGCCCCATTCAATTCTCCCAAGTCTGTTGTTGAGTTTCCCACCACGCAGGAACCTTGGTGTCGTCCTTCAGTTCATCTATTTGACATTGTATCGCTGTTAAATCCATGTTTTCTCATATTACTAGTTGCTTCTTTGATTTTCCCATCTTGAAATGGATCTTAAAAACCTGGTTCTAATACCAATTGTCACCAACTAGGGTAAAATGAAGTATACCAGAAACTAGGGTTTCAAAAAATAGAGAATTTAAGGGTTTCAGGATGAGATTTCATTCATAAGCAACAAAAAACATAACATTCTCCAGCATTCAGGCAGTGTATATTGTCACGTCCCTAGATTTTCACGCCTGTAGAACTCGGCAACTCTATCCAGAACGTGCGGCCTTAGGCTTTATAACTCTAGACAAACGCCTAAGTAAGCCTTTTCACCCTTCACGGAAGATCAAACTTCCCAAGCACTGACAAACGCAAAGCGTTCTATGCGGAAGCGAATCAAACGAGATGAGCTAGGAAGAACTCTTCAAGAACGCTCAAGAACACTAAAGAACAAAGAAAGAAACACACTTGGAGATTTAGAGAAAATGCCTTTATTCCTTGGAAACTTGGAATACTCTGATACATCAAATGAGGTGGGGAAGGCCTCTATTTATAGTTGAACTCCCCTCGATCCTACGGTCTATACAATTTTACACCGACGGCTATGATACAACCTTATCCATTTACAAAGCATAATTCTAGGAATATTCCCACCTAACTATGGAAAGAATCTTCTGTGTTCACACAAAGTGTTCACACACCTTGGATGGATAAGTCTCTCCCTGGATCGCGCCAACGTTGGTGGTCTTCGCAAGCCCAGCATTGCTCTTGGAATTACTTGGGCAGGCCACATCACACCATGTGATGCCAATGTCTTGGACCCCAAACAACGGCCCGTGACATTCTCCCCCACCAAACTTGGCGACGCCCTCGTCGCGCCACTCAGACAATACTGAGTTCGATCCTGGGGCTTCTCGCGTACCTTGGCTTGCTTCTGTCTCGGAGTCTGGCTTGAATGTCCCCCCATAAGAACTGCTCTCCCCATAAAGAGCACCGGACTCTGATTTAGTTGTCCCCCCATAAGGACTGCTCGCTTCGGCTCGCACCGTCTAGTAAAATCAACCGTACCAAGCACATCTTGATCACTATCCCCGTGTTCAAGAGGTACTTCACTCATTGACCCAGCATTTTCTCTCTCCGATAAGACTTCTTCCCTGAAGCTTGACGCCCCATTGCTCCGCGGCAATGCTACACCCATCGACACTTCGGTCCCCTTGAAGTTCAATGCATCGGCCATCTTGTCCACGGATGGCTCCTCGACGGCATCCACACCAACAGGCTCAGGCAACACATGCCTCACCAAGGAAATGTCCCCAACAGTCGCCTTTTCCACGATGACTCCTCGGCTTGGAGCATCCTCGACACGCTGAATAGCTGTCAACTTCTTGGTCCCTTGCCCGACGTCTCGTCGTACGGGTACAACACATCGTTGTCTCGGATCCAAGATACACACGACGTTGGCACACAGAATGATGATCGCTTCTACACGGTCAAGGAAGTTAAGTCCCAAAATAAAATCAAAGTCATCAATATCGATTACCTTGAAGTTTTCCTTCGACTTCCAATCACCAATTTGCAACTCAACTTTCCGCACAGTCCCTATCACAGGAGCTTCCTTGGCATTCACAGTCTTGATCTTGTCTGTTGAATCCACAACTTTCAGACCAAGCTCTACTGCAGCCTTCTTAGACATGAACAGATCACTTGCCCCGGTATCCACCAAAGCACTCTTCGATCGTCCCGCCACATTGATGTCGACAAACATCAACCCATTCTGCTTCTTGCCATTCTTCTTGGCAGAACTCAGAATCATCGAGCCAAGCTTCGTAGCCTCATCACTCTCGGGCTCGTCCACCTTGGACTGCTTAACTCGACCAGGGCACTTTCGCGCTTTATGTGGCCCCTTGCACCGGTAACACTTGCGTCCCGTTACCTTCGGCTTATCACCTTTGACACTGGCGATTGCACCAAGTCTACTCGCTGGTTCACCATCTGAGTCGTTGTCCTGACGGACTATGGCATCGAGGCGGCTCCTCTTGTTCGGACACTCCTTCACCATGTGAGGTCCTTTACAATGGTGGCACCTTACGGTTCCTTGATCCTTCCGCTCATTTGGCTTTTCGTACCGATTGGACTTGGGGGATGGCTTTCCCTCGACGCTCTTTTCTTTGGGTTCGTCCTCATCTTCCCTATCACTGCCCTTGCCATGGGGCTTGGAAGACTCGTTTTGTATCTCAAACTCCGCAATCGATTCAGCAGCGGTCATCGCTTCTGAAAGATCCTTAACGCCCATTCTCTTCAACTCCATTCTTGCCCAACGCTGAAGACCAGATTTAAAGAGATACAAACCCTCCGATTTACTCAAGTCTTTGATCTGCAACTTGAGCTCGGTAAACCTTTTGACGTAATCCCGGATTGAGTCGTCATGCTTCAATTGATAAAGCCCATCTCGAGCTTCCTCGTTGGCATTCTTTGGATAAAAATGCTCCTTAAGCTCAGACTGGAAATCCTTCCATGTCCCGATTGGAATGTCGTCATCCGACTCAGAACATTTGTTTCGCCACCACAATAGGGCAACATCAGTCAAATAGACTACAGCAGTGTTTACCTTCTCGGTATCATCAGTGATACTCATTCCCCGGAAGTATTGCTCCATGCACCATATGAAGTTCTCGACATCTTTCGCCGACCTGGTTCCACTGAACTCTTTGGGTTTTGGGATGTCCTTCACTGGCTTAGGTGTCGTTGTCGAATTCAACACACCGTTCCGCATAGCAGCCTGATATACCAGTACTTCCGCCTTGAGTCCCAACATTTCCTCCCTCAATGCCTCAAACTTGGCTTCGAGAGCATCTCTCTTTTCCTCCAACTTATCACCTTGGTCATCCAGTTCCTCGAGGCGTGTGTCCACCACGTCGAGTCTCTCTACGGCATTCTTCACGGATCCTTCCATCCTGGTGACCTTGTCCTCAAGTGCAGACAACTTGTCCCTTGAGTTAGCTCGGCTTTCTTTGTTAGCCTGGGTTTCCACACCCTTCTGGCTTGCAGTAGCAACAGTCTCCCTCTTTGGTGCCATCTCAAAATCGATGCTTTCGTACCTCGAACGGCTAGAACGTTGCTCGAACAAGGCTCTGATACCACTTGTCACGTCCCTAGATTTTCACGCTTGTAGAACTCGGCAACTCTATCCAGAACGTGCGGCCTTAGGCTTTATAACTCTAGACAAACGCCTAAGTAAGCCTTTTCACCCTTCACGGAAGATCAAACTTCCCAAGCACCGACAAACGCAAAGCGTTCTATGCGGAAGCGAATCAAACGAGATGAGCTAGGAAGAACTCTTCAAGAACGCTCAAGAACACTAAAGAACAAAGAAAGAAACACACTTGGAGATTTAGAGAAAATGCCTTTATTCCTTGGAAACTTGGAATACTCTGATACATCAAATGAGGTGGGGAAGGCCTCTATTTATAGTTGAACTCCCCTCGATCCTACGGTCTATACAATTTTACACCGACGGCTATGATACAACCTTATCCATTTACAAAGCATAATTCTGGGAATATTCCCACCTAACTATGGAAAGAATCTTCTGTGTTCACACAAAGTGTTCACACACCTTGGATGGATAAGTCTCTCCCTGGATCGGGCCAACGTTGGTGGTCTTCGCAAGCCCAGCATTGCTCTTGGAATTACTTGGGCAGGCCACATCACACCATGTGATGCCAATGTCTTGGACCCCAAACAACGGCCCGTGACAATATACACATTACAGCTTGTCATGTTCGGTACAAATAACTAACATAAAAGACAAATGCAATTAAGGAAAAACATAAAAAAAATTAACAGGTGGATATGTTGACATGGCCGCCCTCTTAATTAATAGTCATCAATTCCAATAATCAAAACGTAATCGTTCTGTCCTCTCTTCTTCAGGCAACTTTAAATCTTCGGTTCTTCCACATTGTCATGTTCTGTCCTCTTTCTGACTTCTCAATTTCCTTCACTTCTTTCCAATTTCTTCCAAGGGCCATGACAGTGAGCAACGGCCAGAGGCACTAGGGTGAGTTCATCACCCCGGGGTTGTTCTTATACATCGCTGGATGGATCAGGTGGGTTGGAAGAAGCTACCTCATTGCTATAAGCGATGAAAAGAAGCCAACCATAAAGGAGAATAGGAGATCATCATCGACATGCCTTTGGCTACAAGCCTCATCTTCAAAGGCCTTATTTGGTCTATCGTCGCCGATAGAGAGCTCGTCAATGGTGACCTTGTTGTCAAGGATATCTAATCTATTCAGGTCTACATCTCTTCTCTCCCTATCTTTAATTTCTTTATTAACGTCTTTATAACAATAATAGCATGAAATAAAAAGAAATGGTATTGTATTAATAGAAAAATTTATGTTTACTATGACCGAATGCATAAACAAAGCATTTGATTGTTTGACGGTTTGATTTGGTTTCATATGATTTGTTCTTTCTGGATATACAAAGATTGAATGGGACGACGACTAGGATGGGAAGCGTTGTAGATTAAATATTAGTTAAAACCTACACCGATTTTTCATAAGAAAGGTGGAGTCTTGTCCGTTGGCTTAGGACCCAAGAATCTGCAAAGAAAGAAACACACTTTTTGTTTCTTCTTTGAATGATAAACAGAAGACAGATGTTACAGAGAAAGTGCTACTGTAGTTGTGATTTATTCATATAATTAAAGAGATATATATAGTTTAATAAAATTCTAAATATAGTCAAGTAAACAAACTTGAACTAAAATTCTAGAAACAAACTTGAACTAAAACTCTAAAAATAGTGTGAATCAACAAAGATTATTAACTCTAAAAATAGAGTGAATCAACAAAGATTATGAACTCTAAAAATAGTGTGAATTAACAAGGATTATTTGCTCACATTACTCCCCCTAATCCTGGCTTGATTCTAAATCACGAACACCAAGTTGGTGACGCATAACGACTAATTTCACTCCCGTCAATGCTTTGGTTAGTGCATCTGCTCGTTGTTCTCTAGTGTTAACAAATTCCACCACAATTTGTCCCTTCCCAACACATTCTCTAATAAAGTGAAACCTTGTATCTATGTGCTTGCTGCGGCCATGAGACACAGGACTCTTCATGAGAACTATGGCAAGATTGTTGTCCACAAACAATGTTACCGACTTTGGCTCATTTTTGGTTAATTCACTAACAAGGCTTCTTAACCATAAAGCTTGACAAGCCGCGACAGTGGCTGCCATGAACTCGGCTTCGCAAGATGAGAGTGACACTGTCTTCTGTTTTTTTGAGTTCCAGGAGACCAAACTTTCATTGAGTTAGAATGCCATTCCGCTTGTGTTTTTTCTCCTATCGAGATCACCGGCTAAATCAATGTCAGAGTAGTCAAATATATCAACTTCTTGGGAAATCTTCACGTAAGTAAGCCCGTAATGAATCGTTCCTCTCAAATACCTAAGTATTTTCTTGATCAACTTGTGATGCATGATCATAGGCCTTTCCATTTACCTGCTCGCCATTCAAATAGCATATGGGAGATCTGGCCTTTTTTTAGCATGTATCTAAGACAGACAATGGTGCGTCTATACTCCGTGGAATCAATTGGAGTTCCTTCCAAGTCTTTGTTTAGTTGTGACTTGGGTTCTTTGGGCTACTTCGTGGCATTACAGCCTACCATGCCAAACTGAGATAAAATTATTTTGGCATAAGTTGATTGTTTGAGTAAGATTTGAACCTTCTGTTGTTCTACTTCAATCCTTATGTAGTAAGAGAGTAGACCCAAATCACTCATTTCAAATTCATTCATCATTTTTTTCTTGAACTTGATGATCTTTTCGGTGCTACTTCCTGTTACAATGAGGTGGTCTACATATACTCCAACAAGCACTCTTCCTTCTTCTTCATTTATTGTGTATAATGCATGTTCTTGAGTACATTTTCTGAAGCCAATCTCTTAAAAAATCCTATCAAGTCGAATGTTCCAAGTGAGCCTACTAGAACCCATAGAGGGCCTTTGACAACCTATACACCTTATGCTTATGGTTTTGTACCTCAAATCCCTCTAGTTGGGTAACATATACTTTTTTTCCAACTCTCCATTGACAAATGCAGACTTCAAATCTAAATGATGTATCTCCCAACTTTGATTTGCATCAAGTGCAAGAATGACTCGAACGGTGTCAAGTCTTGCAACAGGTGCGAAAACCTCTTCAAAGTCAACGCCTTGCCTTTGTACATAGCCTTTAGCGATCAATCTCGCTTTGTGCTTGAAAACTTTTCCATCTGAGTCTTTTTCAGTTTGAATAACCATTTTAGGCCAATAGGTTTGTGTCCTGATAAAAGTTCAGTTAGACTACATGTGTTGTTCTTCTCAATGGATTTTAACTCTTTCTCCATTGCTTCAAACCAATGGGCCTCGTTCCCAGCTTCTTGGTAGCAAGTTGGCTCTTCAGACACCATCATCATCACCTCTTTCTCTTCTTCAATGCCTACCACTTACTCAGTGTTAGCATAGCTGTCAACGATAGACTTGAGATGAAATGGTGTGTGTGTTACTTAAGGCAGGATAATTTCAAGAATGTTTGGTGAATCCGTGTGTAGACTCAATTCTCCTCCTGTGCGCATCTCGGCTTTTGCAGGTGGTGTAACATCTTCGGCCATTGGTTCTGCATTTTCTACAACATTAACCATGTCGGAGTAAAATGCATCCATTATCGTGAACTTCGTAATCTCCTTGTCGTCACTACCACATTCTTTCCAAGTTCATTCAAGATTTTCTTTTAAAATGACATCTTTTCTAATTTGTAGCTTGTCATGGTTTGGGTCATATAGATATGAGTTTTGCATCCTTCTTCTACACCCAAATATACCATCGGTGAGCTTCTATCATCGATATTCTTGAGGTGACAGGTTGTTTTTTTTACATATGTCACACAACCAAACACTCTCAAGTGTGCGATATGTGGCTTTCTACCCATCCATGCTTCAAATGGTGTGCCTTCTCCGAGTGCCTTGGTTGGAAGACGATTTAGTAAATAGACTGTGTGCCTAACCGCCTCTCCCCAGTACTTTGCAAGCACATACGTGCTTTTGAGAAATGATCTCGTCATTGCCATTACGGTGCGATTACGACTCTCTACATCTCTATTCTGTTGCGGTGAATATGGGGACGAGAGGTGTCGCTCGATTCCTTTTTTTCACAAAACTGAGTAAAATCCGTAGATAAAAACTAACCACCTCGATCTGTCCGGAGATTTCCAATTTTGTACTTGGTTTTGTTCTCCATCAAGGATTAGAACTTCTTGAATTCTTGTAATGCATCAATCTTTGCTGCCAACACATATACCCACATCCATCTAGTAAAATCGTCAACGGTCAGTAGAAAATACTTGTTGCCAGTGAGTGTACTCAGTGAAATTGGCCCGTAAATATCAGCATGAAGGAATTCTAACAGCTTCTCCGCTCTAAAGTTTGATTTTTGTGGGAAAGAAAATCTTACTTGTTTGGCAATCACACACGCCTCGCAAAACTTGTTTGGTTGGGATATTAGTGGTAAACCAACTGCTAATTTTTTCTCCCATTTAAGCTTCAAGTTATAAAAATTGACATGGTCTAGTCTCGCATGCCATAACCATGTCGGGTCTTCAAGGTTTGTTAGAAAACAAAATTGCTTGGACATCTTCAAGGTTATCTTATACAAGCGATTTTGTGTTCGCTTTACCGATATAAAAGCTTCCCGCTCTTATCATACACTTTCATGGTATCTTCCACCATTTGTACCTTATTTTCGTATTTTGTCATTTCTAAAAGGCTTATGATGTTACTGAAAAGTTTTGGAATTTAGTAAACCTCTTAAAGATATTTCTGATTGCCGTTTTTGTACTCTAACACAACCTTTCCTTTTCCCATTATCTAAATAGTTGATCCACCGCCAAACCTTATCTTCCCGGTGAAGCCTTCATCCAGTTCTCGAAACTTTTCGCGATAGCCGGTTATGTGGTTGCTGGCACCATTGTCAAGGTACCAAACATATTTACTTTCTTCATTCTTATTATTGTGGTATATCTCCGACAATAATCACTCTTCGTTTAATAGTATGACATCCTCTCTCTCACGTTTAATGCATTTCCTCTCATGGGATACGATCATCATCAACCCGGGCTCTTCATCGATGGCGTAAGTGAGATGAGCCTCATCGTCATGACCCTTGCTGCGGCACTCCGACGCGTAATGACCCATCTTATCACAATTGAAGCATTTTATGTGACTTTTGTCACGAGTGCCATTGTCGGTATTGTTTGTGCCTCCTGCCCTATTTTAGCACATTGTACCTCGACCTCGACTACGTCCTCGTCCACTCCATTTTCCACGACCATTGTCGTTGGATCCACGCCACTCTCTTCCTGAATAGTTGTCTCCATTATTTTTCTTTTGACGTGCCTTCCACTCGGCATGAGTAAGTAGAATTTGTCCTTTAGTTCCACTGGTGTTTCTTCTAAGTCGCGTTGTTCGTTCTTCGTACGCCTTCATTCTTCCTATCGCCTCTTCAAACGGCATGGTTTCAAGATCGTGAAATTTCTCAATCCCAGCGACGATGAGGAAATATTTTTCGGGGTCGGAGTCGAGGAGCTTCTTAATCAAAACTGAATCTTCAAGTGCTACACCGAGGAAGGAGAATTTATTGGTCATTGAGTTGAGTTTATCGGAGAACTCGTTGATCTTCTCGATCTTTTTCATCTGGAGTGCATCAAACTCGCTCTTCAATGTTTTTTACTCTTGCCCTTTTCACTCGAACACTGTCCAACTACCTCGTCTTGAGACTATTCCATAATTCTTTTGTAGTCTTTTTCTTTGCAATCTGTAGAACAAAATATTCGGGAATACACTTCAGAATATATGCACGTGCTTTATTGTCTTTCTTTACGTCCACTAAGTTTCTTTTGCTGGCTCCACTCCCTCCCATACTCCTTCAGGATTGAGGATTGCCTCTGTCTTTATCGTCCACACCGTATAATTATGAGGGGTCAACATCGGATAGAGAATCGGTACTCCTTCATTCTCCTTCACAACTTGTTTTTGGATTGACATTTTCGCAGACCTCGAACGTCACGATGTTAACCTCGCTCTTGATACCAAATGTTGGCTAAGGACACAAGAATCTGGAAAGAAATAAAGGAGCAAACTTGTTGTTTCTTCTTTGAAGGATAAACACAAGACAAATGTTGTAGAGAAAATACTACTGCAGTAGTGATTTATTCATAGAATTGAAGATATATATATATAGCCTAATAAAATTCTAAAACTAGTCAAGTAAACAAACTTGAACTAAAACTCTAGAAACAAACTTCAACTAAAACTCTAAAAATAGTGTGAATTAACAAAGATTATTAACTCTAAAAATAGAGTGAATCAGCAAAGATTATTAACTCTAAAAATAGTGTGAATCAGCAATGAAAAAGATGACAACAATGATTGTATGAAGTTGTGTAGAGACTTTGGGAATAAGGCAAAGAAGGAGGGTGGATACATTCGATGTTAGACTTGTTGAAAGAGTAGAGGCTACGATTGTGCTACCCACGTGAAAAGCATATGAGTGTTCGTTGCTAAAATGAAAGACAAGAAGATGGTGGTGATCGAGGTGGAGAACAGAGGGGGAAACAATGGAGCATCTTTAGGGTCTTCATTCTCAGGCAATAAAAGGCAAAGTGTGTTAAGTTTCATTTCAAATGTTGCTTCCAATTCCATGAATTTTAGGTTTCCAAGGTCATAATCATCCTACGTGGAAAACTAACCGGGAAGGGAATATATGTCTTTAAAAAAAATAACTTTAGATATAAATTTGTAAAAAAAAAAAAAAGAACGCTAGAATAAATAAGGTACTAATATGTAGTTATCCATTTAAACTATTTCCAACCAATGAGACAATAACAAATATCACCGCCTCAAAAATAAAATAAAAATAAATCCCACAAATAAGAAAGTGGGGGCTTAAACCCACAAGTCTTAAAAAAATCATAGGTAAGATAACCACTATGCTAAACTCATTCAATGATTATATTTTTCTTAAATTATTTTTAACTTAAAAACACAAACCCAAAAGCCGAAGAAAAATTAAATGCAATGATTCAAGCTTGGTTATTGGTGAAGAAATCTCCAGTTATATTTACCACTTCAAGGCTGTTGGTGAAGAAATATCCGGCGATTCCCTCATAAAATCAAGTTTGGTTTGTTTTTACCAAAGATCAGGTACACATTTCACGTTTCATTTCTCAGAGGTCTATGTGTATGCAAAATTGAACTTTGTTGCGCGTAGGATGACTTACACCTTTATAGTGCAAGCATACACCTTTACCAAGTTATAGTATTTAAGATATCGATCTCACAGGGACTGGATAACTACGCAGTTTATCACTCCTTTAATAAGAAAAATTAAAAACACAAATAATTGATTGGATTATGAATAACTAAAAGAAATAATTAGAATTAAAAATATGATGGGAAGGTTATGTTAGATTTCTTTGTAGTATGGAATCCAATTGTACAATATTCTTATCTTATTAATGAAAAAGGTTGAACTTTCGCTTCGGCGGGCCGCTGAAGGGTCTCCTTAGTTGCCTCGACGGGTTATGCTTCGACAGAAAGTCAACAACTCATAGTTCGACAGAGTATCCTTTATTGACTCCTCCTTATCCTTAATTCAGAGTGCTATTAAGGGTCAAGTCTTGATAATACCTCCCGGCGTGAATCAGACTCATGTTCCTCATACAATCCTTCATTAATTAAATCATTAGGATCCATTCCCATTATATGGTTATGAATGATACAACAAGCTAACAATATATCAACTTGTGTTTGAAAATCCTAAAACGGTTCAGCATCTAAGACACAAAAATGTTTTTTTAGAATCCCAAAGACTCGCTCAACAGTGGTTCGCAGTGACGAATGATGAAGATTAAAGAGTTCCTTTGTACTTTTCAGACGATGATCATTAAACTATTTTAAATGATATCGAACACCACGATATGGAGAAAGAATTTCATTCCGAATATCATATCCAGCATCAACAAGATAATATTTACATGCAAGTTGACAAAATATTACTATTATTTAATATATTATGACATCAATTGACACATTTATATCATTAATGCTAGTTTTTACCTTCTGGAATTCTAAATCCTCTTGGACGTGTAAGTGCATCTGCTAAAATACGAGAATCATTTGCACTGCCTTGCCAACCAGCTAGAACACAAGCAAATTTCAGATTGAAGGTAATGGCAGCCAATACATTTTGTATTGTTTCTCCTTTACGACCACGAAATCTTCCTTGAATGCTAAGTGGGACAGATGCACGGATATGAGTGCCATCTAAAGCTCCCACACAATCTTTAAAATATGGGTAAAATCTTAGATTGTTTCTTATTTCAGGAGGAGTTGACTCATCTGGTAATCTAATGACTAGTTTATATAGTTTTGAAATAGCTCTCAATACAATCCTAAAGTAACGATGGATTGTCTCAATTGATCTATAATATCTAGATCCAACCACTCTAAACCTTACATTATGACCATTATATGTAAGAATATGATAACTTGTTCCCTAACACTCACAGCTCTTGTTGATTGTAACAAGTTGTTCCTAGTAAGGATATCACACAAATTAAAAAAAACAATTGGTCGCATCCTTATTATATCAATACAATTTTGATCACCTCTATATAAAATACTATTAATATAAATTTCTCTTTCATAATCTCAGTTCACATTAGGGATGGGCACGGGTTGGGTTGGGTCGGATTTTCGGCCCACCCGCACCCGACCCGAAAAATCACACCCTCCACCCGCCACCCGATCCGACCCGGTTTTAGGGTGGAAAAAATCCGACCCGACCCGCGACCCGATTTTTAAGCTTTAAAATCTAAATCGACCCGACCCGACCCGAATCATTAAAAAAATGAAAATTTTAGGGACTAAACTATAAAAAAATAAAATTTAGGGATCTAATTGTAAAAATATTTAATTTTAGTGACCTAATTGTAAAAAAAATTAATTTTAGTGATCTAATTGTATAAAATATATATAAAGAGGGATCATTATTGCAAATATCCCTAAAATATATATGGAAAAATTACACTATTAGTCCCGGGTCGGGTCGGGTCGGATTTTTTTACCCTAAACCCGAACCCGACCTGACCCGAGACCACTCTTAAAAAAAACTCGACCCGACCCGACCCGAACCCGAATTTTTCACCAAAAAATCCGACCCGATCGGACCGGGTCAGGTCGAAACCCGTCGGATTCGGGTTCGGGTTCCGTGCCCATCCCTAGTTCACATGACATTCACGAGTTATTTATTTTTTAGATCTTAATTTTTGAATCAAAAGAGCCCCAAAAGCTAAAGCTGAAGCAATTTTCCCCTAAATTTCTAATTCACTGTCATCTAGGTTAAAAAGCTTAAAAGTGATTTCTAAAATTTTTAAGTACAAACTTTCTAAATATAACTTTTCATTCACATGAGTAAAAAGCTTAAGCAACAATTTTTATGAAATAAAATTCTTGTGAGTGAATTTTTTAACCTAATCAACAAAGAAAAACATAAAATAAAAATAAATATAAATAGAGAAAAACAACATAAATTAAAAAATAATGAGAGACCCCTATATGAGGAAGAACTAGAAATAAATTTTTCAAAAAAATTATATATATATATATATATATATGAAACTTACCTGGGTGATAGAGTTGATTGTTGTAGTGAGATGGAGAAGAAGATGAAAGCAAAAATATCAGTGAAAAAGAAGAAGAAAAGAAACAGTGAGATAAAAGAGTAAAGTGATTTAGTAAAAAAAGTAGTAGTTCTGATGGAATTTGAAATACCGAAAAATTATGGGTAAGTCATTTTATACGGGTCTTTTATCTTTTTTAAGTTGACTATAGTTTAAATTCATTTGATTGTAGTTACTTTTACTTTGCCAAACATTGAAAAAGAGAGAAAAAAAAATCTTGAAAACAAAATCCTTAAAACAAACGAACCCTTAATGTACTAATCAAACTTGTTTATGGTTCGCAGATATTGGCATATGCAATGATGAGTGCGGGATCATCCACATTGGGTGTGACTAATGTCAGAGATTTGAATAATTTTGACTGTTGGAGTGTTTAATTTTAATTTTCTGTTATGTTTAGCCGTTAAGAGTCATTAGTGTTTAATGAAATGCTGCGTTCCATAGCAACCCTAGAAACACTAAAGTGATGTCGTTTTAGCTTTGGCGTTAGGGTAAATGTTGACTCTGGCTGAGTAGTTTCTTTATCGAATATCAGAATCAGTTTCTTCTTCCTCTTTTCTTCTCTATTTCTTCCTAATCATCTTCATCTTTCTCTCTTTTTCTTTCTATTATTTTTGACAGCTTACAAAGGTATCAAAGCTACTTCGATCTTAGGGAAAATGGTGGAAACTCGTAGCCAAGGTTTATTAACTTCTGGAGCTCAAGCTACAACAACGGGGGGAGGACCACAAGAACAAAATCCAATTCCTAAGTGGAAACAAGAGACGAATCGGTTACAGAAGAACATTCAGAAGCTAGAGGAATCCATGAATGATAGATTCCAGACGATGCAGGTGACAATGATGGCTAACCTTCACAAGCTCCTGGAAATCGGCTTGGGGAAAAAATAGTGGTAGAAGAAGACATGAACCCACATGCTGAGATTTTGGGTACACATCCTCAGGCGCAGGCAACAAGCAGTCATGTTCCAAACATAGAGCCACCCATAGTGATACCGAATACATCAAGAGTGATGATAGAACCAGATTTGCAAGAGGTTCGACCAGAAAATCCAGGTCAGCAATTAAATTTCGCTTACAAACTCTTGTGTCCAAAATTCGATTGTTATGATTTTAGAGGGTGGGTGTCCAAACTTGAACAATATTTTGAGGCAGAAAAGGTATCGAATTCAGCTAGGGTCTGGGTTATGAGGTTGCATTTAGAAGGAAAGGCTTTAGAATGGCACTAGTTTCTGTGTAACACTAGTAGAGATTTGAAAAGATTGTGTTGGAAGGAATATTTGGGATGAATGAGAGAAAGGTTTGCTCCAGAAGGCATAGATGACCCCTTTGCGGAACTACTAGAGTTGAAAAAATTGGAGACTGTAGAACAGTTTTATGAGGATTTTATACACTTGGTAAACCAAGTCAGATTGCCTGATGACTATGTGCTAAGCATGTTCAAGAACCATTTACGGTTGGAAGTGAATCAAATTGTTAAGCTGATGCAACCTAAGACTTTAATTGATGCATTCAAATTGGCCAAGCATGTGGAGGCTATATATTTCCCTATACACAAGAAACCTTTACCTGGAATGCAACTGAGGCCACTTGGAAGTCAATTGACCTTATCAATTCCTCCTAGAAGTTCAACTAGTACTTTCAGATGAGGGTCTTCAGCCATAGAAACCAATTCTGGATACGCTTCTAAGGTCCCTACTCCTAAACTGTTGAGCCCAAATTCTAGTACATCAACTGGGAATACTGCTCCTGGGAAAAATTTGTCAACTGCTGAGATTGATGATCGAAGGAGAAAAGGATTGTGTTTTTGGTGTGCAGCTGATGAGTACCTAAAATTCCTCATCTTTTATATCATTTTCCCATTCGATGACTACTAATAAAGACAAATTTAATGGCAATAATGGATAATTCCGTTTATTTTCCATATTTTAGCATCTCAATACTTAATTCGTGAATTTATCTATTATTTGGCATAAAACAAGTACGGTTAATGGTTTCTTCTCTTAGACAGGAAAATACCACATAGGTAATGCCAGATAGCATGATGGATGCTGGAAAGCAAAGCTGGAATGCAGATTAGTACCCGCCTCGGCAGCACTTGAAGGCCTCGGCAGCACATGGAACATAAAAATTGATATGATAGGCGATCTGAAGAGAAAAATAAGATGGACGTTTTAATACAAGCAACATAGAAATCGGAGCTGAGGAACACACGGAAAGTCAAGTTCAAAGGCCACGGGGGAAAAGAATCCTTATAGGAATAAACTAGTAAATAAAATAAATATCTTTTATTTATGTACTTAACTTGTGTTTTACTCCAAGTTGTATTCCTACTTTGGAAAGGTTTACCTTAGGCCAAGCCTATATAAACCATAGCCTATGTAGAGAGGAGGATATCTCGAAATAAAGTTTCATAGAAAAAACCTAAACTCCTCCATCGTCCCCTTGGGGTTTAGGTTAGATTGTGGAGTAGCTATGGAAGAAAATTGTACTTTGCTTTCTTGTTTCATGCAATAAAATACCGAGGTTTGCTTTTTCTTTGCCATTCATTGTTCTTGCATTCAAGCTTAGGAGAGAAGTTCGTGAGAGATCTATTTATCTAGCATCGGGAGATGTAGATTCACGAAAGGGATAAGTACGGTATTTCAATCGCGAAATACTAACTCGGCCTAGGGATAGGTTAGAGTTTCAACGGCTAAAAGAAGTGTGAGATTGGTTGGTGGTTATAGTTGATTCACTCCGGGAGGTATCATCAAGGACTAGTCATCATCAGTACTTCGACTTAGGGATAAGCGAAGTCATCCAAGGACACTTTGCCGAACTTTGATAAAGTCCACCCAAAAGCAAGGGATTGCCGCGACGGACAAGTATCGTCGCTGCCAAGGCAATAATCTGCAGTATTGCCGAGGCAGTGATATACAATTGCATGAGATAGAAATAAGTCAATTGAACCCACACTACGAAGCACTCTAACCTACCCCACTTCTCCATCCTTGATTTCTTGATCATTTATCTTTATCGCTTTAATTAGTTTCCTTAGTTATAATCCAACTCAATTATTTGTGTCTTTAATTTTTCATTGTACAGGAAGAATAAATTGCGTAAGTAAATCCAATCCCTGTGGGTTCGACATCTTAAATACTACAATCTGACAAAGGTGGAAGAACGAATGCTTCATCATAAAAGCAGGACTTTCTAGCCTCCATCAGCAGCCAAATACACCCCTGGCCACAAATGTGTCAGGTCCCAAGTGTTCCAAATTGTAGTAGAAGGAATGGAGAACGAGGCTGAAGTTGAGGTATTCTTGGACATGAGGAGGTTACAGAAGGAGGGATAAAAGATAATATGAAGAGTAAGGATCCTATACTATCCTTATAGGCTATGTGGGGAGCCTCTAATTTAGAAACAATGAAGATTCATATGCAAATTTAAAACCAATCTTGTATGGGGTTGTTGGATACTGGGAGTACACACAATTTTCTCAACTGGTCCTTAGTGAAGAAATTGCAATTACTTGTTTGCAGGCACAAGTCCCTTAAGGTAACAGTAGCATATGGGAAATAGTTATCAACTCTTTGGGAGTGCAAGGATGTGGAATGGACATGTCAAGGGGGAGTTTCATTTCTGAGTTCATGGTACTTCCATTAAAGAATTATGATGCAGTTCTGGAAGTAAAATGGTTCTGTCAGTTGGGGATAATCAAGTGGGACCTTGGACAGTTAACCATGTGTTTCCAATTGAGAGACAAAGAAGTTAAATTATGTGGATCTAAGGAGAAGCCAGTACAATAGATTGAATCCAAAACTTATGAAAAGTTTCTGAATGAAACTCTAAATCCTTTAACTAAAGCTTTCTGCTTTTTGGATACTCAGATGGGAGTAGGAGTGACTGAAGAGGCTGAAAATTGGGAAATCAAAGAGATTCCACAACAGTATGAGATGGTATTTAAGGAGCCAAAAGGTTTGCCTTCTATAAGGGAGAAGACTTATAGCATTAAACTAAAAGATGAGAATGTTATGATAAAAATTAAACCATACAGACATCCTATTAGCCAGAAGGATGGAATAGAAAAAATTAATTCGAGAAATGTTGGATGCTAGAATTATAAGAAACAGTAGCAGTGCCTTTGTCTCTCCCATAGTTATGGTTAAGAAAAAAGATGGAGGGTGGAGAATGTGTGTTGAATACAAAAAATTGAACCAATTGACAGTGAAGGACAGTTTCCCAATGCCTATTATTGAAGAGCTTCTAGATGAGTTGGGAGGAGCTACTTGGTTTTCAAAGCTGGATCTGAGGTCAGGATACCATCAGATCAGGATGAGAGACTGTGATGTTCATAAGAAAGCCTTTAGAACTCATGAGGTAAATTATGAGTTCCTTGTGATGCCTTTTGGACTCACTAATTCCCCTACTACTTTCCAAGGTCTTATGAACATGGTTTTCAAAGAGCATTTAAGAAAATTTGTCTTGATCTGCTTTGATGACATACTAGTTTATTCTAAGGTTTGGCCAACTCATTTGAGTCATTTGAAGGTGGTGTTAGCATTGTCGCAGAAACATCAATTATTTGCTAAGAAATCCAAATGTAGTTTTGGAGCAAAAGGGTGGATTATTTGGGTATGTTATTTCTAAGAGAATAATAAACATGGATGAAGTCAAAGTGAAGTGCATAAAAGAGTGGCCTGTTCCTAAAACCATTAAGGAATTGAGAGGTTTCCTAGGCCTTTCAGGCTACTATAAAAGATTTGTGCAGAACTATTGATGGATAGCTAAACCATTGACTAATTTACTGAAGAAAGGAGTCTGAAATTAGAATGATGAGGCCGATGTAGCTTTTCAGAATTTGAAAGAAACAGTGAGTACTGCTCCAGTATTAGCTCTGGCTAATCTGGAAAAGGAGTTTGTTTTGGAGACTGATACAGCAGAGGCTGGAGTGGAAGCAGTGTCGGTGCAAGAAGGGCGGCCATTGGCTTATTTCAGTAGAGCCTTGGGGGTAAGACACAGGGGATTGTCAGTCTATGAGAAACAGATACTGGAAGTACTTATGGCAGTGAAGAAATAGTCTAATTATTTGATTGGTTGACACTTCATAATAAAAACAGATCACTTTAGCCTCAAGTTCCTTGCTGAAAATCAGGCTATCACACCATTTCAACAAAAATGGGTAATCAAAATGATAGGTTTTGACTATGAGGTTCAGTATAGGAAAGGTTCTAATAATATAGTTGTTGATGTGTTATCTAAGAGACCTTGTACAGGAGAAATTTTCCATATTGGGGTGAGCCATATAATTACTGAGTTGATGCAAAAGGTGGCAGCTACTTGGATTTCAGATGAAAGGCTTAAAAAGATAATCAAAGAGAAAGAGGCAGGATCATAAAAATATAGGAAATATCAGTGGGATGGCAGAACTCTGAGGAGGAAGGCTAAATAGGTTATTGGGGATGATATTGATCTAAAAAAAAAAATTTATAATTTTTCCACAATAGCCCCATTGGGGGCCATTCAGGGGAACAAGCCATCATCCATAGAATCACTGCAGTATTTTTTCGAAAAGGATTGAGGAGGGAGGTTAAACAAATGGTAAGGGAATGTATAGTATGTCAGAAGAGCAAGGGTGATTTACAACATCCTAGGGGACTTTTACAACCACTTTCAGTGCCTCTAACAGTTTGGTATTCCATCTGTATGGATTTCATAGAGGGACTTCCACTGTCAAGGAAGAAAGATTGTATTCTGGTGGTAGTGGACAAACTCTCCAAATACAGTCATTTCATTGTCTTGGCTCACCCTTTCTCAGCCAAGGTTATTGCTCAGGTATTTCTTGAAAACATTTTTAAATTGCATGGACTTTCTGAGAACATAGTTTGTAACAGAGACAAAATTTTTATGAGCTTGTTTTAAAGGGAATTGATGGGGAAATTAGGAGTGTCTTTGCACACATCTATGGCCTACCATCCTGAAATCGATGGACAGACCGAGAGAGTTAATACCTCAAGATTGGTGTAAATGGTTGTATCTTATAGAATGGTGGTATAATACCTCAAGCCACACTTCGATCCAAATGACTCCATACCAGGCTATGTATGGGCAACCATCACCCGTGCATTTACCTTATCTACCTGGTGAATCTAATGTGGCAGAGGTGGACAGAAACATGAAGCAAAGAGAAGAAATGATCAAGTTGCTAAGGTTCCACATACTTCGAGCTCAAGACAGAATGAAGGGGCAGTCTGATAAGAAAAGAGTCGAGTGTGAATTGAAGGTTGAAGATTGGGTTTTCCTTAAGTTACAACCCTACAGGCAGATCTCAATTTGTGCCAAGATGAGTTAGAAGCTATCTCCTAGGTGGTTTGGGTCATTTTTGGTTACTGATCGTGTGGGAGCTATTGCCTACAAGTTAATTTGCTAGAGGGATCCAAAATACACCTTGTTTTCTATGTTTCACAGCTAAAAAAGAGAGTTGGAGCTCATTTGATCCAAGAAGAATTACCACTCATGGATGAAGAAGGAAGCATTAGCAAGGAACCAGTAAGAATATTGAATCGCAAGATAGGGAAAAGAGGTAATCGTGTTGTCACGGAAGTCTTGATTGAATGGTCCAACTCCTTCCCGGAAGATGCCACATGGGAAGTTCTTCATCTCTTGCAGTAACAATTTCTAAATTTCAATCCTTAAGGACAAAGATTCTCTAAAAGGGGGAAGTATTGTCAGAGATTTAAAAAATTTTGACCGTTGGAGTGTTTAATTTTAATTTTCTGTTATGTTTAGCCGTTAAGAGTCATTAGTGTTTAATGAAACGTTGTGTTTCATAGCAGCCCTAGAAACACTAAAGTGATGTCGTTTTAACTTTGGCGTTAGGGTAAATGTTGACTCTGGCTGAATAGTTTCTTTATCGAATATAAGAATCAGTTTCTTCTTCATCTTTTCTTCTTTGTTTCTTCCTAATCATCTTCATCTTTCTTTCTTTTTCTTTTTGTTATTTTTGACAGCTTATAACTAATTAGAACCAAACCGGGATCCGACACACCGCGTTGCCTAATTTCTGCAAATCATTGGATAGCTTCTGCGATCATGTGGCGGTGTCGATATCCTTTACTTTGTTCAGCTGTGTGATATACGCCGGTACAGCTATTCATGATGTAATCTGGTTGTCCAACTATTGAAACACCTTCATCAACTTAGTTGATGTATATGTATAACTACAAGGGTTGATTCGGTAGTTTACAAGTTAAAAGAGGAAATATAGACACATAACATTGCTATTTTGGAATGCTAAATGTATGTGTTTTCTTGGTTAATACAACCATGCTTCTTGTCTCATCAGATGATAATTGCTTACGGTTAACATGTACCAAAACAAAACTAATAACATCATCAAATTAGAAAACAAGCGTAATGTAATCACTAATTTTATTCGGGTCTAAACCCAATTTTAAATTTTTATTTCTTTCGAATAACGGACTTTAATTCGATATATAAAAATCCAAAAATAATTAGTATAATGCATATTTTATTTAACACATGTGAAAATTCAAAAGAAATGTGTATATATGTATGGGTATAAATATTTGAAATTAATATTTTGTTTAATTTCGGTTTACTTTATTTATTCAATAGTATTATTTTATTGGTTTACTTTCGGTTTCTTTTTATTAAATTAGTTCTTTTATTTATTATTATTATTATTATTATTATTATTTATTTTTATTATATTTATTACAAATATCAGATTTATAAATTAAATCCAAAACAATTTAAAAAAGTAAAAGCCCAAATGTTTTTATTAATAGTCCATTACAAATATATTAGAGGCCCATTCTAATATTAATAATACAACCCAAAAAATATAATTAAAGCCCGAATGGAAATTAAATTACATTTAGCCCACATATCAGGCCTGCTAAGGACAAACCCCTACCTATGTTGTTCCATGCGCAGCCCATCTCCAGCCGTTGGATCAAATCCAGATCCAACGAATCAGATCGAAGCATGAGGAAAAGCATCTGGAAGCTCCACGCTCTCATGCACCTTCCATCGAGCTCCCCAAGCGCGCGTGCGTTGCATGCCCCTGACCTTTCGAATCCCAGACGCCTCTTTAAATCTCCTCATCGTCCGATCGTCGGCCGTTCATTCTCTGGTGATGGTCCCCTCGTTTCTCCGGCGGCCACGTTCACAAAAAAACAAAGAAAAATTTCAGACTTGTACAAATTTACAGAGCACAAACGAGAATTTACAGAAGGAATTCTGCCAAAAATTTCAGAAATATATCAGATAATTTCAGCGATTTCAGAGACAACAGATTCAACCAAACAAGATTCCAGAGCATCAATCAATAGAAAATTACGAGTTTTTATTTATTTTTCATTATAATTTTCGGTTATAAAAACCGATTAGAACCACATGTAAAGGGGTTCTCCCACCGATTCAAATTAATACAAAAGAAGCATTTTCGAGGTATATCCTCCTTTTTTGGCATTCATCGATTTGAAAAACAAAAAGAGAAGTTAGAGCTTCGTTTTTACTTTCATTTTGAGTCTCTCGTGTGCTTTCCTTCCTCTTTCGCCGACGAGAATCATCGTGCCGTCGAGGCGTTGTTAGTGAGCCGAAAAGAGGGGGAGTGTTGTTTCCTTCGCTTCTGTTTTAAAAACAAAAGAAGGATTTCCTTTTTTTTGGGTAAATGAATCGGTTTGGAAAAAAGGAGGGGTTCCGATTTGATTCAAGTTTCGGTTTTTAAGGAAGAGAAATGAGTTATTTTTTTGCTTTCATTTTTTGGTTTCGAAAAAAGGGTTTTCAAACTCGCCGGCCACCACGAGCGATGGACGGCGTGGTGTTTCTCGTGGTGGTTTTCTGGAAAAAAAATAGTGTTTTCTGGGTTTTACTGGGTTTTGAAGATGAACATCCTAATGTTCATCCTTCATGTGATGAACGATGGAGATAAAAGGGGAGGTTTAGTTTGGAATGGAAATGAAAATGGGTAAAAAGAGGAAAACCGATTTATTTTTGAGATTTATACTCGATAGAAACTTTTAAAATGGGTTTATTAATTTTTTAAATCCCTCCTTCCCATTTTATTTTCGCCCGCAATCCTCCCTTGTTTGTTTTGTCTTTCGATTTGATCACCAATTCAGCCATAATCGTCATTTTCGAAATGGTTTATTTACCCGTAAGTCCCTCCGTGTTATGAAATTTATTTTTAAGACCTTACCCTTTTTTTAATCACCCAAAAGGTCCTTTGAAGTTTGAAAAACCTTTTAATTTGGTCACCTTTTTTTTATTTCGTTTTAAATCTGAAATTTTGTTTTATTTTATTAGCCCATTTCAATAGTTATATTATTATTATTATTATTATTATTATTATTACTTTGGTCCATTTTATTTCATTTAATTCGTTTATTATTTTATTTGTTTGTTAATTTTTATTTATGCCATTTATGTTCATGTTTATTATTTCTTTTATTTATTTATTTTGCATATTTATTTATATTTTATTTATATCATATTTCATCATTCATTTTTAATCTTTTTTATTGTACATGTTGTACATATATTTGTTTTATTTATGTATTTTAGTTTATTGTTGCATTTATTTGTTTTATCTTGTTTTATTTTTTTATGCATGTTGATGTCTATATTTGTTTTGCTATTATTCATGCCATGTCATTTAAGTTTATTCTTTTTATGTTGTCCACAAATGTATCTATTTTGTATATATTGCTTACATTATTTTGATTACATCACACTTTATTAATTAAGATCTTAACGCAATATTTTTTTTTATTTTGTCGTAACAGGCCCGACACCAGGCGCATTGGTGGCAATGTATGCGTTTATCTTCGAATAAAGATACAGTAAAATAAAATTTGAATTCGAATTTTTAAACAAATCTCAATTTAAATGTCATTTTAATCCGAAAAATTTAAAATTAATTAAGCGGTAATTTGATAAAGGTGCCAATTTGGGGCGGTTTTAAAATGCTACCACCATTTTTAAATCGTAACCGACTCTCGAACCCGTTTTATTTGAATCTCTGGTTTTCCCGGTGTCCAGTCTACCAAAAGTGACCGGTGGCGAATCTAACCCTTTTTTTAAAACCCTAATTTTAAAATTCCTTTTTTTAAACCCCTAATTCCCTTTCAAATTCAAATCTCTAAAAACCCTAATTTTAACCTAATTTTTAATTTTGAGACCTAAAACATTTCAAAATCCCAAAATTTAGGTCTAAATTTTGAATAAAATTCTTAACTTTCAATATTGAAACCCTAATTTTCTAATTTTTTTTTTTTGAAGTTTCTACTAGTGACCCATTTTTTTACCACACTTAATATGGTTTTTAAAAGGGTCGCTACGCTTAACTTCTTTTCCTAAGTTCGTTATAGGGATGATAACACGTATCATTGTCTTATTAATTAAAAAAATACTATAATGATACTATGTGGTATTAAATCTTATGAAAAATCCATGAAAGAGTCTAATCATATGAAAAATTATTAAATGAATATGTTAAGACTTGTACAAAAACACCAACAATTCCAGAATCAAAAACGCCAAATTGTACGAGATTTCAGAGAGGCGATTACAAAAAATTCCAGAGCATAATCGGCCAATGTTTCAGCAAATGTCAGAGCCAAAAATCAAGATATCACATGAGAAAAAAATTTCAGCAACATCCAATAGTAAAATAGGAGCAATTTATTTTCTTTGCTCATGTAATTATCCGGTTATAAAAACCGAGATCAACACTTGTATTCGGGACCTTTTCCCTCATTCTCAATCAATACAACAAAAACATTTTCAGAGGTAAAACCCCTTCTTCATCTTAGTTGATGTATAAGTACAACTACAAGGGTTGATTAGGTAGTTTACAAGTTAAAAGAGGAAATATAGACATACAACATTGCTATTTTGGAATGCTAAATGTATGTGTTTTCTAGGTTAACACAACCAGGTTTCTTGTCTCATCAGATGATAATTGTTTAGGGTTGATAAGTATTACAGCTAAACTAATAAAATCATCAAATTAGAAAACAAGCCTAACTTTTTTTTCTCAAGTTTATTATGGAGGTGATGACACGTATCATTGTCTTATTAATTAAAAAAATATTATAATAATACTATGTGATCTCCTGACTAAAAGAAAAATAATTGTATGTCAGTTTTTAGTATTAGTTTAAACGTGAACATAGATAAATATTAAAAATGTAGTTATTTCTACGATTTAAAGGTTTAAATGATTAAATTGATATAGTTAAGGGGTCGAAAAAGGATTTTGCCTATTTAATATTAAGCCTAAGGGTTCAAAAAGCATTCTATCCCCCTAAAAATCCATGAAAAACTCTAATCATATGAAAAATTATTAAACGAATCTGATGAATCAACAATAATCCTTTTCTCGCAGTCAATAATCAATCTTCTTGGTTTCAAAATCTCGTAATATTTAACTGTTAACAAAAATGAAAACCAGAATACATAAATTATATTAAAAAAAGAGACTACATAGTGAAAATTGTAGCAGGTATTCTCATGCTGGAGTGACCAAGTCTGCCTCCACGTTGGCTGAATTCCTCAACCGATCAGCAGCTTTTTCTACCTAAAAACCACAACCGGAATCTCATGTTTCAATCATATGTTCTTGAATCAAATGTTGGATAATACAAAGTTAAATACCTCCTTGTTCCAATTGGTTCTGGCTGTTAGAATAATGAGAGTTGCTGTCTGTAGAAACACTCCAATCAGCATCCCCACCAAAGCCCCTGAATTGTAGCAGGTTACACCACATCAATTTCCGTTAAAGGTATGTCACGTAGTGACCTTGAAAGCGATTCAAAAAAATTAAGAGATTACATTGAAGTTTAAAACATAGGTGACCATATTAAAAGCACTTTAAAAAGCTCGAGGGACTAATAGTGTAATGTACCCTTAAATTAAATAACAGGTTTTAAATAATTTCATTCGAAAACAGTACAAATTTCCCAACTCAATATAAAGTTTATTGATTTTATTTATTCAAAAAAATAATATTATGTTTAAGAAATAAATTAAATATCAAGTATTCACATAAAAACAAATAATTTTGGTTAAAAAAAGATAAATAAATAGCATTTTGTTTAACTTTGGCTACATTTTATGTCATTTGGTCCTCCCTTCTCATACATTCTGCTCTTGAATAGACCAACTTTAAGATGCTGGATATAGGAATAGGTAGGTGCCCAAAATGAGTATATTCATTTTTTACATATAGTTTTTTTCATATATATCTAAAAGATTATACAACATATTTACATCTGATATATGTTGTGAACAAATATATATATATATATATATATATATATATATATATTTAAAATATTAAACAATTACTGTTTATGTAATGCATTTGTGAGTTGAACAAGTAGAGGATATCTCACTAGGACAGTGAGGAGAATCCCATGGTAGATTAGGCTTCCATGAATCCAGTTCATTCGGCGACAAGCTAAAGGGAAATACCATTGGTCGGATACTCCTCCAATGGCTCTCCTCAAGGGCTTCATTCGAGGTCTTCCCCGTGCCTCGCAGATCTTGTGGCAAGCTTATTTTCTGGTTTTATTTGAAAAAATCTCCGGTTATATTTACTGCTTAAGGCTGCTGGTGAAGTAATCTCCGACGATTCCCTCCCAAAATCAAGCTTGGTTTGTTTTTACCGGAGATCAGGTACACATTCCACGTTTCATTTCTCATGTCTCAAAGGTTTATGTGTATGCAAAATTGAACTTTGTTGCGCGTACGAAGACTTCCATTTTTATGGTGTAAGTATACATCTTTATCAAATTATAATATTTAAGATATCAATCTCATAGGTACTGGATAACTACGCAGCTTATCGCTCATGTACTAAAGAAAAGTAAAAACACAAATAATTGATTAGATTATGAATAACTAAAACCAATAATTAGAATTTAAGATATGATGAGAAGGTTATGTTAGATTGTTTCGTAGTGTGGAATCTAATTGTACAATATTCTTGTCTTATTAATGCAAAAGGTTGAAATGCCGCCTCGGCGGGTCGCTGAAGGGTCGTCTTAGCTGTCTCGACGGATTATACTTCGACGGCAAGTCAACAACTTGTAGTTTGACAGAGCATCTTTTATTGACTCCTCCCTATCCCTAGTTCGGAGTGCTATTAAGGATCGTGTCATGATAATACCTCCTAGCGTGAATCAAGAATGAACAACACCTGATGATGTGCTCCTTTTAGTCACTGAAACTCAAACTTATTCCTAAGCCGGATTAGTCAATGCCTAAGAGAAAAGACCGTATCCACTCGTTTCATGTGTCTAACTATCCCTAGTCTAGAAAAATATATTTTTCTTCGTAAACTTATCTTCTGAGCTCGTATGCAAGAAAGAGTAATAACCCAGAGTGAATAAACTATGAATTATAAAACTTACATTAATAAAACTCAAATAATAATATAATCTTCTTTCATAACTACTCTACAAAATAACCTAAGCCTATGGAAGAATTAGTGCATAATGATGATGGTGGCGGCTAGGGTAAGGAAAACCTTGAATTCTAATATGTTTTTTCTCATTTGCATAGGGATCGGTATATATAGGCTAAGCCTAGGTCAAAACCTCTCAAAAGTAAGAGTAATAATTAGAATAAAATATAACTTTAATATTAAATACAAGATCTTCATTTTATTTTCTAATTATACTCCTCTTAAACTCTTTAATCTCGTAGCTTTGACAATAGTTTGTCTTGCTTTTCTTTTCTCTATTTTTTCTCTAACTAATCTTAACAACTTCGGTTTTTTATTCTCTTTCTATCACACAACAAATGTCTTTGTCATTTTTTTCGCGGCGAGCAAGTTATTGTCCTAACGGGTGTTTCACTACATCTTATTCGATCTGTATTTTTTTTCATTCACTATCTATTGATAATTTCTAGTGTCATTGGGTGGTTTATTCTCGGTCTAAGAAAAAAAACCATAACTATACTCATTTTTTTATCAAATATTGTATAAAAATAATATTTAAGTGTTTGGATACTGAAATATAGAAAATATGTAAAATTATTTATTATTATCATCTAATTCTATCGATTACATGTAAATAGTGAGTTAAATAAAATATTAAATTTAAACCTTTTATTTATTTATCAAACTTGTATATGGTTTGTAGATATTGGCATATGCGATGATGAGTGTGGGATCATCCACATCGGTTATGACTAATTTGAACCAAATCAAGATCCGACACACCGCGTTACGCAATTTCTGCAAATCATTGGATAGCTTCTACGATCATGTGGTGGTGTCGATATCCTTTACTTTCTTCAATTGTGTGATATACGCCGGTACAACTATTCATGTTGCAATTTGGTTGTCCAACCATCGAAACACCTTCATCATCTTAGTTGATGTATAAGTACAACTACAAGGGTAGATTAGGTAGTTTACGAGTTAAAAGAGGAAATATAGACATACAACATTGCTATTTTGGAATGCTAAGTGTATTAGTTTTCTAGGTTAACACAATCAGGCTTCTTGTCTCATCAAATGATAATTGTTTACGGTTGACATGTACCACAACTAAACTAATAACATTATCAAATTAGATAACAAGACTAATTTCTTTTCCTAAACTCATTATTGAGGTGATGACACGTACATCGTCTTATTAATTAAAAAATATTATAATGATACTACGTGGTTTCTTGATCACTAAGAGAAAGAAAAAAAAATTGTATGTCAATTTTAGCATTAGTTGAAACAGAACATAGATAGGGTATTAAAAATGTAATTATCTCTACAATTTAAAGGTTTAAATGACTAAATTGGTATAGTTAAGGGGTAAAAAAATATTTTGCCTATTTAATATTAAGCTTAAGGGTTTAAAAAGCCTTTTATTTTTTCCTAAAAATTCATGAAAGACTAATCAAATGAAAAATTATTAAACGAATCTGATGAATCAACAATATTCTTTTTCTCTCAATCAATAATCAGTCTTTTTGGTTTCAAAATCTCGTATTACTCAACAGTTAACCAAAATGAAAACCAGAATACATAAATTATATTAAAAAAGAGACTACGTAGTGAAAATTGTAGCAGGTATTCTCATGCTGGAGTAACCAAGTCTGCCTCCACGTTGGCTGAATTCCTCAAGCGATCAGCAGCTTTTTCTACCTAAAAACCACAACCGGAATCTCATGTTTCAATCATATGTTCTTGAATCAAATGTTGGATAATACAAAGTTAAATACCTCCTTGTTCCAATTGGTTCTGGCTGTTAGAATAATGAGAGTTGCTGTCTGTAGAAACACTCCAATCAGCATCCCCCACCAAAGCCCCTGAATTGTTTCAAATTTGTACACCCAAATTAGTGTTAATGGGAAGAAGAAAAAAGAAACAAGCATAATAGATTTGGAGAGAATCAACTCACAGCTACTCCCAAACAAGCATAATAGACTTTTGGCACTGCCAAATGCACAATATAATTAAGCTTTGGTTCGTTTGCAAACCTGGCAGCTGCACTGAGGCCTAACATAAACTCCATGTCCCAGGTCAAATAGTTCATGCTGAGAACAAATGAACCAAATTAGGAATTTTACCGAGTTTTTGAAGTGAAAATGAGAGTGAAACATGCAGGGCATCGGCGTACCAAATTGAAATGGAATCCAATGCGATTGTTGGATTAGTAAGGAGCCCTGAAATTAGGACTAATCCTTGGTTGTACCAAATCTCCAAACTACATTCAATTAAGAAAATGAGTTTAAAATAGATCTTCAAAATCAACCGATCTGTTCAATCGACTAGTTTAATTTAAATTATAGGACAAAAGAGACGCATACCAAAGCATGATAGCAGAAGCAACAGTGAGCTTGAAATAAGGCCAAATTCCAGTGAAGGCTTGAATGGATAAGCCACTCCAAGTCTTCTTGCAAGAAGGGCTAAAAACAATATAAAGTCCATTTATAATGACAAGTAACCACCAAGAGAGGCTGAGAGTAAGAGCTGCTCCGATTAGGCCATAGTCCAACACGAAGACAACAATCCAAGTGAGAAGAATGTGCACCAGAAACACCCCAACCGCCATATAGGCCAAAGGGTTCACAATATTCTGTGCCTGCAAGAACCTCTGCATCGGGCAACTTAGGGCAAAGGCATAAATTTGAGGGATCAAACCTCGAGCAAAGACTTGGCCTTTCTGAGCTATGCTCTCCTCTTGGCCTATTGCTTGGAGGAAATCACCAGAGTACCAGTAAAGAAATGATAAAGCAACTGCTGCTCCCAAGTGCAAGATTATTGCTCTTTGGCAAATGATTCCCATTGCTGAATATTGCTTAGCCCCATAGGCTTGTCCACACACGGTTTGCACTGCACTGGCCATGCCTAACTGTAAGAAGAAAAAAATCAAAATGGTTAGGAATAATATATGATATTAACTGGCAACTATTGGAAAACGAAGACTACCATGATCCCATAGGCAAGACCCTGTATACCAACACTGGCAATGGAAGCACCTGCAAGTTCTAAAGCACCCAAATGTCCGGTGAACATTAAGGTGGCGAAGCTGAGCATATAATTGAAAATGGAAACTACTATGGAAGAACCGGATAAAAGCCAAAGAAGCCTGGACTCCCACGCCACAAGCCTCGGCCACAGTGCTACCGGCCTGTGCTGCAGGAACTCTTCGATCACGTCGGATGACAAATCGGGTATCCTAGAATGTGATTCGAGACCGAGTAGCAATGGTTGATACTCAGTAGCAGCTGAACCCATTGTGAGACCACAGCAACTAAGCAAAGAATCTAGTAAAGATTATTATTTTTTTTCCTGAAGTTTGACGCCTTGAAACATATTACACCAGTCGAAGTAAAAGTCAATATATTAGGCTTTGTAGCATAGTAATTAAGGTAGTTAACTACCATTCTCTTTGGATAGATACGAGAGAAGAGTAGATAAAGCTTAAAAAAACTTGTTAACAAACGTGTTGGTTTCAGTTGAAGTGTAGGCAGTGGCGGATCCAGAAATTCATTTGAGGGTGGGTACATATGAAATTTAGAAATCTCAGGGTGGGCACAAAACTTAAATATTACAAAAACTTAAGGGTCAATTCATAAAAATTAAAAAAATTAAGGGTAAATATATGAACTTTAAAAAGTTCAGGGTGGGCACGGGCCCACCTTATTTAAAGGGTGCATCCGCCAGTGAGTGTAGGTAAGGTCAAATGTTGTCGAGGAATCGGTTCCTTTTTCAGGTTCTGAGTAGGAGTGCTTAACGAGTTGAGCAGCTCATGAGCAACTCGAATTCGATTCGTTCAAAACTCGATAAATACTCGATTCGGATTAGTTCGACTCGAACTTGAACTGGACTCGATACCTTAACGAGTTGAATCGAGTAAAGTCTAACTTGACTCGATAAGTTCGTGAGCAGCTGGTTAATTCTTTAAAATATTTTTTAATAATTACTTTAAAATAATTTCATTCAAAAAATAAATCTAAATAATAATTATTAATGTATGAATTGTTATTTTAATTTTAATACGTTAGTTTGTTATATTTATGAATTATTACTTTTGAATTTAGACTTTAAAAATGTTTTATACTCTCTTTTAATATTTTTTGTTAAATTTATTAATTTATGTTAATATTAAGCCTCATATGTTTTGACTCGATTCGGGTTGAGTGCGGATCCATTTCAGGTCAAGTCAGTTTCAGGTCGGGTTCAAACGGTTTGGGTCCAAATCGAATAATTGACATATTTTATTTATTAATTTAAATTTAGGATTAAATTAAAATAATAAATAAATTAGAGGGATTAAATATGTAATTTTACAGATTTTATTTAACAGCCACGTCATCACCATTAACTGCCACGTCATCACTGTTAACTTTTCTGTTAAAATTTTAACGACGGTGACTCAAATAGGTAGGGTTTCAAAGTTGGGTGACCTGATTGACGATTTCTTTAGTTAGGTGGCCAAAATAGGTATCCCCAATTAGTTGGGTGGTCACTGTGGTAGTTTACCATTTATTTTATTATGAATTTATATTTTATTCCTTTTAGAACTCATATTAACAATAGGAGATTTGACCTAGGTTTGGCCTATATAGCCTACCCCTAGACCTAGGAAAATAAGTCGACTTCCACCGAATAAACCCTTAGCCGCCGACGAAACACTATGTTATAATTCTTCTTCAAGGCATAGGTTAGCTGTGGAGTAGTTTTGGAAGAAAGTTGTAATTTTATTTGATTCTTATTAATGCAATCCAAGATTCATATTTTATTCTCCCTTGGTTCATACTCTTCTTTGCATACAAGCTCGAAAGATAAGTTTGCGAGGAAAAACTCATTTTTATAGACTAAGGATAGTTAGGATCACGAATGAGATAATACGGTCTTTGCTCTTAGGCATTGGTTAATTCGACTTAGAGATAAGTCAACCAGGATTCTAGCGACTAAAAGAAAGTATACCATCGGTTTTTGTTCGCCTTTGACTCAAGTCAGAAGGTATCATCAAGACATGACCATCAATAGTAATTTGAATTAGGGATAAGGAGGAGGTAATTAAGGATGCTCTATCTAACTATGAATTGTTGAATTGTCGACGCGACTTAACCCGCCGAGGTAGCTAAGACGACCCTTAGCAACCCGCTGAGGTGGCACTTCAACCTCATGCATTAATAAGAGAAGAATGTCTTACAACTGGATTCTACACTACAAAACAGCCAACCTAGCCTTCTCATTCTCATATAGATTTTAATTAATTACTTAGTTTATTTTTATTATTTTAGTCAATCATTCTTCTATCAATCACTTGTGTTTTAATCTTTATTAGTGCATGAACGATTTGCTTCGTCGGTATCCAGTCTTTGTGGGTTCGACATATTAAATACTATAACTTGGTAAAAGATGAACGCTTATAGTGTAAAAACATAGTACTATCCAGCCATCACCACGTGTCATGCTTGAAAAAAAGATAAGGAGCATTAATCCCACATCGGAAAGAAAAAAGGTCTTGAGATGTATAAACGATGACACTACACATCCTATCAAACATGTCTTTTAGGAAGAGGGTAATGACCCCGTGATAAGTGATATAAGAGAGATCCTTTGATTGCCCGATTTCACACTAAGTACCTATGAGAGGGGTAGGTAGGGTGAACAACCGTGACAAGAGGCCAATCATGAGAGCAAAAACTTGTGAAGAGGCGTCATGAGGTTGAGTGGGGGAGAATGTCACGCGTAAAAAGAGGCAAGGAGCATTAATCCTACATCGGAAAGGAAAAAGGAGGTCTTGAGATATATATAAATAGTGACACTACACATCATATCATACATGTCTTTTAAGAAAAGAGTAATGGTTCCGTGACATACGATACCTAAAAGGATGTCGTCTAGAGATCCGAAATAACATTTTAACAAGATGTCAAAATTTTTGAGAACTAGTTCTAAATAAATGCATCAAATATACAATGTATGAAAAATAAATATGCTAACAAATAAAACATGATACTAATAGAATAATATGTTAAGAAGGAAAAGAAAAAAAAAAGAGCTTGAGTAAAGAAATATGTAACCTTAAATAACAAGAACAATAAATAAAAAACCAAGGCAAATGAAGGTGAAAACGGAGGAATTATACCGTAAGTTATCTTCGTCATGTCATTTATAGGATCAACTAATCAAATAAATCTATTTCATTAATTTTTTCACCTCATCGTTTTACCATGTGAATCTTAATTTGATAAAAACTATTTTTAAATTTAATTTATAGTAAATAATAGTGAAGATTCATTTGGTAAAAAAGATGAGGTGAAAAAATAGTGAAATGAATTCATTTGATTGATTGGTCCTATAGATGACGTGGAAATAATGATTTATGATATAATTTTTAATTAATAAAATGAATGTATTTTATTGGTTGGTCCATGAATAACGTGCCAGAAATAACCTATGATATAATTTCTTAACAATAGGCTACATAAATCATAAGGTTTTCCGCATAATTACTTATTTAGTCACTTAACTTTCTATTCCATATTATTATATTCACCCATCTTTGATTAATTACTTATTTAGTCACTTAACTTTCTATTCCTTATTAAATAAATAGGTTTGGAAGTCGATTGCGGATGAGGAAAGATTAGAACCCTTACACTGTCCAAAATTAGTAAAAAAAATTATTTCTTTGTTAATATCGTATTTTACGAGTTAAATAATAATTAAATTAAAATTTGGTTATACATGCAAGTAAATTTTAAAAGAGTTAGTGTTTGAGGAATAAACAAAAATCACCATCTACTTCTCAGATTACTAGCCTAGTTTATCCTCGGAAAAGAAAGCAACACGTTAATAGTTTATATCTCGGTATGCAACTTAAGAATATATATCAAAATTATACATAAACAAATATATGAATATTAGTAAAAATAAATAAATAAATAATATAAAAATATATAATTAAAAAAATAACAAATATATATGTAGAGGCGTTGTTATAATACGAAACAAAACTAATTCACAAAATATATTATATATATAAAAGCAGAGTATATTTACGCATAACTTAATATATACATAATATAATGTATTATATAAAATAATATACACATAAATATATATATTATTAGAAACATATAAACATAAGGAAACATGTGATAACGTTTTTATCTTGTACATATTTTCCTCTACCTTGGTGGCAAGTTTTTCTTTTTCATGTGTACCTTTTTATCTATTTTTTTTTTTTAGATTTACGTTGTTAATGATCTTTAATAATTTGATCTTTTTAAGTTTATTTATTGATATAATCAGATATATTTTACAAAATAATCTATAAAATTATTGATTTCGATAATCATTCTTACTTCGAACCTTAAATATGTAGGTAGATAGAGATATATTTTTATGTTCTACTTCCTTTATTTTTAATATTTTCATCTCATTTTTATTATTGTATCTCACTAGACATGTTTTGTTAGTCTGATATTTCTTTTTATAGGATTTTAGTCTCCCTTTGTTTTATTCTTTTTGCTACATTTCATTTCAATTATAATGTCTTTTTAATCTCTAACATTAATCTCTAATATCTATTTATAAATATAGTTAATCGATTCTAAAAAAACTTACATAATAATAAATCTAATCAAACTAGATTTTATACTTCTTAATTAATTTAAAATAAAAAATCTATTAAAAATAATATTCTTCTTTCAAACCCAATTTTAATAGAAGTCCATCATAATCGATAAAACCCAATGCCGATTGATATTAGGTTTATTGGGCCGTTGGATACCTATTATACCGGTTTTAAACACCCCTAGTCTTTACTCCAGTCTGCTCTGTAGATGAGACTTTGCTGCACTTGGTTTGAAGCTAGAGGAATTCCTCCATTCTTAAGCCTTTCATAATCATCATCAAATCACTTCTTTGCACCAATAAGTATTCGTATCTGATACATATTCGAACATGGTACAATCCTCCAAATATTTCAAAAAGAAATTGGGCATATTTGTATAGATACGTACCGGTATCTAACACTTACCCCGAATTCGAATAACACGGTTAAAAGTGAAAAGTTCCAGAGAAAGAGAAGTAAATGGTTTGAGAATATGAACTTTATATAGAGGATTTGAAGTCAAAATAAAATAGTGCCAACTAATAATTGACAGCAAAAATATTTTCCACTGTAGTTTGAGACACCAACAGTGAACAGCCTTCACTAGGGACTTGTCAACAGCGTCACCGAGATCATCAAGAAATCAAAATACCTGGAAAATGGTTTTTCAATGCTCTTCTAAACATTGTTCAAAGGCGGTGCGAGTTTTTGGCGGCCCCATATATTAATCCCTAAATCCGATCCCATCCCATTTCAAAATAAAATATTAATTTATCCAACCTGACATACTTCAGCCGTATCAAATAATGCACAAATAGTAATCCATATAAAATCTAGAATGGTCTATCCGACAATGACAAGGAGTAATCTTTTTAATGAGTGCATTCTTGAATGCTCCTGCTTAGCGGACTTATATTTTCTTTTCTGGGAAAATATTGAAAGGCTAGAGCTAATCTGACAAAAAAAGATATTTCAGCATTTTTCAGACAAGAACATACATACATGCCTGCTGAAGTGAAGGTTTGTCTTAGTTGAATTCCTTGTTTTCTCTCAGAATAATGCACATTAATAAATTTTATCAGCATTGGCGATTATACTTAGTAGTCTGAAGTGACAACTAACAAGATATAGTCGAACAAGTAAAAGTAAGCTTCATGACCATCAGCTTAATTCAACTACATATAAGCCGATTAATACTGTCTAAAAAAACAAATAAAATATCCTCCGACATAGTTGACAAACTCCTCTAACATCCCATGATGTCACTAGCCAGCTACGCTGCAGGTGCTACATCAGCTCCATCATCATCGTCGTCATCATCCCCATCATTCTCCATGTAAATAAATAGACGAGTCGCTGACAGATGGTCACTGATGAGCAGCTTGGAGAGGCCTGCTGCAGATGGCTCGGCGGTATCGACTAGCACCATTGTAGTTGTTCAGTAATCGTCCTCTAGAACTAGAAGAAACTGCTTTCAAGGGAAGTATTAAGAGAGACTGTTGTGTGCTGAAAAGAAACCACATGCTCTCCTATTTATAACCGGAAAAAGTAGTACTGGCATTGTTCTGGATTGTAATTACGGACGTAATTACCGGTGTCAAGAACGTGAATCGGATAGTGTACGGATGAAATACAACGCATACGGTGCATAACAGCCTCATGTTAGAAATATGTGTGTGCACATAAGAGTTGAGGTAAAAACATGTGGTACCTTCGCATACATTTTCTTACATGGCAACCTGCGGTCCCACGCATGAGCCATTCTCATGTAGGATTGTTGCCCACTTGTGGAAATATTGCGCCTACACACTTTTGAGCTACATTGCCACATGCAACTTATATCTACTTGGAAAAACACAGCTGTAGCGACTCTATGTCCGCTAACAAAAAAATACTAGTAATAATTTTTTTAAAGATGAGTCGAATTTTTATTTAAAAACTAATTAAAAAGAGGATTTTGGTGAAAGTTCGAAATTTTGGAAAATGTGGAGTCATCATCAGTTATTTTGGTAGGTCTGACACCGTAAAAATAAAATTAAAGATTTAAAATTAGGGTTCGGGAGTTGGTTACCGATAGGAAAAGATTAACACCTCATACCGCCCGAAATTGATACCTAATTACCGCTCTATTAATATTGGAATTTATGGGTTAAAGTGACAATTGAATTAAAACTATAATTACGAGTGAATTTTAAGGGCTCCGGTGTTCGACGAATAAACGAAAACTACCATCCGCACTTGAATTGGTAGCCAAACCTATTGTCGAGAACATTAACAAATGATATACCGATATGCAACTTAATACATGTATATAACAAAAACAAAATACGCATATGTAACACATATATATTATATTTAAAAAATAAGATACATATTACACAAAAAAACATACGACAAAATCTATACATTAAAGCATTATAGAATATTTTACATACCAAAGTTAAAAACAAAATAATTTATATATGTATATATTTATAAAATTTAAAAAGGAATGATTTGTTTTTTTTAATATGATTAAAGAAGTCAAAACAATGATAAGGAAATAAACAATAAAATAACAAGGCAATAAATTAATAAAAAAATAAAATTATAGTATATATATGTACTATTTGATTTAAATATAGAAAGCAAGTATATTTTTAATATTATATGACGAAGACAATAAAAGATAAATATAAACTAAAAGAGAAATAAATTAAAAGGACAAAAACGCATAGTCAACATAAAATAAAAAATAAAAAAGACAAAATTAAATGTACATTAACAATAAAAAGAAAATACAATTAAAACATTACATGTTAAAAGATTAAAAAAGGGAATAATTAGGATGAAAAAAAAATCATAACTTATGGAATATATGTCAAAAGAAAAAACATAAAAGTAAATACAAACAGGAAACGTGAATAAATATAAAAAGGAAAAAAAAACAAACAAGGTTTTAGTGCCAAATAGAATTTTAGGATGGAAAGAAAATAAACACTGATGTGTTACTAAAAATAAAGTAATAATAATAAATTTTATATTTAAAGAAATATATCAAAGTATTAATGAAAATATGTGAAAAGGGTAAAAAGTGTTGTGAATAAAGTAAAGAACAAGAATAAAATAAGAGAATAAAGATGAGAGACAAAAGGGAGAGAAATTTTATTATATTCTCAAAGTAGGGTTGTATACAATGCTATGCCAAAAGCCTATATTTATAGGTATAAGATGGAAACCCTAATTCCAATGGGTATTAAACCCTAATACTAAATCCCATTAAAGTTTAACTTAATATATGGATATCCACCATAAATAAATATATTCATAACACTCCCTCTTGGATATCCATGAAGATATGTACCTCGTTAAAACCTTACTAAGATAAAAACCCTGTGAGAAAAAATTTTTAGTAAAGGAAAAAGAGTACACACATCTTTGATACGCATAACATGTTGCCTCATTAAAAACCTTACCAGGAAAACTCATTGGGACAAAACCTCGGTTAAGGGAAAAAGAGTACAACACGTATTTACTCCCCCTCATGAAAATATCACATAAGATCTTTGAATCTTCATAATTCAATATTGAATACAATCTTCAAATGTTGAAGTAGATCATGCACTAGTGGATAAATCTTCCAAATCATTGCTCGAAATGATTCATTGAATACTATTCATCTGAAAACCATGAGGGACGAAACTTGAAGAAATATGTTTCATTTTATCATATTTGATATATCCACCTTGAGATATAAATTTTGTATTATCTCTGTACAAGATAGCTTACATCTTATCTTGTGAAAAACATTCACATATCTTCAGGATATGTTTAGCCAAACACATATTTCGGCTTTGCCTCATGCATAACAATTATTTAAAGGTAATGATCTCGTAGCACTTAAATAATATTTCTGGACCAGCTAAGATACGATGCTTCCAGATCAAATAATGTGTATATTGTGCTTTAGACCAAGAATATTGTTACCCTTTTCGTGAGGCAAAAAATCTTTGTTTACAGTAAGAGACCTAGCAACAACCATAAGGGTGATCAATAGATATGCGTTATGCATGTAAAGTCTCTTTCAATATTTTTCTTTATGTTGATATATGCACAAGGATTTGAGGAGGTCTTTTCATGAGTCTCAACGATATTCAAATCAACGACATACACAACAATAAAAATTAAGAGCTAAACCTCTTAATAAAAATGCTCGGGGAAATAATTCATATAGCATTATGCTAATAATTATTCAATGAGGCGATCATACCAAATACGCCTAAATTGTTTCAAGCCATAAAAAGATGTATTCAATATGATTAAATAATGTTATCGAGAACTTGAATGAACTGGTTATGGCAATCTAAATCTTTCCGGAAGTTTCATTTAAATATTACTGTCAAGAGGCCCATTCAAATATGATGTAACAACATCCATTAGACAGAAACCAAGTAATTTTATTTATTGCCAAACTGATCAAAATCTAAAAGTAATTGCATCTACCACCGAGGAATATATTTTCCTCATAATCAATTTCAGATCTTTATGAGAATCCTTGTGCAATCAAATGAGTTTATATCTCATGATTTCCCCTTTTGATTTCTCTTTCTCACAAAGGCTCGTTTATATCCACGAGCTTTACACATTTCAATGTACAGGCTATAGGCCCAAATACTTCTCTTTTCAAAAGAGATTTTAGTTTCGCCTCAATTGCCTCTTTCATGTTGGCCAATTATTTCTTTGTTTACATTTCCCAATTGACAATGATTCATGATCCATATCATCAAATAAAATCTCTAGTGCTATATTGCATGCAAATATATTAACGGCGTCGATTTAATTTCAGTTCCACTTATTACCAGACATGACATAATCTATTGAGATCCCTTTATTATCAAGTACCTGAGTCATGTCAATGTCTGTGTTGGAGACCATTTAATCTCTTCTAGAGATTTTCATAATCATTGATTCCTCGATCAGACCATCATAAAATATAACTCATTTTCTTTTTCGAGGATCTCTTATCTTTGGAACTTACTTGTCTACTATGCTTTAAGCGTAAGTTAGACTCATTAGTAACTAGAGTTTCTCCTTCCATGACATCAAATTTAATCGGAGCATTCATAGCTGGTATACGTGACTTAGTCACTCTTTTAGGGTCAGCAAAATCATCTGGCAATTGATTTGCTAAATGAATTATCCATTGAACTTATAGTTCACATTGCGTAGTACGTGGATCAAAAAGAGAAAATGATAATTCATTCCAACTTAGTTTTTCCCCAGCTATTTATTTTCTCCATTTGGGTAAACAGACTCATTAAAATGATAGTCAGTAAATCGGGTTGTAAATAAATCCCCTATCAGAAGCTCTTATATATATTCCTAATAAAACTCATCTTTGTGCATTGTGGTGGAGCAATTAGAACATATATCGTACACACACAAAAATCTAAGATGAGAAATATTTGGTTCCTGACCAAAAACCATTTGTAATGGGAAGAACTTATGATCATTTGTTGTCTTGATGCGAATTTGTGATGCTACATGTAAAATTACATGTCATAAACATTATCAAGACTGATTGTCTTTAGAAAATAATCTGGAAAATGTGCTCATAATTTTATCAACTGAGCAAGTAACCTCGCAAATACCAAGTTGAGGGTTAATAACAAGGATACACATAAACATCTAGTCGATGCATCGATAAAAATCGTAAAATATCTAGATGGTCTTTTAGAAAGGTGTATGGGCCCATATATATCACCTTGTATCCGTTCTAGAAAATTAATAGCACTATATCTTAGATGTTGATGATTGAATAATCAAATTGCTTTCATAGCAAGTATCACGTGAAATATTACCATGAAGAAAATATTAGTTCTTTAATAAATGATCACATGAAAGTGTCATTTCTGCATCATAATTGAATCGGGATGGTCTAACCGATCATGCCAAATAAAATTATCAGTAAACATCTGGTTTACAATAGCATGAGCTTCAATTTGTATTAATTCTTATGTAGTACAATATGGATGACAGTGCATGTAATTTTGTCAAGATTTCATTATTGCCTTGAGTTATACTCGTAATATTGAGATAGTCAGCACCCCATTGACTAATATTCTCAATATATTTCTGCAAATATCTTTAAAATTCAATAAGTCTCTTTTGCGACTTTGACGAGCATAATGCACTGTAAATATGAGATAAAGTCTCATTTGGCAATAACATATTTGCTCAACGAGCATAATACACTATAAATATGAGATAAAGTCTTATTTGGCAATAACATATTTGCTCAGTCGGAGCTTTCTGTAACACCCGACCCGGATGTCACATTGGGCCTCCGGCCCAAACCTGTATTCCAAAATTTCTTTTCAAAACCCATCAAATAAAATCAATTACAAGTCCAAAGACGATTTCATAAAATCCATTTAAATTAAAAACACAAGCCCAAATAGTATAAAGTAAACGAAGCTCCAAAATATTACAAACCATTAAAAATATTCGACCCAAATTAAAATAAACAGAGTTACATTACATAGGGTTCGACATAGTACAAGCCCACTAAATCTAATACATGTACTCTGACAACACGGTCGATGCTGAAATTCGAACCTTGATGGTGCTCCACGAACCGGCTTCACCTAACCTACGCACGAAAACATATTTCGAACGCTGAGCTACGAAAGCTCAGTGGATACGCCGAACTCGGCCAACATCATACATTTCATAAGCAGTAAAACATAACATATAAAATATCGTGCATGGTATGATGATCTAGCATGCTTGCCTTCCACATGGCATAATCAAAGCATAATATCGCACACAGAATATGCATATCATATCGCAAAATAACACACAAGAGTGAGGCTCGCGTCCACACAGCATCGGGATCCTACACTCAGGATTGAGGCCGCCCTCAAATCCTATGCCCGGAATGTTACATCGGACATCTTCGAATGAGGCCACCCAACATTCGGAAAAGGGTGGAGGCCGCCCAACCAACCCCATGCTCGGAATGTTACATCGAACATCTTCGAGTGAGGCCGCCCAACACTCGGAATAAAAGTCTTCAAACATCATCCGGCATCACTTATGGATATCTGGATTTCCATCAAACAATGACTCAAACAACACAAACGATCCACCTAGGATCCTCACAACCAAACATATCAAGACTTAACATAACTTAGTCTTTCGGGGTTATAATTATCAAATTCATGTTAACAATTCATTTCATTATTTATAAGATTCAATATACCCTTTAATTCACTTATCGGACCTCAAACGAAGCTTATCTTGTCAAGTTCTTGCAGGGGTATCGAACCACCCTGCCTCGATACCCACCCAAAGAAGGCATCAAACCATGGGTATCGATACCAGTATCGATACCCTTTGACCAATTTCAAAGTCAACAAAAGGGGACCCTCCAGCATCGATGCTGGCATCGATGCCATTATGCCACTGGAGGTCCCGGTATCGAACCATGGTTCGATACCCCTGTCCACAGAGCCAAATTTCACTCATGGGTATCGATACCAGTAGCCCGAGTATCGATACCCCCTGCACGAAATGCAGGTCTGCACTTAGAAAATTTCTAGGATTCATTCCGAACTTGATCAAATCAGTTCTAAAGTGTTCCTACACATTATTAAGAGTGTTTAAGATAATTGAGCATCATTTTCAAGCCATTAAACATATAAATCCGAATTTTACCATTAAAGACCTCATCAAGCAACCCAAGCCAAAACAAGCATACATACATGGATTCTATATGCTATGCAATCTACCATGGCATGCATAATGTAAGGACAAGTTGGGAGTACCAACCTCTTGCAGGCAACCACCAAAAACGACCTTCTTCTTCCTCTTCAAGCTTTCCCTCTACCCAAGCTTGATGATGGCTCACAAGCCTCTTTCTCTACAAGAGAAAGATAAACAACTATTAGGAACGTTTAGGGGATAAATTCTAAGGCTTAAAACACCATAAAACCCAGATTTTAAGCTCTCAAAACCCATTCCCGAACTCAACTTAAACCCCCCACTAAAACCTCTTCCTCCACCAAACTTGGCAAACCAAACATTGTTTTATAGATCCATCTCAGCTCTACAACTTCCTCTTCATCTTAAAAACGAGATTTTAAACCAATCTCTCCAAGATCTTACCTTTTTCTTTCACCTTAAACTTGGATGAAGAAGATGATGGAAGAAAAGAAAAACCCCTACACTATGACCTCACTTCTGCAGAAAACAACACCCCAAACCCCTCTATTCAACTTATTTTTGGCAATTACCAAAGTGCCCTCATCCCAAAACTTAAGCCCAACACAACCACTCAAGACCCAACAAACTAGGCCTAAACCACTCCACTCGGGCCCAAAACCGAAGCCCACACTCTTGGGTTAACACGACACACTAAACCGAGAACCCGGGTCGTTACACTTTCTGTGATATTAGTACTTCCGGATATAGTACTCATATTATTCACTTGCATTTAAAATGGGAAAATATGCATAATTATGCACCTTTTAATATGTGCTTTATTTCATTCACTTGGGGGATGAAAAATATGTGCTTTTTACCATTCACTTTGGGGAATGGAAAATATTAAATATAGTATATTATATCAACTCGGTTATCTATCAAAGATAAGCTCTCAAAAGCTCTTCTAAAGCATTGATATTTTAGTACTTTGAGATATAGTACACACATTTTCCCTTGTATTTAAATGGGAAAATATTTCTTATGCTTAAGTATAGTATGAGTACTTACACTGTCTGCTTGGCATAAATAGCCACAATTCATTGTAGATTTCATTCCGGAAGTGATAATATTCTTCAAAGGATAAATTAACATAGAATGTAAATAAATAATATATAAAATAAATTAACGATAAATTAACATAAAGCGTAAATAAATAATATGTAAAATAAATTAACATAAAAATAAATTAACATAAAACAAAATAAATAAAGATCAATTATTTCTTTTAGATGTTATAAGGGAAATAAAATAAAAGGCGAATTATTCTCTTGAAGGACTATGAGAAAAATTATCAATATCCAATTGAGTTAGATCAATAACACCATTATTTTCGCCACAAAGAAAATCTGATTATATTTTTCTTTAATTTATCATTCATAATTATGAATAAAGTCCATAATACTTCGACGTTTGACAAGTACGAGATCAATGATTTATACCATTACATTGATAACATAAAGATTTTTAATCTGATCTCTATCATTTTTGTCATCTTTATAATTCCACTTCTTGTGGATATAAGTATTCTTAAAATAATCATCTTATTCATGTCTATTTTATGATCTCAATCATGACCACAATTACTAATGTGGCATTTATTCTTTCCGCTATAAAATATCACATGGAGTGGAGACTGATGGGTATTTAAAACCCTTGTATGATATTGTGTCTGTAAGACAACATTAATGTGTGAAAAGTGGAGTATATTTTTCTAACATATCCTCATCAATAATACTCTGGCACATAATTGAGTTTTATTCACTAACCATATAGTGAATTATCACGTTTGCATTCACTTCAAGAAATGAAACAAATTCAATAATCGCATGGAATAAATATCATGCTTGCATTCACTTCAGGGAATGACATAAATCAAATAATCGCATAGAATAATCATCATGCTTGCATTCACTTTAAGGAATGTCATAAATCCAATAATCGCATGGAATAACCATCATGCATGCATTCACTTTAGGGAATGCCTCCCATAAAAATTCTTTGATCAAGGCGATTTTCATAACTTGAACTTGGGAGAAGTCTATAGTCGAGTTTTTCGACATAAAAAAATATTGCTTCCAAGCAAATATAGACTTTATAATATTCATACTATTAAATAGTAATTGATCAACCGATATATATTCAATATATACAAAGAATAAAAATTTAATCCTCATACGCGGCATTGTTAAACCAGTCCACAAGGTCTTTAAAAAGAACCTCCTTTGAGACCAGTAGCCTCGCAGAACGGGATGTCCAGCCAATATACTCGGATTAAATCATAATAACAAAAAACATATTAATTAATCAAAGGTTTAATATTTTTCTGATATCATATAATACCTAGAACATGATTAAAACATAAACTTTCATCATAATAATAAAATAAATAAATATTGATTATAAAAAAAATCTCAAATTAAATAAGTAAAACATACCGGACTTTCCACTAATTTGAATATATGGTAGATTTAGTTATCAATATCTTGTTAAAATCTTTTTCGGGAATTATCGACAAGAACCACGATAATTGATCCACTTTATCGCTACACAAACACCAAATAACCAATGATTTTCAAAAATTAAAAATCAAGTTAAAAATTAAGAGAGAAAAATAATCAATAATTAAAATACAATAAAGGGGGAAGAACTTATCTTTGATTCATGCTAGTAATAAATTCTTTTCAATAACTCCTTTAAGATTTGAACGACAAACACCTCCGTTGGTTAGAGTCTCGTGCTGATAACGTGTTGTGAATAAAGTAAAGAACAAGAATAAAATAGGAGAATAAAGATGAGAGACAAAAGGGAGAGAGATTTTATTATATTCTCAAAGTAGGGTTGTATACAATGCTATGCCAAAAGTCTATGTTTATAGGCATAAGATGAAAACACTAATTCCAATGAGTATTAAACCCTATACTAAAGCCTATTAAAGTTTAACTTAATATATGGATATCCACCATAAATAAATATATTCATAACCAAAAGGAAATAAATTTAAAACAGGGACGTTAAATTAAAGTAAACAAGGAAATAATGAAGATGGCCAATAGGACCAAATTAAAGAGTAAACAACATTAAAGGACAAAATTAAAAGAAGAAATATGACCCATTTGTTATTAGTAAGGGTGTGCAAAAAATTCGATATGACCGTTGATGTAATCTGAAATTTTGTATATTCAATCTATTTTTTTAGTTTTTCAATAATTCGGATTGGATATTCGAAATTTTTGATCGGATACGGATATTGGTTTCATTTTCGGATCGGATATTCGATTATCCGATATTCAAAAATTCAAATTTTTTATAGGTATGAATTTTTTATTCGATATTTTTACTTTTTATATATAAAAATTTGAAATTTTCATGGGTAATTTATATATATATATTCAATAATTTATTAATTGTTGTGAATAAAGTAAAGAACAAGAATAAAATAGAAGAATAAATATGAGAGACAAAAGGGAGAGAGATTTTATTATATTCTCAAAGTAAGGGTTGTGTACAATGCTATGCCAAAAGTCTATATTTATAGGCATAAGATGGAAACCCTAATTTCAATGGGTATTAAACCCTAATACTAAAGCCCATTAAAGTTTAACTTAATATATGGATATCCACCATGAATAAATATATTCATAACACTCCCCCTTGGATATCCATGAAGATAATGTGCCTCGTTAAACCTTACTAAGATAAAAACCCTGTGGGAAAAAAAATTCTTAGTGAAGGAAAAAGAGTAGACATATTTTTGATACGCATAACATGTTGCCTCATTAAAAACCTTACCAGGAAAACCCATTGGGACAAAACCTCGATTAAGGGAAAAAGAGTGCAACGCGTATTTACTCCCCCTCATGAAAATATCACATAAGATCTTTGAATCTTCATAATTCAATATTGAATACAATCTTCAAATATTAAAGTAGATCATGCACTAGTGGATAAATCTTCCAAATCATTGCTTGAAATGATTCATTGAATATTATTCATCTGAAAATCATGAGGGACGAAACTTGAAGAAATATGTTTCGTTTTATTATATTTGATATATCCACCTTGAGATATAAATTTTGTATTATCTCTGTACAAGATAACTTGCATCTTATCTTGTAAAAAACATTCACATATCTTCAGGATATGTTTAGCCAAACACATATTTCGGTTTTGCCTTATGCATAACAATTATTTTAAAGGTAATGATCTCGTAGCACTTAAAAAATATTTCTGGACCAGTTAAGATACGATGCTTCCAGATCAAAAAATGTGTATATTGTGCTTTAGATTAAAAATATCATTACCCTTTTCGTGATGCGAAAAATCTTTGTTTACAGTAAGAGACTTAACAACAACCATAAAGGTGATAAATAGATATGCGTTATGCATGTAAAGTCTCTTTCAATATTTTTCTGTATGTCGATAGATGCACAAGGATTTGAGGAGGTCTCTTCACGAGTCTCAACGATATTCAAATCATCGACATACACAATCAATAAAAATTAAGAGCTAAATCTCTTAATAAAAATGCTCGGGGAAATAATTCATATAGCATTATGCTAATAAGTATTCAATGAGGCGATCATATCAAATACGCCTAAATTGTTTCAAGCCATAAAAAGATATATTCAATATGATTGAATAATGTTCTCGAGAACTTGAATGAACTGCTTATGGCAATCTAAATCTTTCCGGAAGTTTCATGTAAATATTACTATCAAGAGGCTCATTCAAATAGGATGTAACAACACCCATTAGGTAGAAACCGAGTAATTTTATTTATTGCCAGACTGATCAAAATCTAAAAGTAGTTGCATCCACCACCGAGAAATATATTTTCCTCATAATCAATTTCATGTCTTTGTGAGAATCCTTGTGCAACCAAATGAGCTTATATCTCATGATTTCCCCTTTTGATTTCTCTTTCTCACGAAGGCTCGTTTATATCCACGAGCTTTACACATTTCAATGTACGGGATAATAACATATTTGAGCAAATCTATGTGCTCGTAATTTTATCAACTGAGCAAGTAGCCTCGCAAACACCAAGTTGCGGGTTAATAACAAGGATACACATAACCATTTAGTCGATGCATCGATAAAAATCATAAAATATCTAGATGGATTTTTAGAAAAGGTGTATGGGCCCATATATATCACCTTGTATCCGTTCCAGAAAATTAATAACACTTTATTTTAGATGTTGATGATTGTATAATCAAATTGCTTTCATAGCAAGTATCACGTGAAATATAACCATGAAGAAAATCTTAGTTCTTCAATAAATGACCACATGAAAGTGTCAACCAATTTTCGCATCATAATTGAACCGGGATGGTCTAACCGGTCATGCCAAATAAAATTATCAGTAAACATATTGTTTACAATAGCATGAGCTTCAACTTGTACTAATTCTTATGTAGTACAATATGGATGACAGTGCATGTAATTTGCCAAGATTTCCTTATACTCGTAATATTGAGATAGTCAGCATCCCTTGACTAATATTCTCAATATATTTCTGTAAATATCTTTAAAATTCAATAAGTCTCTTTGCGACTTTGACGAGCATAATACACTGTAAATATGAGATAAAGTCTCATTTGGCAATAACATATTTGCTCTGTCGGAGCTTTCTGTGATATTAGTACTTCCGAATATAGTACTCATATTATTCCCTTGCATTTAAAATGGGAAAATATGCATAATTATGCACCTTTTAATATGTGCTTTATTTCATTCACTTCGGGGAATGAAAAATATGTGCTTTGTACCATTCACTTCGGGGAATGGAAAATATTAAATATAGCACATTATATCAACTCGTTTATTTATCAAAGATAAGCTCTCAAAAGCTCTTCCGAAGCATTGATATTTCAGTACTTTGAGATATAGTACTCACATTTTCCCTTGTATTTAAATGGGAAAATATTTTTTATGCTTAAGTATAGTATGAGTACTTGCATTGTTTGCTTGGCATAAATAGCCATAATTCATTGTAGATTTCATTCCGGAAGTGATAATATTCTTCAAAGGATAAATTAACATAGAATATAAATAAATAATATATAAAATAAATTAACATAGAGCGTGAATAAATAATATGTAAAATAAATTAACATAAATATATAATAAATAAAACAAAATAAATAAAGATCAATTATTTCTTTTAGATGTTATAAGGGAAATAAAATAAATGGCGAATTATTCTCTTGAAGGACTATGAGAAAAATTATCAATATCCAATTGAGTTGGATCAATAACACCATTATTTTCGCCACAAAGAAAATCTGATTATATTTTCTTCAATTTATCATTCATGATTATGAATAAAGTCCATAATACTTCGGCGTTTAACAAGTACGAGATCAATGGTTTATACCATCACATTGATAACATAAAGATTTTAATATGATCTCTATCATTCTTGTCATCTTTATAATTCCACTTCTTGTGGATATAAGTATTCTCAAAAGAATCATCTTATCCATGTTTATTTTATGACTTCAATCACAACCATAATTACTAATGTGACTTTTATTCATTCCGCTATATAATGTCACATTCGCTTCAGGGAATGGAGCGGAGCCTGTTGGGCGATATTCATGATTTTTCATGAGCAACTTATTATTTTGCTCAGCCACAAGAAGGCAAGAAATTAACTCATAATATTTCTTAAAGCCTTTTTCACGATATTGTGTCTGAAGGACAACATTGTTGGCATGAAAAGTGGAGTATGTTTTTTTTTCTAACATATCCTCATCAATGATACTCTGGCACATAATTGAGTTTTATTCACTAACCATATAGTGAATTATCACGTTTGCATTCACTTCAAGGAATGAAACAAATTCAATAATCGCATGGAATAAACATCATGCTTGCATTCACTTCAGAGAATGACATAAATCAAATAATCGCATGGAATAATCATCATGCTTGCATTCACTTCATGGAATGTCATAAATCCAATAATCGCATGGAATAATCATCATGCTTACATTCACTTTAAGGAATGTCATAAATCCAATAATCGCATGGAATAATCATCATGCATGCATTCACTTCAGGGAATGCCTCCCATAAAAATTCTTTGATCAAGACAATTTTCGTAACTTGAACTTGGGAGAAGTCTATAGTCGAGTTTTTCGACATAAAAAAAATATTGCTTCCAAGCAAATATAGACTTCATAATATTCATACTATTAAATAGTAATTGATCAACCAATATATATACAATATATACAAAGAACAAAAAATTTAATCCTCATACGCGGCGTTGTTAAACCAGTCCACAAGGTCCTTTAAAAAGAACCTCCTTTGAGACCAGTAGCCTCGCAGAACGGGATGTCCAGCCAATATACTCGGATTAAATTATCAAAATAAAATATTAATGGCATGAAATAAACACATAATATCATTAGACAAAAATAAGAATATTTACATGAGAAAGAAAAATTATAATCATCATCGTATATATATTATTTTGTAAATTAAAATATAAAAGATTGAAAAGAACATACCAGGTAAATCTTTGAAGAGACTTGAAATAAAAATCTTCTGAGCAAACTCGTGCTGATAACGTGTTGTGAATAAAGTAAAGAACAAGAATAAAATAGAAGAATAAATATGAGAGACAAAAGGGAGAGAGATTTTATTATATTTTCAAAGTAAGGGTTGTGTACAATGCTATGCCAAAAGTCTATATTTATAGGCATAAGATGGAAACCCTAATTTCAATGGGTATTAAACCCTAATACTAAAGCCTATTAAAGTTTAACTTAATATATGGATATCCACCATGAATAAATATATTCATAACATTAATTGTTATATTTGAAAACTCAAAATTTTTATAGATAAGACTGTCAAATTAAAAAAAATACTTAAATTAACTCATAAATTCGAATATTCGAATATCCAAAAATCCGATCCAAAATTTTAAATATCTAATTTTTTTTTAAATCAGATATGAATTACTAAATTATAGATCAAAAAATTTTAGATATAAAATATTTTGGATTGGATAATTCAAAATGCATACCCTATAACCGGGCTACTATATAGCACAATATTAAAAAAACATAAAGGAATGCGGCGCAAAACATTTTGGGACAGGGAGATTTAATAAAAAAAATTTGACTATTTACCTTATAACTGGGCCACTATATAACACAATATTAAAAAAACATTTTAACCTTCCCCTAAATAAAGAACTCAAAACCCTTTAAAATCTTCCGAAAAACTAAAGAATATTATCATCGATGTTCTTCATTTAACCCAAAAACTGTCACAAAGATTTAAATTTCGATCACAAGCTGTCGTTCGTCAGCGTCGGAATCTAAAAAATCCAAAAAAACTATTTTTTTATAAATAAAAACCCTTTATTATTTTTTATCAAACTTAAAATCCTTAAAAAAACAAATCCTAAACTTTAAAAAATCTCGATAAAAAGGTGGAGAAGATGAACCGGTGCATGTTCATCGGTGCACCTTCTTCAGTTGTTTAAGAAATGATTATTCGAGACCCGAGATCTCAAAGGTACAACCTTTAATCCTTTTTCGTTTTAGTTTTTGTTATTATTTGTATTTAATTCAAACTAAGAAAAAGAAAGATAGGAGATTTTTACCTCTCAAAAGTTTGAGTTCGTTTTATTGCTTTTTGAATCTGTATTACAAGAAAAATAGTTCTGAAAATACTTTTTATTACAAATGATTCCGATCTTCCCTCTACATCGAAGAGATTACAGGTATTTATATCTTTTTTTCTTTGCGTCCAATATTGACTAAAATTATTACAACACTGTCGAATTTGATTTTTTAGGGAGTGTTTGGTTCACGAAAAAGAATATAAGATAATAATTATCACTTTAGACAATTATTATCACTTTAGATTAAAATATCCTTAAAATAATATTTTTTTATTTAAATAAATCATTATTTTATATTTCTTCAATAATTTTTTTGATATTTTAAAATAATTATTTATCTAACCTAAATTATTATGCAGTAAAATATATAAAACACACTCATCATTAAAAATAACACTAAACATTACAAATAAATTTTAATATGATATCTTTTTAAAATATTTTTTTTTATTTATACGATAAAAATTTATATTATTTAATTTTAAACCATATTATAAAATTTATCTAAAAATTTAAATTTTAAAGAATATTTTTTTTTATTTTAAAAATAATATAAATTATGTAATAAATATAAATATAATATTTATAATTTTTTATTAGTATATTTGATTTAATATCGTGATGATTATTATACAAATTCATGATTTTTTAATATTTTAAAATATAAAATTATAATAGATCATAATTATTAAGATATATAATTTTATACTATAACATTAAAAATTATCAACTATATTCAATTTTTTGTGCAAGAATTTTATAAAAAATTATATAAATTAAAAATAATAGAAATATGTATTTCATAATATTTGTATAAATATTTTTATTTTAATATTATAGAAATTTGGTTAAAAAATATTATAAGGATAATTTTGTAAAACATGTATTTTGATAATCTTATAATCCATCAATCAAATAATTTAATTTTACATTCTTGTCAAACAAACAAAATAAAGTAACGTAACATTCCCAGAAATAATGTAAATAATGAATTAATTCGAAAATCCTATTTTCAAAAGTAATATAACATTCCAGAAAACAAACACATCTTTATTGTTTATTGTATTTAGGGATGTAAAAAGCTAACCCTACTTGAATATCCGACTGAAACCTGTTCGAGTCAGAATTTGGTTTGATCCGGGGATGTAATGACCCGAACCCGATCTGTATCCGACTTTTGTTGACCCGAACCCGAGTTGGACCTGTTACTGTAGTAACCGAACCCGAACTGTATCCGACCGAGAATGACCCGAACCCGATTTCAACCTGTTACTTTGGACCCGAAACCCGACCTGCATCCGACTGAAACAAACCTGAACCCAAGTCTGACCTGACATATAACCAATATTACCTGAATGAATCGACCCAAGACCTGATTTTACCCGACCTGTTTTGAACCCGACCTAATAAATGACCCGACTTGTTTTGAACCCGACCTGTTATTGACCTGAACTAATATTAACAAGACTTAATATTTAGATGACATATAATTAAGTATATCTATAATTTGATGAATTTAAAATATTGGTAAATATAATTAATCTTAAAATATAAAATTAGACACAATAATTAATTTAGGGATTAACATTTAAATTTAGTATTACATATTTAATTAAATTAATTTATTTATTATTTTATTTAGTTTTAATATATTTAATTTTAATTATAATTTTAAAATAATATTTCATTAAAAATTATAATTTTAAATTAAATACATACACTAACTCATAAACAAATTAAATATATATATGAGTATATATTTAAGTATAATTTAAATTATATTATATATTACATATAAGACATTAATACATAAAATATAATATATATATATATAAGTATATCATATATATTAAATTATATTATATACATAATATATATTAATGTATATTATATACATATATTAATATATAATATATATACATATAAATATCATAATAAATATACATATATTTTTATTAAGTACTCCAAGTTAAAAAATAGTACTTGATTTGACTTTTGAAATAAATCTAAAATTAAAAATTTGAAGTAAATTTCTTGGATGAGGGGAGGAAAATTTTTGATTTTAAGGGGAAGGAAAATTTTTTATTTTAGCCATGTGCGGGAGAATAAAATCTAAATTTAAGGAAAACTTTTTTGATTTTAGGGATCAAAATTGGCGGAAAAAATGAATTTTTGTTATTATATATATTATATAGTATGTATATATTATATAGTATTTATATATTTTATAATATGTACATATAATATAGTATTTATATATTATATAATATATTAGTATGTATATATTATATTATTATATATATATGTATATTAATATATTATATAGTATTTATATAATATGTATTTATATAGTATTAATATAATATTTATAATATATAGTATTTATATATGATATATATACATATTAAATATGTATAATAATTAATATGTTAGATATGTATATATAATATATGTATAATACATATTACATATATACATTAAAAATCAATATACATAATACATGTATATATATAATATATCATATATGTATATATGTATAGATAATATATGTATAAATATAATACATATTATATATATGTATAATAATATAATATGATATATATATATATATACATTAAAAATTAATATACATGTATGATATATGTAATGTATATATGTATTATGTATAATACATATACATATAACGTATATATATAGTACATATACATGTAGATTATAGCATACATGATACATAATTACATATTGTTATAACATACATATATAATATATATACATATGTACATGAATTATATACTAATTACTATATACAATTATACATATACATAGTATATAATATACATAATACATTACTAATTATTATATATACATATACATATAACATTAACATACATATATATGATATATTGATATATATATAATATTAATACATTAATGTACTATGTATAATACTACTACTATCACTAATTCACTGTGTATACATATAACATATATTGATACATATATATATGATTAGAATATACTTATGTTATGTAGTTATGTACTATATTTAATTAATAATTGTATACATTATAAATATATTATACATACATTATACATATATAATTATTAGACATCTAATTATCAATATATATTATATAAATATTTATATTATTTATTAAATTATTAATGTATTATATATAGACTATAGTGTTATGTATATCATATTTTAATATATATTATAATTTTATTTTTCATATATAGTATATTATTCTATTTGCAAAAATAATATTATTCCATAAATGGTATTATGCCATAAATAGTATTATTCCGTATTCTAATATTATTTTACTTCCAAAAATAGTATTATTATATATATATTATTATTAATCCATATATAATATTATTCTATTTTCGAAAATAGTATTACTTCATTTATAGTATTACTTCATATATAGTATATTTTCTATATATAGTATAAATTTCTTATATAGTATTAATTTTATATAACTATTATTTTATTTATAGTATAAATTCTATATATTGTTTAAAAATTATTTTTTTTATTTTTAAAATATATTAAACTATAGTATAATTATTTTATAATGCATTAAAGTTAGATTTTTAATACTTTTATTTATTATAAATTTATAATTTTTGTAATTTAGTCCTTATAACTTACAAGTTAATTTATTTGAATTGATTATTACTGATTTTTTTAATTTACTTTAATGTTTCTAATTTTTAATTTTTGTAATTGTGTCCTTGTAAGCTAATATCGATTTTTTAAAATTTCAAAATTTAATCTTTCACTTTATAGTTTAATATTTATTTTTTTTACGTATTTATACAAAATTAAAATTAATAATTTAAATTATTATGAATATAAAATCAAAATTAATTCGACCTGAAACAAAACTGACTTGAAATGAATCCGACATGAAATGAACCCGACCTGAAATGTAACCGAACTGAAATGGATCCGACCTGAAATCTACCCGACCTAAAATGAAACTGTCAATTATCTGACATGGACCCGAACTGTTTGAACCCGACCTGAAACGGACCGACCTGAAACGGACCCGCACCCGACCTGAATCGAGTCAAAACATCAAATCAATCCAAAATGACTTGTATCTGATTTTATCCGACCTAACATTACCTGACCTGAAACTCATCCGAGTAACTGTTTTTACATCCCTAATTGTATTATGCATGTTTGGTTGTACGGCGTCGTGATTCTCGACGATGGTGGCAAGCGTAGGAGTGATTGAAGATGAAGATTTGGCATTCTCATATTTGCTCTCGGGCGTTAAACTGAGATGGCTCTAGCATTGGACGGTCCGGATGCAATCTTGGATGATGACGTGGGAGCTTATGATTGCAACATGTGGCGGTGGGAGATGAGGAGTTTGAGCGTGGAGAGTAAGCACACATGCGATAGATCAAGGGTCTCTCTTGATTCGATCAGAATCGTCGGTTCAAATCTGATTCAACGATTCAGATACGGTATTGACAGCAGGAAGACATGAGATATTAGGGTTTTAAATGTGGGCTAGGATTTCAGTTATGGATTTAGCCCAAAATATGCATGTGTAATTAAAAGTTTAGGTCAATTGTAATTGCATTGAACTTGGACATTTATATTATGGCGGAGCAAAACTCGACACGACTCGAAAAAATTGAATAACTCGACTTGATTCGATACGAAAATACTCGACTCATTTTGACTCAACTCGAAATTCCATAGACTCGACTCGACTCGAAAAATTTCAAATAAAGTTCGAGTTGTAAAATGGAAATTCGAATAACTCGAATAACTCAAAAATTTTAATAATCAAATGATTATTTTTTAAGTTTGAGACGAATCTCTCAATTCTTTATGATATATAAACATTGATATATAAAAATATAAATAAATATTGCTACATATTAAAAAAAATATAGATGCATATCTTATATTATTAGAGAAAGTCGTTTAAATTGGAATCAAATCATACTTTAACACGATAAATAACTACAATTAAATATTTATAGGAACTCGAAACTCGACTGGAATCGAATTTCTTAAACTTGACTCGAACCGAAAAATTTCAAATAAAGTTTAAGTTGTAAAATATGACTTGTCAACTAGAATAACTCGAAATTTTTTGACTCGACTCGATCAAATACTCACCCCTAATTTATATTATGAGTTTATCTGATTTGTTTATTTTTATATTAGCCCAATAATAATAATAATAATAATAATAATAATAATAATAATAATAATAATAATAATAATAATAATAATACACATATTTGTATATAAATACATGAAACCTTATTAATACATTTAACTAATATTTGATATACATTCATAAATGTGTATGCATATCATACTATACAGGTACACAAAATATATGATGCATAAATAATATATAGACATTTTCATATGTATATAAAATATAACTATACATAATCGGATAAAATAAATGATTACAACAACATATCTTTTATTAACTCGTTGATAGGGATGAATAAAAAACCTGAATCCGACGGATTCTGACTTGAACCGATCTAATAAAGTGGAATTTTTTATTAAATCAATCGGGGTCAGGTCGGATCCGATGAAATATAAAAAAATCTAAGTCGGGTCAAAATTGAGTCAAAGTCGTGTTTAAGGTGAAAAGCACCCGACCCAGGTGCTTTTATAATATTTTTATTTTTTTATATTATATAATATAATAATATTATATAAGTTTTATTCATTCTTAAATCTTGTTTCTCGATTCATCTTCTTCAGTTTTTCCTCACAGGTGAAAACCCTAAAATTTTCTTTCCTAAATCACATGACAGCCACTCATCGACATCGCAATCCTGGTTCGATAACTTCTATCTGCAGACTGTATGTGTTTTATATTGCTTTATTTTTTCTATTAACACTTGCATTTTAGTCTTGTGTTCAATCCCATTATTTGTTTAACAAAGACGTTTTGTCTTGTTTCTTAAATTTAAATCTTGTTTGTTCTTAACTTCGATTAATCTTGTTTCTGATTCTCTGTTTTTTCAATTGCCTTCTGCCCTCTATCAAAATGAATAAGGTTGCGATCTACAAATCTATTTGGAGCACGACAACCCCAATTGACTGTTGACCAATATATGCAATCATTTGACTTATATTTAGTAGAACTCTTGGAACCGTATTATAACATGATTAATTGATTATTTCTTCAATGTAGTTCTCTCATGCATACCTGTTTGAAAGCAATCTTTATCGGCTGTAATCAAAATAGAATTCAGCTAATATCTTGATATCATCATTCAGGTAATATTTATGGAAATAGCTCTATTTTATCAAATTTAAGATGGTGCTTTAATTGATATATTTACTAAATTTATGTGATTTCATAGATTGCACTTATTTTTTTATGATACAATGCTTCAAGATTTCAAATATAAAGATTTGAAATGTTAAATATAAACAGGAACTCTTAAGTATACAATGCTTCAAAATTTGTCGTTTAATTGTTAGAATATCGTTATTGAGTTTTTTATTTCAAGGTTAACCAATGAGATTTTTTAGGCTTGAAGGGTTCGATCCACAACCAAATAAACTTGCCAAGTGTGGAGATTTACTAATTTGGAAGAATTGTGGTGGAAGCAAAAAGATAAAAATTGAGCATAATGATTTAGAGTGATTCGAACTTCTAACCCAAGTCCTACATCCACTACCTTTGCTTCTCACTAATGATTTCTCAATTCAATAAGAATCTCTTCCTTTTGAGGACAAAGGGCTAACCTTAAAACTTGATTCTATCCCCGAATCAAGCATCCAAAAGTTCACAACCCGAAATTTGGGAATCCTCTCAAACAAAAAGTAATCTAAGCAAACTAGTAATCCTTATAATAAGTCTAATTGTTTTCAACTAAGATCTCACATAATCCTAATACGCTTGAGCATACAGATACATTAAGCTCACAAGTGTTGTCTACCCAAAGATTGGAAATTAAGCTTTAAGACATTTGCTTGATCATAATATTATTACAATTGAAGCATTAGTCTTCTCTTGATGCTTGAGACTTCCATTTATCATCTCAAATGAGCTTCTGCCGTTTGTGACCATTAAGATCGATTTAGAGCCATTTTGAGCTAGTTTCAAGGTTAATTTCTGCTTCGGTGTATGTGATATCGAAACGCGTGAAAGTAGTTTCAATACTGCTACTTTGGAAAATAGTCATTGAACCTAAATTTAACAACCAGTATCGAAACACCTTGTAATGGTATTAATATCGTTAGCTTAACGTATCGAAACAACTAAGGCTTGTTTTGATACAACTATTAGTCGTTGAGGTTTTCATAAAGTCGTTAGAGGTGTATCGAAACACCTAAAACTGGTTTCAATACTGGCATATTGAAACTTGAGTTTTCTGTATCGAAACCAAAAATTTTAGTAACAAAACATATCGAAACGCCATAAGGGCATATCGAAACGCCTGTACCATTTCCTTTAAAAACAGGCAAGTTGTATCGAAACGCTTGAGAAGTGTATGGATGTGAAGCCTTCCTTCTAGTGTGTATGGAGCTTGTAGCGTGTCAAAAGTGCGTGTTTAGTGCAAGTGGACACATCGCAAGTAATAAGTGATAAGTATTTATCGGATTATCGTCTCCACAGGGATTGGTATACTCAATATGTCTTCTTCGTCTTCTTGTTCTGTAGAAAAAAATAAAATAAAACACAAGTAATTTGGGTTGTGATGGAACTAAAATAAAACAACTGAGTAAAATAAAGAGAATTGAATAGTAGAGAGAGAGGTCAGGATCCAGTTGCGTTGTATTGTGGAATTGATTGACTTGTCTCTGCCCAATACAATCGTATATCATTGCCTCGGCAGCACTGTAGATTATTGCCTTGGCAGCGACTATACTGTCCGCCGCGGTAATACTTTGCTCGTGGGTGAACTTTACCAAAGTTCGGCAAAGTGTCCTTAGATGACTCCGCTTATCCCTAAGTCGAAGTACTGTTGATGACTAGTCCTTGATGATACCTCCCGGCGTGAATCAATTATACTCACCAACCAATCTCACACTTCTTTTAGCCGCTGAAACTCTTAACCTATCCCTAGTCCGAGTTAGTATTTCGCGATTGAAACATCGTACTTACCCCTTTCGTGAATCTAACTCTCCCGAGTCTAGATAAATGGATTACTCACAAACTTTCCTCCTGGGCTTGAATGCAAAAACAAAGAATAACAAAGGATAAGCAAACCTTGATAGTTTTATTGCATTGAAACAAAGACAAAGTAAAATCTCCTCTCACAAATACTAACAACCTTCACCTAAACCCTAAGAAAGCTTAGAACATCGTTGAGAGAAAGAAAAACAAAGAAATTAAGAATCGACTCTCTCTCTAGGTATTGGTGTCTAATACATTGGACGGCTAGGTCTTTTATATAGGCTTGACTTAGGGCAAACCTTTCCTAAGTAGACTACAACTTGGAGTAGGGAACAAGTCATGTACATAAATAAAAAATTTCCAAGTTTAATTCAACTAAGAGGCTTTCCCGTGGGGCCTTATTTTAGGCTTTTCCTCATGCTAGCCAACTCCGATCCATGTGCTTTATGTCCAGACACGTCCATTGGATTTTTCTCTTTCGATCACCTACAGTCTTGCTTCCTGGCTCTCAGCTACTGCCTCGGCATCAGGTCCTGCCTCGGTCATGTTTCTGCCGCGGCACTGGTTCTCCTGCACAGATATAAAAATGCAGTAAAACTTGTCTTTTCTACAACTATGATCTCTATAAGCATAACTTCTAAATATATCACATTAAGTACATGCATTGGTCCGAGTGGGTGTAAATTTGGTGATTAATTCCCATAAAAGGTGTCAAAAGTGATAGTGAGTTGAGAACTTATCAGAGCTCCCCCTTAATGTTACACTTTGTTGCTCATAAACCCATCACACCTAAAATAAGACAATCAAGGGAGGATGTGAAACCTTCCTTTTTCAAGTGTCCTTCTTGTATGTATAAAGCTCCTTCTTAATGTTGCACTTTGTTGCTCATACTTCTATCACACCTAAAATAATACAATCAAGTAATTTTTGGTATCCAAATTGCTTTGGATCTTTAAACATTAGTAACACAAGTTTTTGACCCTTTAGGAATCCATTTTTCAATTTTATTCTTTTTAGTTGAAGTTAGTCCTTTTTGTACCCAAACACTTTTAAAATATTTTCCATCAATAAATTTAGGGACACTATATTGTCTCAAATAAAATTTTAATTTTCCCAAATTATTTTTATTTTCAAGCTCTTTGGAAATCAAATCTTTTTGTTTCTTAAGATCATCTAAAGCAACTTGATGATCTTTTTCCATCTTTTGAAGTAAGTTTTGTAAATAAAAAACTTTGTGTTCAAACTCCTTTAACCTTGCTTCAAAATCAAAATTGGTTTTTAAAAGCAAATCATTTTTTAACTTTAGTTTTTAAATCATCCTTTTGTTTTTAGAAAATGAGACTTTAAACTCAAAAACGAATTTTTTATAAGCTTCTTGCAATTCATCAAAAGTATAAGAATTTAAAATTTGAGAGTTAGATTTACCTCCCCTTTATTGAGGGTCACTCCATGTGGCCACGCGTACTTTCTCCTTTGAAGATGATCCCTTTTGATTGACTTGTGGGAATCTTTCATATTCTTCTTTGATTCTTGCTTTGAAGATTTTTTTCATTTTGTTCCTCACGAATCGATCGAATTCCATGAAGAGTTGGGTGATCTCTTCATCTTCTTATTATCCTCCTTACTTGATTTTTAAAGTGAATGCATTTGGAGGACTTGAGAGCAATAGTGTTGAAATTTACACCAAGCTCTTGAACATTATTCTTCCCCATCCTTCTTATCTCTTCCTTCTTCTTCTTCTCTTCTCTTTCTTTCATCATTATTTGATGTGTGAGGAGTGATCCCATGAGTTCATCAAGTTTTGAGGGACTTGAGATTCATAGCTTCGATGATGGTGGTTATTTTTGAGTCTCACAACTCGGGAAAAGAGTAGATAAGCTTTCGAACAAGCTTCTTTTCTGGAATGATCTATCCATATCATCTAAGACCATTGATGATGGTGGAGAAAAGATAGAACATCTTTGCAATGTCTTCTTCTAGATTTATCTTCAATGTCTTCTTCTAGACCCTTTACTTCGTTTATTGCTTCGTATGTAAGTTTGAGATTGTCCCAAACTTCCTTGGATTCTTCGCAAGAGGACATCTTCTCACAGTTGTCGGGATTTAATACACAAAAGAGAATGTACAATACCTTACAATTTAGTATAATCTTCTTACGATCTTCTACGCTTCATTCCGTCTTTGTTCCTTTTGGCACAAACGGTCCATCTTCAACTATATCTTATATCTTATAGTCCTTTTCTTTGATGAAATACATCATCTTTATCTTCCATTAGCAATAGTTGAACCCATCAAATAAAGGAGGCTTATCAATGGAAAGCACCATGGATAATCGGTTAATAGATAATTGGTCGACCTTACTGAATCGCCTCAATAGGATGTTAATACTTCTCGATTGAGACTCGCTTTGATACCAATTATTAGGCTTGAAGGGCTCGATCCAGAACCGATTAAACTTGCCAAGTGATGGAGATTTGTTAATTTGGGTGATTTATGGTGAAAACAAAAAGATAAAGAATTGAACACAATGATTTAAAGTGATTTGGACTTATAACCCAAGTCCTACATCCACTACCTTGGCATTCCACTAATGATTTCCCAAATTCACTAAGAATCTCTTCCTTTTGAAGACAAAGAGCTAACCTTACAACCTTGATTCTATCCTCGAATCAAGCATCAAAAGTTCACAACCCAAACTTTAGGAATCCTCTCAAACAAGAGATAATCTAAGCAAACAAGTAATCCTTATAATAAGGCTAATTGTTTGCAACTAAGCTCTCACTTAATTCTAATACACTTGAGCATACATATACATTACGCTCATAAGTATTTTTTACCTAAAGATTGAAAATTAAGCTCTAAGAAATTTGATTGATAATAATGTTGTTAAAATTGAATCATTAGTCTTCTCTTGATGTTTTAAACTTCCTTTTTTCATCCCAAATGAGCTTCTAGTCGTTGGTGACCGTTAGTATTGATTTAAATTCGTTTTGAGCTAGTTTAAAGGTCAATTTCTGTTTTTGGTGCATATGGTATCGAAACGCGTGGAAGTCGTTTCGATATTGCTACTGTCGCGTGTCAAAAGTGCGCGTTTAGTGCAAGTGGACACATCGCACGTAATAAGTGATAAGTATTTATCGGATTATCGTCTCCACAGGGATTGGTATACTTAATATGTCTTCTTTGTCTTCTTGTTCTGTAAAAAGAAATAAAATAAAAACACAGGTAATTGTGGTTTTGATGGAACTAAATAAATTGAAATAAAACAAAAGTAAGAATAAAGATGAAATCTGATTAATAGCGAGAGGTCAGGATCCAGTTGCGTTGTATTGTGGATTTCATTGACTTATCTCTGCCTAATGCAATCGTATATCACTGCCTCGGCAGCACTGCAGATTACTGCCTTGGCAGCGACGATATTGTTCGCCACGGCAATCCCTTGCTCATGGGTGGACTTTACCAAAGTTCGGCAAAGTGTCCTTGGATGACTCCGCTTATCCCTAAGTCGAAGTACTGTTGATGACTAGTCCTTGATGATACCTCTCGGCGTGAATCAATTATACTCACCAACCAATCTCACACTTCTTTTAGCCGCTGAATCTCTTAACCTATCCCTAGGTCGAGTTAGTATTTCGCGATTGAAACACCGTACTTACCCCTTTCGTGAATCTAACTCTCTCGAGTCTAGATAAATGGATTACTCACAAACTTCTCTCCCGAGCTTGAATGCAAGAACAAAGAATAGCAAAGGATAAGAAACCTTGATAGTTTTATTACATTGAAACAAAGACAAAGTACAATCTCCTCTCACAAATACTAAACAACCTTTACCTAAACCCTAAGAAAGCTTAGAACATAATTTGAGAGAAAGAAAACAATGTGTCTTAGGGTAAACTCTATGAATCGGCTCTCTCTCTCAGTATCTCTATACATTGGACGGCTAGGTCTTATATAGGCTTGACCTAGGGCAAACCTTTCCTAAGTAGAATACAACTTGGAGTAGGGAACAAGTCATTACATAAATAAAATATTTCCAAGTTTAATTCAACTAAGAGGCTTTCCCGCGTGGCCTTGTCTTGGGCTTTTCTTCATGCTAGCCAGCTCCGATCCATATGCTTTATGTCCAGAAATGTCCCTTGGATTTTTCTCTTCCAATCGCCTATAGTATTGCTCTCTGGCTCTCAGCTGCTGCCTCGACATTAGGTCATGCCTCGGCCATGTTGCTGCCGCGGCACTTGTTTCTCCTGCACAGATATAAAAATGCAGTAAAACTTGTCTTTTCTGTAAATATTGTCTTCATAAGCTTAACTTCTAAATATATCATATTAAGTACATGCATTGGTCCGAGTGGGTGTAAATTCGGTGATTAATACCCATAAAAGGTGTAAAAAGTGATAGTGAATTGAGCACTTATCACACCCCCAAACTCGAACTATTGCTTGTCCTCAAGCAATGCAAACCATCAATTTGCCGAACTCTACTCTCTCTTGGTCTTACGTTTCCATCTATTCTCCCCACCATAACTATGCCTATTCTTTAAATTTAACCTTTCGGCTACCCAAGGGTTTACCTAGAAACAAACTATAAGAATTGGTGAGTGTGTGCGTTTTTGTGAACAAGTTTGATAAAAGGCTTTCTTAGATAAACTCTAAGTTCAAGACAAGTAGAATTGGGTTAAGTGTTCTCTTCTTTTCTAAACAACCAATTCTTGAGCCAATTTCGGGCACCTCAAGGATTGTGTTTTTCTCTTTGCTAATTCCTTCTTTCTTTTTGATATTCCTTATAATACACTAGAGCCAATTTCGGGAACCTCTAGCATGAAGAAGAGTACTTCCTAGAGCCGGTGGTAGGCACCTCTAGTTACTTTCCAAAAATCTAAGTCTTTATCACCTAAGTTTATTAAAAGAATTCCTTTAATCCAACAAGTCCCAAAAGTGTTTGAGAAATTCATCTTATAGTAAACTTCTAAGTTTTCATCCTTAAGTATCCTAAGGTTAAACCTTCTTAACAGGACCTAATCATGGTAAGGAGAAAGATTTCTATAGCCTTAAAGAATAAACTAAGGCAATACTGATGATAGGCAATGCAAAAGTATAGGCAGTTGATTCAAGTAAGGCGGGGAGCGTAAAAATTTAAAAAAAAATCACTTAAATACTCCCTTCTCTTGGCAAGGCCTAGGCAGTAGATTGTTGCCTTGGCAGTGGATCTACACCCCCAAACTCGAACTAAGCATTGTCCTCAATGCTTTAAATTAGAAGAAAATAGCGGGCAACAAAAAAATAAGCAGCATATAAAGAAACCAGTAGCAAATAATATTGAATTATATGAAAAATTTAAAGAGACTCCGAAGAGCTACTTGTCACAATTTTTTCTCCTTGGTCTTGCTGCTGATTGCTTCGTTCTTGGTGAAGGCGATGGTTGAGCTTTGCTTGCCGGGGCGGTTGGACTCTTGTGGGTGGTGTCCGTTGCATCGGAGCTTCCACTTCTTCTCCTTCTTCCACGTTGGCCATCTCCTCGGTGATCATGATGTTCGTTCCACCTTCCATTGCTGTGGTTGCCCCGGTATGGTGTGTACTTGGTCCGACAGCGGTTGAGCTTTGGTGCACATAGGCATCTATCTCAACTGATAGACTGCCCATGATGATTGGGGATCGTGGTGGAGTGCTGAAGACTGCCCTCCGCTTTGATGGTCTTCTGCTGGCAGATGCTGATGCGGCAGAGTCTACTGCCCTGGATGGGCCGACAGCATGAAACTGTGGTTGAGGGCCCGCGTGGAAAAACGGCCTTGGTCCTCCGGGAGCTGGTGTAGTCTCGGTATAAGGGGCGGCTGTGACAAACATATTGCTAGGAAATTCTGGAAACTTCTCCCCTTGGTCTGGAAAGGCATGGAGCATTATTTGGGCTAATGTGCCGTTAAAGTCTCTTTGATACTCCTTGTATCTCTGTTTCCTAAGATCCATCGCTGCCATCCTGTTCAGTATCTCTTGGTACGGGTCTGCTGCGGCAGAGGTGTGGGCAATGTCTGGCATATCTGTCGTGTATTCGGCCCCGACAGCAGTATCAGTAGTGAACTGCTGGGGAGTTGCTTGAACCGGTTTCCCATGGAGTATTCGTGTAGCAAAGGTCGTCTTTGATCAACTCGTAATCCTCGGCAGTGATATCCTCCATGAATTCAGCGTGAACATCATGGTCCGGAGTGAGGCCGTAGAATTCGTTGATGGTCTCGGCATCTAGCTGGACAGGCCTACCTCGGCAGTGGACAAAGAAGGAATCTTTGTTGGGCCCGTGCGCATAGAATTCTCGCACGATGGTAGCTTTTGCCTGGGCAGGTTGAAGACAAAAGATTTCCCAATCTTGGTACTTGATTCTATCGAAGAGATAATGCTCGATGTCGTAGTTTTCGTCATCCGAGTGTTGGAAACCTTGTTCTTCCCACAATTGTCGGGCAATGAAAAACCTGTTGAAGCGGTCTTCAACATTGGCTGGGGCAAAGCGCTTGTAAGTGGCCATAAAGATTGTGAGAGATTGATTTCTTGGAGATTTTCTTGGAAGGATTCTGGGAATTTCACGAAGAGTTGTGAGTAGGTAGAGAGTATTGTGAGACCAAGATTGTTAAGAATTCTAAAGAAAACAAGAATGCAAGAGTGAATAATTCAAGAGGGAGGGGTTGCTTATATAGGCCTCGACCTTGTGACCGTTTGAATCCACTGCCTCGTATATCAATGCAAGAGTGAATAATGCAATCGCATATCACTGCCTCGGCAGCACTGCAGATTACTGCCTTGGCAGCAACAATATTGTCTGTCGCGGCAATCCCTTGCTCGTGGGTGGACTTTACCAAAGTTCGGCAAAGTGTCCTTGGATGACTCCGCTTATCCCTAAGTCGAAGTACTGTTGATGACTAGTCCTTGATGATACCTCCCGGCGTGAATCAATTATACTCACCAACCAATCTCACACTTCTTTTAGCCGCTGAAACTCTTAACCTATCCCTAGTCCGAGTTAGTATTTCGCGATTGAAACATCGTACTTACCCCTTTCGTGAATCTAACTCTCCCGAGTCTAGATAAATGGATTACTCACAAACTTTCCTCCCGGGCTTGAATGCAAAAACAAAGAATAACAAAGGATAAGCAAACCTTGATAGTTTTATTGCATTGAAACAAAGACAAAGTACAATCTCCTCTCACAAATACTAAACAACCTTCACCTAAACCCTAAGAAAGCTTAGAACATAATTTGAGAGAAAGAAAACAAAGTGTCTTAGGGTAAACTCTATGAATCGGCTCTCTCTCTCGGTATCTCTATACATTAGACGGTTAGGTCTTATATAGGCTTGACCTAGGGCAAACCTTTTCTAAGTAGAATACAACTTGGAGTAAGGAACAAGTCATGTACATAAATAAAATATTTCCAAGTTTAATTCAACTAAGAGGCTTTCCCGCGTGGCCTTGTCTTGCTTCCTGGCTCTCAGCTGCTGCCTCGGCATCAGGTCCTGCCTCGGTCATGTTTCTGCCGCGGCACTGGTTCTCCTGCACAGATATAAAAATGCAGTAAAACTTGCCTTTTCTACAACTATGATCTCTATGAGCATAACTTCTAAATATATCACATTAAGTACATGCATTGATCCGAGTGGGTGTAAATTCGGTGATTAATACCCATAAAAGGTGTAAAAAGTGATAGTGAGTTGAGCACTTATCAGCTACTTTAAGAAATAGTCGTTGAACCTGTATCGAAACACCTTGTAATGGTATTGATACCGTTAGCTCAACGTATCGAAAGAGTTAAGGCTTGTTTCGATACAACTCCTAGCCGTTGGGGGTCTTATAAAGTCATTGGAGTTTTCATAAAGCAGTTAGAGGTGTATTGGAACACCTAAAACTGATTTCAATATTAACGTATCGAAATTGGTGTTTTCTATACCAAAACCAAAAATTCCATTAACAAAACGTATCGAAATGCCATAGGAGCATATCGAAAGGTCTGTACCATTTCCTTTGAAAACATGCAAGCTGTATCAAAACGCTTAGGAAGCATATCGAAACGCATGGGAAATTTTGTATTCTTTGACTTTTTTAAATTATTTTAAACACCTTTAAAATCTCTCAAAAACTTCTTAAATATTTTTCAAGTTGTTTGGACATAAAAACCATTTTTGAAATCTTTTTAAATTTATCCAAGATTATTTTCAATTATTATATCAAAACATTAGTTCTACAAGATTAACTAAATTATTAATTTATGATGATGAAGTAATATGTATACTTTCTCTTTTTTCTAAAATATTAACTCTCTCCTTATTTTGTTAGAAAATGTCTAATGTGAGAGAGAATTTTGTTGTGTCATCTTCAACTTTCAGTTCTCATGAATTATCGATCGAAGGAAGTCCATCACCAAACTCAGCAAAAGACACAAATCATACATTAAATCAACTTAATGTGGTGGTTGAAGATAGTGTTTCAAATGAAAATAACTCATCGAAGTTAAAATCTATAGTTTAAAAGCCCTTTAAAAAGAAAAAAATCAATAATGAGAGAAATGCAATTTGCAATCATTGCAAAAAAAAATTAGTGATAATTCAAAGAATGAGACAAGCTATTTGTGTGATCATATGAAAAGGGGCAGAGTTCAAGTAGACATTCAACAACAAGTCTTAGTTGCTAATAAAAAAAAATCGGATGAAAAAATGATAATAAAGGCGGCTTCATTTAATCAAAAGGTTGCAAGGAAAGATCTTTCTAAAGCAATAATCATGCATGAATATCCTCTATCTATAATGGATCGTGTATAATTTAGAAAGTATTGCTTTGATATGCAACCCTTGTTTGAAATGCCTTTTCACAGAATAATACTACGTGACATTTTTAATATATTCAAAGAGGGAAAGATGAAAATAATGTACATTCTGAAGGTTAGCTAATGAAGGGCGGATTATAATCATAATTGATATGTGGAGTGTAGAACACCAAAACAAAGGAAATATGATTATTATTGCCCATTACATTGATCACTCTTGAACTTTACAGAAGTAAATCATAAGGTAATTTTTAAACATGTTTTTTTAATCAATTAGTTAAATTTTAATATGAGTCAAAATTTATATATTTTAATTATTGTTTAAATAGGTTTGAATATGTAGTAACACCACATACTACGGATGTTATTGCTTCTACTTTGATGAAATATTTTCTTGATTAAAATATTGATTGAAAACTTACATCTATCACAATTGATAATTGTACTACGAATGATCTTGCGATTAGACTATTAGTTGATAGATTGAGAGGTGAAACACTGATGCATAATGGGTTATTCTTTCACATGCGTTGTTGTGCACATATATTGCATTTTATTGTTAAAGATGGAATGAATGCTTGAAACTAGTATAGAACTTTTTTTGTCAAAGTATCATTGTTTAGAGTGCTACTCTAAAAAGATGAGAAATATTTAAAGAGGCAACACGTTAATTTCGGATTCCTGACATTTTTGATGCTTCGAACAACTCTACCTTATAAGAATATTTTTTCACGTTGTGTGCAATTACATCAAGATCCTTTATACAAGAGCTTACCAACCGAAGATGATTAGATCTTTACGAAGGAAATTTGTGAAAAGTTTAATTTGTTTTATGATATCACTAAAGGCTGTTTAGGAACGAAATATGCAACAACTAATTTTTACTTTCCGTGTATTAGCAATATTAGACTGTCATTGAATGAGTGAAAAATGCATACTAATGATACTATTTCGAGCATGGCAAGCTGCATGTTGAAAAATTTTTGAAAAGTATTGAATTAGTGTGAATGGTATCATGGGTGTTGCTACACTTTTAGACCCAAGGTACAAAACACCTTTGTTGGAGTACTACTTTGAGAAAATTTTTGGGATTGTTATTGTTGAATATGAAGTTGAAAAAATTGTGCAACTTTGTCGGGATTTGGTCTCTGAGTACGAAACAAAATTAGCATCTTCGAAGCATTATTTTGAATCTTTCAGTACTTCATCTTTATCTAGTATTTCAATTACTTTGGGAGATCAAGTTAAGTTTGAAGCTTATCTATCAAGGAAGAAACAAAAGAAATTATAAGTGAAATTTGAGTTAGATCGTTACGTAGAATTAAAGCTTCTTCCAAACATGTTGGAGTTTGATGTATTGAATTGGTGCAAAATAAATGGGCCACAATTTTTTATACTCAGAGATATTAATAGAGATATTTTTACTATATCGGTTTCTATAGTTGCTTCATTTAATACCGGAGGAAGATTGATTACTACACATCGTAATAGACTCCTTCCATCAACAGTAGAAGCTTTAGCATGTTCTCAAAATTGGTTATGGTCCGAAGAAGGTATAAATTTACTTATGTATAGTTTTTGTTATCTTTTAACTTATATATTTACATATGATTTCTTATTGGATTTTATTTTTATCTATGTTATTTTGGAATTAAATTCAAGAGAAGCGTACTTTAATGATGATGGTGAAATCGAGCAAGAAGAGAGAATAATAATATCAAATTTATATTTAATTTTTATTATAATCTTGTTTATATCTATTGATTTATGAATTTATGATATAGGATTTGGATGTTTAGACGAGATTGAAGAGTACGAGGCTGATGACAATTGACAATAGAAGTTTTTTCATCGGATATTTATGTTCACATGATTATGTCTCGTATTTTTATCTTTTGTTTGAACTTTGAATTTATATTTTTGTGTTCCAACTTTGAATTATGTACTTCTAATTATAATTATTTTGTATTTGATTCGGATCAGATTTTTAATCTTAAAAATTAAATAAAATTAATTTTGATCGGATTTTTAATCTTAAAAATCGGGTTGGGTTTTGGTCGGATGATATTAACCCTAAACCGAATTGGATCGGATGACGGATAGTAGATGTAAATTTTTGGGTCGGGTTCGAATGGACTAAAAATCCGAATCTACCCGACCCGACCCAATGTCATCACTACTCGTCGACTCTTGGGCAAGAGATAGAGGCAGCAAATGTCCAAAGTACCAACCTTTGGAACTTGTTCCATTTTATTTAAGGGTATGTAATTCATAAAACCAAGCAATGTATATGAATAGCTGTGAACCGAATTCACAAAGATAAAAATACTATAACTCACAAAGACAATTTTGAAAGAAAATATTTGTATTGAACTGAATTCTTGATAATGTTTGGTTTAGATATGCATCATCATAACTTATACATGCAAAGCAAGATTTGTTGAGCCCCAAGACTTGTGTAATCAGCTAAAGATGGTCATTGGTAGACATCAGCAGAGACTTTGTTTAGAATATTATTACCTTTTATATACATACACAAATAAACCCAATTTGTTTTCATTCCTATCATTACTTGTCAAAAGGAAAGATATTATTATTTTCTTGGTTCACTTTGCTTCTGCGCCACACTCATAAGTTGAAGATAATTTATTTTAGATTATAATATTTTCAAAACACTCCAAAGTTGAAGATAATTTATTCTATATTTTTCCTCAGTCCCTGAACTAAATTAAATTCATATCTTTATGAACCAAACTTACTTGACCTTGCATATATATTTCATTTTAACCCCTACTAGTTAAAACAGTAAACAAAAACTACAGACGAATTCTTTAATAGTAAAACATATGCTCTGAAGTACATACAGGCAAGAAAGATCCAAATTTTCAATGTAGACAGTAATCAAACTAATTAAATGCTAATTAGAGATATAGCAAATTTATTACCAGAAAATTCCAGCACTGTTGAATCATAGCCTAACTTATTGCTACAGAATGGCAAAGTACAAATTTAATGTCCTTACTAGCAATAAAAGCTTGCTCAAGTCCTCCAAAACAAGACCTAATGATGAAGCGGGAGTGTTTATGACCTCTATATTTAAAAACAAGCTTCAGATCATCATCTTTCATGCTCCATGGATGAACTTCTTGGTTTAAAAGATTTATCAGTAAGAATCTATTGTCTATTGATAATGAGAACGAGGTGATTGTTTGATCCTCTTCAATAATTATCTCAACGTTTGCTTCCCTGTCAAGTAATAAAATTGATGTTTCCCTACATGAAACCATGGAGACCATCCACATGAAACCATGCCAAGACCAGCTTTTTCATAAACATGCAGGCAATGGCATTCACCGGAAGAGACGTCCCACATCCTTACAACCTCCTCTACACCACATGTGAGAAACTGGTAGTCATTAGGACTCCATGAAACAGAAGAGATAGGTTTTCGGTGACTGATTGCAAGGCTTATGAGGGAAAAAACATAGTTGATTCATAGTGATATAAGAATGCTCGCACATTAATACAACCCATACATGCTTCAACAAGTCCCCAGCACTGATGTCGAAAATGTACAGGAGAAAGGTTCAATAACAGACCTTGTTCTGGAACAACAAGCTCTCCTTTTTTTTTAATTATGTGTCGTTATTTGATTTATTAACGACGTATAACTGTGCACAATTAAAGCAAAAAACAAGTCACCCCATACCTTAAACAATCCAAACTAATATCTCACACACGATCACCATCCGCCTATATATAGCAGTTACAAGGTCCCATTATTTCCTCTTCTTCTAGGCTGCTTCATTCTTACATAATAAATACATAATGGAGAAATTTTCATGAATCAAATTGCAGATTCATTTATGGCATCAACACCAGTGTCCTCACTTTTGTTTCGGTATTTCAAGCATGTCCACGCAGAAATCGTCGATTATTGTAAGCTGGTCTTAGGACAGATTAAGGCAGATGGAGAGTGATATTAACTAGGGACTTACTGTATTTTCCACCTAGATGGTCAACAGATTCAACAATGTGATGGTGAAGCTGAGGAGTCCTTATCAAACGTGGGACCTCTGGTTTGTTGTACTGCCTAGCTCCGGCATCGGCGGGTTTCCCTGTCATCATTCCTTTGTACGTTACAGAGATGTAAAACCAGAGTTCACTTTTACGTGTATATAAATGCAGCAATGAAAGATAGATATCATCAACACTAACATTAAAAATTATAAATAACCCTTATAGTGTGTTGACAAAATAATCAAGAGATTTTAATTATGATCATACATCTAAATTAAATCTGAGGATTTATAATAGGAAAAACTTATAAGATAATAAATGAGTGTCATCTTGATTAGTCACCGTATTATAAATCCATTCCTAAGAAAACATAAAATGAAAAATAATCAAACAACTAAGACTGAAGACAAACATGTTGAAAGAGAGAAAAAATATGTCAAAATAAGCGGAAATAACTCAATCATGAATAAGAAATTGTAACTGTAAACACGTATCCAAATTCAATATGAAGATTTAAAGCAAAGAAGATTAATAAGATAACAAATAAAAATCATCTTAATCAGTCATGACATTATTAAATCTATTCTTAAAAAATATAAAATAAAAAATAATCAAACGATAAAAAAAATAACAAACATGCCCAAAAGAAGAAGAAAAAAATGTGCCACAAAACCAGAGTAATTGTTGTTAAAATGAAAAATATGATAAAGCAATGAAAAAGAAAGAATATTGATTGTCTACGATATATATTAACATTGATATTGTTGTCGGTTAAATAAAAATAAAAATAAAAATAACTAAATTTAGGTTAAAATACATTATAATAAAAAAAATTGACAATAGTCATTGAATTTTTATATAAACCATAGAAGATATCATGATTATAATGCATCTGAAAAGGATAATAATAATGGAACTAAAAACAAGAAAAGTAAACATACCATCAAAATATATAAGCTTTCTTTAATATTTTTCTCTTTCCAATCGAGATACGTAACGAGTAAAAAATGAGTGATGATCGATCCAAACTATCAGATAAAATTTTTCAATACCCAAGATTGATTACATCATCAAAAAAAATCAATTAAATAGGGATCTAACCTTTTCATGATCATCAACAAAATATGAACAATAAAATATCATTTTTAAAATCTTTGTGCAAGCAACAAATGAATGCTAGGGTACAGTAAAATCATACCACAAAGACAAATAAAATAAATTATAAATCAAATAAGTATATTACAAAGACAGAGAAACGTATTCTATAAAGATATAAATTCTTATTAAAATATAAAAAATAATACATTAGATAATCAATATTAAGATTGATTGTCAATCACTAATTAAAAAATAAATAAATCATAGACCTTTGAAAGAGAATAATTTTTTTCTTCAATACCATAATAAATTATACTAAATAAACCAAAAAATAACATTTCATAAACATGTTAAGTAATTTTTTATAATATTATTTTTAGAGATAATACTGCCTTTTGTAACGAAATGTCCGTAAAAGGTATAGAGTAGGGATGTTGCAAGTTCTGCAAAGATGTTGGGCTCAACTAGACTATTTTCATGAAACAAAAAGAGAATTTAATTATATAAATGATACACAAGAAGAAGAAAAAAACTAATTATTACATGATCTAATATATGAATTTAGAATATGTTTTTTCTAATTATTATATGAATTTCAATTAAAGACCGTCTTAAAAATATTCTCACGGGCATTAAATTATCGGACAATTTTTTTTGGGAAAACATCGATTCAAAATCGGGAATACAATAAATATAGGTTTATTATTAGGGTTTAATAGGCTTTATTATTAGGGTTTAATACCCATTGGAATTAGGGTATTCATCTTATGCCTATAAATATAGACTTTTGGACAAAGCATTGTACACAACTCTACTTTGAGAATACAATAAAATCTCTCCCTTTTGTCTCTCTCTTTTCTCTCTTTTCTTCTTGTTCTTTATTTTATTCACAACACGTTATCAGCACAAGTTTACTCAGAAGATTTTAATTTCAAGTTTCTTCAAAGATTTATTCGGTATATTCTTTTTCAATTTTATATATTTTAATTTATAAAATAATATATGTACGATGATGATTATAATTTTTTCTCTTTCTCATGTAAATATTCTTGTTTTTGTCTAATGTTATTATGTGTTTATTTCATGTCATTAATATTTTGTTTTAATAATTTAATCCGAGTATATTATAAAGTCTATATTTGCTTGGAAGCAATATTTTTTTGTGTCGAAAAACTCGACTATAGACTTCTCCCAAGTTCAAGTTACGAAAATCGTCTTGATCAAAGAATTTTTATGGGAGGCATTCCCTGAAGTGAATGCATGAATGATGATTATTCCATGCGATTATTGGATTTATGACATTCCTTAAAGTGAATGCAAGCATGATGATTATTCCATGCGATTATTGGATTTATGACATTCATTGAATTGAATGCAAGCATGATGATTATTCCATGCGATTATTGGATTTATGTCATTCCCTGAAGTGAATGCAAGCATGATGTTTTTTCCATGCGATTATTGAATTTGTTTCATTTCTTGAAGTGAATGCAAACACGATAATTCACTATATGGTTAGTGAATAAAACTCAGTTATATGCCAGAGTATCATTGATGAGGATATGTTACAAAAATATATTCCATTTTTCACACATTAAAGTTGTCCTGTAGACACAATATCGTGAAAAGGTTTTAAAGACCCATTGGCTCCGCTCCATTTCCTGAAGTGAATGTGATATTTTATAGCGAAAAGAATAAATGCCACATTAGTAATTGTGGTCATGATTGAGATCATAAAATAAGCATGAATAAGATGATTATTTTGAGAATGCTTGTATCCACAAGAAATAGAATTATAAAGATGACAAGAATGATAGAGATCACATTAAAATCTTTATGTTATCAATACGATGGTACAAACCATTCATCACGTACTTGTCAAACGCCGAAGTATTATGAACTTTATTCATAATCATGAATGATAAATTAAAGAAAATATAATCAGATTTTCTTTGTGGCGAAAATAATGATGTTATTGATCCAACTCAATTGAATATTGATATTTTTTCTCATAACCCTTGAAGGGAATAATTCGTCATTTATTTCCTTTATAAATTCTGAAATGAATAATTAATCTTTAATTTATTTTGTTTAAAGTTAATTTATTTATTTATGTTAATTTACTTTTATTTATTATTTATTTATATTAACTTACTTTATATATTATTTATTTATCTTTTATGGTAATTTTTCCTTTAAAAGAATATGATTACTTCCGGAATAAAATATGCAATAATTTATGGCATTTATGCTTAGCAGACAGTACAAATACTCATACAATACTTAAGTATAAAAAATATTTTTCCCATTTAAATACAAGGGAAATAAGAGTATTATATCTCAAAGTACTAAAATATTAGTGCTTCGGAAGATCTCTTCAAAGCTTATCTTTGATCCGATTTGATATGATGTGCCATTTTTTTTAATATTTTTCATTCCCCGAAGTGAATGGTACAGAGCACATATTTTTTATTTCCCGAAGTGAATGAAATAAAGCACATATTAAAAGGTGCATAATTATGCATATTTTCCCATTTTAAATGTTAGGGAATAATATGAGTACTATATCCGGAAGTACTAATATCACAGAAAGCTCCGACTGAGCAAATATATTATTGTCAAATGAGACTTTATCTCATATTTACAGTGCATTACTGCATTATGCTCGTTGAGAAAATATGTTATTGCCAAATGAGACTTTATCTCATATTTACAGTGCATTATGCTCGTTAAGCAAATATGTTATTGCCAAATGAGACTTTATCTCATATTTGCAGTACATTATGCTCATCAAAGTTGCAAAGAGACTTATTGAATTTTAAAGATATTTACAGAAATATATTGAGAATATTAGTCAAGGGATGTTGACTATCTTAATATTACGAGTATAATTCAAGGCAATAATGAAATCTTGAAAAAATTACATGCACTGTCATCCATATTGTACTACATAAGAATTGGTACAAATTGAAGATCATGTTATTGTAAACTAGATGTTTACTGATAATTTTATTTGGCAAGACCGGTTAGACCATCCCGGTTCAATTATGATGCGAAAATTAGCTAACACTTTCATGTGGTCATTTATTGAAGAACTAAGATTTTCTTCATGGTAATTTTTCATGTGATACTTGCTATGAAAGCAATTTGATTATTCAATCATCAACACCTAAGATAGAGTGATATCAATTTTCTGGAACGAATACAAGGTGATATATATGGGCCCATACACCTTGCTTAAAGACCATCTAGATATTTTACGATTTTTATCGATGCATCGACTAGATGGTTATATGTATCCTTGTTATTAACCCGCAACTTGGTGTTTGCGAGGCTACTTGCTCAGTTGATAAAATTACGAGCACATTTTCCAGATTATTTTCTAAAGACAATCAGTCTTGATAATGTTGATGACATGTAATTTTACATGTAGTACCACAAATTCGCATTACGCCAACAAATGATCATAAGTTCTCCCTATTACAAATGGTTTTTGCTCAAGAACCAAATATTTCTCATCTTAGATTTTTTTGTGTGCGATATATGTTCGAATTGCTCCACCACAATGCACAAAGATGAGTTTTGTTGAGAATATATATAAGAGCTTCTGATAGAAATAAATCTCGATTTACTGACTATCATTTTAATGAGTCAGCTTACCCAATATTAGGGGGAGAAAATAAATAACTGGGGAAAGAAATAAGTTGGAATGAATTATCATTTTCTCATTTTGATCCACATACTACACAATGTGAACTATAAGTTCAAAGGATAATTCATTTAGCAAATCAATTACCAGATGATTTTGCTGACTCTAAAAAAGAGTGACTAAGTCACGTATATGTTACAAAGAAATGATTGGCCAACATGAAATGATTGGCCAACATGAAAGAGGCAATTGAGGCGAAACTAAAATCGTATCTTAACTGGAAGGGTAATGATATTTTTAATCTAAAGCACAATATACACATTTTTTGATCTGGAAGCATCGTATCTTAACTGGTCCAGAAATATTTTTTAAGTGCTACGAGATCATTACCTTTAAAATAATTGTTATGCATAAGGCAAAACCGAAATATGTGTTTGGCTAAACATATCCTGAAGATATGTGAATGTTTTTTACAAGATAAGATGCAAGTTATCTTGTACAGAGATAATACAAAATTTATATCTCAAGGTGGATATATCAAATATAATAAAACGAAACATATTTCTTCAAGTTTCGTCCCTCATGATTTTTAGACGAATAGTATTCAATGAATCATTTCAAGCAATAATCTAGAAGATTTATTCACTAGTGCATGATCTACTTCAACATTTGAAGATTGTATTCAATATTGAATTATGAAGATTAAAAGATCTTATGTGATATTTTCATGAGGGGGAGTAAATACGCGTTGCATTCTTTTTCCCTTAACCGAGGTTTTGTTCCAATGGGTTCTCCTGGTAAGGTTTTTAATGAGGCAACATGTTATGCGTATCAAAGATGTGTGTACTCTTTTTCCTTCGCTAAGAATTTTTTTTCCCACAGGGTTTTTATCTTAGTAAGGTTTTAACGAGGCACATTATCTTCATGGATATCCAAGGGGGAGTGTTATAAATATATTTATTCATGGTAGATATCCATATATTAAGTTAAAGTTTAATGGGTTTTATTATTAGGGTTTAATACCCATTGGAATTAGGGCTTCCATCTTATGCCTATAAATATAGACTTTTGGATAAAGCATTGTACACAATTCTACTTTGAGAATACAATAAAATCTCTCCCTTTTGTCTCTCTCTTTTCTCTATTTTCTTCTTGTTCTTTATTTTATTCACAACAATTTAAAATATGTTTTTCTAATTATTACATGAATTTCAATTAAAGATCGTCTTAAAAATATTCTCACGGACATTAAATTATCGGACAAAATGTTTTGGGAAAACATCGATTCAAAATGGGGAAAAAAATTTGGCTGCTACGAATGTAATTAATTAAAAATATTAAATTAAATTAATAAAATAAATCGTTTTTACTTGCAATAAAATTTTCAATATTTAATACGATGTGAAACTTGCTAGGAATGAAAAATATCTTGATAGTAAGAGAGAGTATTATAATAAAAATAAAAAATAAAAATAGTACTGAACTTAATAATTTCTCACAAGCAAGCATATTCGATAAGTTAGTCAAATTATTTATATTTATTTTCTTATATTTTTATATATCATGGGTTTTAGACCCAAAACTCAGTATTAATCCTGCAAGAGATGTTAACATATAAAACTCATCGAAATCTATTAATTGATCTAATAATTTAGAAAGTTCATATCGTTTTATTTTATTGAAGTTTAAATTTCGGTGTGAGAATATAATAAATTTATATTTAATAAAAAAATATAAAATTTGTTTACACCCTACAAACTAAACAACTCAAACTCGAGTTTTTTTCTCACTGAGAAATTCTTTTAAGTTCATTTGTAATTGTATTTTCAAATTAAATTCAGTGATAATTTTTTTTTTTAAATATATTTTTTTTAATTTATGACAATATAACCTCATGGAAAACAATAATTCGTTTTACATTGATCCTACTAACCAAATCCTACGAATCTTACTCGTGACAGATTCGAGTATCCTAACCGTCTTTGATTGATGGCGATATGGTAAGTCTACTGAATCAAGTAACAAGCTTCATTAATGACTAATTAAAACAAACAAAAATGTTCATTGGGACGGCTTATTGAAGAGTAGGTAAGGGCATGTGCAGTGAACAAACAACTACCAAGAATTTTCACAATCTTATTCTAATTATCGAAAGATTTACTTATATTATAATACGAAAAATAATCGATCGTTAATAGATTTATGAGAAATTACGTTAATAAATATTTAATGCTAATAAAAAAAATTATTGTTCTCCGTTGTTATTTCTCTTCGATATTATTTCCTTCCTTCTCCATTGCGTTATTAATCGTCCTTGATAATTAAGATAATTTTGGACCACTGAATAATGATAATAAGTGATTAAAATTATATTTTTAAGTGAATCTTTACATTTATATTATTAATCTCATTCATCTAATAATCATAAATTAGTGTAAAACTCTTTAAATTTTATATAATATAACTTGATCTCATATATATATATATATAATTTCAACTTAAAAACTTAGAGAACATATATGAAACATAGCGTCAAGAAGTAAAATAAATATCAATTATTTACATTTTAATAAATGATATATTTTCCATTATTTGAAATGAAAAAAATATGGTTAATTTATTTTTTATTTAAATTGTAATATTTTTTATTTCCTTTTGATTACACGTAATATCGAAAATTAAGCTCGCCCATTATGTTTATGTTGTTTATCTTCAATATTATTAAATAATGTTTATTACATATTTTATTTCAATCGGTTCTTTTAGTGATAGTATTTATACTTAAAATTGATATTATCGTCGTAAATAAATTTAATGATAACAAATATAATCATTGATGATGCAAATAATTAATTTAAAATTTTATATTTTTGATGAAATTTATCTCAAATAATATTTGATATATGTAAAAATATATTTTTAAATATTATTTAAATATATATTTGTGATAAAATATTAAATACTAATAAAAATATATTAATGTTAAAAATTGATGTGACTAATGCCAATATGCTAGTGTTAAAAATCATGATCAATAAAAACTTGAATAATTATGATAATTTTTTATAAAAATATTACGAATATAATAATAATGAAATTATTTATGACGATAAGTAATGATATAAAAAATTTATCACTTTTTAATTATTAAATTTTTTATTTTTAAGATATTTTCATTGTCACTAAAATGTAATTTTTTTGCAGCGGTAGGTAACTCTTTTTAGGAATGAGTATCGTTAATCGTAAGATTTAGGGGTGGTTCAAAGATTTTGGAGGCCCTAAGTAATTTATTAAAATGTGGTTCTTAAAAGTAATTGTCTATAACCTCCCCTAGTTATAAAATTGTAGCCCTTAGAAGCAAATATCTTTTATAGGGGTCTTTGTGCGGTCGTTTCTATTATGTCTATCCAAAACCTCACTAGTTCTACTGAATCAATAGTAATAGTAATAATCAATAAGATTTCATAATCAATTATCATATTTAAGAAATAATTATAACGTTTTAACAATTATAACTCATATTTCTTAATAACGTTTTTAAAATTTTTCAATGAATTTTGAGATTAACATCATCTAATGAATGTAGTTTATCAAAATTTGGGGCCCCTCTTTTTCGGGGCCCTGTGCGACCGCTCCTATTACGCCTATCCAAAACTCCACCGGTAAAATCGAAAATTAAACTAAACCTAGATATTATGGTTCATAAGTTTATGAACCATGATTAACCGTGGTTAATTGAATTAAACTGAATTTAATTTTTTAATTAATTTATAATTATTTATATAAGATAAAAATGGGTGTTTTATACTTAAAATACTGTAGATATATTTTTAATTATTATTTTTTATTTAAAATAATTTTTTAATAAATATTTATGAAAAACATCTTAAAATTTTACTTCTCAATATTTAAAAGTCATAAAAATTATTTTATTAAAATAAAATATAAATTTTAAAAACTAATGGTAGTACGAAAAAAACTGAAAAATAAGATTAACTGAATCAAAAATCGATAATTATTAAAAATATTTTATAGAGTTAATTCAAACCAGAATCGAATATATCCCTAACTCTCGCTGCTAATGAACGGTCAATTCCTTTCCCTACTGTCACGACCCGCCAATAACAATGAGGTTAATAAATCATCCTTGGGCATTCTTGAAGAATCCATGCACCAAGGTTTCCAGAATGACCTAGAATGGCCTACATCCATCTCAAGGATTCCATCACGTTCTAGAATGTTCCAGGAGGTTCCACCGAGATCTAGACACGTCTAGAAGATCTGAGAAGATTCTAGAAGACTCTAGATAATTCTCGAAGGTTCTAGAACATTCTAGAAGGACGGAGAAGATGCTGGAAGCATCTAGAACATTCTAGAAGGATCAAGAATGTTCTAGAAGACCCTGGAAGACCCTAGAAAGATCAGGACTACTCTGGAAGTCTCTAGAGTTCTTTAGAACATTGTAAATAGTTGTAGACATGTATAGGATAATGTAGAAATCTCTAGAATAGTATAGATCCTAGTAGATATTTTAGGAGGCAACATATCAACCGTCGGATTAAATAGATCTTAGTCGTCCATTCGAGAGGTGGGTGCCTATAAATAGGGTCACCCCCTTCATTTTGTAAACAACCTGAGAAGTTAAGCATTCTTGTAAGAGTTCTCTCAAGCTTAATACAAAAGCTTTCCTTTAAATTCCTTTGCCTTCTCTTGTCTTTCTTTGTTTAGCCACCAGGTTACGTGTAAGAAAGGCTTGCTAACATCGATCGAGAAGTGTTAGCGCCGCACGGATTAGTTTAAGAGAATTAAGTCCGTGACACTACGCCAACTTGAACATTCTCATTAAGAAATCCCTAATCTGAATCAAAAATCACTAATTCTTGGGACTTGGATTCGTCTGAATTTTAATTTATAACCAAGAGTCCGCATAGGCAAGTTTATCTTTGTATATTTGTATAAAGTAAAAAATATATATTTGTTTAATTAAATAGTTATTTTAATTTTTATTTTTAGATAATTTAAATTTTAATATTTAAAATATTTTTACTTTTATATCTAATATTTTTATGCATTATATGTCACATTTAAAAAATAAAAAAATATTAATCTCACGTAAAAAAAATAAGAGATATTAAGTATAAAAACGGTGCGATATAAATGATGTTATTTAAAAATATGATAATGATTGTACGAATTATCTTGCTTCAATGGTTAAAGAAACGATTATTTGTTTCTGAAAATTACGGGTTCAAACACTAACAATTATAATATAATAATTAAAGGATCAATATTTAATAATTAAAATTATATTTTATAATAAATACTACTGTTATTATATTTCTGATATTTCTGAGAATTTCTCATAAAACTTAGACATACAAGTCAGAATTGATAACTTTAATACTGAATTGTTTAAACTGTTTCAGCACTCAGTTTAATATTTCATTGCAACAACATTTTTTTACTACAATTATAAAACATTTCTTGATCTGAATTTTTCCAACCCATTTGATTTTTCCATGTTTGAGAACATCTCTGACAGGACCACCTCCTCCCATTATGTTTTCTTACACACAAAGCAATGCTCACCCAATGAACATGTCTTTCCTTATTCCACCATCAACAAACCACATCAATGGTTATAGGAAGTTGGGAAGAAACATGAATTTGCCAAATTTCAACTTCAATTTGTTGGGATTCTTACAGTCCAAGGTTAGATCTATGAAGATTTCGGATGCCATGTGACAAATGAAACAACATGGAATCTTGACTTTATACCCCCACCATCAATAAAATAAACCCTACCATGCCCTTGGTTAATGGTCAAAAGATCATAATCCCATTCCCACATCTCTTTTATGAACACATTGGAATGTTAGCATGAACATGCCTTTAGGTTGTTCAAAAGTATGACTTTAGTTTGAAACTATTTTCAAAATTTCCCTCTTCATTTTTTTTTTCAAAACGATCAAGAAGATGTTAGGGACAATCGCATCCTTTAAAGATTTAAAAAAAAATTATTGTGTTTTATATTGATAATCTAATCTCACACCTTTAGGTTGTACGAACCATCTTATCTAAAACAGTTGTTGTTTCTTGAGGTCACAGATTCAAGCACCAATATTTGCAGCACAGTGATTAAAGGATCAATGTCTAATGTTTGAAAGTATATTTTAGAATAAATACTAATTATAATTATCGTAACTGATTAAAAAAAAATATAAAAGTTGAAAATGAAAGAAGAACTCGTAAATGGCAGGTTTCGAATTTAAGATTTTAATGGTTGCATGAAATAATGAGTACCCTCCAAATTGATTCACATGATTTATACAAGCTTAAAGCTTCTGTGAGTGGGTACATTCATGTGCCAATAAAGGTTCCCTTGGTAAGGTAAACCAGGTCTTTGCGAAGCTAGTTTTAGAGTAGTTTGTATATATTTTTCATGTCTACTTTGATAATACATAAAATTTCAGACACCAGACCGTATATTATCTCTTAAAATCCATGATTGACTTGAAGTTCAAACTTTACTTTAATTATTCTTTGGTCCCTGGTCGATGAAGTGTAGGCATCATCCTTCACGTGATTCTCCAACTTTATGCATGTGGTTTTGCGCCCAACTTCCTTATCTTTTTTTCTGAATGGAATGGAATAGAATACTATGATTCTGAAACCAAAACCATTCCTCAACGTCTGCTAGTATTGCCTATTAATATAATCAGAATTGATTGGGAATAAATAATATAAGATTTAAATTCCATTTATTCTAAATACAAAAATACTCGGTATTGAACGCGTAGTTTAGTATTTTTTTTTTCAGTGATTGATTTATACGAGAGCTGTATTGGGTGTATTTGTTTTTCGGTCCATAATTCTATACACCTCATTATATCAAATAATGTCGTATTGAAGTAAATTTAGTTGTAATTTTAATATTTTAGGGCCACGACTTCCATCAAGTTTAAATTAATTTCAAATAAAAATCATTTACTTCATCATGTATTTTTTTATGCTTGAATTTTTTTTAAAAAAAAATAAATTTTAAACCTTAACACTTATTTTATATATCCTAAGCCCTAAATCTTATGTCCTAAAAAATATATCTTATCTCTAATTCCTTAAACTTAAACCCTAGACCTTCTAATTTAAAATGGAAGCATAGAAGGACGTATGAGAAAGAGATAGACAATTTACACCCGTTAATTCCACCTATGGGTAGCGAGAAGAATAAAGCTATGATTTAGAGTTGAAAGATAAAACATATACGTTTAAAAGTGAAAAAAATTTACAAATAAATTAAATTTTATAAATAAATAGAAACCCAAATGTAAAAAATTAGAAAATGGTGAGGGCCGAGGGGTAATTTCATCCCTAGGTATGTTTTTTAACCAAAATCTAATATGAATTGTTTTTAAAGATCACTCCTGATTGTCAGAAAAATAAATTCATTTAACATTTATGTGATATAATTATTTGTAAGTATGATTTTAACGATTTTAATTTTAAAATTTTTATCATGTATAAATAATAACAATAAGAATAATTAATAAGATATTTTCAACAATATTATATAAATTATTTTTCTTAAAAGTATTTTTAAAACTATTACTACAAATTTTAATATTAACATCGTCTAATAAAAATGATTTAGCATGAAGAAACAACAAACTAAAAATATTATCATATAATAGATATTATTCAATTCTTTTATCTAAAAAAATAATAACACGATTATCTATATATAAAAATATTCAATTTTAAATGATTCATCATATACTAATATTTATATTTTACAATTAATTTAAAAATAATAAAAATTGTTCATAAATTATTAATTATCAAATATAAAAATTTATACATATTTAATCCTTATTTTTAAACTTTTCTTTTAAAGTCCTATGCAATTGTTGTATTTGGGTATGTATTAAAGCCATTAATTGACATGACTTTGTTAAAGTTTTCTACTTATGTTTCCTAATACGAGATAAGATGATGTTCTTTGTCAATCCCATCAAAGTTTACAACTTTACGTTTGTAATATAAAGTCCATGTCATCCGACAGTGATAGGATTAAGTGTTCACATTGTCTGAAAATAATATTTACTGTGTCTGTCTGGATGTTTTCCTACCACAGTTTATGTTCCATCAAAAACGTACGAAACCCAGGAAATCACATGCATATTTAGCAGCTACTGAAGACATCTTTTCAGTGGGAAATTTCATGAATCTTGCGAGAAAGACAAGGGTGAGGACAAAACATCACACAAACACTTTCATACAAACATGCAGCAAAATTAAAAGACTCGATTTGTTTTTAAAAATTGATCTATTAATTAATAAAAAATTTAAATTATTTAAATTTTTATTTTATAATTTAAACTTTGTTTAATTTTTTGAGTTAATTTTATATATAAAATTATGAATCAAATATTTTTATATTGAATTCAATCGAATAATTTAATTTTTTTAATTGAATTTTATTCATCCTATTAACATGGTGTAAATTGTTTCCCTTTTATTCTGCCTTCATTGATACCTTACTTTAAAATAATTAGTTTAAGGTTCAAGGTTAAGAGTTATGGTTAGAATCAGGGACGAAGCTATATATGTGTTGGCCCCTCCCAAAATTTTTGGTACAATTACATGTTTAATCCTTTCTAGTTTAAATATTAATTAAATAAGAATTTTTATCCCTCCTAATTTTTTAATTTAAAGGTTTAATAAATTATTGTCCCTCCTAATATTTGATCTTAACCCTGTCACTGGTCAGGATTTAAAGAGTTAAAGATAAAATCTACTCAAGCCAATATTGAAACAAATAAATTGGGACGAATGTAATATTTTTTAAAAATTAAAATATAAACATTGAAATAATGATTTAAATTTTATTTTTTTTAATAATTTTTAATATTAAATATAAAAAAATCATGGTTAAAGTAAAAGATTTCTACCCTATTACCCTTGGTGATTAGGAGGCAAGTACTGTAATTTGTACCTTGTTAGGTCAAAATCCAAAGAAAAATTAAAAAAAAATGTTGAGGGTTAGGACAAAGTGTGTCTGCTTCTAATTCTTTGTTATTATGAGTTGTAGTTTGTTGTTAATCTCTGACAGACTCCACATGCAGAAGGAGGAGAGGTCCACACTACAACTGCACACAGACCCACCACACACATTATTTTCTACACATGGAACTCAGACATTTATTTAGTTAAGAACCCACAGAGGACCCACAAACTACAACTTCAACTCTCTTGTCAGAGAGAAGTATTTAATACCTTACCATTCATATATAATATATTTAATCAAGTTTTAGTTCGATTAATATCAATCTAAATATATTATGAATTAATAATAATAGTAAAAGAATGTATAAGCCTTTTAGTTTAAGTGATTAACGGAACAATTGTTATTCCTAGAGCCTATGGGTTTGAGCACTAGTAACTCTATAAACTCTAATTATAACCCTTAACTTGTACTCTAAACCTTAAACTCGTTAATTTAAAATAAAATACTAATAAACAAATGATTTACAGTCGAATTAGAAATTTCAAATCTCTCTTTTTCCGTGACAGATTATATTAAAGGTGGCAGTACAGCTTCTAATTCTTTGTCACAAGCTAAGATTATCACATTGTCATGGCTGGCTCTACAGTCTACCCTCTACATATATTATAAAGTATAAACCATTAGCAGTAGCAGTAGCATTAGGATCCCCAGCTATATTCTCATAGGAGAGATCCAAAGCACAAAACTATTCCTTTTTTCTTCTCTCAGGAAACCAAAAACCAACATCTCTTCTTGGGGTTGTGCCGATTGGGGTCGATCTTTGTTGTTGGGTCCTCTCGTCACTTTCTCTTTTGGCTTTTTCTAAGCCTAGAAAACGTTTTATCTTATTGCAGAAGGAGGGAAGAGGAATGTGGGGTTCAGTACATCTTTATTTTTATCTTTAAATCTATCTCTCCTTTCATGTTATTTTACTCTGAAAATTCTCAGCTATGGAAAAAACACAGAACCCAAACAAATAAGTATCTCAGTGAGTTAACATCAGCGTTCAGATTTCAGAGTCCTGACATCTGAGGACTAACTAGGAATGGGATATACTTAGAATTCACTTTTTTTCATGGTTTCTTCCAATGCATGTATAGGTCGATATATTGTGTTCTTAGGGGTAAAAAAGAGACGTTGAAGGTTGAACTTGAAACTACCCACAGATTTGTTTGGAAGCTGAGAAAGTTGAGTTTTAGATTTTGCTTTTTTTTTTTTTTTTTTTTTGTTGTTGTTGTTGAGGAGAAAAAGTGAACATGTCTGCAAAGTTTGTATACTCCTTATCAGATGAAAACCCAGATCTGCAGAAGCAAATTGGGTGCATGAATGGACTGTTTCAGCTCTTTGACCGCCACCATTTCCTTGGCCGCGGCCGCATTGACAGTCCCAACCACAAAAGTCTTCCACAACAAGGTATTTCTTCTTCATCTAACTTTTTTTTTTAGATTTTTTGCAAGAAAAATTAGCCATGGCCCCAAAAGGAAGTTAAAGCTCTATGCTCCATGTATTTTGTTTCAACAGCCATTGAATTGAAGGCATTAGTTAAGAAGGCTTCAAAATTCTGAAATTTGCAGCTTGTTTTTTTAGTTTATGATCAATTCTGGGAAATTTGATTTTGTTTCACTCTTTTAATGCAATAATTAACTTTTGTTGTTTCAACTGTTATCCCCCCCCCCTCCCTTTAATGTTTATATATTTGCCATTTCTGCAACCTTCCATGGTTGACATTCAATGTTACTGTAGGTCAAAATAGCAAGCATGGGACAAAGCCCAATATTGCTTCAGAAAAGATGCAAGTAAGGAATAATATCACTTAACTTTCACTTACTAGATTTGTTGAGGAATTGACAGAAATAAGTTGAAGCTAATGGAGCTTACGTTGCAGGAGGTCCGGGAAAATAACATGAAGTCTGTGAAGGATAAGCAAAGATTCTCCTTTGAATCACCAAGAACCTCGTTTTCATCTTCCTCTTGTTCATCTAGCTTTTCATCTGCTGACTGCAGCAAAGCATCACAAATCGACCGGTCGTCGACGAGTCAAACCACCTTCCCCAAGACCACTAGGCCGGAAATAGCCAATTGTCAATCAAATGCTTCTTTGCATTCAAGACAATACTCCCTTGATCTCCGTGATGTGGTCAAAGACTCCATCTACAGAGAGGTCAATGGATTAGCAGTTAAAACAGCAACCAAAGTAGGAGCAGGGCACCATCGGACGTATACATATGTAGACTCACCAAGACCCTGGCTGTCACCGAAACATGCAAAGGCCAGGAACATCAATCTCAATGAATCGAGTCCGGTCCTTCCTAAGCTTCGAGATGCTCCTGCAATGTCCTATGAATGCACACCAAGGGATGCTCGTCGGTTCTCTTACGATGAGAGGGGTTCGCAGGATGCACTTAACATTAAGCTCAAAGATCTCCCGAGGCTATCATTAGATAGTAGGGAGAACTCGATAAAGGGTTCTATGGATGGTGTGAAATTGAATTCTAATATCGGAGAGCAGCAGAAAAGTAGCCAACTGAAAGAACCTGGAACCTACAGTGGACAGTCTAGTATTGTAGCCAAGTTAATGGGGTTGGAAGCATTTCCAAGCCCCATGCTAACCAATGTGAATCAAAGTCGGCTGATCAATACTAGTCATGACTTGAAAGATGATCCCCTCTCATACTCGTCGAGAATTTACGAGAACAAGAAGAGCTGGATTTCTGGTTTGCCAAGAAGTTCGAAAACAGAACCAAATTCACCCCATTTGACTACTACGATCTCCAAGAAACCGGCTGCAATTAAATGTCCAATTGAACCAGCACCATGGAAGCAGCAAGATGGAAGCAAGGGTCAAACATCTGTTTTGAGGTGTCGAGAAACTCCAATGAAAGCCACAAACTCATCTCTAACTGTTTATGGAGAAATCGAGAAGAGGTTGGCAGAACTCGAGTTCAAGAAGTCGGGAAAGGATCTCAGAGCCCTTAAACAAATACTTGAAGCAATGAAGAAGCATAAACAGATGTTAGAGACCAGAGAGGAAGGCCAAGCTTCAAATTTTGTATCTCATACAAACATCATCGTCGGTGTGAGCTCAGAAGCACCAAATTTGAGAAAGCTACCAAGTAGCAATGCAGTTTCAACAACAGTTAAGGGAACTAGTTCTCCAACACGCCTTAAACCACCTATCTCTGTAGAAAAACCAGACAAAACTATGGAAAACGCCAGCAATTGTACTTCACCGGTACGCAAGTTAAGAAAGCTTCGCTCAATCACCCCTGCAGATAACAGAAACGGAACGGTTGACAAGCGATCATATAAAGATTTGACTCCAAGACCAAATTATCCTAGGGAGCCTTCCAGTCGACTCCATTTGATGGATAAGGGTACTTCCAGAACTCTAAAATTCAACCAAACTTCAAAAGAGCCGTCTCCTACTGCTCAAGAAAATCCTAAGCTGGCAATGAGTTCAGAAATCGCACGCCTTAAACTGCAGAAGAAGAGGCTTGAATTGGAAGGGCAGTCTCATTGCACCAGTCCAGCATCCGATCGGGGCAGAAGCAGAAGACAACCAAGCAGGCTACAATCAGAACCAACCTTGCCACATCGAAAACCGAGGTCTAAATCTCACAATTTGCCGAGAAGGGAAGACCAGTTGAGTGATATTACTAGTGATATGAGAGATTCGAGTCAGCAAGGAGATACAAATTCAATGAGTGCAGGCTCCTTTGGTGACAATGAAGTTACAAGTGCTGACAGATCCCAAAAACATGAAAAAAGGCAGAATGTAAGTTTTCTTCCTTCCTTTTCATTCATATTAGTACTTTGATCGTTTCTAAACAGCTTATATTTTTCTATCATTCAGAATACAACAGCAAGGTCTAGTAAAGGTGATTCAGCAGCAGAACCTCCAAGAGCTGTGCCGGAACAACCTAGTCCGGTCTCTGTTTTAGACGTCACATTTTATAGAGATGAATCACCATCTCCTGTGAAGAAAAAAACAAATGTTTTTAAAGGTGAAGCACCTATATCCCTTATCACTCGATCGTGCTTACTAGTATCACAAGATATAAAGCACAACATACATAACTTATGAATTTTGCAATACCTATTAAAGGAAGTGACTTGCTATTTGTTACAGATGATGAGGGTCGTATCCCTGATGAAGCAGACTGGAGTCCTACCAGTCTCAGGTTCAAGACAGATTCCAGGAAAGTAGAAAACACGCAGCACTTGGTTCAGAAAGTTGTGAACCTGGATTCTATCCGTGAGTGGTCAATTATCAATGAAATTGTACCTGTTTGTAATAGTCCAAATGCAGACCATAAATACATTGTAGAAGTACTGTTGGCATCAGGTCTCCTCGACGAACTGGACTCCAGCTTCATGGCCTACCACCATCATCCATCGGATCATCTGATCAATCCCAACTTGTTTGATTCCCTAGAAAAAACTAAGGCAAGCATTAGGCTTCTAGACGGAAAGCACAATGGCAGAAAGGTCAAACAGTCCGAGCTCATTGAGAAGAACCACAGGAAGCTTATATTCGATGCAGTTAACGAAATCCTACTCAGAAAATTTGTGAAGGAAGGCTCTCACAAGCAGTGGCTCTCACCAGCAGAGGATAGAAGACCGACAAGACAGCAGCTTGTGAGAGACTTATGTTCAGAAATAGACAAAATACAAACTGCACCAACTATAAGCTTGGAAGATGATGATGATGACACTCTGAAAAACATCTTATGGGGAGAATTGACACTTGGATCAATGGAGTGGACCGAATACCGAAGTGAAATTCCATGTGTGGTTCTAGATATGGAGAGGTTGATCTTCAAAGACTTAATATGTGAAGTTATAAGTGGTGAAGCAGGAAACCCACAAGTGCACCCTGGTGGGCATTGCAGACGTCTGTTGTTGAACTAGGACTTCGGATAATGTTTTATAATTTTTGGGATGAAGGGGAAACAGCAGATAGGATCATAATGTATTTCAAAAATTCATCACTTTTTCTTCTTTCCTAATAATTTTAGCCTATAGTTGCATAAAAACTTTGAATGAAACTTTCTTTAATGACACCTTGTAAATTAAGAAGCCTGTAAAATACAACTGAAATGTGATCTTATGTCTGTAGTAACATATGTACTCATTCCTCTCCATCTTTAACTCTTCGTTTTAGCTGTACATGGTACAATCTATAGACCAAGCATTACCATATAAAACAACTTGCTTTTCAAAAATCTTAAAAATGAAATGATTAAAGAATTTAATGATCTTCAAGTGGTGAGAGTTGGTCCAACAGTACATCATATATAGTTGATTCAGTGACTTGATAGATGTATTGCCCTGTTTACCATTTGGACCAAACAGACAATTCATAATCACCAATTTGAGTGGTATTCGGTGTTAAATAAGATCTGTTAACCATAGTAAAATGAGTGCGTAACCTCTACCGATGGTCCATTAAAATAAATTAGCATAGATGATTGCAGTATAGTCAACCCTAAATTAGCAAGATGCTTCTATACACGATTAAGAGAATTCGGGACATACCATAGAGGATTGCAGCATAGTGGAGCCATTAGAACATAATGCTGAAAAATTTAGAATCAGAAATCATCAGATTACATAATGTCACAGACTGCTAGCTCGAGTCTGAGTCATGCATACACATGGTTTTTTAAGAAGTTCTAAAGAAGATTTAGGCTCTGAAAAAAACAACAGAATGGGCTTGATCCATGGAGGAATCTAGAAGATAGTTACATTGACTTATGCAAAGTTTTCTTATAAACATATGATTAATTTTCATAGTTAGTAAGGGATATTCTTATAATTATGTCATTTTAGCTGATAAGATTCCATATTAGCTATCAATGTAAATTAGTGAGAATTGTTGATGTATAAGAATCAACTATAAACAGAGCCTAATACAATTTCATTTCTATCATCTCGTTCTTGAGTAATCAAGGCATTCCCTCTAAAATACTTTTTGTTATTGAGTATTCTTCGTGTTTTTTATTTTTTTTATTTTATTTTTGAGTTATCATTCTCATAATTTACTTCCGTTAAGAACGATTCAACGTTCTTAAGTGTCTTGAAAGTTTGATCTTCTCGATCAAGTTTTCAGGTTAACTTATTCGTTTGTTTAAAAACATCGATTAAGATCGCATGATTAACTGAGTTAAAAATTTAGACCGTAACATTAATTTTGACCTATATATAGAAGTAAATCTAGTTTTATATGTTAGAAATCTTCTATAAAAGATAATATGGATATGAGTATCTACCTACATCCCCATGAACCCCTTCAAGTATAAAACTATTGAAATATACAGGATTTAATTATCATTCCATGATAAATCAGACAAGTTTAAGATTATGATATTAACCCACTAAATCAAGCCTTTAGTATCATTTTTGACTTGTAACATGTTAGTAGTTATGTTATGTATATTTACTTGCACTATTGTTACCTTGGAGATTGCATTTTATCATGCTTATTAGAGAGAGAAAAACATTAATCTCACGATATAAAAAAAAATAATATTGAGATATTTATTTTAATATAATAATTAAAAAATAATTTTTAACTAAATTAAAAATATTTTAAAAATAGATTTAAGTACATTTAATTTGAAAAGAAGTCCGAGATATTTTTAAATGGTTTTAGAAGTGTTTAAAATATTTTTAAATAGACAAACTCATGTTTTCATCACAAGCATACTAATATTGAAGACCCTGTATCGATACCCATTAAGGTTTCAACTATAGTAATTTTTTTATAAAAAAACATGTACTGATACAGAATTAGGTGTATCAATACGAAGAGGATCGTACGATATACATAGAGACATATAGATCCTTGATGTTTTAAACCTTCCAACGGCTAGTTTTATGCAGACGCAACAATTTTTGTACTAATCTAGTGTATTGATTCATCGTATCGATATAGACTCACATATATCGATACATTGAGGTTAGAGCGCAACGACTATTTCTCAAAATAGAAGTGTACAGGTACACAATCCTACATATAGATACTGAAGAAGCCAGAAGTAAAAATCCAACATGAAAACTTGTCTTCAATAACTCCAATTCATTTTCAACATTCTTCAACGGCTAAAAACTCAATTAAGAGCCTAAAAATGACCCTTGAAGCACCACCAACAATTAATGTTTGAATTGTCAACATATCCATGATAAGAAAATTGTCTTGGTGCTTAATTTTCATTCCTTATATAAATAAATATTTATGAGCTTAAATGTTTATATATGTTCAAATGTTTTATGTTTATGAGATTTTTTGTTTACTATGTATTTCTCTCGTTAGAGAGGGTTCTTAAAATTTGGTTTATAAGCTTTGGACGTTAGATTTGATAATTGAGTATAAATTGTAAAAATTACCTCTTTAGTCTCGAAAAAATATAGAATTTATAGTAAATTTAAAAATTTTTAGTGCAAAAATTAAGATAATGAATGTAAGATTTGATTAGGATTCTAAACTACTCTAAAATTATTGTTTCAGTTTTTTTCTTTACTTACCACTTCAAATCACACATAAATCAACTTCTCTATCACTTATTGATCAAAATGGTTGAAGGAATCAAACCCATCAAAAAGGTCTTGGGTATAAATGTGTAGACACACTACATTCTATCAAAATATGTTTTTATTTTTGCAAAAATGACAATAACCTATCACTGTAAGGATGACTCTTATTAGTGGTGTTCAAATCTCAATTTTAACTAAATTTATCGATCAAATTAAAGTTTTTTTTATTAATCGGTTAATAATTTTAGATTCAATTAATTAACGATTAATGATTTTTTCATACTTCGGTTATTAGTGAATTCGGTTCGAAATTAGTTCATTAACCAAATTAACCAAAATTTATATATACAATGAATCAATAATTATTTTATAATAATTCGATAGGTTTAATAATTTTTGTAACTTTTGAAAGTTCAATAACTAAAAAGATATTTTAACATAATTTAAATAACTATTTATGTAATTCACCAAAATTTAAAAAAACGTTAAATCAAAAATGGACTTAATTAATTAATTTTTATTTGATTAAAAATAATAAAAAATAGTTCAATTAATAGTCAATAAAAAATTTGATTAATAGATTTTTGATATTTTAATTTGATCGGTTAATTGAATCAACCGATTAAACACCGTACCTATTAGGGCATCCAACTAGGGCATCCAACTCTTGAATGAACCAGAGTATCTTGAATATAATTGTTGTATGCCTTGAGTTTAGAAAATTCATTTTTCCTGGTTCTTTTTAACTGTTCATTGTTTATTTATGAATGTCGGCAGACTTGGAATAATCTCAAGGCCTAGTACGGTAGAACTGATCCCAACCTCTTTCTCAAAAGACTGCAGTCATCAGGCCTGTAGGAAATAGTAATTGCCCTACGCAAAAAGCTACAAATTTTGCCTTTTAGCCACTCCTACAAATTAATTATTCAATCTACTCACTTCAACTCTTTAGTTAAATGAAAAACTTTTAATTTTGGTCCCTCCAAAAAAAGTAATAATTTAATTTAGACCGTTTTAATACATTTCTTTTAGCTTGCACCCCAAACGTTTTATATTATCTCGACCTTTCAACAGGGACGAAACTACATGGGGTGGGGAGGGGCAATCGCCCCCCACTCCAAAGAATTTTTTTCACTTTTATCCCTTATTTAAATTTTTTAAAAATTATTTTTTTATGAATTTATCCCCTACTTCTAAACATTTCTGTATGGACCCTTTCAACCCCAAATCCTAGCTCGTCCTTACCCTTCAATAGAAAATTTATGACTTCACTTAAATAAACCAGCTGACCTATCAACAGTTTTAACGTAGCCCTTCGTCTCAATAATGTGTGGAGTTAGGGTAAGGCCAATAGGATAAGGTTATGTTAAATTAAAATTATAGAAACGGTTAGTAATAAATTGCATGAATTAATATGCATGAAAAACACAAATTTAATAGGTTTATGTAGTGGTGGAACCGTAAAAACTGAGATAAATTTGTGAAATATTGCTGTTTTGAATGAAATTTAGTGAAATAGATAATCACGACATGAGAAGGAACGTATCAAAACATTGACATGAAGGAACGTATCAAAATATACCCCGAACATTTTACATCGGACTAAGACCGTGTTAAGTAGGCTATAACCATACTTTGAATTGTCTTTGATCATGTTTTTTGCTGCAAGCCATACCACAAATTCATGTTGCAGAATGATCAGACTGTAAGAAATCTTCTCCAGGTTGCTCATTGGAATGAGACATTTCATTTCCACCAAAGACATTGACATCTGCAACTAAAGTGGTTGCTCAAGTACACAATCTTCAGAGGACTTTCACAGGGGGAGTAGGATTGACATTATTTGGTAAATTAAAAAATAACTTGACCCCCCTTCCCCCTACATTTCTGCTGTTTCAATGCCTTGTAATGTGTATTGACTGGTGTCATTCCATGACATGCATTTTATCTTCTTATGATGTGGAATGTGGAACTTTGGCTCCCATGGGATGGTTGGATTCTTTGATGACCTGCAACATAACCAAAAACACACACCACATTAGCACAACAAAATAAACAATAAGAATGAACTTTAAAACTATGTTACTCTACTCTTCATTTTCTTTAGTATTCATGTGCAATAAATACATTTCAGACAAGGTTATGGGAATGGCCCTTCAAGACTGAAATAACATGCTGTATCCGACTATCATCCTTAGTCCGAATAGCATAGCTTTTGAATCCTGAATCGAATAAAATTTTGATGCTATACCTTCTGGGGATAAAAGGCCTGTCAAAGTAAGGCATAGGCTGTGCTTTTGGAACGAGCTCCTTCCTAAGCCTCTTTATCTCTTCTTCCTCTGCCATCTGCACACAGCAAAATAACAATTTATATTATTCGCTTAAAGTCAAAAAAATTAAATCATGCATATATATATTTCATTTACCTTTTGCTGTCTCTCCCTTTCCATTTTATATTGCTCTATTAGACTCATCTTTTCAGCCACCTGGAAATACACAAGAAGAGAATGATTTTCCAAACTTATTATCTATATATGCACTTCAGAACATCAATGCCACCAAAATATATGCTACCAATCGAACTGTACTAATTAAAATGAACCTGGTGATCAAACTCCGCACGATCCACTGCACGTATATCACTATGGAGTCTTAGGTCTACTGGTCTTGTGCTCTCTTTAACAGGAGGTTTGATCAATACCTGCAATAAACACCCTTGAATTCATGAGAAAGACCCGTGCAACTGTTACTATTTTCAATTAATTTGAACTGTATAGAAAGTGGTCTTGGACCTCCGGATCGTCGGTAGTCCATGGAAGGCCTTGAGCAATCGGAATCCGCTGCTTCTCTTGCTCTTTCATCATTTCTTGAATCTTCTTCATGAACTCTTCTTCTTTCATCTTACCTCTTTGCTGTAATAGTAACAAGTAATTGAAGATTATAGCATAAGAATCACTTCAATAAGGATGAATACATGGTGTATAAACAGAAATTCTAGTCAAAATGACGCTGTACCTCAGTTCTTAGCTTGAATGGTTTTAGGGAAGTGGGTTTGAGCTGCTTTTTCCGTCTCCTCCCACCAACTGTCCCGACAGAGTCAGAGCTCTAAAATGCAATAGAAAATCCATAAGCCAAAATGCAGAAAATAAAACATTTATATTTGCAAATGTTTCTACATGTGATCATGTTCTAAGCATAGACCATACCTATGTTTATAAACAATTTTGAGGAACCTAATGATTCATTTACAAGCAGTTTAGTTCAATGTTACAATTGCTTTTGTGATCACAATTTAAATCCTGCCTTATAAACATAACATCTTAGCTTAAGTCAAAATTCAACCTCATTGGATTCAGTGTGATGAAAACAGTGAATGGTTACTTACATTTCTTCGGCTTCTTCGACCTCCATTAGAAGTTCTGCTTGAAACACTGCAAAATAAAGGAACAATGTAACAGAGAATCAATCATCAAACAGTAAATATGTTTGCAGGCGGGTAAAATAATCAATCAGCTGCTTCTCTAACCTTCCTTGGCTACTATCCCAGGAAGAAGAAACTGAGAAACTCTGATCCAAACCCAGATTCTCAGCAGTCAAAACATAATCTGATGGACAAAATGATGTCTCATCATCATTCCCAGTGTCAACCCCGGTCATGTTTGATGTCTGCAATCCAGGTAACGCCCATTTCAGTGGCTTCCTTTTATTATTATTATAATTATCAATCATCTCTTCTTTCGGTTCCTTTTCATCTTCTCCTTCCTTGTCTCCCCCCTTTCGATTCGGTATTGAAAGAAGCCTCTCAAAAGCCTTAACCAGATGCAAAACTTTCCCACATTCAGGCACACTATTCCTTGCTTCTTCCATCAACTTATCTCTCCTTCTCTTAATAATAATAGTAGAACTGCCTGCTTCGCTCGAGTTTTCGATCTCGTCATGATTATCTGATCCATACCCTTCAACCAAATTACCCGTCTCTTTAGCCTCTTCTTCAGCATCAGTTTCAGCTTTGTTCTTGAAAAACTCTTCTTGAGATGCTCTCAGATTCTCATAAGCAACACATAGACATTTCTTTGAATTCCCACCAAGCTTCCCTTTGCATTTGCAATTAACCCCATCCGTCGTCGGATTTGAATCGGACTTTACTTTCTTCGAGTTCTTCTTGGCCACGACGAACTTCCTCTCCCGAAGCTTGTTACTCGGTGAATAAATTATTGGATTCTTGAAAGATTGTTTCTGGGATTTTGAAGATTTTGTTAATGGAGAACATGAATTGGAAATGTTTGGATTTGAATTCTCAGAAAGTTTTGAATCCTTTGTTGTTTTCAACCGAGAATAACCATCTGGGTCTTTCACAGGAGTCCCCAGTTTTGAATTCTTCGCAACCTCCATTGACGAAATATTGAGGAAATCTTTCAAGGAATGGAACGAAAATTGAAAATAAAAACTGGGTATTGGTTTATGATTGACGAGGAGAAAGGAAAAATCCAGGAAAGTGAGAAAATCGGTGCAGCCTTTGATTTTTGATGAAAGAAGTTATTGGGAAGAAAATAATAAAGCAAAGCAAAGAAGAAAAATATGACCGTTGTAAGCCTGGCGACGCTCTGTAACGGCTAGTTTTGAGGGATTATTTTTAGACCGTAGGATTAATTGTTTGAAAAATGTGGATTTTATTTATAAACCGTTAGATTACGAGAAACAATTTGGATTTGCTTTGATTGTTTAACCGTTCAGGATGGGAAGAGCGGAATGGATCACGTAAATACGAAAACACCCTTGATCGTTTGAGAAAATTACAATAGAATCCTTTTGGGTTGGATTTGTATTTTGGGCAACGATAAATCAAGACCTTTTAGCGGGGAAGTTCATAATAACCCGAATTAATATATGATACTAACAATATTAAAAATCGATTAAATGAGATGAGAATGATTTTAATTTTTTTATTTTGAATTCAAGGCTATAATTTGATTTTAAAAGATGATATCGTCTAAAATATAAATATTATCTTTGACTTTTGTTATCTAACATAAATATCTTGATTTATGGTTTTGGATATATCTAATATTACTAATATTGTTTTATTTGATTCTTGACATTCTGATATTACTAATATTGTTTTATTTGATTCTTCACATTCTGAGACTATTGTTATCGACTGTTTTCACTTATTACTAGGGTATTATCGTGATATGGAAGGAAGTTTATACAGGTTCGGTGTTGGTAATTTTTGTTACAAAGTAATTAATTTAGGACGATTTAGATCGAATAAAAAATAATCTAAAATAATAACCTTAAAATCAAATCAGAATAAAGTTGAGATGTTGAGATATGCGAAAGCAATTTTCTTAAGACAAATTTCAACTATTCCGCGGTGCTTGAGTTTGTTTGATCGTTTGTCTTTCATGATACAACAACAACAAGATCTTCGACAGAAACACAAACGGCAAAGATCTCTAACTTATATACTCTTGTCCTTGTCAATCACCAAAATAAAAAACGAGAGATGAAAAAAGAATTTTTCAGTTGTTTGAAAACTAAATATTTCATTTACATTTATAAGAAAAAATTAGGTCTAACGTGTGAGAAAAATATTTGAATATTACCACGAAGGGTTCAACCGGTTTCGACATTCACATTGTCCACATCATGCAAGTGCACCCTGACCTAAATGGGATTGGATTTCATTCACGTTTATACGGAAAAAAATTAGGTCTAACATGTGAGGAAAATATTTGAATATTACCACAAAGGGTTCAACCGGTTTTGATATTCACATTGTCCACATCATGCTGGTGCACGCTAACCTAAATGGGATTGGATTTACACTCTTTTTACTCGTGAGGCACAAAATCATCTCAAGTCATTAAATGATAATAATGTGTGTAAATGTATATAAACACTTCTCACTTCATTTATCTCATCCATGTGGGATAATATGAGGTTTTATTCCTTACTTTATTCATAACCTTCTTACTTTGAACATCAATTTCTCATTCATCACTCAACATTTTTGAGCATATGAGATACCTTTGTAAAATTCTTATGGAGTAGAATAAGAACTGATAAATTTTTTATTTGAATCTTCATCTTTACTATTCCAAAATATGGTTTAAAGTTGTGTATTTCTTACTATTTTCTTTAACATTTTTTTATGGGCTCAAGGTATTTTTTAGATAGGTTTCGACGTTTCAACTCTGTTAATTCTTTATGAACTTAAAACAACCTTTTAAGATAACATTTAATACACATCAAACCTAGGATAAGGTTTTATGAATACAATTATAATGAACTATGTATCAATTTACGAGTAGAGGATAATTAAAACTCTTAATCTAAACTTTTTTTTTATCTTTCAGAATTATGTCTTTTTTAGATTAAATCAATATGGCCTTAAATTATATGTATTATGCTCTTCATACCTATGGAAATACCCCCACTCTCTGACTCAACCTTTAACATTTATCTCACCTTCTGAATCTATCGGACTATAAATTATTATACTGTTATTCTAAAGTTTCTATGCCAAATAAATGGATGCCATGATCACTACAATAGTTTTATACTTATTGTATGTTGCATCTATCGTAATTTTATAATTTTGTATTACTGAACTTTTTTAACTTATATTATTTTTATCATCGCAGGTTAATAAAATATGATCATAGTTAAAAGATCGACATTAGTTATGAGAGTTTTTTTGATATTGTTTGTAGAGTATAATACTGATTTAGTTAGAGATATGTAGGGATGATAATGGATCCTGAACCCGATTTTGAATTTATAAATTCATATCCGTTTTATAGGGTTTGGATCTTAAAATTTTAAATTTGATGAATCTGGATCGGATCTAGATCTTCTGATTAAAATATGGATTCGGGTCTGAATCTTACACTAAGATCCTAACCTGGACCCAGACCCGTTTACTTATTTATTAAAAAAAAACACCTGTAGTTTTAATATATATATATATATATATATATATATATATATATAATAGTAAGTTTTATGTTTCACATTATTTTATAATATAATTTTTTTATTTATGAAAAAGAGACTTTTTAAAGATATACATACTTATTCTACTATTAATGAAGATTATGATGATGATGTGAAAATATGAATATCATTGACATGATATATAAGAAAGTTATTATATTACATAATCTTAATTTTAATATTTAAATTTCACAAATATTATTTAATAAAACAAAGTTTCCTCTTTGGTTGATTGTTTCTTGTTTATTTTAAGATAATTATGATTTAAGTAGTAATGAAGACTAACATTATTTAAGTAGTTGTTTCACAAATTTTAGTTTGTCGTTTTTTATTTTGATATTAGTTAATTGAAATTAAGCTTTCCTCTATTAAAATTGTGACGTGAAATTAATCAATGATAATTTTATTACGTTAAAAATATATTGAATATCGCTTTTAATAGATTCGTTTTGGATCCGTTTTAAACTTGGATCTGTTTCATTAAACTTGGATTTATATCTTAATTTTTTAGACTCAACAATTTAAATAAAAACAATATTTAAATCTTGTGCTCAATAAACTATCAACATTACTCTTAATAAATTCTGATATAAAAATTAGTTAATACCTTTTTTAAAAAAATTAAATTTAAATTATTTATTTAGAAAAATAATTTAAACTTTCAAAATTTATTAAAAATTAAAATAGCCTCAAACGTCATTACAAATCCCTGCGCCGCACTTGAACACTACATAATAATACAAGTTCTAAGTTGCTTCGACCTTTTGGAAACGTATGCCTGCTGCTGTGCTAGAGCTATTCTATTTATTATGAATGTTTAATACAACTTAAAGCTTTCAAACAACCAGCGTTTGTAGTCCAACGGTTAGGATAATTGCCTTCCAAGCAATAGACCCGGGTTCGACTCCCGGCGAACGCATTTTTAAAGTTTCTCTTTTGTTTTCCCTGTGTGAATTCATTTCCCCTGTTTCTCTTTGCTGAGTCTTGAAGCAACTTCATGCCGTCTTGGTTGTCAAGATTTCCTTGTCCAACTGCAACAATAATGCTGGACTAGAGATTCAGCACATGGAAATCAGATTGAAGGGAAGTGTAGGGTAATCACCAACATTTACATCATGCTGGAATAAAGTATTTAGTTATTTATTAAATACGAGATTTATTACGAATATTTATATTATCTTATCTTATATAAATTTATATATCGACATTTATCAAACTCCACAGAATCAACATCAACCATCATGTTCAAAACAGTCCTAGGTTTCAATTGTAGCCTTCTGTTCATTTTCAATTCGAATAATTATTAAATTTATTCGATTTTAGATTGGATTCGTAATTGTTGGCATTCAACTAAATTTTATTTTTAAACACTAAAATTATAATATTTTTTATTTTATTTTTCATCGCTCACATATAAAATAATTAAAAAAACACAACTCGAGGATCATCCTTTCAAATTTCATTTTAACCTTTTATCTATTTTTTCAATTAAGATGTTGGTGGCCCATTTATTATATTAATAAAAATTTAAACTAGTATTACATGCCCTCATTATGATTTATATTTTAATATAATCATTTAATTTTATCTTATTTATATATATCACATTTTATATATGAGAAATTTTGAATAAATATAATGTTCTATTAGATAGTATTTGTTTATAATTGATAACGGATTATATTATATAAATAAGATAAAATTATATATATATATTAAGTTTTGATAAATTTAAATAGTTTATAGTGGATATAATTTAATATATCTGAATTGATAAATTTAATTGATTGGACTTGCAAAATGGATTTTTTTAAACATCATTATATTCTAAAATTTTTAATATTTTTAATTAAGTTTCCACTTAATTTTTTTTTAAAAAACCCATTAAGACTCATATTCTAAAATTTTAGTTAAACCCTTAAATTTTTAAGAAAAATTAAAATTAAACCATTCAAAGTATTTAAAAAAAATTTAATTTAGACATCTATTTTTTTGAAATTTTTAAATAGGCCTCTCAACGTAATTATCAAGATTTTTCATTGTCGAAACTATTCATAAAAAAATTAAATTACGTTAAAATGATAAAAATATTATTTTTTAAATCAACTAACTCAATTTTTTCACTCAATTTAATATATATTTACATCGATAATAATCATTCATATTCATATGTGATAATAAAAACTTATTTTCATCACTAAAATCCAACTAATCCCAATCGTTATAAAAATGTATTTTTTATAACGTTTAATTACTAATAAAAAACCATTCAAATAATCCTCAAAGGATATTTTTTTAACTGTATTTATCTTAAATATATTTTTAAATTCGCCACCCATAAATAATATATGGAATTTTATGCAACATTAATAATATCAAAATCCAACATCATAAGTACGTTGTAATGAGTATTCTTGTTTGGGTTATTTAAGTATTGATAAAGATGTTCTGAATTTTAAGTAACATTTAATAAATAGAAATGCTGTTGTCAGCCTACACCTAACAATATTTTCTTGGCATATAATTTAGGTAGAGAGTTTATACCAACTATAATATTAACTAAATTAAACTTAATCAATTAATATTTTAAATTATATTATATTAAATTTAAATAGGAATATTAAATCTCAAATTTTAATGTAATACAAACAAAAAAAATTAGCAAATTTAATTTTTTAAAATATTTTGTATACGAAAAAAATCCTTCGATTTTAAGTCATCGTAAAAGAAAAAATATATAATTTTTTATAAAGTCTACTTCTAGTTCTACTCAGAGAAATAATGAGAAGATTTAAAAAAATATTTTTACTGAATCTTGAATCTTAAAATTTAATAAAAAATATAAAAATAAATAAACAGTTACCGATTATCGAAATTTATTCTATTTTTATAATTTCTTTTCAGTTGACAAGAATTTCAGTGGGTAAATCACATTACATGTTCACCGTCCGTTGTTTATTGTCAGAAACCGGAATTCTCGGGAAAATGAGAAGGGTAAATTTGGAATTGGAATTACTATAAAACAACAACCCCGCTCTTCTGATTTCATGTCGTTAAAGCAGACCTGCTCCCTTCTTCTCCTTCTCTGAACTGAAACTGTCTCGATTTGAGGAGAAATTCTTGAGGTAAATGAATCCAAGTTATTCAATTTGTAATCCTTTTTTCTCTTCTTTGATGTGAGTTTACACTTTTGTAATCTGGGATTCTTTCATCTTCTGGACAGAGTTTTTTAAAGTTGTTTCTTCTTGATCTGCTTCTTCATGTGACAAGATTCAGAATTTCTCTACTTTTCTCACCTTGATTTTTCATGTATTAAATGGGGTAGTTGTTTGTTTCTCTAGGAAATGTTATATCAATGGTCAACTAGAGACAATTTTATGTTTTCAATCTTTTTGAATGGTAGCTCTTGATCTGAGTCTCTATTCCACAAGATTCAAAACCTTTTTGTGTGTTTATGAATCTTGAACTACAACTTTGAATCAATCTAATTGTGTATGGATCTGAATTCTGAATAGAATTGATTTAATTTCCATTTACCTGTGTTTTGTATTTTGGATCTACCAGTTTATTATTTGTCGGTTAATATGTAAGTTTGTAAGTCAAATCTTAGTCGGTGCTGTTATGCCTTGGTCAGATCTGAGAATATATTTTTCCTGTAATTACTGTTTTCTATTCCATGCTGAGAATTCGTGTATGCTGTCATGTCAGCCTTTTTTCCATGCCATTTCTAAACATAAGACAACAGAAGTTTATTGAATGTCGTTTCTGTTATGCTATGTGGATGTCGTTTCTGTTTCCTGTTTTTGTATTGTGATATGACCTGTTCAAAGACTTGCCACATACAAATATGGATCTTGCTGTATGCACACAATGACATTCTTATTAAGTTTCTTCTGGATTTAGTGTTTGATTTTTGTTTTCGGGGTGATTCGAGTAATGTTTTACACTATTGTGTTTTTGTCTTCTATTTGGGTACTTTGCTTGGTTTAGGTAATAATATAAGAACAAAATGGTGAAGATCTGTTGCATTGGAGCTGGTTATGTTGGTGGGCCAACAATGGCTGTCATTGCACTTAAATGTCCATCTATTGAAGTGGCTGTTGTTGATATCTCCGTTCCTCGGATTAACGCATGGAATAGTGATCAGCTTCCTATCTATGAGCCTGGTCTTGATGATGTTGTGAAGCAGTGTCGTGGAAAGAACCTTTTCTTCAGCACCGATGTAGAGAAACACGTGCGCGAGGCTGATATAGTCTTTGTTTCTGTCAACACTCCGACCAAGACCCGAGGGCTTGGAGCTGGCAAGGCTGCAGACCTTACATATTGGGAAAGTGCTGCTCGCATGATTGCTGATGTATCGAAATCTGACAAGATTGTGGTTGAGAAATCAACAGTCCCTGTCAAAACTGCTGAGGCAATTGAAAAGATTCTCACCCACAACAGCAAGGGAATCAAATTCCAAATTCTTTCGAACCCGGAGTTTCTTGCAGAGGGAACTGCGATTCAAGATCTTTTTAACCCTGACCGTGTTCTCATCGGAGGCCGGGAGACCCCAGAAGGCAACAAGGCTGTCCAAGCATTGAAGGATGTTTATGCTCACTGGGTCCCAGAAGACCGAATTCTCACTACTAATCTTTGGTCTGCAGAGCTTTCCAAGCTTGCTGCCAATGCTTTCTTGGCTCAGAGGATCTCTTCTGTAAATGCCATGTCTGCTCTTTGTGAGGCAACCGGAGCCGATGTTACACAAGTGTCATATGCTGTTGGTAAGGATACAAGGATTGGACCCAAGTTTTTGAATGCTAGTGTTGGTTTTGGTGGATCCTGCTTCCAGAAGGACATTCTGAATCTGGTTTACATCTGTGAGTGCAATGGCCTTCCAGAGGTGGCTGAGTATTGGAGACAAGTCATTAAAATTAATGACTATCAGAAGAACCGTTTCGTTAACCGTGTTGTTTCCTCGATGTTTAACACGGTTTCAAACAAGAAGATTGCTATTTTAGGGTTTGCTTTCAAGAAGGATACCGGTGACACAAGGGAGACCCCCGCCATCGATGTATGCAAGGGACTTTTGGGAGACAAAGCTCGGTTGAGCATATACGACCCACAGGTCACGGAAGACCAGATCCAGAGGGACCTTACCATGAACAAGTTTGACTGGGACCATCCCCTTCACTTGCAGCCAATGAGTCCCACAACTGTGAAGCAAGTCACTTGTGTTTGGGATGCTTACGAGGCAACAAAAGATGCTCATGGAATTTGCATTCTGACCGAGTGGGATGAATTCAAGACTCTTGACTTCAAGAAGATATATGATAACATGCAAAAGCCAGCTTTCGTCTTTGATGGTCGGAACATCGGGAATGTGGAGCAGCTGAGGGAGATCGGTTTCATAGTCTACTCGATTGGTAAGCCACTGGATGCATGGCTGAAAGACATGCCTGCAGTGGCATAAAATGTGAGGGGTCATAGATGCTTATGTTCCGTATCTACGGATTAAAGTTCGAGTCTGTCAGTTCGATTCTTTACTACCCATTTTTTCTTTTCGACAAGTTTTATCATTTCCTTGCTTCCCTTCACCATTGGTAGCCAGCAGAGTTGGAATTTTACCATCATAGTGAAGACAGTAAACGGCTCTTTGTTGCACCATACATTTATACTGAATAATATTTACCATCTTTCTGATGTTTGTTAGAGTACTTAATTATTGTTAGATTTAATCGGATAGTTTTGGACATGTTCAATAGGCTCGATCACAAGGCTTTGAATATAAGGCTCAAATGAGTTTTCTAAAAAAATATCATATAACATATATAATAGTTTTAAAAAACTTAATTCAAACATTAATTTTGACTATGATTGTTCTCCATTAACTTTTCAAATGTGACAATCGCATAAAATGTTATGAACAAAATTTTTAAAATTAAAATTTGTGAAATTATATCCATAGATAATTATATCGTAAAAAAATTAAATAAATTTGCTTTGATGACAATCAAAAATGATTTTTTAAAAGAAACTGATATTGAAATATTGTAGAAGATTTTTCTTAAAAAAATACATGAAGAACAAAACTTTTAAATAAAAATATTAAATTTTTTATGTTTGTAAGCCGATTTCATGTCGATCAAGAGAATAGTATAATATTTTTTATATTAAGGGGATATTTTTAAAAACATATTATATTTTTTTCGTATTATAAATTAAGAATTTTATTTTAATAAATTAAACAAAATCTATAAATTTTCGAACCACCTCTATACATAAAATAATGAAACATCATAAACAATAATGACGGATGTACATGGGTTACAAGAGGTGATTACCTCCCGAATATTTTTTTTTTTACTTTTGTCTTATTATTTAAAATTTTAAAATATTAATTTATTTTTAAATTTGTCCTCCACTTTTAAATATTTATGTTTTGTCCATTTTTTTAGAAAAATGATTTTGCTTTCACACAAATGAGTTGCCAATGCATGGATTATTGACAAAAGCTTCAATGTTTCTCCCTTTCTAAGTCTTTCCTCTTCTCTGTAAATAATTTATCCAGAATATTTTATTTTACACTATAACACTCTTGATTTTGGGTGCAATATTTGAGTCTTAATCTTAAATCGAATTTAAAAATTTTAAATCATTTTTAAAATTTAAAAGATGATATAATAGTTAAATCCATTAAAATCCAATAATAAGACATAATAGTAATAAAAATATAATATCAATAATAACAATAAAAACAATAACTTTATTATAATAATTTAATAGTAATTAATACGTATTCGGGACTAATATGTTTTTTTAAACTATAGAGGCTACGGAGATGAATTGTTTAGGGAGGATGTCTTTATTATGCTATTTACTGATCAGTTTTAATTAATTTATTGGACTAAGTTGAATAATAAACAAAGTTTAATGACCAAATTAAAAAGAAATAAGGGTGAAATTGAGAAGAAATAAAAACATTAGAGAACCCCATGACGATTTAACCCATCTGTCGGTTCAAATTTCCAGTTTTTTCATGTCAGCCGCCTCTGTATTCCTGTTTTTCTTTTCTTTCAAAATCCTAATCATTAAAACTCTCCCCTTTTCACTCAAGAATCAAGATTCGAAATCTCCCAAGTGCGGTTTGAATAACGACGGCCTTCCTCGGTTACGGACGACGGCGGCGGCGGCGGCTAGAAATGAACCAAGGTAAGATCAGATACTTCTCCTTTTTCTTATTATTTTGTCATTGGATTTTAAAAAGAGAAAAATGTTATACCTTTTCTTTTATTCTTGCCTTTGAAGTTTGAATCTGGAATTTTATTCGAACACTTTCCTTTTTTTCCCTCGAAAATCCGATCACCCTTATATCTGAGAAACTTGGGTTTTTATACCGATTTCGAGTACATATATTTAAAATAAAAAAAATATATTTTAGCCTTTAAGATTAAAATCTAGATCAAATAATATTTGTTTTTAATTTTTTCAGGGCGGTGGAGCAGATGTCAGGCGGCGGAGCACTCGGGTGAAGCAGTGGTAACAGTCGGCGGCGCGCGTACGGGTTACTAGGTAAGCTGTGTTCCTATGGCTTTATCATGCTTGTATTAATGTTGCAGGGTCCCCTTGGATGGCAATCACTTTCAGGTTTGCTTACCGGAGAATCTTTGCTGGACAGAGACATAGATTTTTACATAAATATTGATGAACAAACTGAGATTAATGCTATCTCCTGGAAGCAACTATACAAAATTATGTAGAAGAGGAACTTTATCACTCTTCACTCAAGGTATATCCTTATTCACTCAAGATAATAAGATGATAATATCAAAATGACTGGTAAACATGTGGGACGATTTATGTAGTTAATATATTTCCTTATTGCTTACATTACATTCCGGATGATGTCTTGCTATCTGCAATGTTTAAAAAATCAGATTAGAGATCAAACTGGTGAGACCGTCTATTTCTGGTTGAACAGGTTGGTTGCATTGAGTAAGTATTAAATATTTAATAAAACTATTTATTTGACTAAATGGTATTTTTAAAGAATTTTTTTGACTAAAGGTTTAAATCTCATCAATACAATAATTTTTTAATGTGTTTTCGGCATTTGCCATTTTTAGGGTTTTTAATGGTTCAATTTTTTTCTGGTTTGACAAACTCCTAGTTTAATGATAATACTAGTCCTTGTGGACCATTGGTTCTTGTTCAACTGGCCAGTCTCGTCTAGTTTTTTAACATTGGACTAGGTATATGGATTAGAGTTTCATTTGTATTGTGAAAGGATGATACATTGAAATCTTAGTTAAAATTCCATGTGTATTTTAGTGACAAATTGAAGTTCTTGCTTGATACACTAGCATATAATTAAGGGGAATATTGGACTCATTTTCCTATGTTGAAAGTGACAAATAAGACTATTATTTATTTAATGCTTAAATAAGTGGTTAGACTATCCCATCTTTTCTTTCAGGTGTCTAAACTATTTTTTAATTAAAATAGGTGCCTCAACTTTCATATTTTGGCAAAGTAGGTGTCTTGGCTGACATTAAAAGAGGCTAAAAGTAAAGGTTGAGGAACTTATATTGACCAAAAAATAACTTAGGCACCTAAAAAATAAAAACTGTCACATATTTTGATACTGGACACTCTTCTGTCTCCGTATTAAGTTGATGGTCATTTTGTATGTTCTGTCACTGGTTCCATGCAGCTCTTAGTTGAAGATATTTAATTATTTATGAATCACATTTTCATGGCTTTTTTAAGAACGTTTTTAGTTTTGTGAAATACTTCAATTTCATTTTTCCTCTTCGGACCATTCATCAGTTTCCTTCTACCATGGTTTTCTTATTTGCAGGTATATAGTCACTTTGACATGAAGCATGAAACAGCAGCACTGTCAGAGTCGCGAACAGAGCAAGCTATCCTGCAATGATTTGAATGCTGTGACATAGGCCAGAATGCAGATCTCCTGGAATCAATGTGCTATTACATTGAAGTTGCTGAAGTTCACTCTTCAATCGTCTCCCTTCAAATACGTATTCTTTATTGTAAGTGGTTCAACTTGTCTGAAACCAATGCTAGGCAAGCGCTGGTTGATCAATCTCGATTCCTGGAGACTCTCCTAAGGTCTTAATCAGCCAACAGAATGGGCCCTAGTCCTTTGGAATTAGATGCTCAAATCCAGAATTGACAGGAGTGTTTGTGCCCGAATTTGTGGTCGTGCTTCCTCTTCAGCCATCTATGCATATTGAAGTGGCAAGATTCTACCGTGTTGAGGTAGCTGCTATAGGTGATCAATCCCAATTCTAGGTTTGTCTCACTGGTAGAGGGCTACCAGCAGAATGGGCCAAATATCTTGGGAGATCATTTAGATGCTTGTTGAAGAGTAAGGATCTGTGTCCATCGGCTTACTATTGTTGTGGGTGCTTGTGTCACAGGCCGTAAGTTAATGTTTGAGTCATTGGCGCAATGTATTGCACAAGAAGTTCTAAAACATATTTTAGGCTTGAAAAGATCACTAGATATTTAATCCGTAGAAGATTCAAGAAGGTTTATCCATTCACACTTCTATAAATATGCTCCATGTGAATATATATACAAGGTGAATATAAAAGATTCTTGTCATAATTAGTATGAAAATATTTTTATAATTATGTTTATGGTTGGTATATATAAGTCATTGATGTAATTCAATAGTTACTGTCTAGTAACTGTCAGATATAAAGAGAATTAATTATAAATAAAGGTCTTTCCACCTTAGAATTATCTAATTTTCATTTTGTTCTCAAGTAATAAAAAATATTTAAAAGGGTTAACTATTACAGTGGTCATCTTTGTTTAATCTTAGTACAATATTAGTCACCGATTTTAAAAAATGAATAGTAAAATCCCTTATGATTTTGAGTCATAATTTTTTTGTCACTCTTACATTAATTATCGTTAAATGTGGATGAAAAGATGATCTGATATAATAAATAAAATATAATTATCTAAATAATTCTTAAATTATTATTTTATTTTTAATTTTACGCTCAAAATTTTAAAATTTTATCTTCTTATCCTTAACAAAAATCTTAAATATTCTTTTTCTTTACCTCTAAAAATATTTGTTTAATCCCTTTTTCTTTCTCTTTTTATCTGATAATAATTTTATTATCTCCTCCTCAACAACATTATTCGAATTTGAAATCATACGAACTACTTTTTGAACCTTAACAAGATTACCATTAGAAACGTCGGTCGGCGATAAAATTTTAATTTTTTTTTAAACTGTCAAAAATCAAACATGTTTAAGTAAGTGTCCTTGCCAAACCATATTAAATCAAGCTACCAAACAGACATTTAATAAAGAGAAAAAAAATTACTCAATTCCCTCACAAATATGAACCATTTAGTGGCCTTGACACTTACCTTCCCAATTGTTTTTTTTAGTTCTCGCCGCAATACTCACATTTGAATCCAAATCATGTTTTTCTTTTCCTTATCAACTTATTCTCCTAAGAAACTAAAGGGGGAAATGGCCAAAAAAATGAAGCTGAATGAAGAAGAAAGGAGTTTTGGATCTTAGAATACATGTAGTGTTAGGGTTTTTCTTTTCAAAATTCTGCTTTCAACCGTTGGTCTTGGTGTCGATCTTGCTAAAGTTTATAGAGTTGTTTGTATGATTTTAAATTCGATCAATTTTGTCGAGGTGATAATAAATCTTTATGAAGAGATGGACGAGAATATTATCGAATCAAAAGGGAAAGAAAAAGGGTTAAACAAATATTTTTAGGATAAAGAAAAAGGGAAATTCAAGATTTGGTTAAGGGTAAAAGGATAAAATTTTAAAACTTTGAGGATAAAATTAAAGATAAAATAAAAAATAATAATTTAAGGACTATTTAAATAATTTAGTATTTATTTATTATGCTAGACCATCTTTACATTCATGTTTAACGACAATTACTGATAGAGTGATAAAAAATTTACACCACGAATACGTAAGTGATCATTGGTGATAAAAAAATGTACTTGAATTAAATAAAAATGATCATTGCTATAGTTAACCCTATTTAAAATCGTGTTTTTGTTTTGTTTTTGTTTTGTGTTTTTTTAGAATTCTTTGTAATTGATCTTACAATTAACTTTAACTTAAATTAATTTGTGTTTTTAATGCTTTGAAAATTTGATCTTTCAGAGAGGATTTAGTTTGACTTAAATCATTTGTCTTAAAAATTCAATTTAAATAATACGAATTTACTGATAAAATCTATCTGATATCTGTATAAAAGCTTTGAATGAGTCTCTAACACTACAACACTATTTGTTTTAAGGAAAGTACATGGTAGGGCTTACTTTCTAATAATGTGAAAGATTATTGATACTATTGAGAATATATTTTTGTTTGTGTCTTATGGTTATTATGATGGTTAAAAGAGATGATGATCAAAATATTATATCTATATTTGTTTTATTTCATTTTAAAGAATTTTAGTGTTTCGAAATAGTAAAAATTTATAAAAGGTTGGAGATGTCATCGAGCGATGTATGAATATTTAAAGGTCTATATTATAGTTTATTTTCTATTTCCGATCCTTTTGAGGAGCAAAAATTAGTAACTCAGATTATCTCATTATACAAATCGTTTTATCTGTTGATGTTAATCATATATGGGTTGATGGAGAAGTAAACTTGTCCGAGGGTTCAATATGATCAGAATCACATACACTCAAACAATTCTAGTCCACTCAATTTAATCAATTAACAGGTATAGTAAATGTAAAGAGAAATTATATCATGTGAAAGTTTTATTACGTCATTCATCGGACTAACCACTAAAAACTATCTATTTCATCAATTTTTTTTCATGTCATATTTTTCTAACTGAATCTTTACTCATATTTACTATTAATTCATTTTAAAAACAAGGTTCTTAGTAACCCACATAACTTATGTGTCAGATCAAAACCCGTATTGGTTTCAATACCGACTTATACTACCAAAATTTCAAGTCGTTAATCATTTATGTCATGGATGGGCTAAGGGCCCATTTTCCGATTTTAGTATTCATTTTTATGACTTAATCCACTCATAGGGACCCCTAACATAAATTATGGAATCTCTAAACTCAACCCTTAAAAACTTGGGCAGATTGTCTATAGGTATCGAAACGCCTGTAAGGGGGTATCGAAACGTCCCGCCCCCGTATCGATACGCTTCTCATGCGTATCGATACACCAAGACGTTAACTTAAGACCAAGAAGTCTACCTTTATCAATACATTACCCTGTTTTGATACGCCCCTATGGCAGTATCAAAACGATTTGTCATTGAAATTTTTGGTATCGAAACACGGTCTAGGCATTCTGAAACGCTTGCCTTTCTCGCCTTAGTTTACTCTCTAGGATATCGATATGCCTGTCAAGGGTATCGATACCCCTACACAAAATGGATAGTTGAGAACCTTCAACCACCTAGAATTCTAAGCATGTTTACACCTTGAGCACAAAGGTTCATCAACAAATCAATAATCTACCATTAGAGAACATTTCAAGCTATCAAACATACCAACCAATTAACAAACATGCAACTAAACTTAAAAACATTAAATGCATGATGCTAAGGAGTTGGAGGAGTACCAACCTTAAGCAAAACAACAACAATCACGTTTTTCTTCCTCTTTAAGTTCTTTCTTTTCCAAGGTTCCTAGAGTACTCTCCAACTTGTTTCTCTACAAAGGATGATTAAATAAAAGATTAGACATACTTGAGAAAGATTCTTAGAATCTAAAATACTAGAAAGCTGAGAATGAAGCTTCCAAACACTCTAATCTCGAACAACACTTTAAATCTCTCTAAAACCTTTTTCACCAAACTTGGCAAACACACCTTGTTTTGTAGATCTCTCAAAGTTCTACCTTTTCTCGTTCAACACAAAAACGAATTTTCAAAGCAACCCAACAAAGATCAAACCTTTTTAAGTCTTTCTTTCAGGGTGAAATGAAGAAGATAAAAGAAAAGCTTTTGATGCTAATGACCTTGCTCTTGTAGAGAAATAACACCCAAACCTCTCTTATCATCTTATTGTGCATTTATTAAAATGCCCTCAACCAAAAATTCCTAAGGTCCTAAACCCCTTAAGCCCAACAAGGTCCAAAAACCCAAACTCGGGGTCTAAACACCGGAGCTCAACATTTTGAGTTAATCCCACACTCAAATTCGAATTCGGGTAATGACAGATATTATTTATGAAATTATATTTTCAATTTTATCATTTACTCAAATTTATATATTTAGAATTTTTTATAATTTTTAAGGACAAAATAGTTATTACAAGCATTTTATTCAATCCTCTAATTCGATATGCTATTACAACCCTTTATTTACCAACTATCCAAGTTAATAATTTTTACGGGTTAAATCTTTAAAAATACTCTAATTCCTTAATTATAACTCAAAAAACTATATACCAAACACACCATAAATTATACCTATTTTCAAAGACAACTTTCAACGAAACAAACTATAAATTATACCTAATTTTGGAAGTCTATTCTTTGGCACATAATATCATTCACGGGAAAGGACTACACTAGATTTTTTATATTTCTTAATATATCGAATATTTAATAAAGTATTTTATTTTTTTCATTTTCGTAAAAAATATTTAAATTAAATATAATATGATAACATTTTTAAGATAATTTTTTAATAACATAAATAGAATTATACTTTATAGAAAAAGTTAAAAGAAAATGTCCCGCCGTAAGACAAAAAAGCAGATTCTAGGTAATTGTGAGTGTTAACCGGCCAACCATTCCATTCTGTCTCTTTTTTTAATATATTTTGTCGTATGTATTATATAAATGAATTATATTTGGCGATTAGTAGAATTATATTAATTTATATTTAATTATAATAGTTAATTTGATTAATGAATTATATTAAATGATTTTATAAAAGTGTTTCATAAAATTATTTAATAACTATAGTTGTTTGATTAGTTAAAATAATATATAAAAATATGATTTTATTCAATATATATTTAAATAGTTTATTATTTATCAATATTTTATATTTATTAATATTAATTATACTATAATTTTTTTAATACAACATTGCTGAACATATTTAAAATTTTTATGTATTATTTTATTATTTATATAATTATTTTTAATATAATTTAATATTAAATATAATATAAATATAAATGTACGATAATAAAACGAAAAATAATAAAATATTAATTTTCAAATATGACAATGTAAATAGAGAGCAAAGAATTAAAATAGAAAAGTTTAAGTTTTAGTCGGTGATTTGAGCCAAAAATAGAAGTTTGTGTTAAAATTAAAATTTAACCAATTAATTCCACTAACTTGAATATTTAGTGAATAAAATATTGAGATAAAATCTTTAATTTTGAAAAATATAATAATATGAGTTTTTTTATTGTTCTTCTGGTTTCAGGGTTTAAACCTGACTAATCCAGACCGACACGGATCGCACACCTAGTTTTGATGGGTGAGTCTCTCAACAGGAATTTTCTACGTACACAACGTCTCAAACCTAAGATTTGCTTAAGCGAAATCAAGTTGTTTACCACTTGAACCAATCCTTGTTGGTTAATAATATGAGCTTTTGATATTAGAGATTTAAAATTATAGATTTATAGTTTGAATTTAGAGTTTAAGATTTAAGATTTACTTATTAGAATTAAAAATCTATATTTAATATTTTATAACTTGAATAAGAAAAATTTTGTAAGAAAACATAAACCTTAAACCTTTATATTTTTATCCATATGCACTGTGTGAAACCAACTTTTAAAAACGAAATGAAAATTTAGGTTTGCAAAAATGGCTTAATTAAAAAAGATATTCCCTTTTGATTTTTTATTTAAAAAAATAATTATTTTTAAATTTTATTTTGAAAAATAACCCATTTTATGTACACGTTGATCTAATTTGTCTTCTACATAATACGAATTCTTACTTCGCATTCTGCACAATGCGAATTCTTACTTCGCATTCTGCACAATGCGAATTCGTATTTCACATCTTGTAGAACGCAAAATTAAGTTAAAATAGGTTACTTTATTTTGAAGAGTTAAGAAACTTCACATTCTATAAGATATAAAGTACAAATTCGTATTGTGCAGGATACAAAATACTTTTACAGAAAGAGATTATTCTTCGTAATAAAATTTGAAAAGATTTATTTTTTAAATAAAAAATAAAAAATATCTGTCTAATTAAACATGCAACAATTGTATTCTAAATTTTGTGTTAATAACTATGATTCCACATTATAGTTGGGTGGGGCAATTATCCCCATCCCTGAAGAATTTTTTTCTTTATTTTTATTTCCTTATTTAAATTTTTTAAAAAATTATCTTTTTTATGAATTTGCCTCCTACTTTTAAACATTTATGTTTTGTCTCTCTCAACCTCAAATCTTAGTTTCGTTATCACTATGAACACTTTAAGAAAAGCATATAGGAATAGGATGATTGATGGATCTGATTCCAAGACGAATCTATAAAGGGAAAAATAAAGCAAAGGAACACTTCTCCAAAAAGATCAACAAAACAAAACAATACTGGCTGTTTCGTTTGTCCAAAAAGACACGTGAAACACCTGTATCTGTAAAATAAATAAAAAAAAGGAATATTGAATATAATTATCGTATCTGTTCCAATAAGTGACAGGTTGACGATTCTCAACAATTATTGGTAAAGACATGGAAGGAAGTAGCAGAACTCAACACAGCATGGCGGAAAGAATCTTACAAGGACTAGTGACTAGGAAGAAGACAAGAGAAAGATTAACGACTCATAATTTCCATTTACTTTTTTGTAAAAGAAAATAAAAAAAAATTTATTTTATAAAATTCATGCTCTTTAGTTGTTAGAAAAGGTGAGTAAAGATTTTTATTTATATTATTATTGTCGGAAATATTTATATAATACTGGTTCAAAGCTTGAATTTGACCTATTCAAATTAATTAAGTTATAATCATAAGATAATGCTAGCATTTACTATTAAAAAATGCTAATATTTATTTTTAATAAAATAAAATTATAATCGTAAAATAATGCTAGCGTATATATATTGTACATCCTCGTCCCTAAAGTTTTTTTCCACCTTTTTTCTCTTTATTTAAATTTTTTAGACTTAAACATAATTACAAAGATATTTGAAGGTCTAAACAACTTGAAAAATATGTTTAAAAGATTTTTGAAAAGATTTTTTACTTTAAACAAAATTTCAAGCTAAGTTAATACATTATCTTGGTAAATTATATGATAAGTAACCCTTATATATGATATGATATGTGATAATTTATGTGATAAATAACCCTTGTCTATGGTATACAATGTGATAATTTACATGATAAGTGATTCTTTGTTTCTAAAATGCTATGTGATAACTTATGCGATAAGTAACCTTCATGTGCAAGATATTTGGTCCATCGTGACAATCCTTTGTTGTAAAGTTTTCATGTTTTCTTTATGACTTCTCTACCTCATTGTAAGTCTTGGTATGGTTTTCAGGTAAAGAATTGGGATACTTTACCTCCCGTTAGGCTTCGGAGCACGATCAAGATCTCAAGTACAAAATATATGCGTTGTAAGTTTTGTTTGAACCCTAGAAAGGTGGCAACATGTTTGAATTTTGCACATAGATGTATGATAAGATTCGACCTAGTGCTTTTGAGCATTCGAATTTGGTGGATAATATTTGTTTATTTTATCGTGAAGGTTTAAAATGTTTGGATAGGTGATTACTTGCTTAATGTATACATCATAAATGGTATAGGTGTTTTGGTTTGGATTTCTAAAATAATCTACAAAGGACAATTAGACATGTTATAGATTAGTTAAGTTAAAAGCGGTTTGGTTTGATAATGAAATTGGAAACACTATCTTAATCATGCATTATGTTAGTAAATCACCTCGTAAGAGTTAAAATTATCCAAACTAGTCTAAAATGATAGGGAATGTGAAGATAGAATGCTTGCTTGTGTTACAAGTTAAATTTATTAGCCATGTTTGAATACTAACTTGAATTTCAAGTTAATTATTTTTAGTTTTAACATTTTAGACTTGGATTACTCCTAAGCCGAGTTTAGGGTTTTACGTCTATTGGGCGCACTTCGGTAGCATATATGGCGAACAACATAGGCGAGTGATAGTGGCATCTATTTGATCATCTCCTCTAGACTTACTCCTAAGGATTGCAGTGGTTAAGGGGCCTAATTCACGACTAGCCAATGATTTGGTTGGCTGGAAGGTTTCCCGGGACCGGGCATTTACTCTCAAATCGTCCTATTTCTTGCATTATGGAGCTTTGAATGACCTTATCAATTCTATTTGGTCCATCGTACACAAGTTTAGGGGCTTACCTTGGTTTAAAGTTTTCCTTCGGCTCGTGTTCTGTCGCAAAGCCATGACTATTGCGGAGCAGTCTTGTCATCACTTTACTACGGACAGTAGTTGCCAAGTTTGTGGTGACCCGGTTGAGGACATTGATCATGTGCTTCGCCGTGTCCCTCTAGCGCTCAAAGTGTGGACTGACCTAATTTAACCGAACGAATTGGTGTCCTTCTTGGACATGGATCTAATTGATTAGATAAGAACTAATTTGTCAGGTTCGATTGCTGTTAGGCCGTAGTCTCGACTGGGATCTACTGTTTGGGTATGTTTTTTGGAACTTGTTGTTCGGGTGTAACGCCAAAGTTTTTGACAGTTTTATTATTGGGCAGGAATCGATTGCGGAACATATCAAGCAACTTGAGATTTTTGTTCGTTCGATGGAGGAGAGTCGTGTGTTAGCCCCGATGCACATCGATTGCGGAACATATCAAACAACTTGAGATTTTTATTCATTTCATTAATTTAAATAATTAATTTAACACTGCTCAAGCGTTTATATAAAAACGTTAATAGAAATATACTAATAATATATTAGAATATCTGTGTAATAATAGAAATATAAAGAAGTTAATAGATTTTTTTTAAATAGAAATATATTAATGTGTGTAACAAATATTTTATTATTTTTATGAGATTACCTATCATTCATCTGTAACATATTAATGAAGAATGTATATTGTTTTTAATAATATCTGTAATTGTATATCTAAGTTTCTTAAAATATAAATTTTATTTATTTTAAATAAACTTTATATTTATTTATTTATTTATTAATTTTATGACATCATGCAGTCGTTAGTGAATATAAATTATAGAAGCATATAAATTTGTCTCGTAGTAATTAAAACAAATTAATGTCTTTTTCAGACAAAGTTGGCAAGTTAAGTACCATGTAATAAACTTTTATTCGTACAATTAAATATAAAAAGTGACGAAAGGAATTAAAGAAACTGAAAGACAAAAACCGTATAGTTATAGACAAAAAACTGAGCCTTCCTTGTCAATTTACATCAGTTCCTCCCAAAGGACAAACCTTGTTTCCTAAAACTCCTGTGGGTCACTATTCAAAAAAACTACTTAAACAAATAATATAATAAATTAAAAGGGCAATTATTATTTGGGTAAACTAATCCAATGATCACTCAATTAATTGGGATACTTACTTTTGTCACCCAACTAACAAACTCGTAAATCAGGTCACCTAACTTATGTGGATGACTGATGGAGTGATCACGTTTACGTTAATAAAAAATTAAAAATTACACATTTAGTCCTTATAATTTATCTATTAAATCAATTTGATTCTAATTTTAATACAATTAAATAACATCAAACACTCAACCAGGTAATGACACATGTCATCGTCCGATTGGGGGGTTAATTTTTATTTTATATTTATTTTCTTTCAATCGGATTGTGACAGGTGTCACCACCAGGAGTTGACACCTGTTACAATCGAATGAAAGGAAAATAAGAGAGTTGATTGCTTTTAGTGGGATTTGAACTTATATCAAAAGGCTTACCACCAACCAAATATTTATGATATGAAATGCATCATACTATATATAAATCATATAAAATAATAAATATTAGAGAAAAAAGTAAAAAAATCAAAGACTAATTGTTTTATTCGAATATTTAACATCTGAATATTTTTATTCGAATATTTAGATTTTAAAAATATTCAAATAAAAATATTTGGATCATAAATATTTGAATAAAAATATTCAAATATAATCATAAATATTCAAATATTTAAAATCCAAATATTTTTATTTAAATATTTTTAAAATCCAAATATGTTCGAATATTTGAATATTTATGATTATATTTGAATATTTTTTCTCTATTTTTATTCGAATATTTTTAAATTTAAATATTCGAATATTTATGATTTTTATTCGAATATTTATTATAAGAATATTTTTATTCGTATATTTAATATTTAAAATATTTTTATACAAATATTTAACGTCCGAACACTTTTATTTAAATATTTAATATTTGAATAAAACAATTCGTCTTTGATTTTTTAACTTTTGTCTCTAACATTTAATGTTTTATATGATTAATATATAGTATGAAGCATTTGTGTTATAAAAGGTCACAAGTTCAAATCCCACCAAAACTCTCTTATTTTTTCATTTCATCCTATTGTGACACGTGTCATCTCTTGGTGGTGACACATGTCACAATACGATTGGAGGAAATAAATATAATAAATATAAAATAAAAATTAGTCACACAATCGGATGATGGCATGTGTCATCACCTGATTGGGTGATTGATTTTATTTAATTGTATTAAAATTAGGACCAAATTGATTTAATAGATAAATAATAGGTACTAAATGTGTAATTTTTCATTTTTATTAATGTACACGTCATCACTCGATCAATCCTCTATTTGAATTTGAACGACAGTGGCCAAAATAGGTCGATTTTATAAGTTAGGTGACCTGATTGACGAGTTTGTTAGTTGGGTGGCAAAAATAGGTATCCCAAATTAGTTGGGTGGTCACTAGAGTAGTTTACCCTTATTATTTATCAACAACCAATTCATTTAATAGGATGATACATTAAACTTTTTTAAATAAAATCAAGAATTCGAATCATAACATTGTGAATAAAAATAAATGGGTTAAAAAAGTTGTCCCATCATAAGTCTCTATAACATTCAATCCGAATTAGTCAACTAATAAATAAAAACAAGTGGTTAAATAAAATAATCGATTACTATTTTTCTAAATTTTATAGTTATTAATCTCTGTTATTTTTTAGACTTTTGTATTCTATTTTAAAATATAAAGATTTAAAAAAATAATACGAAGGGGAAATAAATATTATAAAAAATAACAAAATAAACAAAGTTATAATAGTTTAAAGAAATGTAAAAAATTGATTAAACCAAATCGAAAGAAAACATGTTGAGGCCTTCACGACCCGAGTTTCAGGACTCGGAGTCGGGTTAACCCGAGGTATAGGCCTCGTGTTTAGGCCTTCACGGCTTTGTTGGGCTTGGGTTTGAAACAGGGTTTGGGGGTAGAATGGTAAATGACAATTAGGAGAGAAATGAGGAGAGAAAGAGGATTAATTTCTGCACTTTGCTAAAATATGATATTACCCTCTCTTTATTGTTTTCTTCTATTTATCTTCATCCATTTTCTTCCCCTAAACTTCATCATCAAAGGTTGATTTTTTAAGTTTTACTTGTAGAATCCCGTTTTACTGCTAGAGGAAAGTTTGTTCAGCTTGGGAAGATCTTTCTAGTAAGGTAAGCTTTGTTTCAAGTTGTAGAGGTAAGATTTTTGGAAGGTTTTGAGGTGAGAACGAGAAAGAGTTTTGGGAGAGCTCTAGGTTGGTTAAGAGCTCATTTTTAGCTCTTTAGAATCGTTTTAAATAGAGTAGTAATGTCTTGGTTATCTTCCTTTTAGTTGAAGAGCAAGAAGAACCATCAAGGTGCTTGGGCAAGGAGAAGGCTTAGAGGAGTTATTTGGAGTTTTTTTAGCTTGTTTAGAGGTTGGTATACTTCCAAATCCTCTGCATTTCTTGTACATCATCATTTTTGACATGCTTGATTTTTTTTGATGGGTTGGCTTAGGATAGAGCCTTTGCATGCTAAAATGGTGAATTGATTAATGATTGATGATTTTGGTTAAAATTGGTTAGAAACTCACCTAAACTACTTCAATAATGTGTAAGAACGTTTTGGTATCGAAAGGTTCGATTTAAGTTGAGTTTCTTAAACATTTTAGGGTGCATACATGTATTTTTGTACAAGGGTATCGATTCCCTTGGTAGGCGTATCGATACCCCAAAGAAGAAACAATGGATTAGATAACAAGAGTTTCGGAACGCCGAGCCCGTGTTTCGAAACCAAATATTCAGTGGTAAACCATTTCGATACCTCCTCTGGGAGTATCGAAATAGGGGGTCATGTCGGTACCACATATAGATGTATCGATACAGATTGGTCTCCCTTGGTCTTAAACCATCGTCATAGCGTATCAATATGCAAGGGGAACGTATCTATACAGGGGCATTTCGATACCCGCTTTACAGGCGTATCAATATGCTTGATCAATCTACCAAGTTTTTAAGGGTTGAGTTTGGGGCTTCCATAATTCATGTTATGGGTTCTTTGGGTTGTTTAAGTCATAAAATGATTAATGAAACATGGATTTTGTAATATAGAAATTGATATGAGAAATTATGCTTGACATGCTTGATTTTGGCTTGGTTGTGATATTATTTTTCATATGAGATCCTAGGTGGATTATCTTTTGTTATTGAGTCCTTTTTTGGTGGGATCCGGATACTCAATGAGTGAAAGTGTTGCAACACAATGAAGACCATTCGATGTGAGATTTCGGGGGATGATTTGAAGACCATCCAATGTGAGATTCCAGGAGATAACTTTGCTCAATGTGAGATTCCGAGCCCTAATCAATGTGAGATTTCGAGTGAAGACTTGATGCGAGATTTCGAGTATATTAGCTCAATAAGATATTCCAAGCAGCCCGATGTGAGATTCTGGTTCGGGTGAGTTCCCTAGTATCGGGTTAGCAGTGAGCCTCACTTTTGATTTGATTACTTTTATGTTTTGGTTGTATTTGCCATATCATGTCATCATATTCTCATCTAGTATGTTTATAGTTATGATTCACTTGAAAGGAAAGATGATAGGTTGTGTACCCACTGAGCTTTAGTAGCTTAAAATTTTAGAATTTGTTTCCAAGCGTAGGTAAGTAGACGGACTTTCGAGCGAACATGGCGAAGCACCATTAACGTAGGATTTTAGTATTGACCGATTGATAGAGTAAAATTGCTAGATTAGTGGGCTATGTATTCGTAGGACCATTGTTGTAATTGCTCTATTTCATTTTAAATTGTCAAGGTCAAATGTTTTTATTAAATTTGTATTTGGAGCTCCAATGATATTTTGGATTTGTTAAACTACTTTGGATTTTTATATCATTTTAATTTATGTCGTATTCGATGGTATGTTTTGGACTTGATTTAAATTTTTTTATGGATACAGGTTGTTCTTGTTGTCCAAATGTGACACCCGAGTTCGGGGTGTTACTTACACCAATATAGTTTCTTTAATATAAATTTTGATCTCCCTCTAGGTGATTGAGTTTATTGATTGTCTATTTTGTAAGATACAATAACCATATGATCTTCAACAGTAGCACAACGAGTTTGAGTTTTTCATTACTATTATTTTTATAAATTTACTGACAATGAATATGTTAATTGATATGTTTTTAGATTGTGAGAATCAATAAAAAAAAATTCTTATATATAATCTATCTATCAGTGAGGCATGATAACTTATGAAAATGTGACTATGATGATAAGGTTGAATCATGTTCAACCTATCAACATTTTGTTATTTAAAATTATGGTAGAGGTAATCATTCTTAAAATTTGGTAATCAAGAAAGGAGTCGAGATCGCTATAGCAACAACAATCGATCTATTTTGTCAGTTATGTGAGTGTTTTAAACATATCGTTCAAAGATACTATTATTGATCCGATCTTAAATTTCAAGGTTAAACTCAAAATGATATTTAACATGAACAATAAAATTACTTGAAAAATCATAGATCAAAGGCACTAGTTTAATCATCAGTTTTAACTTTTAATTATACTTCTTCATCTATTCAAGCACATGGTGCTTTTACTCAAGCTTCTAGTTATATGTTTCAACCTATGTCATTTATTTTAAATTTTTATGCACTAGTTCAAAATGTTCATCCTCGAATTGCTTACTATCATCATAGAAATTCTATATCTATTACTTCTTTTTTCTATCTGAAGGATATCTTCTCTCTATTTATCTCTCTTTTCTAAAGTTTAATTGGTATAATCTATCTTCCTCTTCAGTTATACCATCATCAATTTTGGTCTTTTTAGCTAGTACCTCCATGAATACCTCACATGGTGATATTTTTCGATAAACCGATTCAGGAGTTACTCATCGCATTACAAACAATAGTTATGTATCGTATAAAAAAATGATTTATGAAGGTAACGATAACCTTTTATGAGAAATGGTAGTGGTGTTACTATAAGTCACATTGATCTTAATTATTTACACACTAAGTCTAAACCTTTGATTTTGTATAATTTACTTCATATACCCACTATAATGTTTTTTTATCTATTTCACAATTAAATAAGAAAAATAATATTTATTTTAAATTATATCTTAATAATTTTTGTGTTAAAGATGTTTAAACTCAAGATATTTTTTGTAGAAAAGAGTCACACTTAAAGGGAAAATTTTGGAAAATATTGTTTTTTGAAATTAATTTTAGGGTTTTATGGAGTTTGAGGAATAATTGAGGATGTAGGCCAGAAATTATAGTGAAAAGAGGACTTCGCCACCTTCTCTTGGCGTGGTTCTCTCTCTCTTCCTCATTCAACCGAATAAATTAAATGGATCTACAGTACCTCGCCATCTCTTCTTAGTATGGTTGAGGAAGAGAGAAAAGACCTCGCCAAGAGAAGATGGCAAGGTCCTTTTATTAGTGTAGCAATTGATCTATTTCCCCAATTATTTTCCAAACGTCACTATAATACTAAAAATAAACTTAAACCCCTATATTTCTCAAAATTGGCCCACCTAAAGGTCCTATAAATTATCATCATTTAGATTTTCTCCTTTTTAGGTTCAATTTGAGAACTGTAATTTAAATAAAGATAATATTTTGGTTGTTTTGAGGCATAGACATCTAGAATATTCCTTTCAACGTGTTCTCAAGACTGTTTTTCTTTTGTATTGTCAATATTAGTTCAAATAAGATATCTAATATATGTTCGACTTATATACAACATAAAACACACAAATTATCTTTTTCACCTTCTATTGTAATATACAATAATTATTTTTAGTTGATTGTTTTTTGATGTTTTGGGTTAATTTCATATCTCTTTAGAAGGATTTAACTACTATATCTCATTTGTTGGTTATATTTAAAATATACTTGGTTGTATTCGTTGAAAAAGAAATGTAAGTATCAAAATTGCTTTGTCAATTTTCACAAGCTAGTTGAAACTCATTATACCTAATAAATTTGACCAGGACATGAAAATCAAATAGATTTATCCAAATCAAGACACGAAATTGATCCGAATATTATGACCCGAATTTGACCAAAATTTTGAATTGAACCAAATCAAAACCAAAATAAATTCTAGTTAAACCGAAAGTAGACCTGAACTGATTTTCAATCAAACTGAAGAGACCCAAACCAATTTTCAACCAAAATGATTTCACCTAAATTAAAGACAACCCGAAGTAAAAATATATATTAAAAGAAAGAAAGATATGATATAATATGAACTGTCATACAATTCATCAAAAAACCAAATATACATATTATACAAAGTGATATATAAAGTGTAAAAAATTAACTCGGACTAAAAATCTGACTAGAAACGATCGATCTCTTGCTAACCTAATATTGACTCGATCCGAAATCAATCAAACCAAAAATAAATGAAAAATATTAACCAAATCGAAAATCAATTAAATCAACCCAATATTCAAACTAAAATCAATGTAGACCCAAACTAAAACAAAAAATTTTAACCATACGTGAAACAATTGAACCAAATTTAAATCGATTATAATCTAAACCAAAATGACCCAAACTTAAATAAATCAAATTGAATCTATACTGAATGACCCGTTTGCCACATCTAGTTTAAATATCAAACTAAAGCTCTTCAAATAGATAATGATGGAGAATTTGTTAGTCTTAAAAGTTGGTTTGTTATCCTAAGATATTCGACATAGAATATCATATCCTAAAATATCTAAGTAAAATGGTACAATAGAAAGGAAACGTAGGTATATAGTAGAAATGAGGTTGAGTTTGCTTACTTACGCATTTTTGTCATTAAAATTTTGAAATTCTATCTTTATTACTCTTGTATTTTCGATCAATAAACTACTTACAGAGGTGTTAAAAGCAAAAAAACATATAAAATTTTGCATAAAAAAACTAGATTACTCTCATTTAAGAATCTCAGATTGTACCAATTTTTAATATCTCAAACCTTTTAATCATCTTAAATTAAAAATTTGATCATAAAAATGTGTATTTTTTGGTTACAACACACAATATAAGGGTTATAAGTGTGTAGGTATAAATAATTTTATTTTATTTTTAGACATGTTATTTTTATATAATCAACTTTTCTAACATACTTTTCTCATCATTAGTTATTGATTAATTTATTTTAAATTATCTCTTTAACTAGCAAATTTTATAATTTGTTACTCAACTTGGAGGGTCTACTATTATACAAAAGTATAGTATACCCTCATCAGTATAATCTTAAAATTCTCTAGAACACACAAGCGTGAATTAAAAGAGTGATCATCCTGAAAAAGTAATAAACTTTAAAGATTATGTTGTTTTCTCAGATACTTTGAATCAATTTAATTCTTTTATTGAGTTACACGTTGAGAGTCTTGAAGGTAATATGTTTGATGATTCTTATGACAGTTCTCATGACTACTTAGTACATGGAGGTTCAACACTAGAAGTTGAGAATTTTGGTATGAATCAAAAAAAATGAGCTAAGACAGTATGCTACTACTTCTAAGAATGTATCTAATCATTTTTATGATGATAATTTAGAGCATGAAGTATCAAAGGATGCTAGTTTATAAGGTCTTTTAAAATATATTAAGTTACAAACTAATTTTATAGTTATAACAAATTCTGATAGTATAAAAATTTATTGTAATATTTTACTAAAATTAATGCTTGATTTATTCATCAGAATTATTAATATCACAACATAAAATGTTACTAACATTCATCCTATAGTTCTAGAGACAAAAATTAAATTCACAAATCAAAATTATATTAAACAAAGTTTGGTCAGGTGGATATGATAGTTAAACCTAGAACTATTAAAAAAGTTTTTAAGTATGATGCTCTCATATAAAATAATACTTGATCGTTGGTTTTATTTTTACCTTTTTATAGGACCGTTATAAATTGATACTGGATTTTCAAACTTAAAATAAATACAAATGATTATATTATTTCATACAAAACAAGGCTTGTGATAAATAGTTTAGTGTGTAAGTTAAACAAGATAATTATGAGTTAAAACAAGCTCCTCAAGTTTAGTTTAAAAAAACTAAAAAATTATCTCTAATCTATAGATTTTAACCTAACAAGATCATATATTTCTCTATTTTGATAATCACCGATTGAACAAGATTCAAATTATAATCACCGATTGAACATCTTGATTATCAAAATCTATAATTTAAATCTTATTTTCTCGTTAAAAGATTTTGATAAGATTTATTATTGTTTGAGAATTGAAATGAATTACATAGCTAGTTGTATATTTTTTAATCAAAAAAGTATAGGGTATCTAGGAAATCTTATAAAAGAGTAGAATTGAGTAAAAGAGTAGAATTGATAAGATTTATTATTGTTTTAGAATTGAAATATAGATATGTTATAAAAGAGTATAATTGAGTAAGACAAAGAGCGTCCACCAATATTAACAAATTATAGGTTATCTAGGAGATCTTATAGAATGTGTTACAAAACATAAGAGTATATTAGGTGTTTTATAATACATAGTTATAATGAGACCTGAAATTAATTTTGTTACGAATAAGGCCTTTCAATTTATGCAGAATCTATTAGGCAATCATTTGTAGCTAATTAAAAAGGATCTTGAAGTATCTTAATAGCACTTTAAATTTTGATCTACGTTTTATTTTTTCTTTTCAATCGTCTATAATATGATATGATGATGTAAATTAGGGTTATGATAATGATAATAGAAGATTTACCATCAATTTTTATGTTTATTTTAATGATAATTATGTGTCTTGGGATTCATAAATAGCTTGTTATTTCTAAATCAACAACTAAGGCAGAGTATCACAGTGTTGTTTATGCAACTACAAAGATTATATGGCTTGAATCGTTGTTGAATGAATTGTGTGTTATTGTAGATGAAAAACATGTGTTATGGTGCTACAACTCTAACGTTGTAGCTATTTTTGCTAACCTAGTTATGTACTCCAAGTTTAAGCATGTCGAGATAGATTTATATTTTGTAAAAAAAAGTTAGGGTATGAAAGTTAGAGGTAAATGATGTTTTTATTATTAAGTTAAAAATATTATGACTAAATCATTATCAGCTCACACTTTTCAACATCTTCAAAACAAGTTATCAGTGGTATTTATTGTGTTACATTTAACTTTTTCAATTGTTTCTTTCGGATGTTTACGAATTTTTATGTTTTTTTTAAATCACAGAGTTCATCCAATGCTTGTGTTAATTTTAAATTTAAAGTGTTTATGTTCAGTTGAAGGATAATCTACTAACTAAAGATGCAAGAAGATTAGTATATAAACAAACAAGGTTAGTATATAAATTTTGTTCAAATGTACTTGGTATCTTAATGAGTATAAATTAGATTTGGGTGTATTGTATCATTGAATATACTAATCTGTTAAAGATAAATAACAACGATTAAAAAAATTATTGGGACATTGTTTCTTTAATTAACTCTACATTAACTTTTTAGACTATATAAATTGAGCTAGTTTTCTTTGAAGATGTTACAACTTTCTTTAATAAAATTAATGAGAGTGCCGTCTTTCTTTCTATGTTACTTTTCTACTAAATAGTCTCATTCCATTGGGCACATCCAAGAATCATAAAATCACCACATGCGACTAAATTCTAAAGGTTGTCCATTATAGCTAACCGATAGAAAACGAGTCACCCGAAGAAAACCTATAATATTTAAGAGTAGAATTTTTTTGAAAAGAAATTAAAAATTGAATAGCAACAATACCACTTTTAAAACAGTAAAAGTAATTTAATTATGATTTAAAATTACTTTTTTTTTAGTTTATTAGTGAAGTATAATTGACAAAGATAGGGCGATGGTTCATCGGACTCATATTTGTCCCTATCGGTGGACCCTATAACTTGACTGCCACCTAACCCTATATTCATGTCTATACTATTTAATGAATTTTCATGTCAATTAAAAGATAAATTCTGAAATAATATATTAAAAGGGGTGAATGGTTAAATTAAAAAAAAAATCACAATGCTTTATGTGTAGCACAAATAAGATATAATTACATAATTTCATAAAATATATCAAATATTAATTTATAAACTAAAAGATTATTTATAGAGATGATTAATAATATTAATATATCTTTTACAAAATATGACTATACGATTGGACCAGAACATAAACACTTGATTAAAGATGATAAATGAAAGCATTTAAATTTTGTTTTGTAGTTATAAATGTTAGTAATCTTATCTTAAATAGTAAATAAACACAAGAATCAAACTACTTTTTTGAGTTGGTTTTTCTTTCCCTTGCTCATGTCACGTGCAACGTGACAGACCGCTCCTCTTGCCTTTCGATGAAGGATGAACAAAACTAGACTCAACTTTAAAAAATTAAATAATTTGATTTCATTCGAGATAAAAATATTTAATTCGTTTTGAATCGATTCAAAATTTTATAAACTCGACTTGAAACAAAAAAATTAAATAAAATTTGAGTTATATAATAGAAATTCGAATAACCCAATTAATTCAAAATTTTTAGCAATTAAATAATTTATTTTTAAGTTTGACATGATTCTCTTAATTTTTATTATATATTGATATATGAAAATATAAAAATATTGTCAGAAGAAATATATATATATATATATACACGTATCTTGTATGATTAGAGAAAGTCGTTTAAATTAGAATTAAAGTGTATTATAACATGATAAATAGTTAAAATTAAATTTTTATAAGAACCCAAAAATTCGACTCAACTTGAATTTCTTAAACTCGAATCGAATCGAAAAAATTTTAAATAAAATTTGAGTGATAAAATCTTACTCGTAAACGTGAGTATCTCCAAATTTTTTTACTCTACTTATTGAATACTCACCCTACTTCCGGCCGCTCGTGTTTGATTCATGCCTCAAATAACTCCACAATCGCCCCCTTCCTCTCCTATTCCTTTTACTTCTCTTTCTCTCTCCCATGGTTCCACCTTCAATCTCCAGGTCTCCCCTCTTTCCTCCTCATTTTCCTTTCATTAACAAGGGGAAAAACATGTTCAACTATCAACATTAAGATTCATGTTTTTTCATGGAATATATTATGAACAAAGATTTTGTTTTTTTTGTTGCTGATTCTGTAACAGGTGGATTGGATTTTGTCAGCTTCAAAACTGTAACGGGGAGAGGTTTGATAATGTCGGAGATACCAGCAATGACAACTCAGTTTCCAGTACTATAGATTGCCACGCTTGCACTCAAGTCGGCGTTCCGGTTTTCCATTCCTCCAGCTGCGACCAAGCTCATCCCCCGGAATGGGAAGCCTCTGCCGGATCATCTCTCGTCCCTATTCATCACAGCAAGAAGATCACTGGAGCCGCCGCTTCGCGACCCTCTGGTCTGTTCGGGACTGTGCTTGATCCGAGGAGCAAGCGTGTGCATAGATGGAACCGAGCGTTCCTGCTGGCTCGTGGCATGGCCTTGGCGATTGACCCTCTGTTTTTTTATTCTCTGTCAATAGGCAGAGGTGGTTCGCCTTGTTTGTACATGGATGGTGGCCTCGCCGCCGTTGTAACCGTCCTTCGAACCGTGGTCGACGCCGTCCACTTGTTCCATCTTTGGCTTCAGTTCAGGGTGGCGTACGTGTCGAGGGAGTCTCTCGTCGTTGGTTGTGGTAAACTCGTTTGGGATCCGCGTGCCATTGCTTCTCATTATATTCGCTCCATTAAAGGTTTCTGGTTTGATGCCTTCGTCATACTCCCTGTTCCTCAGGTTTGCTCCTTCCTTTTTTATTTTAATGTTTTTAAGTACAATTACAATCTTAATTTCAAATATAAATAATTATCATATAAATTAATTATTATAAAATAATATTAAATAAAAAAAATCTACCTACAAAATCCATATAAAATCTACCTGAAACGCCAAAGCCTTGAATATAAATAATTTATATTTTTAGCATTTTCAATATAATTTTATAATAGTATTTATTGTGTTTCGAATGTAATTAGAAACATCCAATTATTCTTCATTTCTAATGAGAGAGTGAGAAATATTAGTGTGATCATACTCTTGATTTTCACTCTTTTTTTCAACCTAGCAATTTTTATTTTTGTTAGTAACTTTATGTCACAAATTTGTTTAAATGTTTATGTAATATTTTTAGTATTCAAGGATATATATTTAGAGTAATCCTAATTAATATATTTAAAATTTAATTATATAATTATATTTTGTACGATTAAATATGACACAAAAAATTAAGTTGTAATTACATTATAAATGTCAAATATGTCGAGATGTTTAGAATTTTTGATAAGTTAGTTACATTTAGGTGTGCTTATTAAAGTTGTGCAACTTGTAAACAATTAGGTGGGTTTAGAATTCTCTATTAATATAATGTTTGATTCAATTGATTTATCTCGAAATTAAACTCGATTCGAGATCTCAATAATTAAGTAAAACAAGACTTTACTTAACTTGATAAGTTTATGAATAGTTCGTTTTTTTTTTTTAATTTTTGGTGGTTGTCTTAAAAAATTATGTTCTAAGAAATTTAAATACTAAGTAAAAACTAGATAAAATTAAATTTCTAGATAATTTACCCATAAAACTTAATTTTCAAAATTTTAAAACATTTTGTAGAATTTGAGAATTAAAAATTGTATTAATAAAAAAATAAATTATAATAATGAGTTTTTAATTTTTTATTAAAGTTTTTACTTTTTCTTTTATTGCTGTTACTTTAGGTGTAAAAATAAAAAAAAATATTTAGTTCCCACTTTTCATATAAAAATATATAAAACATTCTCTCATTTAATTCATCGAAGATTGTTATAAAACTAAAAAAATATCTTACACTTGAATATAGACTTCATCTCTAATTCAATCATAACAAGTCTATTTAATTATATCTTTAGACCTCATTTTTTTTTAATTTCTATGTTTATATTAAACTCTAATAATATCATTAGATTTTACCTGTATTTAAGAAAAACAAGGTAAAAATTTTGACGAGTTTAATGAGTAACTAGTTGAGTCGAGCAACAAAATTTTTAATGAACATGAGTCAAACAAAATTTTATCGAATTTAATAAATAAAAATATTATTTAACAAATACAAATCAAATATTACTCGATTCTCAATCAAATCGTTTGATAAATACCCCCAGATATATTGCTTTTGGAGTAGCTCCGAATTAACATTTCGCAGCCTATGTAGCTGTTCATTTGTAACAAAAAAAGGGGTTTTCAAAATTATGTGATGAGGCACAAAAACGTGAAGAATATTAGGTGGGTGCCACAAATCCCACTTTTGAAAACTGTTTGTTTTGCTTTTTTTTGTGGGTTTCTGTCACTGATATTTATTGACAGGATATATTTGAATTTAAAAACTATTGCTCGCAAGTTTTTCCTGTTAGTATCACATTAATCCATGTCTGAGGGGCCCTACTTGCCAATTCTTGTGCAGGCAGTGTTCTGGTTCGTTGTGCCAAAACTAATCAAGGAAGAGCAAATCAAGCTTATAATGACGATACTGATACTAATCTTCTTGTTCCAATTCCTCCCAAAAGTTTACCACAACATTTACTTAATGAGAAGGATGCAAAAGGTCACAGGCTACATCTTCGGCACCATTTGGTGGGGGTTTGGCCTTAACCTCATTGCCTACTTCATAGCCTCTCATGTAAGTTCACGCTAGCTATAATTCAAATGGCATATTCACAAGCTCTATATAAAAATGGGATTAATTTCTCTTCAATTTTTGATTTTGTTTTTTGTGTCGAGGTTGCCGGAGGGTGCTGGTATGTACTAGCGATACAACGCGTGGCATTGTGCCTCCGGAAACAGTATGGGAGAAACGAGCAGTGCAAGCTATCGTTGTCTTGCTCAGATAAGGTGTGTTACCAGGGGTTGTTCCCGGCTGCTGATGCTGTTGGCAATGCATGCGGTGGGAACTCAACAAAACTTGTCGGCAAACCATTGTGTTTAGATGTTGATGGACCGTTCAATTATGGGATTTATCAGTCGGCTCTTCCTGTTGTTTCTAGCAACTCTCTTGCTGTTAAGATATTTTATCCAATATTTTGGGGCTTAATGTCTTTCAGGTACCATAACTTCTAACCTCTTTCATTTCCTTGTGATTTTGTTGGTTCAATTTTCATGTATATCGATTTGAATTTTGCAGCACCTTTGGAAATGATCTTGAACCAACAAGTCACTGGCTAGAAGTGATCTTCAGTATATGCATTGTGCTTGCTGGATTGCTACTCTTCACTTTGTTGATCGGAAACATCCAGGTCATCAATGGATAACCTCTTCCTTTTTTTTATAATGGAATTGTTTAATTTCTTCAAGTTTTCGATATCTGACAATGGACTGGTCCTTTCGTGATCAAGGTCTTCTTGCATGCAGTCATGGCGAAGAAGAGAAAAATGCAGCTGAGATGTCGAGACATTGAATGGTGGATGAAGCGTCGACAGTTGCCGTCCCGTTTGAGACAAAGAGTTCACCGCTTTGAACTGCAGCAATGGGTTACTTTCGGAGGAGAAGATGAAATGGACATAATCAGAGACTTGCCTGAAGGCCTTAGGAGGGACATCAAGCGCTACCTATGCCTTGACCTTATTAAAAAGGTACTAACTTATGGCATTAGAATTTCAACAATGACCGATTAACAGTTCAATTCCGATTTCTTTTTCTCAGGTTCCACTGTTCCACAACTTGGATGATCTGATTATCGATAACATCTGCGATCGGGTTAAGCCACTTGTTTTCTCTAGAGATGAAAAGGTATGAACATATGAAGTTCATGTTATTTCACACTCTGTTACAAAACCATACAAGGTTGTTTAACTTGTCCATGTTCCCATGGAACACAGATAACCAGAGAAGGAGATCCAGTGCAAAGAATGGTGTTCATAGTTCGTGGTCGGTTGAGACGTAACCAAAGCCTTAGTAAAGGCATAGTCACAAGTACAATCGAACCGGGAGGGTTTTTCGGTGATGAACTGCTGTCATGGTGTCTTCGTCGCCCATTTATGGATCGTCTTCCGGCTTCTTCTGCAACATTTGTTTGCATAGAGCCAATTGAAGCATTCGGTCTCGATGCAAACCATCTCATATACCTCACAGATCACTTCAGGTACAAATTTGCCAATGAGAGGCTCAAAAGAACAGCAAGGTACTATTCATCCAATTGGCGAACATGGGCGGCAGTGAACATACAATTCTCCTGGCGGCGATACAGAACAAAGACTAAAGGTCCAATGATTTCTTCGGTGCAAAACGGAAACAGCCCGGACTACCGGTTGATGCAATATGCTGCCTTGTTTATGTCAATCAGACCACATGACCATCTAGAGTGAAAGCAGCCAATGCGGCAATCCTTTGGTCATTTTGTAATGTCATCTAATAAAAGTCTTGATGTTTATTTTGACAAGATATTCACCATGGAGATCATGGGAACGTTGTACTTCAAAATTATAACCCCATAAATCGGAAGATCCTTGAGTTCTTGGGTCTTAAGGTTGTAAGAAACAATCCTAACAACTTTGCATGATGAGTTTTAGCATCATAACCAAATCCTAAGGCACTGGTTTGTGGGATCAAGTTTGAGCCCGGCGAGTAACAAGGGACAGAGTATTCCGGGAGTACCATGGACCCCCTAGTTGCAGGGTTACATAGAACTATATCATCTCTGTAATTTGAAAGGCATATAATGCCATCACAATGACCTAAAAGCTGTAAGTACGACTCCTTATATAAAGTCAAATCAACATCTAAATTTACGAAAGAGAAACCGTTGGTGCAGACCAACGACAACATATTTTCTTTCTCTCCTAAGCACGTTAGAAGGCAGCTCTTGAGAAGGGCTCATACATTGTTGTTGCAGTTGTACTTAAGGTGCAATTCGATGAACATAGGATTGCTAGTAATAAGTACATAATAATGATGTAATTTATACCTTTTTATCTCGATTATTATTTATGTTTAATGGAATTAAATGAAAATTAATCTCAATTTTGCACATTTTCTACACTTCAACATCCATATAAATATTTATCGATTTTATGCAATATTTGATAAAAAACAAATGTTGTTTTAGTTTTCTTTCTTTAACAGAAATTATGTCACCTAGACACTAGATATTGCCAAAGATGTTGAGTAGAGAAAGATGCAGATCAGACCAAAACAGGACAAGATGCAAAGCAGCACCAGCCAAGGCGGTAGAGCTTACCACCGCGATAGCACTTGGACGATCATAAATGGAGTGCGATAAAAAAAAGCATAAAAAGCTGAATCTTTTAAGACAAGCCTGAAGAAAAACAGAACAAAAAAGAACGAGGAAAACCTTGATCAAAGTTACACGAGAAAAAAGTTTTAATAGGAATAAATTAAGAAGTAAAATATCCTTTATTTATGTAAGAAAGTTGTATTTTATTCTAAGTCGAATTCCTACTTTGAAAAAGTTTGACCTAGGTTTAGCCTATAAATACCATATCCTAAGAATAGGAGAAATCAATCTAGAAGTCTTGAATAAACACCCAACCGACATCACCATCATATTTTAATTTTTTCATAGACCTAGGTTATTTTGTGAAGTAATCGTGGATGAAGAATGTACTTTGTTTAAGTTTTTATTAATGTAAGTTTTGATTCATAGTTTATTTGCTCTTGGTTTGTACTATTTCTTACACTCAAGCTTGGAAGAGAAATTTATGAGGAAAAATCTATTTGTCTAGACTCAGGAAAGTTAGACTCACGAAACGAGTGAATATGGTCTTTACTCTTAGGTTTAGACTAATTCGGCTTAGGGATAAGTTCGAGTTTTAACGACTAAAAGGGACGTAATATCGGTCAATTTTCATCTTTGATTCACGCCAGAAGATATCATCAAGACGTGACCATCAATAGTACTCCGAATTAGGGATAAGGAGGAGTCATCAAATGACATTCTGTCCAACTATGAGTTGTCAACTAGTCGTCGAAGCATAACCCGCTGAGTCAGCTAAGGCGACCCTTCAGCGACCCACCGAGGCGAAAATCTTGACTTTGCATTATAAAAACGAAGACAATTTACATTCGGAATCCACACTACGAAACAATCTAACCTAATCTATTCCTTAATTCGTAAATTCTTAATTAGTTATTTTATTGCATTAATTAATTAGTAGTTTAGTTATAAACCAAACTTAAATTACTTGTGTTATTTAATTTTTCATTGTGTAGGAGAAAATAGATTGTGTAAGTAAGTTCAGTCTCTATGGGATTCGACATCTTATATACTATTACTTGACGAGGTATGCATTTGCACCGTAAAAGGTTTATACCTTCCTACACGCGATAAATTTCTGGCATCGTTGTCGGAAATTGACGTTTCCAACTTACTAATTTATTAATCTTGTACTTTTATTTTTTTTTTTATTTTTACTATTTAATTTGGTTTGTTTCATCGTATGACCAGGACAAAACCCTTTGTTGAAGACTATCCTATTGACCCGAAGATCGAACGTGTAATAACCAATTTTATATACAAACCCACCACCAAATATTACAATCTAGATACACACTAAGCCCAATATGGCCCACAAAACCCATCAGCATAGCCCAAACACTAAAACTCAATCACAAAATCCATCCTCAATATTACCCTATCCCTAAATTAGTAGCCTCATGTCACGTTGTCGTTGTCACTTGTTATTGTGTTTGTCAGCCTCTTACGCATGGCCGTCACGCGCGGCGGTTGGATTGTTGTGTGGTTGCCACGTGTGCCCTCATTCGTCCGTTTGGTTGGCCACTGCCCTCACCGCCTAACATCGTCTGCTCCACCGCCCGCGTCATTTTGAACTTGTAAAAGAAGGCAAAATCATTAGATCTAAAACCGGTTTAATGTAATATTTTATGTTTAAATTTAGGTTATAAATACCCAAATAAACTTTGTAATCCGTTTATAGGGAGAAATTGAATGCAAAAAAAATATTTCGAACCAAAACATAGTAGAGAGCATCAATGCATCAGTATTGAAACAAAAAAAAAAAGAAAAATGAGAGTGAATCAGCAAAAACAAATCAAAAAGCGAAAGAAAAGGTAAAAAATTAAGACTAAATCAAAAACTTATCTTCCAGATCTACGCTTGTACACACTTCCACTCGAAAATCCGACTCTAGATTCGAACTTAGCACGTTGAGATGCTTCGAAAAGTGTCAAATTTTACGAACTCCAGTGACCTCAATGGCGGCCGACAATGATCTGCGATGGTCAGCGACTTGACCACGGTAGCAGTAGAGAGCTTCCAAAGAACAGGAGGAAAGCTCTGAAATTTTTTGAATAAAAAAAGGCTACAATGATTTTTTTTTATGGAAATGGAGTATATATTTGCCTATCAAAACGACATCGTTTTAGTGCATGTGTGTATTAGTCAAAACGACGTCGTTTCACACCTATACCTGAAGACTGACACGTTATCAAATTCGACCTACGCCTTAACCCGGGTAAAGGGGAAAATTACAGCTTCAGTCCTTCCAGTTTTCGTATCCTTCAATTCGGGCTTCCAGTTTAATTTCTGTTACGTTTTAGTCATTATTTTCGTTTAGATTGGTTTATAATCTTATATTTTGTTCAATTTAGTCATTGTTTTCTACTTTATTATTACTATTATTACTATTATTATTAGTATTATTAATATTTGTTTAATATATAATATTATTAGTTATCATGTATTATTTAATATTATTAAATATTGTATTTTTATTTATGTTTTTATATTACAATATGACATATTTATTATACCTAACATTTAAAATAATGGGATCACAACGTTAATTTTTAATATCGAATTTATAATTTTTATCATATAAAATATTTTGGGCGTTGTGGAGGTGCGTTTCCTTCCTCACACGTAGCAGACTCCCAGACCTGATTCTGGTTGCGTAAACTCAATTTTGGTGTTCCAATTGCACCGTAAAAAAGATTGGTGACGACTCCCGAGACAAATTTCGGTGATTACAGAACGTACAAAACGTGGACTCCGCCAAAGGATATGAGCAACAATGAACTCGTTACCTGGATAACAAGAAAAAAATGTCACCATGAATGTTATCGCGACAGACAATGCAACAATATTCGCAGGTGTGGATCCAACAGATCTTCTTGCACTTAAAAGAGTCAGAATAATACATGATTACTTGGAAGAAGATCTAGATGGACTCACTCCTGCAGTAGTAATGCCTAACATAGAAGCTGAGCACTTCGAACTAAAACCAATGATGTTTAACATGATAAACACACTTGGGCAGTTTGGTGGATCAGCTAATAAAGGCTTTCGCCAACATCTAAAATCTTTCTTGAAGATATGCAATTGTTTTAAATTATCAAGAGTATCTGCCGACATCATAAAAATTAAGTTATTCACTTATTCACTTAGAGATAAAACCAAATCATGGTTAAACAATCTACAACCAGGCTCGCTTAATTTTTGGATAGCGTTGTGTCGTAGCTTCCTTGCCCGATTCAGCTACACCAATATGACTGAAAAACTAAGAAATATATTACCTCATTAAGGCAAAAAGACGATGAATTCATGTATGAGGCATGAAAAAAATACATAGAATTATACCGTAAGTGCCCCCAATGCATAAATTGCTCGAGTGGACACAGGTATCCATCTTTTATAACTCGATGAATGCACCTACGAGGATGATGTTTGATGCCTCGACAAATGGTATATTTTTGAACCGACCACCTCAAGAAAGTTTGGAGATTTTGGACAGACTCTAAAAGAACGATTATCAACATCTGACAACAAGGAGAGGAGTAGTTAGGCGGGGGGACAACTTTGGACTCTTCAGATTCAATTCTAACCTAATTATCAATTTTGAAAAATATGATCAAGGATCTGCAAAAACCAAGTAATGTTTAAGATGTCAAGACAATCAACCAATTCTGTGAGTTATGAGGTGACAATCATGATTTCTCTGAGTGTCCCCAAAATCTAGAATCCAATTTCTATATTAAAAATTTTAAATAGAAATACTATTTTAAATACATATAATCCAACATGAAGGAAACATCCCAACTTCTCATGGAGTAACCCAAACAATGCACTAAACCTGTCAATACAGAATATACAACCCATAGGTTTTCAACAGAATATTCGACCACCTCAACAACAGATGTCACTACAACAGACTATGTCACATCAACAACCTACAAATATCAGAACTCTGGAGAACACTGAACATGTTCATGGCTCAAACTAGTGCCTATATATCTAACACGGATAAATTTATTCAGATGTTGGTTGGATTACAACCCGACCTTATAAAAAATTAGGAATAATGAGAAAAAGTAGAGGACTACATGATTTTTTATTTTTTTATTATTTCTTAGAAGAGGTCGGGTTGAAAGAAACCCTCAATCATTTTTTATAATTTTTTATGACGTCGGGTTATAATCCAACCAATCTCAATATTTTATATTATTTTTTTATGAAATCGAATTATAATCTAACCAACTTTACTTTTAAAATTTTTTTTGAAGTAAGATTCCTTTTCAATCGATCTTAAAAATACACTATTCTAAAGTATTATAGATCTTTAAATAATTGAGTATGTTATAATATTATTTTTAAATAAAAAAACTACTACAATATTCTATTAATTTCGCCCCCTAACTTATATCCTAAAATTTAAATTAAAAGGTAATATTTGCCTTAAAAAACCCTTTAATAACCGAGGGAAAAAATCAATCCGGAACGGATAAGACATAAAAAAAGGAGCAACCTTTCCCACTCAATCCAAACAACAGTCTCAATGGCAACGGCAATGGCTTCAACCTTTTACTCTACTATTTCCACTTCCCTCTATTCAAACAACATACCCTTTCCTTTCCTCTCACGACTTCGCAACTCGAATCCCTTCCCTTCCTCCTTTCGGAGCTCCAAAATCCGAGCTTCCAACTCTGCTTCTGTCCAAGAAGATCATTACATGAGCATCGATAATCTCCGGCAGTTTTTCCATCTTAATTCCGGAAAATGGACCGGATCTTTCCACGTAATTACTTATTCCTTAATCACTTCTAATTTTCTTCGTTTTATCAATAATTTTTCTTTTAAATGTTTATTTTTAATTTGTAGCAATTTGATGGAAATGGAAATTTGTTGCAAAAAATAAATACGAGGCTTTCGGCTAGTTCGTATGGAGAAGATGATCTTATCAGTCTCATTCAAACGTAAGCTTTCAATTTCTATTACCATTAGTATTTTATTTTTTAGAAGTTTATTTTTTGGGTGAAATTTTTAGATTCTTTTATCTTTTTGAAGTATATATGATTTAATTCTTTTAGTATTTTTTATTTTAATTTCTTATTTATGAGAGTTGATAAACAAGAAAAATCATATATTTAAGTGAATTAGTCACTATAGCTAGTAGATGCTTATGGTTTTTATATTTCTCCTATGGAAGTTGGTTGACAAAGTTGTTTTTAGGTTGTACATTGAGCAGCCTCAATCAAGCACTTCAATTTCTGGACTTCAGGATGAAACTGAATGGGCAGAATACAAAATAAAAGAAACAAATATGTTCACTGTGGACAAATATCAGGAGGTAGAGTTTTTCTCAATCAGGATCTGAAATTGTTTGATTTTTTATGTACATTCTTTTCATTGTGTCTTAGCTTTTAAACTCCTTTATTTTCTCTTACAATTATAAATTATGTTTAGTCTGCAGATTGGATTTTTCCCCAAGGAGAGAGCTTTTTCACTAAGGTACCAGACTGCTGGCATGTTGGAGACTGTGTTAAGGCAAGGGGTATTAGGAGAAGATGACACTGGGGAGGAATCACCTAAGTAAGCTCTTTTTCTCTTAGAAGGCATTCAGCTTATCAATTGAATGATATATACCTGGAAAAGGAGTCTGAATAGTATTGATACTAGCTTAGTTGTATACAAATTCAAATCCAATTGTGGTTTTGTGCTCCTTGTTGTTGTTGTTGTTGTTGTAATGATGTGTGAATTTGTTCTGATGGCTGGTATGCTCAAACCTAACTTTAATATATAATGCATGATGTGTGGCATGAATAGCACCTATTTAAAGAAGTTTTCTTGTAACCATTTGAGAAGGCATCTTATAAATCTGTCAAATTATTAATAGTTGATTTTGATATCTTTGATTGGTTAGGTTATTGGGTAGTCCACCTTCTATATTTCCTTAATGTCTCCCTACAACCATCTCGGTTCCCCTATTTTACAGTTTCAAGCTTTTCTGCATGGTCAACTGGACCACAATGGTTTGGCAAAGGACTTGTGTTCAACTCTTCAATTAACACCCATCTCGGGTTTGATCCCTGGGTAACCGTTACCCATATATGAAAAAGAAAAAAAGAAAAAAACTTTTCTACTATAGTTGCAAGTTGACTTGTTTTACTCTTAGTGTTTTCAGGAGGGCAGGGTGGGATGGGGGTTGTTTTTCTTGGACATAGTGGTGGACATAAGAGGAGGAGGATTAGTTTTCCTCTCGTGAATTGTTTCAATAGTTGCAAAAACTGGATCCATTCTGTTTGGTTGTTTAGAAGAATATTTAAAACTGATACTCTTTTAGTATTGAATTTGCATGGATAAGTATATCACTGGACAATGCTGATTAGCTAATTCAATCAATGATTTATGGCACAATCACCCAGTTTCTAAAGTGATGAGTATGCTTTCCAGAGAAAAAATATCAATATATTTTTTAAAAAAACTTTTTAACAGCTTTTTCCTCTATTGTCTGACCTGCACATGCACAGGCGGTATTCAATTAAAGGAGCTAACTATTTGTTCTATTTTACAGAAATCTTAAGCTTCCTTCTCGTCGGCCTTCCCTTGTTTGTGAAAATTGCATATATTCTCAAGAGAAGGATAGACGAGCACGAGCTTTTCATATCATGGACCCGAGAGGTTTCGTGGATATGCTTATCATCTTCTTGGAGGATAGAGGTGATGGGCTGCTTATTCACCCATCACTTGGCAATATGGTGGTAATTGATCTTCATTCACTTTGTTTAAGCTGATAGTTCTAACTTCCTTTTCTATATGATTGATGCATATTATATTATTGTTTTATGGATTGTAGGATGAACAGGATAGGATTTTACCATTTTTGGGTAAGTGGGAAGGTCATTCTTTAACAAAGCGCAGTGGTGTTTATGGATCAACGATGGCAGAAGCTGATACAGTTGCTTTACTTGAAATGGATAAGAATAAGCTCATTCAGGTATGTTTGTTTTTATAAATGTTTCAAGAACAATATTCAGTCTCTAAAAAGGTAAGAGTCGTGCAAGCTTGAAGTGGAATTGATTTATATCTCTTAGACTACATTTATGATGACACAAGGGATTAGTTCCACGAAGTTAGTGATAAGATCTTGTTCATTTTTTCTATATTGCCGTGGCACTTTATTTTTTTCTAAAATACTCATGTCCAACACTCATATTTAATACATATTCAGGTATGGATATGGGAGTATGAATCTCTAATTATCTGTAAAAACTGAAAATTTTGATAATACACTTTCGACACAGACCAGTATCTGACACTCACTCTCGAGTCTGAAAATTGTAGCATTATGTTGTATATAAAGAGAAAAGAGCTGCCTTTTTTTTCTGCTGATGTTTTTATGACTTGTAAAATGCGGAAAACTCTGAATTCAATTTTTCTTATTTCTGTTTCGGTCTTGGTATTCTAAATGCCACTTCAAGCTTAAATTATGCAGGTGGTATTGTCAGTTTTGTCTGGGTTGAACACTCGGTATTGTCAGTTTTCATGTTTTCCCCCCTTTGTGTTTTGAAATAAACGATCAGGATGTTACTTCCAAGGGTGGTGGACGAGATGTAAGGACTAACGTTCATTGGACGGGTACGATGACAAATAACTTGGTTGAATTTGAAGGCGCATACCAGCTAACGTTATTACCTGGGGGTATGTATATGGGATACCCTTCTGATATCGCAAAGAGTGTAGCTGAATCCAAATCATTCCATTTGGAGTTCTGTTGGTTAGAGGCTCCCGGTAAGAGACAGAGACTGGTTCGAACTTATGATGCAGAGGGGTTGGCTGTCTCTTCTACTTATTTTTCTGAGGTTAGAGCATGAGCTCCTTGTACATCACTGCCGAGGTATGTTATTCCCAAACTTGTAGAAAAAGATTTTGATTTTATATAAACAAAAGTAAGCAAAAGAGAGCACATTGCTGTACCTAATTTCAAAAATCTGGACTGAAGATCCATCAGTTAGACTTTTGCTTTTCAGTTTTTATGGTTTTTTATTGTGCCATTTCATGTAAAGTTGTGGGAATATTATTAAGTTCTCACTATTAACCATTATCAAGTATCTACGAGCCTCGGACGTATGCATGTGTCCAATACAAGTAGGTTTAATCATATATAAATATATTAATTTTTGAACACAATTTAAGTGCACTTTAAAGGATGATATTCTTGTTCCTATAATAGGTGATTATTGTTCATCTAAGAATACACAGTTTTTCCTGAATGGTATAGTAGAATCATGGGTTCCACTTTGATGCTTAATCAAAGAGTAGAAAGCTTCCTGTTGACCCCCTGGTGAACAAAGATGTGTGATTCCTTTGCAAGTATCATAAAATCTCTACGCAATGAATAATCCCATGGCGCAAGTTTAACAATAAGAGAAAGAGATTCCATCAGTGACTAAAGACCTCACCTGGAAACATCCAAGACTGTATAATATTTTTAGCTATGCAGTGTTTCAAGGTTCATGTAAATCTATAGGAACATGACTAACTTAAAAAGGTAAGAAAAGCATGGTAGCCTAGCCTCCTTTTCTAGTGTAGCAGAAATATTGCCATTGGAGTTGTCATCTTGGTCAAACTACCCATCTCTTTTATCCTCTTTGTCAAGTGTTCCCCTATGCAAGCAAAACTATAATGCTGGATGATTTGATGTAAGAAAAAAAAATTGATATCAGAAATCCCTTAGGATGCTAACACAAATAGCGTAAATAATGGCAGAGTTACCAATGGCCAAAGAGAAAACACCAATTTGAATCGATTCTATTAGAATCACCAAAGAGAAAATGCAAATTTGAAACCAAAACAGTAAACTCGGATTTTATTAGTTGGAGAAATTAAAAAAAAAAAAAAACTAAAGAATTTACTGATTTTAGTGAAAAAGATGGACAGATCCTGAAATTTTTTAATCTTGCAATAGTCAAGATTGTTGGGTAATGGCAAGAAATCTTGAACATATGTTTTTTTTATATATATATTATATGATTTTTACTGTTCAAGACGGAATGAGAGATAAAAATATAGATATTTAAAATTAAGAGTAAATTAATGAATAAATATTTTTAAAAAATTATATAAAAAATAAAAAAAAATATTCGGAGCAAAAGTTATTTTCCCTCCGGCTCAGCACCTATGTAGATCCGTCCGCGGTTCTAATGCTGTGGAAAAAGTTTATATTATGAGTTCACAAGGTAGATGGGTGGGAGATATAGGGTTGATAATGAGACTGTTCGGCTCGCGAGCTATTCGGTCTTGGCTCGGTCAAAGCTTGATCAAAGCTTGGCTCGAGTGAGCTCAACTCGGGTTCGGGTTCAGTTCGGGATCTAAACGAGCCGAGATTTTCTAAACTCGGCTCAAAAAGCTCATAAACAAGTTTGAAATAATTATATATAAACATAGATATATTTATATATACATTAAAAATAATTTATTTAGAAAAAAAATAAAAAAGTAATTGATATTAAATCCACTAAAAATAACTTAAATAAAATAAATTGAATATTATCGACTAAAACAAATTTACAAAACTACAAATAATAAATAAAAATATACTATAAATAAATAAATAATAAAACACAATAATATAGAAAAGTATCCATTTCGAGCCAAACTGAGCCGAACCCGAACCCAATAATATTATTTTCGAGTCGAGTTCGAACATAAAATTATGAGCTCGATAAACTTTAAACCAAGTCCAGATATGTCTGTTTCTGAACCGAGCCTAACCTGGCTCAGGCTATGCTCGGGTCGTTATTATCCCTAGAGATGAGGATGAAGCGAGCTCCAAAGAGGTTCACGCTCGATCAAATTCCATCTGGAAGAGTCCAATGAAGACTGTGGGCTTTCCTTCCGCTTGCCCCACACCATTTCTTTACCATCTTCTTCCCCTCAGTTCTTCTTACATGCATTCTCAAGTTGTGTCAACTCTTCATATATCCTCGCACTTGTCTGTCCAAACTTTAGCCTCCACAGCTCTGTTATCCCGTTGAAAGCATACAGAGAAGCTGATTTTACGTTCATACGCCATTCTCTTCATTGCACCACTAATCATCCAAGGTTCATCCCAGAAACTCTCTTCCACCATGGCGGTTTCAATCACTTCTGCAATCTGAAAAGGTGAGTAGTAGCACGATGATCCAATGTTATCGACGAACTTCAAATCCATTTCTTGCACTTCTTCTTCGTTATCGGTTGTGGTTTTGATGTCATCATTTGAGATGAAACAATGATCCTTGAGAGAATCCGGAAACTGGGTATCCAAGAAATCCGATGTTTCTTCTTTAGAGTCAGAAACGGGCAAAGGAGCAGATGAAGTGTTTGATTTAAGTCTCTGGAGAACAAGATTAGAAATTTTTGAAGAAAGAGCTGGATTTGGATTAGAACATGGGGAGAAGTTTGTCTTTGTATTGGGACCACGAAGCAAGCAAGCAGCTTCAGCATATGCCATGGTAGCTTCCTCTGCGGTATCGTAAGTGCCTAACCATACCCTTACCTTGTGTATGGTATCTTTAATCTCAGCAACCCATCTTCCAGATGGCCTTTGCCTCACGCCCAAAAATCCTCTCCTTCTTCTCCTTGCTCCTCCTATTGTTTGTTGGATTTCAGAAGCAGCTTCAGTAGCCTTTCTTTTCCTATCCTTAGTATTTTTAGTTTGGACAAGGGATATCAAGTAAGTGTTGTTCTGTTTCATGTGTGGGAATTGACAGATGATTTGGTTTTGTTGGTCTGAATTTATATGAGAGGAGGAGGAGGGATGATCCAGTCAAAGGGAATTTGAGGTTTGAATGTCTTAGATGCTTCTTCTTACCTTGCTTATTGAATTCAATGATTTTTGTGGGGGCTTTCCTTGTTCAAATCTTAGATATTAGATTGAATTATTTGTTCCTAGGTATTTAAAATAGTTAATATATAAGTATTGGAAAAAAATGGAAAGAAAAGAATCTTTGAATTGAACAAGTCCCCAATCATTTAGTATTTAGTTATAATGCCCTATAATTACAATCCAATAAAAATAATTTTATTATGTTAATAAAATAAAATTAATGGTTTGAGACCTTATATAAGCATTATGATTAAATATTATATTGTACTGGTTTAAGACAGATTAGCCTCTTCTGTTATGTAATATATATAGTAAGATAGATTAGCAACTTCTGTCAAGTACTGTAATATTACTAGAGATAGATTAGTATTTTCTGTTAAGTATTATACTAATATTCTAAGAGATAGATTAGACAATTTTATTATTCTTCATAAAAAAATATTCTGAGAGATAGATTAGTATTTTCTGTTAAGCATTATAATGTTCTTAGGGAGAGATTAGCAAATTCTGGTGAACATTGCAAATGATAAAAATTTAGGGAAAATTTGTTAGATATAAAATATTTTAATTAAATTTAAGAAAATAGGGGTGGAAGAAATGTAACAACCCGGATTTTAGAATTTGAGTATCGAGATAATCTGAAATGTTGGGCTTTAATGTTTGGGTCTCATTGGGTCTCGGATTTGAAAGTTGGACTGGTAGTAAACCTTGATTTTAGGTTATCTTTGACTTAAAGTGGTTTTGGAAGGGCTTTTTGATAATTGTCCTTGTTAAGGACAAAGAGATGAAGGAAAAAATAAGAGTTTTTGTAAAAAGTGCGGAGGGGTGAAGTCACCTTGTTCTTTATCTTGTTTTTCATCTTTTCATTACCTAAATCACCAAGTAAAGGATCTACCTTTCAGTTTTGGATTAAGAATCCCGTTTGGGATATTGAGTGAAAGTTTTAGAGCTGTTAAAGATCTAGCAAACAAAGTAAATATGTTTTGAGGGTTCTTATCTGTTTTTTTTTTTTTTTGATTTTTTAAGAGTTAAAAACATCTCTAGTAATGTCTAATTGTTGGTCTTAATTCTTTCTTGAAGAGAAAGAAGTTGGAGTTTCTTCACAAAGGCTTGGCAAGAAAAAAGTTTGAAGGAGGAGTTCGTTTTTGCTTTTGTTATTGTTTTTGCTAAGATTGATACCCCAACTCTTCTTTGCATCAAACATATCATTAATAGGTTGTATTATTTGTGTATAAATTAATGATTGTTTGGTTGGTAGCTTAAGGACCCTTAATGGTAAAATTCATGTTAAGATAAATTAAAATAGATTAAAATACTAAATAAAATAAATTAAAATAAATTCATCCAGTTGGGTGATGAAAAATTTTGTTATCAAATTATCTAATTAATTTTATTTAATAAAATTAAAATTAAGACCAAATTTAATGTAATAAATAAATAATATAGGTTAAATATATAATTTTATATTTTTTTTTAATTATCATGATACCTTTTCGTTGATAACTAAAATTTATCTAATTAAATAATTGAATTTTAATTTTTTTTAATTCGATAACTAAAATAAATCACACCTAATAATTGAATAGCTATAATTTACTCTATCACTAATAATACAAACCATTTAAACAATATTAAAAACATTTTTAGATATTAATATCTATAGGTGATAAATGTCAAATGACTATTTGGGTTGCATGCACGTTGGTCACAGCCGGCGGCAGCTCTAGACCAGGTAAACTTGAACCGATTTATTCGAATCGAGACCCAATTGAATCCGAATAAAATGATTCTAATGTGATTCGAAATCCGAACTGAAACCGAAATTGAATTGAAATCTAGAAGAATCGATATAGACTCGTAACCGATTTGACCCGAACCGATTTTCACCCGAATGAATTTTCACCCAAACCGAAAGCAACCCGAAATTAACTTGCTCAAAACTAATCTAAACCGAACATCAATTCGATTTTAACCCGATAATTGAGTCAAAGTTAATGAATAATTTATTTTTACTATTATTTATGTTTAACAATATGATAAATAATAAAATAATATATGTTTTATTATCTTTTCTGTATTATGATAATACTAGTTAATCATTACATCTGATAATAATTTAATATTTAATATCATATTTCCTTTTTTAAATCAATATATTTTTGTCAATCAGTCTCCATCAAAGCTAGCGTGATTCGTCACAAAGAGAAAGAAGATATCAATAAAAAGAGGAAAATTAATATAAGTTTTAGGGATTTAAGTCTAAAAAGATATTATAATTTGTAAAAAAATAAAGGAAAAATGAAAGGGAAAAGTGAGGGAAAAAATAAATTATTATTATTATTATTATTTAATTTCAATCTCAGTGAGAGGGAAAGAAGAATCAAAAAGGAAAATCAATTGTCAAAAACTCGAAATCGATGATGGTTGGCGGCTTTATGTCCATAAAATTATATTTTTTATGAGTATTTTAAAAATATAAAAAATTCTATCGTACTAAAAATTATCATCGAATATAAAATTAAAAATATAGTTATAAAATTAGCTCGTAATTCGTTAAATTCAGGTTAAATGATTAATACCAATGATGGTTGATTTCGAAACATTAAACTATTAGAATTAAACTTAAATGATAATATTATCAAATAAAAAGACATGTTCGATGATGGATTTTATAAATAAAAAAAAAACATGTTTTTTACTAAAAAACAAATAAAAGACATATTTTTACAAGAATATACTATTAATTTTATATATAATATACACGATTAGATTCATACTCAAGTCCAATTCAAACTAAATTAACTCGAAAATTCAAAGATTGACCCGATCCGAACGATCCGATATGGACCCGACTCGAAAAAATCCGATCCGATATTGACCCGACCTAAAAAAACAACCGATCCGATATTGAATCACCGATATGATATCCGAACTGACCCGAATTACCGTATAACCGAATTAAACCTCGAACCAGACCTGAACCGACCCAAACCAAATCTAAACTGAATATAAATAAACTCAAAATTAATCAAACCAAAATAATTCAAACCAAAATCGAACTGAACTACCCGTCTGGTACCTCTATACATCTCTCAAATTCCTTAACTACATACACTTAAATTAGTCATATCAAAGAAGTTAGTCAACCGTCTCAAGCTCATGGATGTCGATGTATACAAATTATTATTATTATTATTATTATTATTATTATTATTATTATTGTTGTTGTTGTTGTTGTTGTTGTTTAAAAATACCCGACCTGAATTACTTGACCGGTTGACTTGTCTACTCGATTAAAAATTATTGGGTATTTATAATGAAATACCCGAATTTTTTGGATCGGATAGCCGAACCATATTTTTCCGGGTAGTTGGGCCGGGTCAGGGCCAAAATTTTTTAAGAACCAGGTACCCAACCGGACCCGATAATTTTAATAGATATATATTTTTTAAATTTTAAATTATATTTTTCTTATATATTTCTCTAAAATTAATTTTAAATCTTTAACTTCTTTTTATGCTTGTATTATATACTTTTAAGTTTTGATATTTTTATAAATATTTATATTAATTTTTCAATATGAGATTTGAAAGAAAAATTATGATCGAGAATAATACATTTTTTTATTGATAAACATTAATATATGCATATGTATCTAAATATTTATCTTTAAAACCTATCTCAAATCAATAATTTTGTGTTTGAAATATATATCATGAAATTTTAAATATTTCTTATATATTTTTTTAAAAAATAAATTTAAAAAAATATATAAAAAATTAAACCGGGTATCCGGTACCCAATTTTGCGGGTACCCGAATTTTACGGATATCCGATTTGTGGGTACCCGATTTTTATGGATCGAGTCATGGCCGATGTTTTGATACCGAAAATTCTGAATACTCGAAATCTTGATTACCCGATTACGAACACCCCTAATTATTATTATAAAAATATATTTTTTTATTCGGATACGCGAAATTCTTGAGGGTGAATTAATTATGTTATTAAAACAAACAAGAAAAGGAAAGAAAGTTTATATATATATATATATATATATACTTTAAAGTTAGGTATAAGAATAATAATTTAGTTCGATTTAAATTTTAGATTTACAACTTTATGTATGTTTGTATAATTTAAATTTTATATGTGTAGTTTTTAATTTTCCTGTTTATTGTTTTTTCTTGGACATGGAATTTTTAAGTTTTGGTTATTTGTAACTTTTTTAGTCTTCACATATGCTTCTCTATTTGTTAATCAATTGATTAAAAAAATGTTTGAAATGTTTTTTTTAGAGTTTTTTACATAAACATTTTTTTCAAAGGGTTTTAAAAGTAAAAAAAAATATTGATACTCACTAGCCCTTACCAGTACGACTAAATCAAATACTAATAGCACGAACCATTTAGCTTCCTCGGTTAAAGGAATGGTTGTTGTTCTTGGAGGTCACGGGTTCAAGCACCAGTACTGTCAACACAGTGATTGAGCGATCAATGTCCAATGGTTGAGAGTATATACTCTAGAACAACTACTACTATAATCACTTTAGCTAAATAAAAAAAAAAATCGTATACTAAACGTTATATTTTTTACTTAAATAAATTATGGTAATAGGTATGAATACCTCTTATGATTTTGTGTCTAATGACTTCTATTTAAAGGTAGATACCAATACTCTTTGCACTAGAAGAGCATTTAATGTTTTAAATTGTATCTCCAACGATTCTAAACTAAGTTAACTAACCACAATCACTAGTAATAATCACAAGATCATTAGAACATTTAAAAGAAGTCTTCAAGCATCCATGGAAGTAACAACAATATCAACCTACATTCAATTATATAGATAAATTCTTTTAAGGTTTATATTGTCATATTTCTTGTAGAAAACACTTGTTGAACTAAATTGTTATAAATATTCACATGTTTAGTTTAGAATTAATCGAATCGATCGATTGAATATCGCTACCTTAAGAAAGCAAATCCTTAATATGGATAGATAAGGTAATAAAATAGACTTGCTTTATAAGTTGAATCGCTCTAAATTTTTGTTTCAATATTTTTATTTTTTTAACTTTTCATCCATCACTTTAAAGATTCAATTCACACACTCTTGAAAATTCAGTTAGCGATATTTGAACTAAACAATTAATATTATAATAAAGTCTCTATCATTAGATTAACATCCTAGATTTGATCTTCGAAAAACTCAAATCATTTTAAATCAATTGAAACAATGATCTTCACTTTTGGTGCTTACTATATTGAGAATTCTCATCCGATAAACAAGCCATTGTTCTTCAATGGAGCACATTATTCTTATTGGAAGAATAAAATCTGACTATTTATACAAGCTAGTGATCTTGGGGAATGGATAAGCATCATGGAAGGCTACACCACTCTAACTTTCGGGATTAAAGATTGAAGTGATGCGGATGTATATGGAAGGCTACACCACTCTAATTTCTTTAAACTTTAACTATAATTATATTAAATATTTTAAATAATTAGATTTTATAAAATATATATTTGAAATCTACTCTATTAGATGTTTTTAAAATATATTTTTTTTCATATTTTTATCAATAATAATTTTTAAATAATCATTAGTCAAAGTTCAAAAAGTTTGACCCCAAAAAAGTCAATAAGGGACATTATTTTTGGGACAGAGGAAATAATAAATAACATCAATTTATAAACAATTGACACCCCTTAAATATAACTCAAAAAAATGACACCTCTAAAATAATTTTCTAGCTCTGCCTCTGGCTTGGAGCCTTGTTGTATGTTGATAGGTTGCCTAGATGTTAAGTCCTTGTTTGGTAGGAATTGAATACCCAAAGATTAGTATTGCAACACCGTGGAAAATTCTGAATGAAAATTTTTAATTCTAAGCGGACCTTATTTGAAGATGCTTGACGAGACAATCCAAGCTTGGATTAAGGATCTTGATGTTCTGTGGATGCGAGTCTCAATCTCACGAGTTTGGGATCTCGATACTATATAAACATGAGTTCGTGTAGGATCTCGATGCTATGTGGATGCAAACCTCATTATTCTATGTTATTATTATTATCTATATGATGTCATATGAACTTAATATTCATATGTATATACTGTGAACGAATTATATATTCATGATATTATATGTTTAGGGAGGATATGGTAATAATATTGTTATCTTGCCACGATATTTATACATATTGCATTGCTTTATTTATGATATGTACAATATATGATCGAGTGACGGTGCATCCACTAAGCTTGTTAGTTTAACATTCAGAGTTATTGTTTTTGTTTGCATGTTCTTATGTGGTTGCATGGCTTGGTGGAATACTATCAAGAGTTAGATTTTCCGTATCGACGTAGTGTTTGAGTACAATTATTAGATGTATTAGATTATATATTTTGTACGACCCTATATGTACAAATTACAACTTTTATTTTGGTATTTGGGTTTAAGTCGAATGTTTTCAAAATTTATAATAGTGGGAGCTCCATTTACACTATTTTAAATTACTTGGATTTATATATTTTTGAATAAATAGACTTATGTTTTATTAAATGGATCGTGTTTTATGTTCCGAAAAACATAATTTTATTGTAAGGGTTTTGAATTTGAAGTCTAAATGTGACATTGAAATTGTTACAATTAAAACTTTTAAAAGTTTAAAAATTAATTTAAAATATAAATTATAAATATAACTACTTTGGAAATTAATTTAGAATGAAATTCTTGGTTCGAGAAAATAAAAACAAATGATTTCGACACCCTCTGTTATTAGTGCAAACACTAATTATACTGCAGTAGTTCAGAAAACTACATAATGACCACAAGCTTGTACACGTGTCAGCCACAGACCTCGAAACTCCGAAAAGTAATCCCATTTCCAGCGTGTCTTTATCGTTACCCCGGGAAATAGAAAAAGAAAACAATAACCATAAAAGACCCAAAGCGGTGTCGTCTCAAAGGCCTTTGACGTAAAAGGTAAAGGAGAATTTTCGAAGGCCACTGTAGAGCAGCATCGATCTTCATCTCAGGTTTTTCCCTTTCTCTCCATATTTTTTTCGTTTTTTAGATCAATGATTTAGCTATTTTTTTATTATTATTTTACTATTTTTCTGTTAGATTTAAGGAGAAGATTTTCTTTTGTAAAAAAGAAATTAAAAGATGAGTGGAGTTTTCGAAGGATATGAACGGCAGTATTGTGAGCTATCGGCGAATCTTTCCAGAAAGTGTACGGCGGCTGGTTCTCTCGATGGAGGTTGGAATTCAAATCATTGTATATGTATTGTTAATTTGTTTGATCGGTTCTTTTCTTTCTAATATAGCGTTAGGATTCTTATGTTATTCTCTGTTATTAGAATGTTTGATCGGATCTTCTTTATCTCTACTGTGATTTTTTAATTTTGATTATCTCTAAGGTATTGATGTAGGTTAGGCAAAAGAAAAAAAAAAAAAACTATGCCACTTGATTTCCGAACTTTAAGTTAAATATATCTAAGCCAAGAATTTGTATCATATTGGTGTGCTTTGACATAGCTTTAAGAGGGATATTGATTTTATATTGTACTTGGAATCTTCAAATGGGTGTATTAGTTGCATGTTTCATGTGAATTTCTGAATCAGAAAAGAAAGTGATCCAAAATTGTGAATTTCTGTTAATTGATAAAGGCAAGCTTTGTAAAGTGTAAACAACTGCTTAGAGCAATATTCATCCAAGTCTTCATTTTCCTTAGTTGAGCGTACACGTATCATGTTGATAATATGGACTGCAAAACAGGGCGTTAGCACTGACAGGAAAATAAAATAAACTAACTAAAAGATAAATGGACCGTGTCGTGGTATAGAGGTCACTACCTTAGAAACAATTCGCCCCGATGTGTGTACTCGCTACTTTAGGCAGTTGTCCCCCCGAAGGTTAGCACGGTCACTCCAAACAATGTACACCCAAAGTTTGGAGTGGACTGTAGAGGAAATGATCGTCTAAACCGGAGTTGAACAAAAGCTTCTCTAAGCTTTTCAAGAAATGCTCTCAAACTCTCTCAAATAAGACAGAAGTAAATCTGAATGGGATGATTAAAACTGAGAGAGAGCTCTCTTATTTATAGGTTGAAAGCAGGGGCGAATCTGTCCGAGAATCAGATAAAATCTGATTTAAATAACAGATTATATCATAATCAAATCTCTAATAATATTAGATAATATCCATTTAAAATCTCGGATAAATCTATTAATATCTATCCAAAAATAATAGATTTGATAACCGAAAATATCCATTTAAATCTCGGATAATATCTATTCAAAAATAGATTTAATAACAGATAATATCAAATCAAATCTCTGATATTTATTAAATCTAATCGGTTACACATTGTAAAATTAAAAATGAATTTTAACTTAACCGAACTGCTTCCATGTCTCCTATAAATACGGAGTGTAGGATTCAAGCATTATCCAACATATCAGATACATACCCGTATCACTCATTCAAGTCTGAGTCCAATCAACTAGGTTTAGAGTACCCTATTCGAGGGAAACAAAACGGTTAAATGCATCTCTACTTGGGAACAGGAGTTCCGATTCTTCACTCGATTTTAAGGAAAGACGATTGTGGTCAACTTTGCATCTTCTCTTTGAATCGTGAATTTGTTAACTAATTAGATGTGTTTGATAAGATACTTTTCTATTTGTTCAAGCAGCATCCTCTATAGTGAGCCGTTGTTCTTCACATTTCATAATTGTTTTTCTGATGTGCAGAGCAGAAGAAACAAAAACTTTCTGATATAAGAGCTGGATTGGAAGATGCAGAAGCTCTGGTACCTAGTTCATTGCCTGTTTCAATTAATCAGTTTTAATTTTTCTGTTGTTTTGGGTTTTGAACTTGATGTTGCTATCTTCTTTTTTCAGATTCGGAAGATGGACCTTGAGGCTAGAAGTTTGCAGCCAAATGTTAAGGCTGTACTTCTTGCTAAGTTAAGGGAATATAAATCAGATCTTAACAATGTGAAAAGTGAAGTTAAGAGAATTGCATCTGGTAATCTGAATGCAGCTGCTCGAGATGAGTTGTTGGAGTCTGGAATGGCTGATGCCCTCACGGTATGTTTTGGTTCTTCTGCCTTTCTTTTAAAACGTTATAGTTTTATCACTGGTCTACTTTACTTCCAATTAATTTTTGATTATTTATATGATGTGACTATATGATAGGCCTCAGCTGATCAAAGATCGAGATTAATGACTACCACAGAGCGCTTGAATCAAAGCAGTGGCAGAATTAAGGATAGCAGAAGAACCATGATAGAAACTGAAGAGCTTGGGGTTTCAATTCTTCAGGATTTGCATTCACAACGACAGGCTCTCTTACATGCCAATAATACGGTACCTATGCTCATTTTTACTTTACTTTTCTCTTATCTTGGTTGTAATTTGATTAAAGCTCACTCTACCAAAGGCTTATTATACGATTGTCGGACTTCAAATTTTCACATATTAAGATATAATGGCTCATTGCAAACCATTTCATTTGCATTAACATGCTATGTCTAAGGCTTATAAGGTAATGTGACTTCAACCTTTTAAACCTTTTCGGCTATCTACTTAAAGTTGTGTTTCCCCTCAATTGTAGCTTCATGGAGTAGATGATAACATTGGCAAGAGCAAAAGAATTTTGACAGCTATGTCAAGGAGGATGAGCAGGAACAAGTGGATCATTGGTGTCATTATTGTGGTCCTTGTCATTGCTATCGCCCTTGTTTTGTACTTCAAACTTGTTAAATAGTGAATTAATTGAATCATCCCCCTATTGGTCCTGTCTTGGTTTGTGAGTTTCTTCTGTGAGTCATTTTTTTATTCTGTCCTTGCGAGCTTGCCCATTTTGAGTGCCAATAATTCCCAAGACGCTGTATTTTCATTTTTATCATTTCAAATTCATCTCCTGCAATTGTGATCGACTGCGAGTGTTTTGAAATTTTCTGTTTTCTTTGGATGGATTTGTGGAATACTGCTGTTTTCTTTCCAAGATCTATGATTGGGAAATCTAGTCCTATATTGGAATCGTGTTCATTGTTTTAAGGAGGTGATTTCTGGTGATTATTTGACCAGTAATCTGACATTGAAAGAACCAACTAATGAAACAGACTAAGCATTAAAAATTTGGATGGGTATATTCTATATATTTCCCCTCATTTTCACGTCGTCACAACAAATGTTTTGATCTTCTTTTAAAAGTCGTAATTATTAAAAGAATTATATAATTCAAAGAAACAAATAAATCAACAGGGGATGTAGCTCAAATGGTAGAGCGCTCGCTTTGCATGCGAGAGGCACGGGGTTCGATCCCCCGCATCTCCACTTTCTGTCCCGATTTTTTTTGTGTGTCATAAAACAATTCAGAAGCACAGTCAGTTGCCTTGTATTCATTCGCATTCAAAGGAAAATAAATGATACCCTTTTTCAAAACTGTATTTGCAACTTTGGAAGAACAATAATATCCATACAAGCTCATGAATTTGGAACAGCTTTTCAGATATTCAAAGGAATGTTAAATTGGATGATGCTAAATTATCAAAGTCTCTTTCACTCTAACCCTACTGTGTCACCATAAAATGGCAATACATATCAATGCAACAGTGTTACTCTTTTACTTGGAAGTTCCATGAAGATGTCGCAAACCCTGCCTACACACGTTTATTGGATCTTTCCCTCTTGAATTTGCTATAATCCGCAAGCAAGCTACCATCTACTTTCTGCTTTATGCTCTCAACCAATCTTGTCATCACCTGTCAGAACTCAATAGAACAACTTCTGGAATAGTTAGTTAGATCATGCACAATATATTGAATTCGAGGAATACTGATATCTATGAAACAATATGGTACACAGGGAATTTTGATGTTCTGACCCCATTTCCAAGGCTGTTCCGAACATTTTCGGGGATCAATGCGAGGGTAGGAGGAAGCACAAATGTTACGTGCATCTCTAAATGACCTCTGAGCCGGGTTCTACTTCTTCTATCAGGGTATAACGTTCCTTTTACGTTGAGTGTGAAATGAGATGGATCAACAACATTTTTAAGCCCTTGGAGTTCCCATCTTGCCTGCAAGATGAGAGCTTTGGATCATATAAGAGGAATGATTTACATTAAAAAAATCGGTGCAATGTGGAAAGCTTCGATTGTTTTTCTTTTGCTGCTTACAATGTCAAGCTCAAGAACTTTCGTGACATCACGAGGGACTTCTGGTGGGTAATCCCTACCTCCTGATTTGCATCTCAACCTCAAGTCCACTACCGGCCAGACGGTTAGAACCAATAACTGCAGAGGTAACATCTGAATTCTCCATTCATCCTGCACAAGTTAATCACAACTACATGTGATAGAAAGCCCTGGTCGAATATGGGGAAATTCTTAGAACAGAATCTGCAAAGATTTTCATTTCTTATCGTAATCAAGAATCTTAAAGTCTAAACACCATTTTCAGTTCAATTTAGTAAACTGCAAGTGTATATTCTGTATTTAATCAAGCAATGAACCTCCAAAACCAAGCTTGAACTGGGAAATAAAGTAAATGCAGCAACTACAAAATCTATTAACTCCATGCTAGCCCTGTTTAGCTTTATGGTCAAATTTTCTTAGAAATCATGCGTTTTCCATTCTATTCTTGCAGCTCTCATATATTATAGTCCTCAGAAATAACAATTTTTAATGGCCAGTTTAGCCATGGTTTTCTCAGTCAACTAAAGCTACATGAACAGATCATTCACTATAAATCAGACAATTGCTCTCAAATTAAGCATTTGTTTAATTTAAACAAACATATTAGCACCAAGAACACATGGATTTTACTGCTTGTTGATCATTGAAGCGAAATGATATGAATCATCTTTACCAAAATAAGACGAGCATGCTTTTACTAGGCTTTGAATAAGATGTCAGTGACTAACAAAACATTACCGCTCAAGTGACTTTCTTCATTTCTGTACATTACTAGTACTATACCTCTATAGTCTTCTCCCCATCACTTCCCCGAATTAGAAAATAGTATATTAGATCTTCACCCTATGATAAAACACGGATTCTAAACACATGAACTTGCATTCTGGTTTATGTCCTCCCACCACCATGGCATACAAGAACAAGAAGCATGACAAGTAAATAAACCCTCATTCCCTATGTTACTCGAACTTGGCTCGGGTATAAGTGTCGGAGGAGGTATGTGTCTGAAACAGTATTCTCTACTTTTTTCTAAGTTTTTTTTTTTTTCATATACTTAGAGGGTCATATACAAATAACCATGCCCGGATACATATATATAGGTTCAAGAAAAATTAATAGTTGCAGTAAACCTTAATGCACAAATAAAATGAACCATTTTGAAAAAGAAACTGATATCTTTGCAGTGTCACAGTATAACAAAATAAGCAACCATTTCAACAAAATATTGCTTGAAATTTGTACCAAAGAGAAATGAAAATTAAAGAAGAAAGCCCAGAACCTGATTAAGTTGATGACTTCTATTAGTGTCCGGAAACATTGCCTTAAAAATTCTGGGTTTATCCTCCATATAATCATCGAACAAAGCCTGTTCAAGAAATCAACCACAACTCACATTCACCAACAGCAATCAATTAATACCCATTTCATAAAATAAAAACAAGAAATGAGTTAATGGGGTTACCCCGGGAATCTCATATAGAGGAATATCAGTGGAAATTCTTGCAGAATATGTAGCAGCCAGCTCGTTTCTGACCAAATATTTGTGTGCTTTCAACTTGGTATTTGCATGGCATTGGAATACGGGTTTGAGCTTCACTTGCCATCTTCCATTTCTGAAATTCTCAGCTCCAGAAACGAAATACTTGTGTTGAAATGAGGCAACAAAACCCGAAACAACAGCTTCACTCATGATCAGAATTTCCTTTTCGAAATTCTGGGTTTGCAGAGTAAAGACAAAGAAAGCAAAGATTGTGGTTAATAAATTTTGGTGGTGATTGATTACGAGAGTGAGGGATAAGCATATATATATATATATATATATATATCCTATTTTTTGTTACATACTTGTGGAGATTACATGTGGTGAACAACTCCTAAACAATGGGCCCTTATGAATAAATATTAGGGTAGATTATTAAACTAGATAATTAGACCATCAAATTATTAAAATATTTTTATTTTAATTATTGACGGTTAAAATTTAATGTAAGATATTAAAAGTTGATGTGGTTAAAGGAACGATTGATGTTCTTAGAGGTCACGTGTTCGAGCACTAACAATGCCAGTAGAGTGATTGAGCGATTAATGTCAAATGGTGGAGATTATATTCTAGAACAGATACTACTTGTGATTATTATTAGCTTGTTCAAAAAAAATTATAATTATATATTTAGTTTTTATTACTTACGTAATATATAAATTTGATCATAATTCTAATTTAATTAAAAAATAATCATCCTATTTTATGATGATACGTGTCATTATCTTATTAGAAGAATTTAAATCTAATTAATTAAATTAATTAATTTTTCGTCGATTAGACAGTAACATATGTTATTACCATATAATATAAATAAATAAAAACAAGAATAAAACAAATTAAAGACATATTTAATCGTATTCTCTATGAAAATTAAAGACATCAAATATAATATAAAGGGATTCGAATTCAATTTTAATAAAATAGTATTATTTAATTGGTAGACTATAGTTAATATTTGATTTAAATTAAGAAATATCATATGTAGATGAAACAATATTTAATAAATTTGAATTATTTTTTATTAAATTATTATTAATAGCATATAAAATAAACACAACAACGTACTTAATTAAGTCGGTAAATTTTAATAACCAAATTATTATAACATTACAAATAAAAAAAATATTATTAAATTATTCAATTTACGAATGAAGCCAAATTTATTACCAGTATTAAGTAGTAACGTTATTATTAATATTCTATTTAATAACATAATCATTAATAGATCATATTTCATCATCTTTAATCAAATATCAAACACTATTCTTATTATTTTATTAAAATCGAATTTAAATTCCCTCACACTATATTTATTTTATTTTCATAAAGAGTATAATTTTAAAAAAACAATGTTACGCATGAGCCCTCTAGACCAAAATGACTAAAGGAACAGTCTTGATTACTTAAGAGTACGGATGACGTGATGAACAGAATTCACCTAATAATTTTTTGTTACAAAAACTTTACAAGAATGAAATAATAACCCAATGGTTTGGGTGCTTACTTTTCAACTTGTTGAAATGGGTTTGTATCTCACCTAGTTTAATTTCTTCTTTTCTTATATTTATTTTTCTAGTGATATGTGTTAAATTATATGATTAAATGATTATTTTTAATTTAATTAAAATATGACTAAATTGATATAATAGATAAGCAATAAAGACTGAATGTGTAATTATATAAATTTTTATTAATTATCGTATCATTTCTTTTATTACATCTTAACGGTCAATGGTCAAATAGGAGTACTTTAATATTTTGGTGGTCCGATTGATGAGTTTGTTTGTTCAATGATCAAAATAAGATATCTCATAATTGAGTGGTTATTGATCTAGTTTACTCTAATATTATAAAATTTGACTACAATTTTTTTATTTTATTTATATTTTATTAAGAATATAAAAATACTAAAGAATACTTAAATAAATTTAATTTAAGTGTTTAAAATTGATCTAGTTTATCTCTCAAAATTTTACTTCATCGATAAAAACGTGTTTAAAAAATTAGAATTATTATAAATACATGATTATCTCTCGTGTAACTACATTTTCATAAATTACAAAGATGTGCAAACAGATCTCAATGGAAATCAACCCTTCACTTTAAAATGAAGAGTTAATCAAATACATTATAAACTGAGTGTTGCTTGGTAGCATTATAGCCTATAAGATATGGATTTGAATGTGTTTAAATATCTATTATTTTTCGATTATATCATTAAATTGTAAGTGTGTTAACGAGTGATTCGTACCGAAATGATTTATTGGTATAATTAATGAAAATATTAGTTTGACATTTGATGAATCATAATCATTCTATTTAAATTGGTTATTGTCTAAGCGTTAACTGATTTATTTAGTAGGGTTACTCGATTAACCATGAATTGATTTATTGTCAAAGATGTTTGTAAATTGACTTAAAGTGATCCTTGATGATTGTATCGACGAGGCTCATAACGTCTTTGTATCAAGTCATTTGATAAAGGATAACATCATTTCCTCCTATAAGATTCTTTATTCATTTAAGAAAAGACAAGTGAGTAAACGTTGATGGTAAAACCTTTTTCATTCAAAGGTAACTTGAACCAAATGTTTCTAATAACTTTTAAAGTTAAAAATAAAGTCAAACTTTTGATTTTACATGATAAAGTTTCAAAATTTTCTTTTCAAAACCTTTTTTTAACTCAATTTTTAAGTAAGCTTTATGATTTTGAAACCTCTTCTATGATTTCAAAATCTTAGGTCTGGTTACAATACCTTCCCTTTGCGGTTCTAAAACCACACATCCAATGATTGTATGTTGTATGAAATTTCAGTTAATGTTTTGAAAACTTTGTACAATGAACAATAAATGATCTGTTTTAATAGCATCCAATAACTCTAAAGTCTCACAACGGTTATTTGTTATGTGTTCAACATGTTATTGGGAGTGAATGTTTTATATGGCGTGCGATTCTAAAATGTAAGAAAAATCAACAAATTAAGAGTTTTTTATGGCTTGTTTGTAAGGGATGTGTTTTGTCTAATGTTGAATGTATCCGTCGATATATTTATAATTTTTATATATTATACTGTTTGTGGGGATGAAATGAAAGACATTCACCATATTCTTCATTATTGTCTTGGCGCAATTTTGATGTGGATGAGTTTATTTCTCTAAACAAACATCATTTGTTTTTTTCAACTTCATTAGTTGAGTGAATTTACATCAATTTGACTAATCCTAAAGTTTATGTGATTTCAGTGGATGAATAGGAAGTGTCATTTGGGATAATTTTTTTAAAATTTATGGTTAACACGAAATCAAAAAGTGTTTGAACTTGACACGATTGAGAGAGATAATATCCTTGAGTGCAACTATTGCATTCTTATTGAGATTAGACACGCTATTGATTCTTTGGAGAAGTTACAGATTACTATTCAAGTAACTAGATCTTTGAATGGACTATGAAAACCACTAGATGACGGGATTTGGAAGGTCAGTGTTGATGGTGCTCGTAATTTATCTAATGATAAAGTATTGTTGAATTTTCGAAGTATATTGGGCATTGTTCTATGCTTGAAGTTGAATTTTGAACAGTTTCTGAAGGACTACAATGTGTCTTGTATGAATGCGAGGAACATTGTGATTAAGTCTGACAATTTAAATGTTATCAGTATTTTACGAAATAATAAATGTAATTCATATTCTCTTATTTGTTTCATTAGGAACATTATGCAAGGATGTCCATATCGTCCTACAACATGTGTTTCGCGAAGGTAATATGACAGCGGATGCGATAATTAAATTGTGCTATTAAGATAGCTTTAAGTCGTGCTTTTTTTTGTAACCTCTGAATGAGTTCCTAGCTATATTGCATGTTAATAATGATTAATGTTGTTTTTTTTAATTGATTTTCTTACCGAATTTATGTACATATTTTTTATAATATTACTATAAATATTTTTTTCCCTCGGTTTAGGTTAAATTTTTTTTTAATAAGGCATATATTAACATATTTTCATTATTTATCAAAAAAAAAGACTTACAAAGGTCTAAAAAGAATAAAGGGCATATAAAAATGATCTCCAAACAATAATGAAGCATCCAGAAAATCAATCTAAGTTTTCTAAAGACCAAATTCTAACTTGTACTCAATTTTTCGTCTTTCCAGTCAACACTAATTTGTTATTTGATTGTTATTGATTTTCTAGTATTTTTGGGTCTGTGAGAGCTTAAAATTTGTAATCATATTCATTATGAGAGTTTTCTAAGTTTCCTTCTTTGTATTCAAAATTGAGAAATGATTCAATATACCTTCGGATATAAATTTATTAAATTGTTTAAGGTTATTCTTTATCTTAAAGGAGAAATAAATTAGAGGGTTTATAAAAAAAATTTAATATAATAACAAAAAAGTGAATGTAGACTTCATTGAAGAGTTGAACCACTCTAAATCTCCTTGTAATTTTTTTTATAATTAGTTTTCACCGTTATTTAAATATTCTAAGTAAATCCCTTTACAGAATTCAATTAGTTACTATACTCAACAATTGGTATCAAATATTAAATCATTAAAAGGTCTTACAATTTCTTGAGAATTAAAATCATCGACAAGATCATCCATAGCTTTCTCTTCCACCTTTATGTTAGAATATACCCAAAGACCAATCACAAAATAATTATAAATAATATTTATTTTACAGAGGCATTACCATTATTATTTCAATTATTATTTTGCATTCATAAATAAGTTAAATTATAATAAAGTTGCTAGAATAACATAGTTAGTTATTCATAAATATTAGTCGAGTACCTTCCTGGCATGAAGAATAATGATCCATTTAAGAATAGTGTATAGTTGTTTGATGACAATGTATTGTCATTTATATGAAGATATCAAAATCAATATATGAGTATATGTTAGAAAACGATATAAAGACTGACCTGCTATAAATATGTTTCTTGAATTATTATGTGACATTCATGTATGATTCTCGTACTTGAGATTATCATTATTCAACATCGTGAGTTACGTATTTTGAGTAAACCACCTCATATGCTATTCTAATCCTACTATATTAAAATCCTAGTTCCGCCACTGAGCAAGCAAAGCCGAGGTGCCTTAAAGGTCGTGCCTGTGGTTATGAATTTTGCATGATTTTCAATGGATTGAGTAAACCCCATGACACCATTACTTCCAACTAGCATTAATAGAGGGTGAACACAGCAACACCACATTAACATCTTCCTAAAACAATTGTCTTCTGATGCAATTTCTTTACACGGTTGCAAAGTTAAAGAATTAATAAAAAAAGCGTGTAATCTAATTGGTTCATATAATCACTCCTCAAGCCTAACAATCATGAATCAAGCAAGCCTACAAGGTATTATCGGGTCACAAGTTAAAATGGAGAAAACACTAACATGTAAGGTCGAGGTCGAACTCTTACCCTATATGAAGATTCAGGGCTTTTCTCTAAAACCACGACATCGAACACTCCATCAAAGGCTCATTGTTCTTGATCATACATTTGTTAGTACCTTTGAGCCGGTTCTAATCTTAAATGTCACAATCCACACGTACCTACAAGGTATCGTTCACTTTAACCTTGCGGTTTTTACCACAAAAGAGACACCTCATAGGTTGAAGACTGTGTGCGTACACAGTTGAACTATAGTACACAACTGATGCAATATTCATAGGTAGATTCCTCTCTATGACCATAACCAATAACACCATCACTACAAGGTCGAAAGTTGACATCACAGAACCATTCGGTTCATCCAATTAAACTGGTGTGACTTAGAGATCCAACTATATTTTTAACCATTGGGAAGGGTAAAGATTTGAAGTTAAAATTTATACCAAAATCAAAAATTGTAAAACATTCAAAACCAACAGTTATCAGTAATGTTACAACCTCGAACCCAGCTAACTCATGATGAAAATGATTGCAAAACACAGCTTCAAACACTTTATTAGTTTGCCAGTTGTTTGAAGAAGCAAAACGTAAGTAAAATATAAGAAGTACCTGGGAAATCAGAAAACCTAGTGTCGTACAGATTGTGCATCCTCTTTATCAGACTCCTTACCTTTTTGCAAAGTGGCTGCAGAGTTTGAAGCAGAATTTTCAGCTGTTACAGCACCACTGTCATCATCCTGGTTCTTGTGGAAAGCCGAGAACGATAAAGGATTATAAGTGGAGCTTGCCTTTTGAAGGCCACGTATTGCTTTCATTGCAGCCAGAGTGCTGCGATATATATCCATTGTTCCTTCTCCCAGAGTTGACGACGAAGCTTTCTCTGTGCGATTTGCGGTGTTATGTGACAGTGGGTTCGGTTCTCCTTGTGGAGTAGATTCAATGACTTCAGCTTCCACTGGAAAGAGAAGCTCGAGATTGGCTTCACACTCATGAACTAGCCTTGTAAGAGATTCTGTAGTGAAGAAAGGCTGGTGAAGGACAAGCTGAGTGAATTGTAGTCGCAACAATCCACCGGTTCGTTTATCATACTTCTTTAAGATTTTAACAATCCCTGTTGAAGCAGAAATATGGAAATGATTTAGAAATTTGCACACAGCATATAGTATAAATACATTGACGATGTAATTTCATTACCTGCAAAATTGAGGGCACTGTAATTTTTTAGAAGCACCATCTCCCCATGAATGGTGACAAGATCCTTGCGAATATCCATCATTTCCTCACTAAATTCACTCTCTGATGCTAAAACCCCACCTTTCCCACTGCTCTCCTTAATTTGTTCAATTCTTTCCTTCAACTCCTATTATAAGTCATGATTGCATAAAAAAAGTAGAAATCCAACAATAATATGGAGAATATTGGATTAAGAATCTTTAAAAAAAATACAGAATAAGATTTAAAAGAATCATACTCTCAAGGTATGTTACTAAAACTTATCATTTTTTGTTGAAGACTTGAAGTACTGGTGCTCAACATATTCTCAGACATTAGTATGGGAATATGACCCTCCAAGAACTCTCCAAATACATGGAAACTAGCAAAATAGAACATACCCAAGTTGGACATATACCCATGTTTAACACTTACATCCATATCTGAGTAACTTTGCTCTCAGGCACCATAGCCTAAAGTAGAATGTTTTCTTTTCTTTTTCTTTTAATATAAACGGAAGCAAATAAACTACAGTGAAACATTCAAATGAGATTAGTATTCTTTCATACCATGTCACAAGATTTCCATCTTTTGTTTTTAATATAATGGATGCTAACTAGAACATGAAAGGAAAAATCACATTATGATCAACAGAAAGTTAAAATAGAATGAAAATAATAGCTAACCATTTAATAGTTGTGAATAAGAAGACCATGGTGACTGGTGAGAACAAGAACGAGATTAAAACTAATTCGTAAGCACCTAGCATATAACAAAAGATTGACAAATTTAGATTTCTTGAACGACTTCACTAGATTCGAAGGACTAAACCGACGATTTGACATCATTGCAAACAACATTATATAGTTAAAATCTCCCACAGATATCCTATTAACCCCTGTCAAATACTGGCTCTGGATTGCTACACTTGTTCTAAAAAGTTAAAGCTTATCGTACACGAGCAATTCCTAAAACAAGCTTTCCAAAAATTTCAAGCAATATAGGAACTTTGAGCACAGATTTGGAAAGAAAACTACAACACACAGGAATCAAGGACATTGAAAACATTGACATGGAAATTAGAAATCTAACATTCCAAAACCATTTTACCTATGCCAACAATCGGAGTCTCTATGTTCTAATTGACAGTTAAACTTTTCTTGAGACAAACAACTGTTCTAGTTCAAAATTAGCAATAACCCCAAAGATATATAAAGAAAAGGCAAAAAGATTTACACCTAAAAGCAATTTTTAACTTCATTGCTATTCCTAACAAGAAAAAATTTCACATTAAACGAAAAAAATTATGAAAGACAAGAACCATTTACTCATTCATAACACAAGAACACAAGATGATGTGAATTACCCAAAAACTGATGATAAAAAATTGGGTAAAAAAGGGTTGAAACCTGAAAGCGAATAACGAACTCTTCTTCTTTATCAACATAAAAATCATTGAATTTGTCAAGCTCTTCATTCAGAATCCTAACGAACCAATCTTGCGAATCAAGCGGAGGCTGTTGATGGTCAGCCTCAACGGCCGGGACAACGGTGTTTGTTGCGTCGGCAAATACAGTTCGTTGATCATTGGGCAGATTTGGATCAAATGATGGGGTTGAAGGAATGTTTTTTAGGAGTTTTTTGAGGGGTTTGTAACAAAGGAATTTGTCCCTCCACTCGGGTAGAGTCTCCTCTAGATGGGTCTTGAATTCTTTACCAAATTTCATTTGAGAACTGCAGGTTCTTCGACAATTCCGATGGGATTTTGTTTCGAAGTGTTAAAGTAATGAAGAAAATAGAATAAGATTAATTTTTTTTTCTTTTAAAATGAGAATCTTAAGCGTAAGCAGGAATTTGGAATCTAATGGAAATTGGATAAATATTATAATATATCTTCTCCTTTATATTTAATAGGAAAATTTTTGAAAAAAATATATATTTTTTTAAAAAAAAACTTCTAAAATGTTTCGGTGTTGTTTGTTTGTTACGATCTCATTAAATTATATAAATTATAATTAAATTTTATTCTTGAACTGTAATGATTTAAATATTTGATTTTTGAATTGAGTCTCGTGCTTAAGTATAGAGTTTTTATGATTAAGAGTTCAAATTAAAGATAATTAAATTTATATCTTGTGATAAATAAATAAATAAATAAAGGATGGTATGTATTTTATTAAATTATTTGATAAAATAAAATAAAAATTCAATATGTTTAAATAAAAAAGTGGTTGATGGAATTGTAAGAGAGAAGAATAAGATATTTTTAAGAGAAAAAAAAAAGTATCTTTAGAAATGTCTAGAGATCCTAATTATAAATAGCAAACGGAGGTGATGGTATGTATAATTATAAATTTATAATTTTTCTTAAAACACATACAAAAATATGTATTTATTAATAAAAATATATTATATTTTTATGACAATTTAAATTAATATATCATATATAATTTATAATATTATATTTAAAATAATAATTTATCTATATTTAAAATAATAATTTATCCTTTTAAGAATTAAACACTTAAATCTTAAATTCAAAAATCTATAATCACTTCTTTTTAAGAAGTTCTCAAAGAGAACTCTGACCTTTTCAAAAGCTAAACCGTCCCTTAATCCCCTTCGGACACAAACATGCATAATATAGAAAATCAATCCCTCATTGATGGGATTACAAAAACAAGGTTACAAAGTATTAATGGGGATTCAAAAACTGAAACACCACACGAAACTTCAAATGCTACCCAGGGCCTGAAATACATCTGCCTTCAAATCTTCAAAGTCTTCAACTCCGAAGCTGAATCGAACCAAGTTATCCTCGATCCCGTACTTGCGCCTCTCGGATTGGCTGAGATCCCTGTTTCACAACAACATATGCATAATGTAAAAGAAAACACAAGGACAAGACTGATCTCCATCCATGTCCAAAGTCTACAAAATACGTAACAATCCTATTTAATACGAACATAAAATGACATTGATCTGCATGAAGTTTATAATGCATTAAATATTGAGTCCATTACAGTCTCAGTGTATTGCATGATATTTGTCTCCTCAATCTCGGTTCATAAACAGTTAAGCCATTGCCTAGAGGGATATAAACTCGAGCAGTACGAATCTATGCATAAAACAGAAATTGTGCCATACCAATAGGACATAATAGCCGGCTGATCAACAATGCTCTCACAGCCACCAAAGGATGGAGCAATGTATGGAATCTTTAATGCATCAACAAATTTGATGGTGGTCATCAAATCTCCATCCACCTGAATGGTTTAGAAGACATCAACTTCAAACAATTTTTGCATGAATAATACCGAAAGGAAGTAAAAAGATATTAAAGATGAATTTCTAAGGTACAAAGTTAAAGTAGTTAAAGAAAACAAACCTCAAAACTGACCACACCACCAAAGCCAGTCATTTGTTTCTTGGCAATTTCATGTTCTGGATGACTTGACAAGCCTGGATAATACACACGTCTCACCTGCCATTGGTATTAATAAGTCAAGAGAATAGAAAATTATTCCAAATTGAAAAGGTCATAAATGATAAATCGGATAAATACATGGTTATAAAATACAAAGCAACTAAAAGCTAGGTGGTCATTCAACCAGTTATGCCATGCAAAAACAACATCCATCCAATAGATGAGGCACATTCCAGCAGGGAACCAGATTCAACGACACTATCACATCTATTGAAAGCATAACAAATTATTCAGGAAAATTTAAACATACATAAGATTGCACAAAAAGTTGGAAACAATCATTGAAAGTGTACCAACTTGGTTCACATGCTCATCTTCACGTTTTTAAAAAATCGACTTCAGTTCCTATATAATTTTTGCCCATTTGTGGTTCTTAATTTGGGTTGCATTAAATAGAATGTACATAAACAAGAATTGAGAAAGGGAATGTCATAGCATACATACCCTAGGATGTGCCTCTAAAACTTTGGCCATCCTTAATGCTGTTGAATTTTGTTGCTGTACACGAAGATGCAGCGTCTTCATGCCTCTAATGATTAGGTATGCGGCATTCTGTTTATAGGTAGCAAAAAACATATTACTTTGTGAACCTTGAAACAAATAATAGAAACTACTAGAAAACAAAAATCTTAGAAGAATACGGTGAAAGTCATTAAAGCATCATCCTTAAAATAGGGCAACACATTCTTCTTAGACAAGAAACCCGACCTACCACCTTTAGGTACAACACTCTCCACGGAATATAGTTACAAAGTATGAATGTTTGGCAAAAAATGACAGACACTGAAACTAATTGATAAAGATTCAGGTAAGGACACCTCACCGGGTTGAGAGTACCACCCAAAACATGATGCAAAGTACGAATTTCAGTAACCAACTTCTCTGAACCACTTATGCAACCAGCAAGAACCTGTTAAATGAAGAATTACAATTATTTATTGTTTGAATTAATGATAACTGACAGCAAGAATGAATTTCAAACTGACTAAATTAACAAGAGCAAGCACTTACATCATTGTGCCCCCCAATGAATTTTGTTGCAGAGTGCAAAACAAGATCAGCACCAAGGGCCAGCGCCTTCTGATTAAGAGGTGTAGCGAAGGTACCATCAATACAGACAAGTGCTCCTTTGCTGTGACACAGATTTGAAACTTTTTCTATGTCAACACATCTGAGGAATGGATTTGTGGGAGACTCGGTAAAGAAAAGTGAAACCTGCACGGAACCATAATAGCTATCATTTTCAAAGCCAATATAAAAGACAAATCTAGAAAACAAAGGAACCACTTTCTATTCCACGGACTTTGTTCTTGTTGAGTGCAGCCTCCAGGCCATCCACATCTGCGGGGTCAATAACAGTAACCTGCATATTGAAGATAACCAAAACGCAATTAGATATTCCAACAAGTCAAGCATTAAAATTGTTAGTTTACAGCATACAACGTTATTTCTTATTGCACTTCTCAACATCACTGCCTTCTATAAAACAAGAATGTTAAAAAAAACCTGGCATTTCACTCACCAAGATCCTTACAAAACAATGGAATGACAGAAAAGAAACAAGAACAAAATTGAAGCCATACCGAGATTCCCATTTTAGGCAGAAAGTTCTCAATGAATATCCTAGTTTTCCGGTAGCAATCTGTTGTTGTCACCATATGGCCCCCAGCAGGGACTAATGCCATCAGCATGACCGTGCTAGCACACATACCAGATGCCATAATCAGGGTCGATTCAGCCCCCTCAAGTGCACTGAACCAAAGGAAGACCATCTCATGAATGTTTCAACTCCATTTGAACTGCCTAAAAGTACAATAAAAAAATGATAAAAGAGACAGTCAAACCTTATCTTCTCCTCTGCAACAACTGTGGTTGGATTTCCATACCGCCCATATTCAAAACTTTTATGGCGCTTCTCCTACAGCAAGATCACATGGAACATTAATCCACTGGAATTTATATACATCAAATGCTTCTAAGAACTTGACATTTCATCTCTAGATTATGCATTAACTGAATAAGTAAAAAGAGTCTGTTTGCAGTGCATTTTCCCAAATTTAAACCCATGGGCCATGGTACTCTGACCATGACAACGGCTACTTGTATTGTGAACCAAGAAAGTTCTTAAAATAGAAACAGTAACAGGTAAACTAATTGAACAAAGCAAACATTAAACGCCATGAAAACAGATAGATTAATGCTATTATTATACCTTGAAATCAATAAGCTCCTGAGTTTTCTTAAAGAAGTAAGCAGAAGTATTAACCACTGGAGTGGTAATTGCATCGGTAACAATACCGCGACCTAATCTTTCACCTGCAAAAATAAAGGAAATAGAAGTAAAATCTATTTAGATGTTTATTAGCCCGAAAATGTAAGGATCTAATGAAAGAAAATAAGAGGAAACTGGAAATAAAAAATTAATAATTCATGATTAAATCTAGATTAAAAATGAATCTTAAATTAGTAACAACACAAATTATTGTTATTATTATATTACTAATTATCTCAAATACATGAATCTAATTTGAGCTTCATATATCGATTTCTCTTATTCTCCTTACTGTTTCAAAAAACAAACATAAATAAGCTACATAAATTTTAAATTTCAGTGAAATAAAAAATGATTCAATTACCAGCATGAACAGCGATGCTCCCATCATAGCTCAAAAAGGCTGCCGTTGAATTATCTGAACCTCCAATATGTACACTAACGTTGTCATTACAACCTTTTACACCCGTCATGTCATCATTGACGCTGACGGTGACGGCGGCTGCAGCTGCCTGAGCAGAAGCAGCCGCCGTCCAGGAAGGAACATCAGAGGCGGGGCCATTCGACCACGAAGCAGCGACGATTTGGGCAACACCGATATTGCTACAGTTGCGGCGAGCCTTGACGCTGAGCTGGCGCACGAAATTTGGCGGGAAACGAAAGATCAGGGACGACAAACCACGGCTACCGATACCTCCGGCATAAAGCGACGACGTCGTCACCCTTCTGCTAGACGCAACACGAGGCTTGTCCCCGATCGGCGCCCCAGATAAGTCGGGATCCGGACGGCAGTCAAATGAAGGGTAAGCATTAAAAACCCTATGAGTAAATGAAGATGATGAGACCGCCATTTGTTTGTTTTACCAAAAGCGAAGTTTTTTTCTCCGTTTCCTTCCGCGACTTCTCCGAGAAGGTCTCCTCAGCACTACCTTAAAATAGAAATGGTTAAATACGCGAGTTTCGTTGTCGTTTTATTGTGTTTTTATGAGTTGATTATCCTTTTTAACTCGGGTTAGATTAGGGTTTTGTGGTGGATACAGTGGTATTAGATGAATTTGATTCGAATTTGATGCATTTTAATTCGATCTAATTTTATAAGAATAAATTTTAAATACAGATCAGATAAGCTTTTGATAAGAAAAAAAAATTAACAGGGCACGAGCCCTCTAACCAAGTGGTTAAAGGAGCGATTGTTTTTTTTAAAGATCACGGGTTTGAACACCAGTGATGTCAACAGAGTGATTAAACGATCAATCTCAAATGGTAAAGATTATATTTTAAAATAGATACTACTGTAATCACTATTAGCTACGTTAATTTTTTAAATATTTATAAAAATGTCTTTATATATAAGTTAAGAATTTTCCTCATCAATATTTTCATTTTCTTAACATATTTGTCTTAAAGACCTAATTCTCTTTTTCACAACAAACATTTATTTGGGTTTTAGATTTACTAATTTTAGCATATTCTCAAATTCCGTTCTTATTTTTTTTTCTTTTTCCTATTTATTATTTTTTTTCTTAATATACTTTTATCATTTAAATGTTATATCTCTTTATGACTTTCTAATGAAAAAAGCTTGACACTTTATCCATAAAAAATATATATGACCAAAAATGATTAAGACTAATGCAGGATAATATATATGTATAAAAATTGAATATAAGTATAAGAATCGAAATATTTTTAATAAAATAAAACGATTAACATTACAGATTGAGAGAAGTAAAAGCAAAACATGTCCTCATTAAGCTATAACAAGTCATATAGCAAAAGATTCAACAGAGAAAAACAACTACCATGAATGAAATAAATTCTAGTTACTAAAAATTTTAAGCTCTCCAAACACGAAACATGAATTACTTAAAGATAATCTTGTTCACTTAACATTGTAATCAAAAATAAAATTCGATGATCTTAAAAGAATTTAATAATTTAAAATTTAATTAACTTACAAGAGAAATATAAGTGGAATGCTTGTTACGTTGAAAATACCTCCCAACCAAAACATTACAATCAAAGATAAAATTTCAATAGAAAAATAAAACCCAATATACATGAAGGATTAGGGAAGCACATTTACAGAGCATTCATGAAAATCCTGAACGATGAAGCTTTTGTGGTGGATATTTCATGAGACAATCGGGTCGATTTTCGGATCCTCTAATATTTGAAACTTTACTAAAAAATACTGTAGGAGATCATTTGAAAAGATCAATAAAGTTTAGGGATAAAAAATGCATTAAGACTATTTTTATGAGATTAAATCTTTAGCACTTCTTTTATTTTTTTAATATATATTTTTAATTTAGTTAATAATGATTATAGTAATATCTGTTTTAGAAGATAATCTCAATTATTTGACATTAATCACTCAATCACTTTTGTTGCAATTATTGATGTTTGAACCCATGACCTCTAGGAACAACAATCGTTCCGTTAACTATTTAGTTTTGTTTTCCTAATTTGATTCTATTTTTTCTTCTATAGTTTAGTTTATTTGTTTTTATTTATTTGTTGTTTTTTCTTTATCTTCATATATGTTTTATACGACTACGTTACTTGATTATGTTATTCTCTTCGAATGTTATTTTTTCTTAATTTTTTAATTAAACATGTATTTTGCATTTTTTTAGGAATTACATTGGAAAATATCTTTAAGAATTGAAAAAATTCTGATATATAGATTAAAAATATAAAGAAAAAATTAATTAAGTCAAATTGAGTTATTTTCGTGTCTATTTTAATTTGGGACAGATAGAACATCAAAAATAATCAGAACGAATCAGATCTGAATTTTGAATTTTACTCATCGAATCGAGATCAGCTCATCAAAAACTCACCCTCTTCTTAGTTTCTCCTTTTTTTTCAGCATCATACATTTTCTTTCAATTAAATATAAGAGTATACCATTAAAAGTTTTAGGTTTTGGGTTCAATATTTGTATGAATATTTTTTAAAATAAAAAATATTTTAATTTTTTTTGATAAAGTTGATCTTTAATGTGTTGATTATTGATGTATTCTATTATTATACAAGTTTTGATGATATTTATTTATATTTATATATTTTTTGAGTTATTTGATTAAGTTTTAAAATTTTCTTATATGATCTTATTTTATAAGTAAATTAAATTTCAATAAAAATAAATATGTAAACAGATGATATAATAAAAAATAAAAAATAATAAAATATACACAAAAGATGTTACAATATAAAATAAAAATAATTGACACTAAAATAAAACATACATAAAAGGTAGTACTAATATATTAAAATATACATAAAAATAAATTGCTTTTTAAATTAAATTATTATGATAAGTTACATAAATATGGTACTATATAAAAAATACTTAAATGAAAAATCAATCTTTAAATTATATCATTCCTTTGCTTTCAACTTTTAAATTATGTTTTAGTTTAAAATAAATAATTAAACTATTATTTTTTTGTCACTTTAAATTTAATATTTAGTTATCTAATTTAAAAATATATATATTTTGGTTAATAAGATGTTGATATATCAAAAAAATGACCAAGAGATACTTATTTTGAAGAAAAAAATATTTTAAAGGCTAAAAACAAACATGTCATAATTCAAGGGTTAATTATTAGAATTTTATTTTAATAAATTAAAAAAATTAGACTAATTTAAAATATTGAAAAACTTATTCAATATCTAAAAAACTTAAAAATATATTTAAAATAGTTTTAAAATATTTTTACTCGAACATATAATTTCTAACCTTAACATTCAAAAATAGATGTTTGGTATCAATGTTGAACCCATAATATTGACATTGATAAGTATATACGAGTATCAAACCTTCGAACATCGATACGCGTTGCAAATGAGATTTTTTAGAATCAATTTCTGATATCAATACTAATAGATCAATATCGATATTGTTAGGGGAGTACCAAAACTCATTGTACCGATACTAGTATCCTTTCAACATTTTGTTCAAGTTATTTTTCAATTAGATATGTACTAATATTCAAAAGTTGAGTATCGATAACCGTAACACAAAAATGACAAAATGTTATGAAAATTATAATTACCAACTCTTTAAATAATTTTCATTGATCACTAATGACTAAAAACTCATTTGAAAAGATAAAAGGACTCTTCAAGTACCTCAAAAAAATATCAACATGTTAATATCTTTGTGATTAAGAAATATTTTAGTGCTTAAACTTTTATATTCAATAAATATTTGTGAGCCTTAATTGTAATATTTTCGCAAGTATATTAGGATTGATTGTTTTAAGTTATTCAAATATCTACTTAAAAGTGAATTTTATCGTTTCTTTTTTTAAAAGATGGTCACTTAACTTTGCGATATAAGTTAAGTGCTAATTAGACTTGTAACACCCCGATCCGGATGTCACATTGGGCCTCCGGCCCAAAACCTGTATTTCAAAATTTCTTTCCAAAAGCCCATAAAGTCAGGTCCAAATCCATTTCATCACAATGTATAAAATCCAAATCCATTTAAAACATAAATCAGAATAAATTAAAGTAGCGGAGCTCCCAAAATATTAAAAACATTCAAGAATAAATAAAACAGAGTTACAAGATACATAGGGTCCAACTAAGTACTAGCCCACTAATCTATAAATGTACTCTGACATAGGTCGATGCTGAAATCCAAACCTCGATGGTGCTCCACAGAAACCTGCTTCACCTAACCTACGCACGAAAACACATTTCGAACGCTGAGCTACTAAAGCTCAGTGGGTACGCCAAACTCGGCCAACATCATGCATATCATAAGCAGTAAAGCATAACATATAAACATCGTGCATGAAATGATGATCTAACATGCTTGCCTACCACATGACATAAAACAATGTATAATATCGCACACAGCATATACATGTCACATCACAAAATAACACACAAGAGTGAGGCCCGCGTCCACACAGCATCGGGATCCTACACTCAGGATTGAGGCCGCCCTCAAATCCTATGCCCGGAATGTTACATCGGACATCTTCAAACGAGGCCGCCCAACGTTCGGAAAGGGGTGGAGGCCGCCCAACTAACCCCTTGCTCGGAATGTTACATCGAACATCTTCGAGTGAGGCCGCCCAACACTCGGAATAAAAGTCTTCAAACATCATCCGACATGTTACATCGGATGGCCTTCAACGTGTTGCAACACTTATGGATATCCGGATTTCCATCACACAAGGACTCAAACCACACAAACGATCCACCTAGGATCTTAGCACAACAAGATATATTAAGACTTAACATAACTTAACCGTTCGGGGTTATAAACATCAAACTCGTATTAACAATTCATTTCATTAGTTATAAGATTCATTAAGACCCTTAATCCTCTTATCAAACCTCAAACAAAGCTTATCTTGTTAAGTTCTCGCAGGGGTATCGATACCCTTATGTGAGGTATCGAACCACCCTGCTTCGATACCCACCCAAAGAAGGCATCGAAACATGGGTATCGATACTGGTATCGATACCCTCTAACCATTTCCAAAGTCAACGAAAGGGGACCCTCTAGCATCGATACTGGTATCGATGCCATTATGCCACTAGAGGTCCCGATATCGAACCATGATTCGATACACCTGGTCACTTAGCCTATTTCCACTCATGGGTATCAATACCGGTAGCCCGTGTATCGATACCCCTGCACGAAATGCAGGTCTGCACTTAGAAAATTCCTAGGATTCATTCCCAAACTTGATCAAATCAACCCTAAAGTGTTCCTACTCATTATTAGGAGTGTTTAGGATAACTTAACATCATTTTCACGATATTTAACACACAATTACGAAATTCACCATTAATGTCCTCAAACATGCACACCAAGCATTCATACATGGATTTCTATATGCTATGCACTCTGCCATGAAATGCAAGATAATTAGAAGAGTTGAGAGTATCAACTTTAAGCAAAAACAACAACCAAAACAGCAAACCCAAGCTCCAAGCTCAACCTCAAGCCTTCTCCTTCCCCAAAGCTCTTGAAGGCTCTCCAAGCTCTTTCTCTATAAGAGAAAGACATACAACGGATTAGGAACACTTAGAGATGATTTCCAGAGCTTCAAACATTAAAAGAACTGAGATTCAAGCCCTCAAAAACCAAACCCGAACTCAAACTCAAAACCTCTTCTAAACCTTTTTCTTCACCAAACTCAACAATCCTTACCTTGTTTTGTAGATCACTTTGAGCCTAAAAACCTTCCCTCTTCCTCTAAAACGAGATTCCAACTCAAAACTCCTAAAGTTCTAACCTTTTTCCTTCCTTTCTTGCTTCCAAAAGATGAAGGGGTGAAGAGAAAAAGAGAAAAAGATGAGCTCACTCTGCAGGGGAAATTAAAACCCCAACCCCTCTTGTCCTCTAATTAGACATTTATCAAAATGTCCTCCTAAACTAAGTCCAACTTAAAACCCAACTCAAAGCCCAAACACTCAAGGCCCAACAAGGCCCAAACTACACAAACTCGGGGCCCAAAACCGAAGTCCAAACCCATCGGGTTAAACCGATGCTCGGATCCGAAACCGGGTCGTTACAAGACTTTAAAGTATGAATCTAGGTTTATAAAGGTTTACTTTTGAGTCTAGAAAAAGGTAAGAGTAAAAATTTTAGTGGAAAAACTAAGGTATTGAATGTAGGCTTGACTTAGAAATTGAATCGCTCTAAATCTTGTGTCTTATTTTTATTAACTTTTGTTTCCACCATAATCACTCAAAATTTAACTTCTATATCATTTGGCAAGTAAAATGTTTGAAGATTTCAAGTTCAATAATTGGTATTAGGGCAAAACTCAATAAAAAAAAGCTTCACATCTTATTGATATAATCTGGAAAGTTTAGTACATCAATAAATCAATCGGTCAAATAATAAGTGATTCTACATTGGTTAAATTTAAATAAGGTTGATCTATTATGTGTCTTTCGCTCTTCAAAGGAGATTCCTACATCTAATAGAGATACTAAATGAAATATTCATCCAAACAATCAATTTTAAAGTTCAGATAATAATTAAAGATAGGATTAGATAAATATGAGTTACTATGAAAATTAAGGATAGTGAGACTAATACTAAAGGATCCAAAGTAATTTAGATACAAAAAATAAATGATCGTCCATTTTATAGATGTAATAAAGTATGATCAAGTGATGAATATTTGAAGCTCTATGCATGTAAGAAAAAACTTGAAGAAAGAAGGTTTTACATTCTACCTTTGGTTAAAGTAATAAAATAAATTAATTTTTTATATATTTTTATTTGATTTTTTTAAATTTAATTAATTAATTATTTGATTGATTCTTGATTAAGGAGTAGGCAAATCTTTTAAAAACTGATTTTTTTTCAAAACAATTTAACTCTCCATTGTTATTATATTTCAAGTCATTTCAAACTTTGTTTATATTATTTTTTATAAAATAAAAATGTTGAATGATTTAAAAATTGAATTTTAAATGAAAAAAAAGAGCTTTTAATATTTTTGAAACATATTCTCTTTTTTAGAATTTATTTTATTAAAGGAGAGAATCTCAAAAATAATTTTTAAAATTAATTTTATTATATTAAAAAGAGAAGAATGTTAAGAATTTTGTTTTGATATAATAATTTAAAAATATTTTTAAATTAATTTTAAATATCGTAAACTTTATTAAAAGTCCAAATATGAAAATGATTTTAAACATTTTTTACTCAAACATATGATTTTCAATCTTAAAACAATATAAAACGAATATATAGTATCGATACCCAACCCCGAATATCGATTTTGATAGAATCGTATCAGTATCAAGCCTTCAAGTATCGATACACATTGTAAATAAGATTTTTCAAAAATCAATTTTTGGTACCGATAATGATAGACGAGTATTAATACCATTAGAAAAAAATATTGATACCTCTTTATAGTTTTATTCAATAGTGTTTTCATTGAGTTTTTCTAACCGTTTAGGACGTCTTATGTTCTAAAATTTATTAACCAATGTACTAATGTATTCATATACTTCAACATAGAAGTGAATTTACAAAGAAAAAAAATCAAAGAAGTAGCAAAATATCGCATTAAATATGAATACAGACTCATGTTACAATGGAATTCATGCAAAAAATATGTCAAGATAACCTTTTAAACATGAATTCTATGTCCCTTATAATGCAATTTAGAAGTAGTTTTTTGAATCATTTTAAAGAGATGCATCTCTACTACGATAGAGAAGAAGAAAATTTAAAAATTTAAATCTCTAACAACAACAAAAAATCAACTTAAACATATCTATCGAACGCAGTTTAAAAATTGAATTTCGAGTAATTCGCATCCTACATGATACAAATTACGTTCAATTTATCGCGATAAATTACGTAAAGATTTATAATATGAATGAATAATTTACATCTTGCATGATACATATTTTATTATAAAAAATCATTTTTTTTAAAAAAAATCCACATCACCCGAATTTCGCATCCTGCTTAATACGAAATAGTAATTTATATTGTAGAAGATGCAAATTAAGTTTGCATGTGAAAAAAAATATTTTTCAAAAAAAAAGATTAGTTATTTATGTAATTTTTCTACAATAATATCCTGGGTGTTTTCAATATTGTTCTTAATTTAAATGAATAATCTAATCAATGGGCATAAAAAACTGCAAAAATCTCCCACTAATGAGAAAAATAATTTGTTACCTAATTATTTATTACCAGTTGATGGAGACGGTAAAGCCGCCTCGGAGTCAGAACCAACGTTGTTCAATGTATTATTTTTTAAGCAAAACCTTGTTCAAGGGATTCGGTTTTACACATTCAAAACATTTTTTTTAGTTTCAACTCCAAAACACAATTTATTACTGTACTGTTATTATTAGTGTTCGAACACGTGATCTCTAACAACAATAACTATTCTTTTAATCGATGAGACTAGATAATTCATACTCGAACTTTGATTATTAAAGAAATTGTTAAGGTGATAATTAAATAAATTTATATGATAATATATACATATATATATATATGTATATTTAGGTATATTGATATTATTGTATGATAATGTTTTTTTATTTTTTTAAAATATAGATTTTATACATATATTTGTTTCAATTTATATTTTCTAAGATAAATATTAACAATTTTCTGCTTAAACTGCCTGTTGGATCTTTAGAATAGTATAATATAATTTTGATAAAAAAAATATAGCGTAAATTACTCGATTATATTTTGATAGTTTAAATTTTTTGACTTTATTTGTCTCATAAAATTATCTTTTATTAATTTTTTAGTTAATTTTTTAAAATTTAATTTATGATTATTTAAAATTTATTACTGATAAAAATATAAAAATATATTTTAAAAACATCTAATCAAGTAAATTTTAAATATATATTTTATAAAATTTAATTATTTAAAATATTTAGTATAATTATAGTCAAAATTTAAAAAATAATTTATAAAAAATCAATAAAAGAGAATATCTATGAGACGGAGAAAATAATTATATCACTAAATTAATATAAAAATTAATCAAAATACCTATTGTTAGCTGTTAGCGAAAATATTAATGTGATAATTAGCGACTCAACTATAATTTCATGAAAAATATGTTATTTTTCTTTAAAAATAATAATTTAGAAATTCTTTGCTCCCTTTGACCACTTATTGCATTTTATGTAATTGTTTCTCTTCTCCATAACCGACAAATATGATAGCTTCACAGACACATTCACCTCAATACTGTACAACTAATAGACTAATGAAACTAGAGAAGATACAGGTCAGGTCGGATTGGATTTTCAGCCTACCCAAATCAGATCAAACATAAATATTCTAAATTCGATTTTGACTCGATCCGAATATTTTTTTTTCCAAAAAATCCGATTTGAACCGACCAGAAAAATACTTTAAACCTGACTCCAACTCGACCTATAGAAAAAAATAAATTTAGGGGACTAAATTATAAAAAAATATTTTTTGGGACTTAATTATAAAAAATATAATTTTAAGGATTAAATTATAAATAAAAAAATATTTTTAAGGATTTAATTATAAAAAATATATAGATAGAAGATCATTATTATAAATATCTCTAAAAAATTTATGAAAAAATTACATATATAGTCCCGAGTCGGGTCGGATATTTTATACCCTAAACTCGACCCCGACCTGACTAACCTAAAGTCGATTTTTTTATCAAAAAATCCGACCCGATCAGGCCGAGTAAAATACTCATCCTTAAATGAAACATACTAATGATGACCGTAATGCCACATGATAATAAAAATAGTTGCTCCACTAATAAAAATTTAAAATATGAAATATTTAATTTATTAAATATTTTAAATTATTTTAAATTAATAGATTATATATGTTTTGAAGACTAAAATTTTTATTATATCAACAAGTTTGTTTTAATTTTAATAATGTAGTGATATGATTAACATAAAATTTTAATTGGATAATTAAATTGTTACTTTTATAAGAAAAATGACATGTTTGTTATCAAACCTATAAATTAAATGATATATTTGTTACCAAACTTATAATTGAGTGATTAAATTATACTTTTAAAAGAAAAATGTTAAATTGGCTACTAAACCTGTAATTAAATAATTTGTAATGTATTTTATCCAAATTTTTTTCCTATTTAAAAATTAATAAAGCATTAATAATATAACTTATATTAATATATTTCTACTTTAATTAAATTTAAATAAAAACATGTTTTAAATTCTTTGAAACTACTCAGAGCTGGATATGGGCTAAAATCTTTTCCCCTATGTGGGCCGGCTGTCCATGGACAGGTGTGGGTGAGCGAAATTCTAATTTAAAACAGAAAAGAAAAAAACAGATCCAAAAAGTTTTAACTTTCTGAAACCCAGTAGGAACTAGGAAAGGGCATCCGAACCGACGGTTCAGTGAAGCGTTTATAAATCATTCGATAGAAAGTTTATTTATATTCGTTTATTTATTAAACAAAAGAAGATGAATAATATTTTTTTATTCGTTTAATTAAAAGAATGATCACAAACAACGATTTGTTCGTTCATTTATGTTCGTGAACGTTTGATAATCTGTTTGTTTATGTTCATTTATATTAATTCGTTTATGTTCTTTTATTTATATTTGTCTAGGTTCATTTAAATTTATACATATACCTAGTGATATTCATTGATCGATTCAACTATTAAATAATTTTAACTTTATCTTAATAATTAAGAGTTTTTCTTTTTAATTTTAGTTATCGATTAATTCAGTTTAGAATAGATTAATTAACTGAATTAATTGAAATAACCCAAAATATTAAAAATTAATATATTATATATGTTCGTTTGTGTTCATTTATCATTTTAACGAACAAACACAAATAAGTTACATTCTTTAATGAACAAACACGAACAAAAAATTTATGTTTGTTTATGTTTATGTTCGTTCATTTATTCAGTTGAAATTAAATGAACGAACATAAATATACTCTCATTCATATTCGTTTAATTCGATCCAATCACCCACAGCAGGCTAGACTTGTTGATTTGTTTGTTTCAATGTTACGATGATGTTCTTCATTTTGAAAGATTAATGTGTATGCATGTATGTTATCTGGTTTTCTAGAGTAGAAATCATTTACCTTTTTATCACAATTTTTTTCATGTTTTTTATTGAAAATTTTAAAAAAAATTAAATTTTAAACTTGAATCTTATTTTTTATATTTTAAACCTTCAATTTTATACCCTAAAAATATACTCTACCACTAATTCTCTAAACCTACACAACTCTTAACTTTAGACCCTAAATCTTGAACCTTTAATTTAAAACAAAAATATAAAAAAAGACATGAGAAAGAGAAACGATTTTGGTCGAGTTTTCTGATACGTTGTAATCATGTATTTGCTGTTTTCACAATCATATTATAAAGGGTAAATTTCACAAATGTTTACTTTCTAAACATTGTTAAATTGATATTAAATTATTTATTTTTAAAAGTCAAAAGGTAAATATTAAATATTTAGGTAATTTTTATCCGTAATCCTTTTGTTTAGGTTTTATTCTATTTTTCATTTAAATTTAAAGTAAAATATTTTTATTATTTATGATATAAAATGTTTTTATTTTGATCACTGGAATATTAACCTCTGTTAATAAAAAAAATTAATTTAAGCCCAAACTTTAGAAAAATCACTATCTAATCTCGCCCCGATTTCCCCTCCGTCCTCCGATCTCATTTACTTACATAGTTTCTCAGATCCAGTTCTCTGAAATCAACAACTCTAAACTTAGTTTCCTTTAATTTTGCGTAAGTCAGATAGTTTTATTTTTTTCCCTTTCGTTTTAAGCATTTCTTGCTTTAGATTTTAATTCTAATTTGTATATTACTGCTTTGGTGATCTCTGTTTGGTTGCTAAGAAAAATGGAAGGACTTTGTTTCTAAGAAACTGGTAGAGTGTTGTTGACTTATTTAAGTCAAACAATTTTTTATGAGACTAATTTGAATAAGTTTTCTATGTCCTTTCTGTTCATATTGGTTGAATCTCTTCGTGTTCATGGTGTATGCTCCAAGCATTTTATTTCATTTTTAATTAAAAAGGTAACAATTTCATTCTTGATAAGGTTTTGCATATACAATTTTTACTGGACTAAACAACAGGGTGTAGGATCATCAACAGGTTTAGCAGCGTTCATGAAATAAGCCTTGTATATTACATGAGCTACAGTGGCGTTTGCGAAAAAAACACACCATATAAAATATTAGCATTGTTTAAAAATAAATGTCGCTATAAATCATATATTATAGTAGTATTTTTTAAAAATAAACATCGTTATTTTTTGCACGTAAATTTTAACAGTGTTTTTTGTGACGTTTGATTTTGTGCTGCTAATATTTTTAGCAGTGTTAGAAAACACCATAAAAAACTTAAAAAACGCCGTTTAAAATTTATTTTGCTATAGTGCCTTGGGTGATCTCGGTTCGACTTTGAGCTTTCCGCAAAACGGTTGTCATATCTTGGAGAAACGCGCAGCCTCTAACAAAGCATAGAATGCTAACTCCGAGACCAATAGATAAACACTTATCTTCAGGAAATCTAAAGATAAAATTAAAATTTATTTTTATTTTATTAACGGAAGTAAAAGGTTTTACAATCTCGTGTTTATTTACCAATCTATTCTAGGTAAACACTTATTTTTGTCATTTCAAATCAGACATTGATTTACGTTTGTGAGTCATCTCTAGACTTCTCCAGCCCACACTTTGGAGTGTTATCCTTTGTGTTGTCAACCAGAACGCCAAACAATGAATAGTATGACCTATGAATGGATTTTAGGCTTCTCTAAACCAAGTTTGGGAGCAAACAGTTGTCAGCTGAAGGCAAAAAAATCTGCAGGTTGGCTTCAAATATCCGTTTAGATGAGTAACTAGATGGGTAAACATCTGTTTTGAGATAAACAGGCAGGAATGAACATGTAAGAACAACAAACACAAGTTTAATTACCATAACATATTAAAACGTAAAAGATGTTGTTCGACATAAAGTAATTGTGGGAGGAAGTGGCTATCAGTAGCAAAAAAATGAAGAAAAATACAAGCCTACGTCAAGCTTTCAATTCTTGCAGAAAAAGATGAGTTATTCATTAACCTAATTTCCCTTTTAAGTGTATATGTACAAAAAGATGAGAGTTTGGACATCTACCCGACTGAATTCTACGTATACCCGAAGGATTGTTCCCTCCGTATACTCGATGCCTAACTTGAAGAAAGAAAAGAAATCTGCTAACTCACCTCACATGCTAAATATCTATGACCAGAAAAGAGTTTGGACATATATTTATACCCATTTCGAATTATTATATACGGATTATAAATTTAGAGATTTGAACTTTAAATTCTTATAACGAAAATATTTAATAATTTTTCGTTGAAGATGATCGTTTTTATTTGAAATTTTATGAAAAATACTCAATCATCTTTAATAATATATCTTTTTTGGTGTTGAGATCAATGAAAACTATTCAACAACAGTAATGAAATCATAATCTTCATTACAAATATTTGTTTTTTCAAACATAGTGGGTTAGACAAGGGACACAAGATATCACAAATTTAATAAAGATGTTTTAACTCAAAAGATCAAACTTTTGGTTCAAACCCAAGTGGTTAGTTGCCTTTTAAGTACATCACCAACACACTTTCCCATCATTAACAACCAGCAGATTAGACCACATTAGTACATATTCCATTAGTGATTAGATATGTGGGGTCGTTCGGCTTAATTACAAAGTAATCTAATTATCATACAAGGAGAAATTCCCCTCAACTTCTCAAGATAATGTTGTTAAATGTTGGGTGTGCAAACCCCATTAATATACATATATACCAGGTAAGTAAAGACATGAAACTTTGGAATTCATTCACTTAATTTGCTGACACCGGTCAACTAAGCATTCAGTTAATGGTGTGAGAATGCTTACTTAGATGCTTTATAATATAAGAGTTTCAGTTGAATTCGTTGTTGCAGAAGACGTAGATTTTAATGTATTTGAATACATGATGTTTTGAAAAAAAATAAGTGATTTTAGGTGTAAATCGTTTGCCTCTCTATTATATCTTTATTGGTGTCTTCACTTCAAAATAATGGATTTAAAAAATTTAGGGTTCAATGTTAAGAGTTATGGTTAGGGTTTAGGGAATTAGAGGTAAGAGTACTTTTAGGGTATAAGTTCTAAGGTTTAGGAGGTAGAAATTAAGGTTAGAATTTAGAATTTAATTTTTAAATATTTTTTAGTGTGAGACATAAAAAGAGACCTAGTTAGGCAGAAAAATTTTGTTCAATGATTTTTGTCCCTATCAAGTAATTAATTTTCTATGATTTTTTTTTAAAATAACCTAATTTATGAACTTAAATAAATTGCCAAGCTAGGTTAACCATGGATCATCAATCATAAAAAGATGAAAAATCCCATTAATTCCTCCATCAACAGAATAATACAAATCTTTTTTCTCTCTTCATAGCATAGAAAATCAAGCCAAGGAAAAAAATCCATTCCTTCGAGAAACAAGCACATGAGCAAGCAGTTAAAGGAAACCTATTACAGCAAATATAGAGGGATTACATGATAAAATCTTCCATTTATACAAACATGAGTGGTGATTTATTTAATAAAACCATATATATGTATATATATGTATGTATATGTATATTTAGGCTCCGTTAGAAGGAGGTGAAGAACAGTCACAAGCTACCTCAGTTTCAACTTCCCTTCTATGGTAATTCCTGTGGCAGCCACAAGCAGCACAAGTAAGGGCTGCAGACGTTCCTTCTTCTCCGGTAGCCATGAATTCCCGGCATCCGTCAACGGCATAACCTCCGATGCCAGCAGCATGATTCTTTTGGCACTCCCCGTATCTCACCCCTCTAATTGTCATCGATGAATTAGTGCTGCTTCTCGGTGCTTCCTCCCTTCTCACGACCACTTGTCGCTTCCTCATTTCGTCGATCGATCCCCGAATCCTTCCCTGTAACACTTGTAAACTGAAACTCAATCAGTAGTAAAAAAGAGGCACGAAAAAAGAACAAGAAAAGGAGGAAAGAAAGATTAAGAGAAATCTAAGAATACTACAAAGAAAGGCAAAGCTTTAAGTCTAGTGTCAAGCAAAGCCCTAACCCTAAAGGACATATTTATACTAGAAAATGTCATCTTTATCTGTTTTTTTTTTGGAGTTTTTTTTAATTTAATTTCTCAACAGTAAACCCTAAAATGGTCGTTGTAAAATGATTATCCAAACTGCCTTAACAACTCATTAGAGTTTATACGTATAGAAATATAGATACAAAATAAAGCTGTAAGCATTAAGCTAAGGTAAACCCTAAAATGATGATAAAAACTTTTTTAAAACAGAGACCAGCTTTAAATAGAAAAGGAACAGCTAAGCTTTAGCTTATTTGATCTTGATTTAACCTAATTTATACAGTGTGTCCCCTTAAACTGATGTTAAAAGCCTTTGCCTCAGTGCTTCCAGACGATGCACCAACACCACATGCTCTTTAACTTTCCCCTAAAAACGTGATCCATCTTTGCTTGAAAATTGCAATAAGCTTTCCCAAACCTCTAAAAAAACTTGTACATTTAATTCTCGTGTATATAAATTTCGAACACATATCGTTCTACATCACTCATGATTACCTTTTTCTTTCATTTCATAATTCAATTTTTTCGAAAATAATGATCCAAACTTTAAATGTACTAGTTCTTATAATCGCTCTTTAAGAGTGAAATTCGAATATTAAATCCGCAGATTTATGCATAGCTCTAATAGAGCTTCATCATGTGTACAAGGTTTTTGCCTAGTGTTTAAAGGTGTTTAGGTTTCAGCAGCCTTCAATGGACTAGTTTTTTAAGGTGGAAACACATGGATTTGATGCTAACATTTTCATGTGTTCTTCAATGTTATTCACCGAACTTAATATCTTTGTTGTACTTTTAAAGAGGAGTTTTCAAGATATTTTTCTTTGCTGTTTGGTGATTTTAATGTTATTTACCAAATCCATTAAAAGATATTTTGTTTGGTTTGTTGGGTCATTTTCTTCTAGGACAGAGTTTTGTTTTGTTCCACCTATGTTATTCTTTGACATAAAGTGAAGTCCGGTTGGATTTTATTTAAATTTTAAAAAGTTTCATGTTTAAACTCAATTAAACTTTTGTTTTAATAATAACAAAATGTCGTAAAAATATTTTTACAATTTTGAGTTTATTTTTTTTATATCTTCCAAAAAATATTTTTCATATTCCTTACCCACACGGGGTATGAATTTGGGCTAGTTGATAAGCCCAATTTATATATACAAATATTAAAAAATTCCACATTTATTAACTAATTAGTTCCCTATGTTTCCTAGCAAACATTCGACACTTGGTTAGGTAATGCCGTATGAAATATTGATGGGAGAGCAGAGTATACAATGTTGCACTGCGCCAATGCCCAGCCAAATTTTGTCATTTCCCATATCTAGCGAACCCTATATTATTTAGGTTTTCTTTAGTAGATCTTATTTAGTTTTAAAGGATATTATAAGTAGTATTATAAACGAATCGAGTTGAATTCGAGTAGTGTTAAATTTGATTATACTCGTTAAGATTTTGTCGAAATCGAGCTTGAGTAATTTTTAACGAGCTTGAGAAATCTGAGTTTGACTTGGCTCGTTAAGAATTCGAGTTGAGTTCGAGCTTGATTCGAGCCCAATTGATTAAAGTGTTGACTAATCTTTGATCGTATCAAACTCGAGTAACTCGTCATCTATTACGTCTCATTTAAAGCCTTATGATGAAAAAATGTTGATACACAAATTGTGTAAACTCAAGCTTGTTAATTTTAAGGTATAAGACGTTAGTTTAGTTTTTAGAGGTTTGGATTGATAGGTTTAGAGTTTAGGTTTAGATTTTAGGGTTTATATTTTAGGCTTTTAAGTTTATTAGATTTTAAATTATAAAAATAAAAAATAATTAATATATTATATTTTTGAGTAACTCACGAGCTTTTCGAGTCAAATATCAATTAACTCGACTTGACTCGTTAAGTACTCGAGTCGAGTTCAAGCTCGAGTTAAGCTTTAATCGAGCTTTGTACGAGTCGAATTCGAATAATTCAGGGACGAAGCTACGTTGTGTATAGGAGGGGATTTTGTCCCTCCCAATTTTTAAATTTAAAAGCTTCATGAATTCCTCTTAATGTTTAATTCTAGCTCTGTCCCTAGAATAACTTATGATATGTCTCGTCTCATTTACCGCTCTAATTATAAGATATATTGTGCTTTAATTTCAATATAAGAGTATAAATTTAAATTTTAGAACTAATATTATCAAGAAGTACATATTCTTATAAAATGAATATACATATTATCAAAAAAAATATATTTAAAGTGTCATACCCTTGAACCCATGTCTAAATATCGTATAAATTGAATACTAAGGAGTCGAACATAAATATTTTTTGAAAAGAAAAGAAAGCGCAATAAGTGAAAGATAAATTAGGGTAATTATAACATGTATTAGTATTGAAATAGAAAAAAAATACAAAGTCTTAGTTTTATGATTAATGGATTAAATATAAGATTAAAAGTTTATATGTTTATAATCTAAGGGTTATAGTTAAAATTTAAGGTTAAAATTTCGAGTTTATAGGTTAAATTTTAAACTTAAATCCTTAATTGTATTACCCTAAACTTAAACCATAACCTCTAAATCATAAATTCTATATTCTAACCTTACACCCTAAATTCTAAATTCTAACAATGAACTTTAAATTATTACCCGATAGTTAAATATTTATAGAATCATTTATTTTTATTACCTGTACATGAAATGGGTAGAAATTATCTGTCTCTTTTGTATGCCTTCATTCGTGCCTCCGCTTTAAATTAAAGAGTTTAGGCCGTAGGGTTTAAGGTAAAAAAAAAGTTAAGAATTATAGTTAGGGTTTAAGAAATTATGAGTAGGGTATATTTAAAAATTATAGTTAGGGTTTAGGAAATTATGAGTAGGGTATATTTTTAAAAAGTATAATTAGAAATTAGAATACGATAAAGACACATAAATATACTTCCTTATCACTAAAACTAAGATTGTAACCAATACAATCACTCAATAAATCGAGTTTGTTGATAGAGACTTAAGTGTATGATTGTGTTTTAAGCAGGAAATGAAAAGATGAGACCTCTTTTGCCCCTTACCAACCTAGCCCAACTCAACTCAGCTAGTGATGTCCACTGTAAGAAAAAAGAAGAAGAAACCTATTCATTTCAACTTTTTAGGTCATGGACAAAAGCATCTTAGGTTTGGAAATCACCTTTTTATTACAACTAAAAACACAGTGCCAGTTTTGATCAAGAATATCGAGAGTACTATTTCCATTAATGGAGGTTAAAAGATCAAAGTAGAAAGTTGGTAAACCCTACAGGTCCTTCATGCATGCAAAAGGAAAAGAAAACCCTTCAAAACAGAGAAAATATAGTACTTCAGGACCACAATCTCACAGTGAAATATAATATAAATAATATAAGATCAAATTACAGATTATAAAACTCTCTAAGTTTTACATATTTTTTGGATTGTTGGATAACAAAAATGAATGACTTAGATTAATAGTCGGTTATGTAAAGATTATTACCTAAAAAAAAGAAGTTAATCTAAATTACCTGTTTAAGTCGTCTAACAATCTAAAAACTATATAAAATTTTAAAAAATTGATCGTTCCATTAAATATATGATATATATCTAACTTTGATCGTTCCATTAAAATTAAAAATGATTTCATCTCCTAAGTTGATCAATCCCTTGTAGCATTTTCGTCCACTGTTTTGTCGTCATCAAGATTTTGTGGGATACGTTTGGTAATGGTTCTGCCTGTCTGTACATCACATTTTTCCCCTTTCAAAACCCCCATTTTATATTCCTTACAGCCACAAAGGAAGAGAAATTATGGTTTTAAACGTGTTTCATTCATATCCTATAAATTATTAGCGAAACAATGATATCAACGTCCAAGTTAAAAGCATTCAATTGTAAAGTAGTATCATCTAAGATAAACTATATAAATAATTTTTATTTAATTTTTTTTGAGTTTTTTAATTATGAAAAGTTATAAGTTTTTTGATTAATAATCAGTCCAATTATATTAAAATTGAATAATTGATGACAATAAAATCTATATAATAACATATTTAACCTTCAATTTTTACATTTTATTTTAATTTAATCTTAAATTTTAAATTTTATCTTTTAATATCTAAATATTACGATATCTTAATCTTTTAAATCTTAAATTTCATCTATCTCTTTTAAAAACTAAACCTCCATCGATGTTAACGATAACCACTTAGAATCCTATTTGTATAAATAGTGAAAAATTATGGAAAATCAAAACTTACATTAATATTTACGGTAGCCATCTAGGATGATCTACCTACAAAAGGAATGCATACCTTTTATTTTTTATAAGGAAAGAAGACGAAATTTACTGTTTAAAGACTAAAATATTATAATATTTAAATATTGAGTATTAAAATTTAAATTTAGGAACAAATAAAAATAAAATACAAAGCGGTACAAGTAACAACAGAAAACATGCATGAACAAAATCAAAATTCAAGAAAGAAATAACAAAAAATAGAATAGAAAAGTCGGGACACCGAGTTGAAGAAAGGAGAGGAACTTTGTCGTAACTTTTTTTTTCTTTCGGTCTCAACGTTTTAAAATATAACAGTCGTTGCTAACTTTTTTAAGATACGATTGAATTATCTTAAAATAGGTTATTTTAATAAAATTATTTTATTTTATTAAAAAATAATTTTGATCTGTGAAGAAAACTATAAAAATGGGTTTGAAAATCGGTTATGCATGAGGTAGGGTTAGTACATACTTAACTGATTACAAAACACTTTAATGTCGGAATTTATCTATTTGTATAAAATTTAACTCGTTGTTCATTTTTAAATATGATTCTATTTTAACGGCCTTTAATTCGGAGAATAAACTTTAATCACCACCAACACTTGTGATGCACCTCTTACCTCTTTTTGGTAGGATATCACATTAATTACGTTTCATTTTTAAACAAACAAACAAAGAAATAATTAGTGAGTTGAATCTTTTATTCAAGTTAATGATTATTAACCTAAAAAATATCTAAGTAAATTTTACTTATTAAAGTTAAAATAAATATCGATTAAATCAAATTAGCTCGATTAAACAAATGGTCATTGAACTTTTTTATCAATGAATTGTTAATTTTTTTTTTAAAATTAACTATTTATTAATTTAATTTGAAATTAATTAATTAACTGAATTAATTAAAATTAAATATAATATACGTATAAAGCTCATACGCATTAAGATTCTAAAACCTACTTCTAACCCAAAATAAAAATCTATGTTTAGATATAATTTCAATTAAATACAAATTAACTTTGTAAACTAAAAAAATATTTCTAAAAAATTCTTGTGTAATAATTTTGATTAAGAGAAAATTAATAAATTTTAATTATCTCAAAAATCAATCAATTAATTAAAATTTATTCAGTTCAATTAATTTTTTCAAAATAATTCTATTAATAATTAAACCACTCGTCAAATTAACTGTCTGAACAGTCCAGTAGAGGCGGCTCATTGTTTTTTCCAGTAAGAAAATCGTTAAGAACGTGGCCTTGAAGAACTAAACAATAAAGTTACTTTCACAACAAAGATTGCAAATCCTTTGAAATAATTGGAGTGAGGTACGTGGAACAAGAGATCCATTTGATTATCTAAATCCTTGTTTACCCAGAATTAAATAATTTTTATAACTATATGATTAAATAATTTTATAAACAAGTATTATCCTATTAGATTTTTTGATGATACTTTGAATCTGAAGTGTTTTAATTTTTATATTTTCATTCTTTTTCAAGGTGGAGGATGACACAGATTGCACCAATCATACAAAAGATCCAAAGTCAGTCGTTACATCAGATTGCACGAGTTCTCTAACCCAAGTGATTAAAGGAACAGTTGATGTCCCTAGAGGTTATGGGTTCGAGCACCAGTAATGCTAGCAGAGTGATTGAACGATTAATGTCAAATGATGAAGATTATATTCTAGAACAGATATTACTTATAATCATCATTAGCTTGTTCAAAAAAAATTTAAATATTAAATTTATTGATGTCATTGTATTTATTTTCCATGTATTTTTTAAATCAAACTAATATATATTTCTTTTATATTTATATGAAGTAATGACTTTATTAATATATATTTAATAATTACAAAGTTTTTAAATAAAATAATTAATTATATACTTAATTTATTCAAAATTTGATATTCTTGCTCTGAGCGATTAGAACATGCTATTTAATAGTTGATTTATTAAAATATCAATCGTATAAGATCAGATGGAAGTGTATAAAAGTTAGTTTAAAACAAATGTACGACAATCCCTTTCTGTATTTATATATATTTTTAATAATATATATTATGAAAAACAATACATAAACAATGTAATAACAGTGACAGATGTACATTGAGACAGAGGACGATAAGTGGGGATAATTGTCCCTATCCCGAAGATTTTCTTATCTTCTTATTTAAATTAAAAAAGTAATTTAATTTTAAATATTATGTTTTGACTTCAATCCTAAATCTTAGCTTCATCCCTAATGGAGCCCAAAACAAAGGCAACAAACACAAGTTCGGAAACCAAGCTAAACAACAACAAAACAAAGCAAAAGACAACAGCAGTGAGAGGTAATAGATCTATGGACCTATAAGAGCATCAAGACAAGAACAAAGTCCATCTACAACTGCATGACGAATCTGTTGTTACAGAAGCATAAAAATAATTGAAGGAATGGAGTAAGAAGATGCATTGATAAGTCATTGATCATGATGTTGAGTGTTGACGGTGCACGATGGTCAGCAACGAAAGAGATAGCCAAGTCAACGAACTTTCGCTGGTGGAAGAGCAAGGGACGATGAACCATGCAAAACGAAACCTAAGAGCTAAAATCCATTAATACAAATAAAGTAGACAAGGATGTCGCCAACCTCCATACGTCCAACCCTCAAAGCTGCCGGAAATTGTACCTAGGATGTCGGAGAAAGGGATCCCATCAAGCAAGCCTTGGGGGCATTGGAACTTAAAAAAGTTTTACTCAAAAAGATAGAGAGCAGAGAGAGTTAATACTAGATAATGTGGATTTGATTCAAGGTAATTGGATTGAATGTTAAAAGTACAATTATTCCAATTTGAAAAAGAAATTAATCTATTATATTGAGAAATTTCACCTTAAATATTACTGGTAGGTTTGAATATATCGAAGCAAAGCCACATGCTGGACTTAAATGCATTGTAGACTTCATGCATGAGATCACATGATCTGTCTGGAAGATTTGATTTGCCTACGATATTTACGTATATCTGCAGTGTATTTATATATCTTTTATTGAATCAAATTTAAAATATTTTATATTTATGAACATTTGGACAGGATAATAATTTGCATCATATAATTGTGTAACATATAATATTACAACCTCGATACAAAATAATTAAAAAATTATAAAACTGATCAACAAAACAACACAGACATCCGATATTCATTCTGTGAAACACAGAAAAAATTATATTATAAGTCTAGTTTATTACGTCAGTCATGGTTTCATCCAATCATAAACACTCATTTCATTATTATCTTATAAATTATTTTTTAACTAATAATCTTTATTTATTTTTTATATCATTTAAAAAATATATTTTTAAAAAATTAGATTAATGATATAAATAATTAATAGATAAAATAAATAGTTTTCATTAATTAGAAAATGCGACCAACCTGATATAATTTTAGAAACACAGACAATGAAATCAAAAAAGGCTTCACGTGTCTGCATTTAAGACCAGTCCCCTAAGACACTTGCAAATTGATATCTTGCCCTTGAAAAATAGACACCAAATAATTATAATTAAAAAATTATTATCAATGTCTTGTCGTGAATTATTTAAAAATATTTAATCCCATATTGTTACTTAATGTACATTTTTGGTTGCGACTTTAAAAATCTATATCGATATGTGTATAACCGTAAAGAATTAAAACATATTTTAATAGCAAAAATAGATATTGATATGCTATAAACCATATCGATATCTAGTTATTAAAATAATTGGTTTGAGTACCAAAACACTTAAAAATATAGAGATTAAAACTTAACCATATTCTAATAGTCGATATTTTGGTCTGCAGTTTACTTGGGAAAGGGGAGGTTTACGACAAAGATTGAATAGAGGTCTGTGTAATAGTCGATGGTATGAAATGTTTCCGTCATCAGAGATTGTACATTTACCTCAGATTGATTCTGATCATAGACCACTTCTTTTATCTACGGATATCGGAGCTAATACTCAGGGAAGCCGACCTTATCGGTTTATTGCATTTTGGAATGAACACCCCGATTTTCAGTGACTAATACAAGAATCTTGGAAGCATGGTACTCTTGTTTTTTATAATCTTTCTTCTTTCCAGAACATTAGTCGAAAGTGGAATAAGGAGGTCTTTGGGCACATTGGGCAACGAAAAGCTAGACTCTTGGCACGTATTCGTGGGATTGAATTTGCTAGAGACCATTCTCGATCACCTTTCTTAAGAGATTTAGAGGTTGCGTTAAAAAAAGAATTAAATGAAGTACTGAAACAGGAAGAAAGCTTGTGGTTCCAAAAGTCGCGAAGTCAGTGGATTCAACAGGGAGATCGTAATACAAAGTTTTTTCACTTGTCGACTCTTGCTCGCCGAAGGTGTAATACGATCCGTAGTCTAAGACTTGATGATGGTAATTGGTGTGTTGATGCGGACACGTTGAAAGACCATGAAGTCCAATATTTTCAGTAGCTTTTCACGTCTGAATCCCGACAGACAACCCATGAGGTTTTTTCGAGATGGTTTTCACCGTAGTTCAGAAGAGTCCATGCAACATTTATTGAGACCTGTTATCATGGATGAGGTACATCGTGTTGTTTTTCATATGGAGCCCCTTAAAGCACCGGGTGTGGATGACTTCCAAGTTGATTTCTTTCAGAAGCACTGGGATACGGTGGGGAATGAGGTGTTTCGCTTTGTGCATGATTTTTTTACTTATGGTGATATGGTTAATTCGGTTAATCAGACTCTTCTCATTTTGATTCTGAAAGTGACTAATCCTGAGACTATCAAGCAATTTAGACCGATTAGTTTTTGTACTGTTATGTATAAAGTGGTGACTAAGGTTCTTGTTGACAAGTTAAAATCGTTCTTACCAGATTGGGTGGCTCAGACACAGGCTAGTTTTGTTCCAGGACGTCATATAACTGATAATATCATTCTTGCACAGGAAGTGATCCATACTATGAGTGGGAAGAAAGATATGAAGCCATGGATGGCCATTAAGGTGGACTTAGAGAAAGCCTATGTCAGTCTTGAGTGGAGTTTTATAGAGGAAACCTTGAATGAATTGAGACTTCTGAGGCAATTTATTGGGTGGATTATGAAATGTGTCTCCTCTGTGACTACTGAGATTGTATGGAATAGAGAGGTGACTAACAGTTTCACGCCTTCACGAGGTATTAGATAGGGTGACACGCTTTAGCCGTATCTATTTATTTTCTGTATGGAACATCTCTCGCATGTAATTGAGTGAAAAGTTGGTAGTGGAGAATGGAAAAGTATTCATTTATCAAGGAACGGGCTTAGTATTTCTCACTTGTTCTTTGCTGATGATTTGGTGTTGTTCGCGGAGTCCGCTACTTGCCAAATTGCGGTGATTGGTGATATACTGAGTAGCTTTTGTGCATCATCGGGTTATCGGATTAGCATTAACAAGACACAAATATTCTTCTCTAGAAACTGTGCACATGATCGCAAGTTGGCTATTGCTTCTAGCCGTGGATTTGAAATTGTTGAGGATTTAGGTATGTACCTTGGTGTTCCACTCTTACATCAGTTGTTACGCGCGATACTTATCATTATTTGTTAGAGAGAATTGAACGTAGGTTGTCAGGATGGGCGACACATGCTTTATCTCTTGCTGGTCATATTACTCTGGCGAGGGCGATATTACAAGCCATTCCTACATGTCATGCAAACAGCATGGCTTCCGAAAGGTATTTGTGATGATATGGAAAAGATAATTTGTAGATTTATATGGGGATCGACGAATGATTCTTCGGATATAGCTCTTGTTAGATAGGATACGGTGACGTCGCCTTACGAGAGTGGTGGGTTAGGATTGCATTAGATGGATCGGCACAATTCCGCTCTTCTTATGAAAGTGGGTTTTTAGTTAGCACGTGATGAAGATAAGCTATGGGTACGAGTTTTGAAAGCCAAGTATAAGTGGGAAAGGGATATTCCAATATCCATTTATCGGCCTCGCTGTTCTAGGTTATGGCAGGGTATTAGTCATGTTTGGGAAGAGGTCAGGCGTGGTATTTGTTGGCAGATCAGGGATGGTTGGCGTACGGATTTTTGGTGGGATATTTGGTTAGATTTACCGGAGCCTTTAGCCGTGTATTGTTCTACGATGACTATTCCTTGTTCGTTACCAGTCGCAGCCATGGTTGGGCCGGATGGTAATTGGGATGTTGAAAGGTTGAGGCAACTGCTTCCGAATGATGTAATGCTAAAGATCAAGGCGATGGTTCCTCCACATGAGGTTTTGGGTCGTGATCGTCCAGGATGGCGTTGGGAAGTTAATCGTATGTTTTCGATCACATCGGCATATAATGCTCTTAGTACAAATGATATGCATAATGGGTCGAGTTTGTGGAAGATTATATGGGGTCTTCAAGTGCCGCAACGTATCCGAACTTTCTTATGGTTGGCTTACCATGAACGATTGCTCACTAATGACGAGAGATGTTGTCGACATTTGGTTTCTTTGAGCACTTGTATGATTTGTTTTCATGGGAATGAAGACTTGGATCATGTCTTCCGTAAATGTGGTCGAGCAAAACAGACTTGGACTCGACTGATGCATTCTCGTAGTCAACAATGGTTCTTTGGTATGACATTTGACCAGTGGTTCGAAATGAATATATGTGGGAATGGTCATGCGCAGGTGTTGGGAGAGCATTGACCTATTCTTTTTATCATAACCTGCTGGACTCTTTGGAAAAATCGGTGCCATTTCATCTTTAATGAAGGTAGGGAGTTGATTCGAGACGTGATTGGTTATTGTAGGAACTTGTGGGTTGATGAGTGCGAGGCCAATTTTAGGAGTAAGTCACGGGTTTCCAAACCGAGAATGCGGTGACAACGTCCGATGGAGGATTGGGTGAAAGTAAATGTTGATGGAGCTGTGGGAGGTGTCAGCAATATGGCTGCTAATGGTGTTGTCATCCGTGATCATGAAGGTAATTGGCGATATGGGTTTGCGAGAAGTTTAGGCTCATGTCCGGTATTGATTGCTGAACTTTAGGCTACTCATGATGGATTAGCTCAAGCATGGAGGTTAGGTTATCGTCATGTGGAACTTGAAATGGACAATTTTACAGTGGCACAAGTCCTTGAAAGTACGTCGAAGGCTTTATCGGATAATGCTCTTGTGCTTAAGATAAAGGAACTTCTTCGTAAGGATTGGAGGGTGCGGATTATCCATGTATGTAGGGATGCGAATTTGATTGCGGATGGTTTGGCTCGGTTAGTTTGAGGCATGACAGTGGGAGAATTCTTTTATGATCATATTCCGGTAGAGGTTCTACCTCTAGTTATGACTGATCAAGTTCTGTCTTGATGTTTGTTTTGTCATGGTTTATGTTTATTAAGTGATGTAACTATTACCACGAGTACTCTTTTCCTTCATTTAGGTTTAAGTAAGTTTTTAATGAGGCTTGTGGTAATAGTCCCTTTTCAATAAAAAAATAATGAATTTAAAACTCCTTAAATTCAAATACTTATTTATAAGTAAATTTAAATATCTTAAAAATTATTTAAAAATTATTTATTTACAATTTAGTCTTATTATATTAAAAACAAATGTAGGTTTAACAAATACATTTCCTTTATTCATCTTGGGATTGAGCATTCTTATTGGACGTTAATTATTAAAAAAATAAAGAAAATAGCTTGAAAGTTTGATGTATGTGTCGTTTCGAAAAAATTATTCTATAAATCTTTTCTAACACGTCATTCACAATTCTGTCTATTAAATTTCAACTACTTAATTTTTTTTATTTTTTTCATGTTATTTTTTTAATGATGACTCTTGATTTTTTAAGTCATATAAATAAGGAGTATTGTGGTTACAAAGAAGTTGATTATAAATGAATTAATGACATAGAAAAATAAATAAGTTGTTGAATTTTAGTGGACGGGATCACAGATGACGTTGTGTAAAGGATCCACAAAATAATTTTTCTGTTATAAATACATCATCCATGACCCTACCCAATTAAATAAAACCATACCATCTTTATTTTTTATATAATATTTTCTTATAAATTAAAATTTACTAATTATCATCTTCTTCTCATACTTCATATATTAATTCTAATATATTAATTAATAACAAACCTTACAATAATAAAAAAAAATAAAAAGCTTAACCCGCAAATCAAAATAAATAAAAATAAAATAATTAATTCTAATCTATTAAAAAACTAGAAGTAACATATTCATTTTAACAATGGATAAATTAATTAGAAAACTCTTAATCTAAAACTTGAAATAATTACTAACTAAAATTTTACTTACCCAATTTTTTTATAAAATTAAGAGAAAATTATATTATCAAGTGTTTCATTTAAACTCTTCTAAAAAAAGATACACTTAATAGTATTTATCACTTACAAAGTTATTATTTATAGGAAATCACTATTATATATATATTTTTGTTTAATAGATGAAAGAAAAATTATCATATGCCTCGTTAAAAAACCTCCCTAAACCTAAATGTAGGAAAAAGAGAGCATATGATAATTTGAATAGAATAACAAATTGTTCTCCAACAAGATCTACTCAAGACAAATAAACAAAAACAACAAAGAAACATACCTACAACATAAACACATAAAACTTCAATAAAACATGGAAATCAACCAATACCACTAGCTGTTGTAGATTGATGAGCCTCACGTTAAACAATTTCTTGTACCCAAACTGGAGCAACATTCATTAACAAGACTCCTGGTGGTTGACCACGCAAGGTAGTAGTAAGAATATCAGCTACTTCATTGGCAGATTAACCAATATGCCGTATTACCACATTCCAATCCCATCGAATCATCTCTTGAATAACTGAAATTAAAGCATTATAGTGGTTACAGTAGTATCTGTTCTAAAAGATAATCTCAACCATTTGAGATTGATCATTCAATCACTTTGTTGCAATTACTGATGTTCGAAACCGTAACCTCTAAGAACAACAACCGTTCCGTTAACCACTTAGGCTAAAAAGCTCGTGCACACTATTATATTTTTTTCCTATAAATTTTAGCTAACAATTTTCATAAGTTAAGACTACACATGTGCAATAAAATCTTTGTCATACTTATTATTACGTTTATCTAGCCTACCTACCTACTTCAATTAAAATCTAATAAAACAATTAAAACATTGGTAGTTAATTTCCTTTTAATAACAATGGGTCATGGGATGCAAAGCCTCACAAAAAAGTAAGTCAATCGTTTAATTCTTCAATAAATTGGACTTGAAATTAATTTTAAGTCGAACCTGTTTTATAATTAATATCATTATCCAAACAATAATAATATGTCTTGTTAAATGCGACAATCAAATAGTTTGAGTTTCAAAATAAACTAAATCATCGTATTTAAATTATATTAAATCTTAAATTAAATTAATCGATCGAAATTAAATTTAACGTTGTAGACATTATGAATTCCAGCTACATATAAAATATTATAATTCTTTTATTTTCCCAATACAACAGTAATATTTCAATCCAGCAAAGCTAGGCTATTCTGAAATCAAACATATAATCTGCCACAGTAATGTGAATTTATACATTGAATTAGTTCTACAATTAAAGGGGTGACCCGTCCCGATGAAGCCATTACAACAAAGAACTTCCCCTCTAGAAATAATTAACATTTCCATCTAAGGCCAAATCACAAAGTTGGCACTCTTTGCCTTCATCAAAAAGCCATTCCTCAAGCAATGAAAGCCGGGTTTGGGCATTAAGATTTGGCTGCCTCTCATCTTGTGAAAGGCTTGCCTCTGGTGACAGAGATTTTGAGATGTTAGAAGTGGAAGAATCTAAAGATTCAAACCCTAAAACTGATTGAAAAAACTCAATCGTTTCCTCGCTGCTTTTGTCTTCTTTCATTGGATAAGTCCCTTCTTCAGTAGAATCTGCAGAATCAGCCATTTTCATGGGACTTCTCACCCACCCTTTCAACAATTTAGCTATGTTTTCAGTGCTTGAAGCATATCCACTTGGTTTTGCATACGTTGAGTGGCCGTGGAAGGGATCAAATTCAGTTAAACCACATGGTTTCTCCGGGGATAATGCATCAGATAAAGCTTTTTTAGCCATGTGGATATCAGTCTGCAGCTTACTCTCCCATTGACCTCTAGAAATCTGGCTTGACGATGATGAAAACCCATCTCTAGAATAACCTTCATTGACTTGGAGTTTCTTCAGCTTCTTCTTCAAATGAGTGTTCCAGTAGTTTTTAATGTCATTGTCTGTTCTTTCAGGAAGGTAAGATGATATTGCAGCCCATCTGCAACAACATTAAATGTCCCACATTTATTACACTCCTATGCCCAAACCAACTTATTCAAGACTAGTTGATCATCATATACAACTAAGAAGAAAGAAAAGCTTACCTGTTGCCCAAAAGAGCATGAAGGTGGATTATCATTTTCTCTTCATTTTCTGTGAAGTTACCTCTTTTAATCCCAGGCCTCAAGTAATTTGTCCATCTAAGTCTGCAACTCTTGCTACATCTAAGCAACCCTGGAAAAGCACGATTGCATTTCATTTAAGAACAAATACCAAACCAAAATAACCCAGAACAGAACAAGAACCGGTTGTGTTAAAATGTAGCAGAAATGGGAGTCGGGAGAAACCTGTTTTGGTAGGAACCGCCCTCCAATTCCCAGGACCATGTTCTTGAATATAAGACACCAAGATGATATCTTCTTCGGGAGTCCATGACCCTTTCTTAACACCAACTTTGTCACAACAAGGTTGTCTTCCCATGATCAGCTTGTTTTTTCTTTAGGTTACGAACTTGGGGGAATTTAACTTTAAGACAAAGGATGAAGTTGATGTTGCAGGCGTTACATATATAGAAATGAGAGTGTAAGACAGAGAGGATGGCGACTAAAAATGTGGAAAAAGGGTGGCCCTGCACTGCTGCCATGTTCCATCTCCCACTCCAAAGAGTCAAAAAGATGACAGCAGTTGCATTAAACTCGAGGAGAGAGAGGGGGAGGGTGGATTTAAATAGCTATCTATCACAGCTCGATTGTCGATGTTACGATCCTTCAGTTTTTTATTTATGTGTACGATTAATATTGATGACAATCAATGGACAGTGGCAAAGAAATAAACTGTATTTAAGAGTGTTTAAATGAATTAATCTGTCATTTTATGCTTATATTTAATTATAAATTCATAAAATTTAAAGGGATCAATGAGGCTTAGGCTCTGCCGATCCCTTAACTATGTGATTAGTAATGAATAGGGTAGATATATAATTCGTCGTGGTTACTATACTTGGCTTTTACACCTGGATGATTTATGAACGCAGCTGTGGGTTGTTCCCCTTCAGCATGTGCAAAGGGATTGAAAATGTGCGAGGTATATATATATGAGATTTTCTATTCAAAGAAATCTCTATTTAAACGGATCATGGAATATTGATAATCTTTAGATTTGAGGAAGGAAAATAAATTTTAGGGGAGAAAATTTAGAAGTGAGTAGTTTAGAGCGATCCATAAAAAAAATGAGAGAAAAGAGTATTTTGAGTATATTCAGATTAAAAATGAGAAAAAAATATTTCACTTGAAATAAATAATCTTTGTTTTTTTTTTTATCAAATTTTAATGCTTATTTGAACCTATATATTCTTTCTTTTATAATCGTGAGTCATAATCTATACTACATGCCTTAAAAAGACCATTTTAATTATATACGAGTATCGGAACAAAAAGAATTTATTTATAATATACATCTCGCTTATTATGGGTAATTTTTCTTCAAAGATTTTCAGACTTTTAATGCCTAATTAAAATCAAAAAAGAAAGAACGATTTAAAATGGTAAGTTAGTGAGATAATAAGTGTCACTTAAATGAAATAAAATTAGGTATATAAAAAATATTTCTCTCAGAAATGTAATAATTTGGTAGGAGTCACATTTGGGTTGATCTTAGCTAATTTGGATTAAAGATCATGTTGCACTTGATACTTGGAGGCCTAATTTTAGTTTTGTTTTCTCATGTTTACCATTACTTATCTGTGGAAATGTATGTTTTAATATAATAATTAAAAATTAGTTTTAGACTAATTTAAAAATAATTCAAAAATGGTTTTAAGTTCAAACAATTTGAAAATAAGTCCGAGTTTTAAAGAGTTTTGAAAGTGTTCAAAATGTTTTTAAGTGGCCAAACTATTGAAAATAACTTAGACGTTTCGATACACCTCTTGGGTGTTTCGATACAACTGGAGTTTTAAAGGCAAAAACATACAGGCATTTCGATATGATCTTGAATCGTTTCGATACGTTTTAAAACTGTGATTTTTTGTTTCGAAATAGGAAACACGATTATCGAAACAGACGTTTCGATACAGGCTTTAGGTGTTTCGATACACCCTTTAACGACTTTACAAAAAACCCAACGACTTTATGAAAATCCTCAACGGCTAAAAGTTGTATCAAAACATACATGAGCTGTTTCAATACAGGGAACAAAACGTGTCGATACGCCTACAAGATATTTCGATACAGGTTCTTAAATGCAAGCTCAACGAATTTTTCCCAAAGAGGTCGTATCGAAATAGCTCTCACGTGTTTCGATACGCTTGACACTAGAAGAGAAAATTGGTATGGAAATCAGCTCTAAACAGCTCCAATTCAATCCCAACGGTCACCAACGGCTACAAACTTAATTGGGACAATAAAAGAGACCTCCAAGCACCAAGAGAAGACTAATGTTTCTATTGTAACAACAATATGATCTTAGAATTTTCTTAGTGCTTAATTTCTTATTCTTTCGGAAGACAAACACTTGTGAGCTTAATTGTCATTATATACTCAAGTGTATTAGGAATTGAGTGAGTGCTTAAGAGTGCAAATATTAACCTCGTTAGAAGGATTCATTGTTTGCTCTGTTTTCTTGTTTGAGAGTATTCCCAAAGTTCGGGTTGTGAACTTTGGATGCTAGATTCGGGAATTGAATCTAGGTTGTAAGGTTGCCCCTTTGTACTTAAAAGGAAGAAATTCAATAGTGAATTTGAGAAATCCGGGAAGCTAAGGTAGTGGATGTAGGATTTGATTAGAAATCTGAATCACTCTAAATTCTTGTGTCAAATTTTTCTATCTTTTTTCTTCCATAAAATTCCACTCAAATAACCCATTCTCTATAGTTTGGTAACTAAATAGGTTGCGCAACGAGCCTAACATTATTACATTGTTTTATTTTCTCAAAATTTAATAAATAATATTCTGAGTATTTTACTTATTATTTCAACACACATTTTATAGAATATCAATTATATACATGTAAAACAAAGAATTTCATGGGTATTACTATAATGTACAAAAGTATGATGAGGAAAGGATACAATCTCGAGTATCAGCAAACAAAAGTTGCAAGAAAGTGACAAAAATAGTTCTGAGACAAAAAAAAAACATGAACCATCTTTTGTGACAAAGTTGCGACAAGATTAATCCGTTAAAGAAAGACATCAAGATTTATATGATATTGTGAGATATGAATGCTTCATTTTAAAACTAGATAAATGTTAAAGTGAACAAAGATGATAGTCACAAAGAACATTAGAGAAGAATATGTTTGTAACACCCTAATTTTAGCCCCAAATCAAAACCCTAATTTTATAAAAATCCTAATTCAAAACTCTAATATTTGGGCATTTTCTGGTCTAACCTATTTTGAATTTCAGTGGCTATTTTATAATTTCAGAAAATATGAGAGATATTTTTGAAAATTTCAATAAGTTCAGACCCTTATTGGGTAATTTAACCATTTTTTATCTGAATTCAACTCTCTTCCTTTTTCCGTTTTGGTTTGTATTTTGGTCTTAATGCCTCTCTTTATTTTCTCATAATGGTTTTACTCATTCTTTCTTGTTTTCATTTCAAACCGAAAAAATTATTATGTTTTCCATTCAGATCTCTCTATGATTCAACTTGTGGTGTGTGTTGATAGGTATGTGCATCTCTTTTTCTTATTTTCTGGTTTTTGTTTACGTATGTCGTGAGGGGGGAATTGTTTTGGATTTGAGTTGAAAATGGAAGATTGAAGGTTGTTTGAGTGTTTTTTGAATTGGGGTAAGTGGTTTTTCGAATATGGAAGGATGAAGTATGAAAATCGAAGTGTGTGTATGTGTATGGTGTTTTGTACCGTTTCTGGAAATCTGAGAAATTATGGAATTTCTAGATTTTCTCGGAAAATCTAGGTTTCAACCCGACACCACCCGTTGACCAACTCGACCCGACCCATTGACTTTTTGTTGACGTCATTGTTGGAATTGAGGACGTTAATGTTGACTTCTAATGATGTCAGCGTTGACCTTGTTGATATCAACGTTCATTTTCTGCTAACGTCAATGTTGACTTTTTGTTGACATCAAGATTGACTAAAATTGACGCCAGTGTTGGTCAACGTTGACGTCAATGTCACATGTCAGAAGTGTGCGTTTAGTGTAAGTGGACACATCGAAAGTAATAAGTGATAAGTATTTTATCGAGTTATCGTCTCCTCAGGGATCGGTATACTTAATATGCTTTCTTCACCTTCTTGTTCTGTAGAAAAGTAAAGAACACAAGTGAGTTGATTTGATTTATCTAAACTAAAATACTAAATAAAAATAAAGAATTGAAATAATAGAGAGAGATGGCTTAGGATCCAGTTGCATCGTATTGTGGATTTGATTGACTTGTCTCTGTCCAATGCAATCGTATATCACTGCCTCGGCAGCACTGCAGTTTACTGCCTTGGCAACGACAATACTGTCTGCCGCGGCAATCCTTTGCTCGTGGGTAGACTTTATCAAAGTTCGGCAAAGTGTCCTTGGGTGACTCCGCTTATCCCTAAGTCAGAGTGCTGTTGATGACTAGTCCTTGATGATACCTCCCGGCGTGAACCAATTATACTCACCAACCAATCTCACACTTCTTTTAGCCGTTGAAACTATTAACCTATCCCTAGGCCGAGTTAGTATTTCGCGATTGAAACACCGTACTTACCCCTTTCGTGAATCTAACTCTCCCGAGCTTAGATAAATGGATGATTCACAATATCCTCTCCTGAGCTCAATTGTGAAAACAAGGAATAACAAAGGATAAGCAAACCTTGATAACTTTATTGCATTGAATCAAAGACAAAGTACAATCTCCTCTCACAAATACTCGACAACCTTTACCTAATCCCTAAGAAGGTTTAGAACATAATGGAGGAGAGGAAAACAAGAATAGAAATCGGCTCTCTCCCTAGGTATTCCGTGTATTGTACATTGGGTGGCTAGGTCCTTATATAGGCTAGACCTAGGGCAAACCTTTCCTAAGTAGAATACAACTTGGAGTAGGGAACAAGTCAAGTACATAATAATAAAAAATATTTCCAAGTTTGATTCGGCTAAGGGGTTTTCCCGTGTGGTCTTCCTTTGGGCTTTTCCTTGTGCTAGCCAGCTCCGATCCATGGGTTTCAAGTCCAGAAATGTTCCTTGGATTTTTATCTTTCCATCGCCTATAGTCTTGCTTCCTGTCTTTCTGCTGCTGCCTCGGCATCAGATCCTGCCTCGGCCTTGTCACTGCCGCGGCACTGGTTCTCCTGCACAGATATGAAAACGCAGTAAAACATGCCTTTTTCTGTAAATATTATCTATATGAGTATAACTTCTAAATATATCACATTAAGCACATGCATTGGTCCGAGTGGGTGTATATTTGGTGATGAATGCCCATAAAAGGAGTAAAAAGTGATAGTTTGTTAAGCACTTATCACACCCCCAAACTCGAACTATTGCTTGTCCTCAAGCAATGCAAACCATCAATTTGCCGAACTATACTCTCTCTTGGTCTTACATTTCCATCTATTCTCCCCACCATAACTAGGCCTATTCTTAAGCCTTAACCATTCGGTTACCCAAGGGTTTACCTAGAAACAAACTATAAGAATTTTGAGTGTGTGCATTTTTGTGGACAAGTTGATTAAAGGCTTTTTTAGATAAACTCTAAGTTCAAGACAAATAGACATTGGTTAAGTGTTCTCTTCTTTTCAAACACCAAATCTTGAGCCAATTTCGGGCACCTCAAAGACTTGTGTTTTTCTTTTCACTAAATTCCTTATTTCTTTTTAATATTCATTAACACATACTAGAGCCAATTTCGGGCACCTCTAGCATGAAGAAGAGACTTTCTAGAGCCAGTGATAGGCACCTCTAGTTGCTTTTCCAAAGATCTAAGTCTTTATCACCTAAGTTTATTAAAAGAATTCCTATAATCCAACAAGTCCCAAAAGTGTTTAAAGTTCTTCCTATAGTAAGTTTCTAAGTTTTCATCCTTAAGCATCCTAAGGTTAAGCCCTCTTAACAGAACCCAAACATGGTAAGGAGAAAGATTTCTATAGCCTTAAAGAATAAACTAAGGCAATACTGATGATAAACAGTGCAAAAATGTAGGCAGTTAATTCAAGTAAGGCGGGGAGCATAAAAATTTTAAAAAAATCACTGAAAACCTCCCTTTTTGGCAATGGCAAGGCCGCGACAGTAGGTTGCTGCCTTGGCAGTGAATCTGCACCCCCAAACTCAAACCAAGCATTGTCCTCAATGCTTTATATTTGAATAAGTAAGCGGCAAAAAAAATATGAATATAAGAAGCAACAAATAAAACAGTAAAAGCAATTAATATTGAATTAAGGACAAAGAAATTTAAAGCGACTCCGAAGAGCTGTTTGTAACAATTTTTCTCCTCGGCCTTGCTACCGAATGCTTTGTCCTTGGTGAAGGCGATGGTTGTGCCTTTGCTTGTCGGGGCGGTTGGACTCGTATGGGCGGTGTTCGTTGTATTGGGGCCTCTACCTCCTCTCCTTCTTCTACATCAGCCATCTCTTCGGTGAGCATTACGTTCGTTCCTCCTCCCATTGCTGTTGCTCCTCCGGTGTGGTGTGTACTTGGGCCGACGGTAGTGGAGCTTTGGTTCACATAGGCATTTATCTCGGCTGATAGACTGGCCATGATAATTGGTGATCTGGGTGGGGTGCTGAAAACGACCCTTCGCTTGGATGGCCTTTTGCTGACAGACGAGGCCGCGGAAGAATCTGCTGCCCTAGATGGGCCAATAGCCTGGTATTGGGGCTGAGGGTCCGTACGGAAAAACGGCCTTGGTCCTCCCGGGGCTGGTGTAGTCTCGGTGTAAGGGGCGGTTATAACGAACATGTTGCTGGGAAACTCCGGAAATTGTACTCCTTGGTCCGGGAAGGTGTGCAGCATCATCTGGGCTAGAGTGCCATTAAAATCCCTTTGGTACTCCATGTACCTTTATTGTCGGAGATCCATTGCTTCCATCCGTTGCAAGATCTCCTGGTACGGGTCTGTTGCAGCAGAGGTGTGGGCACTACCAGGCATGTCTTCCGTGTACTAGGCCCCGACAGTAGTATCGACAGTGAATTGCTGCGACGTTGCTTGGACAGGCTCTGCTTGTGTGATCTGCATGACTTTGTGATAGAAGTCCCTAGTCCATCCTCGTCGTGGGGGCGCGTATTCGTCCGTCTCTTCGATGGGCACACCTGCGGCAACACATAAACCCGTGATCAAACAAGGGAAATACAATGGTCCCTTATCTTTCTTACCGCACTCGTGAATTTCCCGAAGGATGATCTCTCCAACGTTGATGGTTCTCTTGTTGATGATGGATTGGATCAACACTAATCTTTTGCGATCTACCGTGCTATTGTGTGATGTGGGGATGAGCCGTCGTTTGACAAAGGTGTTCCACATCTTGGCCTCGGGTTTTAGACTTTGTCTTGTTACGGATCCTCGATGGGTACCGATTTCCCATGGGGTGTTCGCGTAACAAAGATCATCTTTGATGAGCTCGTAGTCCTCGACAATGACGTCCTCCATGAATTCGGCGTGGATGTCACTGTCAGGGGTGAGGCCGTAGAAATTATTGATTGTCTCGGCATTGAGCTGGACTGGCCTGCCGCGACAATGAACGAAGAGGGAGTCTTTGCTGGGCCCGTGCGCGTAGAACTCCCGGAAGATCGTGGTATTCGCCTGGGCAGGTTGGAGACAGAAAATTTCCCAGTTTTGGTACTTAATTCTGTCGAAGAGGTAGTGCTCAATACCGTATTTTTTTCATCCGCATGCTGAAAACCTTGCTCTTCCCATAGTTGCCGAGCGATGAAAGATCGGTTGAAGCGATCTTCAACGTTGGCGGGGGCGAATCGCTTGTATGTTGCCATCAAGATTGAGAGATGTGATTTCTTGGAGTTTTTCTTGAAAAAAATCTGGAGTTTAGCGAAGATTAGTAGGCAGAGAGTAATGTGAGAGAGAGATTGTTATGAATACTAAAGAAAACAAGAAAGCAAGAGTGAATAGTTCAAGAGGAAGGAGTTTCTTATATAGGCCTCGGCCTTGTGACCGTTGAAGCCACTAGCCGTTTTGTAATCGTTTCCTTTTTCTGCCGCGGCAGGAATCTCGGCAGACTAGCCGTTACACTGTTCTGCCCGTTGGGACTGCTGCGGCCCTGACACTGTTTTATTGCCTTGGCAGAGTTCCTGCTGTGAACTATTTCTCCTTTATTCTTGCTTATTATTCCTAAACACACAAAAGAAAAAGTACTTAAAGCAAAAATAATTAGAAAAAATAAAAATAAACTAACTAATCCTAATATATTAATAAAGAGAAGGGAGTAGATCATGTTACTGGTGGAGAGCATGCAAATGCATCTCCCAAAATTATTCTCTCCCTTAGGCCCAAATTGTGAATCGGTTGTGGGCCACTCATTTTTGCTGTATGTTCATCCACATTGGGTTTAATCTTCTTGCCGAATATCCTACCGAGCAGACTGCCAAGGCAGAATACTTTAGTGTCTACTGTGTGGATGGCCTTGCACTCCTCTGGATCATCATATTTTTTTAAGTTGTGGAATGCATTGAGTTTGACTTGTTGGTCATTGACCCGCATTGTCAACTCTCCTTTTTCCACGTCAATTAGAGTACGTCTAGTTGCAAGGAAAGGTCTCCCAAGGATGATCGGTGCATTGTCATCTGTTTCACAATCAAGGACAAGGAAGTCAGCAGGAAAAATAAACTTATCTACTTTTACCAGTGTGTCCTCGATTTTGCCTTCAGGTTGCACATAGGATCGATCCGCTAGTTGGAGCATCATTATTGTAGGCTTCGCCCTTCCAATTCCAAGCTTTTTTAAGACTGATTTGGGCATGAGATTTATGCTTGCTCCAAGGTCGCATAGGGCCTTACCTTCATAATCCTTACCTATCGCACAAGGTATAGTAAAGCAACCAGGATCTTTTAACTTTGGTGGCATGCGGTTATGCAGCATTTCCAGTCCCCGGCAACGGCGCCAAAAACTTGTCGCGTGTCAAAAGTGCGCGTTTAGTGCAAGTAGACAAATCGAAAGTAATAAGTGATAAGTATTTTATCGAGTTATCGTCTCCTCAGGGACCAGTATAATTAATATGCTTTCTTCACCTTCTTGTTCTGTAGAAAAGTAAAGAACACAAGTGAGTTGATTTGATTTATCTAAACTAAAATACTAAATAAAAATAAAGAATTGAAATAATAGAGAGAGATGGGTTAGGATCCAGTTGCGTCGTATTGTGGATTTGATTGACTTGTCTTTGTCCAATGCAATCGTATATCACTGCCTTGGCAGCACTGCAATTTATTGCCTTGGCAACGACAATATTGTCTGCTGCGGCAATCCCTTGCTCGTGGGAAGACTTTACCAAAGTTCGGCAAAGTGTCCTTGGGTGACTCCGCTTATCCCTAAGTCAGAGTACTGTTGATGACTAATCCTTGATGATACCTCCCGGCGTGAACCAATTATACTCACCAACCAATCTCACACTTCTTTTAGCCGCTGAAACTCTTAACCTATCCCTAGGCCGAGTTAGTATTTCGCGATTGAAACACCGTACTTACCCCTTTCGTGAATCTAACTCTCCCGAGCTTAGATAAATGGATGATTCACAATATCCTCTCCCGAGCTCAATTGTGAAAACAAGGAATAACAAAGGATAAGCAAACCTTGATAACTTTATTGCATTGAATCAAAGACAAAGTACAATCTCCTCTCACAAATACTCGACAACCTTCACCTAATCCCTAAGAAGGTTTAGAACATAATGAAGGGGAAGAAAACAAGAATAGAAATCGGCTCTCTCCCTAGGTATTCCGTGTATTGTACATTGGGTGGCTAGGTCCTTATATAGGCTAGACCTAGGGCAAACCTTTCCTAAGTAGAATATAACTTGGAGTAGGGAACAATTCAAGTACATAATAATAAAAAATATTTCCAAGTTTGATTCGGCTAAGGGGTTTTCCCGCGTGGTCTTCCTTTGGGCTTTTCCTTGTGCTAGCCAGCTCCGATCCATGGGCTTCAAGTTCAGACACGTTCCTTGGATTTTTATCTTTCCATCGCCTATAGTCTTGCTTCCTGTCTTTCTGCTGTTGCCTCGGCATCAGGTCCTGCCTCGGCCTTGTCGCTGCCGCGGCACTGGTTCTCTTGCACAGATATGAAAACGCAGTAAAACATGCATTTTTCTGTAAATATTATCTATATGAGTATAACTTCTAAATATATCACATTAAGCACATGCATTGGTCCGAGTGGGTGTATATTTGGTGATGAAAGCCCATAAAAGGAGTGAAAAGTGATAGTGTGTTAAGCACTTATTACAGTCAACATTGACTTTTTTGACCTAAACCCATTCTATGTTTTTTGATGTCTTGAGTTCGATGGTGTTGTCCGTTTTTTGAAATTCAAATACGAAGTGCTATTTTGAAACTTTTTAGTACGAATGTTTAATCGGAAGGTTACCTTTAATGGAATCTAAAATTGATTTATTATTTGGTTCAGGTGATGTCAATTCGGATATATAATTTCTTCGTCTTCCTCTTCTTGGATAACCTCCTGTTTCTCAGGCTTCGAGACCCGCATATAAGTTTTAAGAGTTATTTATTCATTGATAATACTAGTATAGTGGCATAGTAGTGATACGTAATTGTTAATCGTAGGTTCCGCATCTACTCGAGCTAGTGCTAGGACTGAGCACGGTAGACATCATTCTTTGTTATGTTAGCTGCCTAAGGTGTGTGTCTCCCGAAATTATTTATATACTTCTGTGTGCAAAATCTGTTTGATTATATGTATCTTTGTTGTCTCGTTGGACTCTGTTTTTGAATAAAGTTATATTATGTCATGCTTTGTAATTTATATGTTTTTTTATATATCATAATTATAATTTATGAAAAACTCAGAAATATTATTATGTATGCCTCCTGTTAAATATTAAGTTATGTATTCATACTTAGATATCACATCATGACATTGTATTGGGTTGGGATATTCTGTTCGAGGAAGTTAAATTATATCACCTTTAGGCGAGTATCACTTTGTATCAGAGGCTCCACCTTCGGGTCGAGTTTCCACTTTGAATTAGTGACTCTACCTTTGGGTCGAGTTTTTATTTTAGATGGTGACGATGAAATTAAAGTGGTTCAGGGGAACCTACTCTTTAGATGGTGTTGGTGATGGGTTCATGATATTCAAACATTGTATCATGTGATCCTGACATTTTATGACATCTGTATTGTAACCCCCTCGACCCGGTCTAGACGTCACCTGACTCGAATGAGTTACACGGGGAATATCAAGGCTATTCCGGGGACTCGCCCCGATAAACAACCCTATATTTTTTCTTTTATCTTACCTAAATGCTTTAATTAGATCCTACATGTTCATACAAGGACTGAGTTCATTTGCAACGGAAAGAGATGCGAAATGAGTCCTAATTTAACCGAACAATTTTTAACCGAAAATTTAAGGTTCCCTAGATGCATACAAGACCCTATGAGCATAATCCACACTTCAAACAACATTCCTAGATGCAAAGTTACCTAATACCAAAGGCAAAACACTTATATCATAAGCATAATCCAACATCAATAAACATGGCAACACATAGTTCATAAAGTCTTAACAATTCTCATATAACTTAAAATCTTAATAAGTTCAATAATAAGGGTTCCAAAACAGAGTTCCAAACTCAATAATTCTCTAATCCATTGCTCTCAACTACTTAGGTTTAAAACATAAGAAAATGCATACTTGAGCTAAATAAAATACAAAAATAGGCACGATTGGCTCCTTTGCTTTCCGATTTCTTCCAACACTTACTTATCTGCATTGCAAGGGAAAAAGAGAGTGATTAAGCTTAAAGCTTAGTGAGGGCAATAAAACATTTAAAACAACACCTGCAATGCATCCCATAATTACTCAATTACAATAAAGGTAAAACATGTCATACTTTGTATAAAACAACATAATCATGTTATCAATGTCAAAAGCAAATCTAGCAACTGTTAACAAAATCATGGCTCACAAGCCAACATAAAGTACCGGTAAAATCCCTTTTAAAAGATATCTCATGCTTTCAAATCAAAACAAGTCCATCATGCTATTCACCTAGCAAAACCTAATTTGACATAACAGTTGCAATTTCAAATAGAAAACATAAATTATATCGAGGCTAGTGATCCGATTTGTACTACTCCAAATCGTTAGGATAAACAGGTAACCGCATGTTAGTACTATTCCCAGAGCATGCGCATGTTGATACTACTCTCAACATGAATTATCTCACCTTGGTGTCCGGTGACAGTACTACTCCCATCAAACCGGATGTGATAGTACTACTACCATCACATAGCATTAGACTAAAAGCTAAAATGCAACACACAAGGAATTTAAACACGTACGACTTTTGAATATTTATAGTGCACTCTAGACCCTATTGATCCATCAACTTATCCCATAACATTAATCACTTACTAGCCGATATGTATATCAAAAAACCAATGCTCAAACGAAAATTCAAAACTGAATTAAACACATGCTTCCCAATATTTCAAGTTTCGAAACATAAATTGATAAAATCACCTTTAAAACTCAATTTTCAAAGTAAAACCATGGGAGCATCAATTACGTAACAAAACCATTATAAAATAGCAACATGAGCATTAAATCATCATGCAATAAATATCTATGCAAAATAAACTTTAAGCATGACAAAGTTCATAGTAAAAACATAGAGTAATATGGGAACCCTTTTGCGAAAACTTAAACTTTACTTACTTACAAGTATAGGGAAGTTTTCACACCTTCCTTACACTATCAAACCTCTGTAAATTTAGTTTAAAACACTGCCGAAGCAGTCACTCTCATAAACCACTCATGTATCACCCCTAAAACCGGGTCGATATAATAATTCGAGAGGTTCGAGAGTTTAATTAAATTATAAATTAAATGGATCATGTGTAAATTGGATTACAAATATGGGTCTAAATTGAATTAAATGAGAAATTAGGAGGTTGCATGATAATTTTTAAAGATTCCCTAGATGACCCTCCCTAAACAACTAAGCTTAGTTAAAATAAATGGGGGCAAGATAGACATTCCACAATTTTAATGAGCATGTGGTTATCATCTTCCCCTTCCCCAAACCCCCATTTCGCGTTAGAAACCAAGAAAAGAAGAGAGAAAGAAAATTTGAGAGAAAAATTTGGGAAAAAATCAATTGTGGGTGTTAAGAGCTTTGCATGGAAAGGAAATTGGCTAAGGAACCACATTTGATTAGCTTGGTAAGTTTCTTTTTCCCTAACCGAAAATTTTAGGGTTTTGAAGTTTTGGGGTTTTGATTATTTCATGATATTTTCAAGATTAATTAGGTTGATAGAAGCCTATTTTAAAGATTATGTTTGTTTGGGTTTGGCTTTGAAAGCATGAACATTGAGTTAAAGAACTTGAATTTTGGGGATTTTATAAATGCCAAATGGGTGTTGATTAATTTGATATGTTGATGAAAAAGAGGATAAATTGATGTTGATTTTATGAGTGGGGTGCTGGAAATTTTAAGAATAAGATCAAATTAGGAATTGAAAGTATGAATTGAGAATTAACCGAAAATGCTTAGAAATGCTATTCCGAGTAGCCATCTTCGAAAAATTCCCTAGGCCACGTTTGGAGGAGATAGGATCTGAAATTTTGCAGTATGATACTCTTGTATATCTAGTTTAAGGGAAAATTTACGGAACCTCAATCCGAGTTCGGTAGAAAAAGTTATAAGCTTCTCCGTAGGGCTGTTCGAGCAGTCCCGAAAATTTCGGACAGATCTGATTCGAATGAATTCTGGTACTGATCGGGAAAGTATTAAAATGTAAGGTTAACTCATCCTTGTATAGGGTCCTCTTAGCTTTCTAACGATATAAAATAAGCTCGATTCGGACATGGGATCTAGGAGATATGATCAAATTACGAAAGGATAACAAAACTGTCCCTAGTGAACCAATGAGACTATTTGCATTTGTTAGACATGTGACTATTTAATTTAAGTAAATTTGGCTATGTCCTAATAAGTTGTTATACGAATATGATTTTCTAGAGAATCCGAGAGAAGAGGATATCGAGGAAGAACAAAGGTTTGAGCAAACTCGAAAGAAGGGCAAAGGAATTACGATCTACAATCCTTGAGTTGCTTGGAGAAATGGTGAGTGTGGCAAACCTTGGGGTTAGGACCTAGGGTCCTAACCATCTTTGTATTATTCGATTAATTTGTATTGTAACCGGACTAATGAAATAATTGGTAATTCGGGAAGGAGGATTAGATGTTAATAACTTGTTTGATGTCATGTTTTAGTGCTAGATGTTAGACTAGCTTAGAACATTTGCATAGCTCGGAAATGCCGAGGTAAGTAATGACACGCGGCTTCGGATGCCAGGTACGTGACTAATGCATGATGCATGTTTAGATTGGTTTGATTATTCGATTTGAAGCACGATATGTATGATTTGATATGATAGTATGATATACACTTTTGATACAGTAGCATGACATGTGCTTTTGACTTGTTAGCATAATATATGCTTTTGATATTTTAATATGATATGCTTTGGATATGCTAGCATGATGTGTATGCTTTGGAATGGTAGCTTGATGAAAATGCATTGAATATTAGCATGTTATGGACATCTTTTGTGATGAGGAACTTGTTTAATACAAATGGAAAGATTAAATGAATTGAAAACTCTGATTGAGCCTTGGTCGATAGTTGGTCATAGGTAGTACGGCATGCCTAGGGTCCGAGCTCATTTGTTAGTTTGCCCAGTACTTCTGTTTAGTACTTCGGTACTTCTGTTGGTACTATGGGTACCTTTGTTTGGTGGTTAGTCACCATTTGTAGATACCGTGGGTATCTTTTGTTAGTGCCTTCGTGGCTCTTCTGTCAGTACCTTTTTGGTACTTGTGTTGACCCGCTTACCTAGTCAAACTATACCAAGGCATCCTTTGTAACAGATTTGAAATATTAAAATTGAAATGATATTGCTATGAGCATTCGATAACATGTTGCCATTGGGCATTTGATTATGTGTTGTCATTGAGCATTTGATAATATGTTGCTATTGAGCATTTGATTATATGTTGTCATTGAGCATTTGATAATATGTTGCTATTGAGCATTTGATAATATGTTGCTATTGAGCATTTGATTATATGTTGCCATTGAGCATTTGATAATATGTTGCTATTGAGCATTTGATTATATGTTGTCATTGAGCATTTGATAATATGTTGCTATTGAGCATTTGATTATATGTTGCTATTGAGCATTTGACATGAGATTACTATTGAGCATTTGATTATATGTTGCCATTGAACATTCGAATTATAAGTTGCTATCGAGCATTCGAATATGAAATCGTATTGAGCATCTAGTTGTGAATTTAGCTTTTATTCTATTGGCTTGGAAAATATGAATTATGATAAGCATGATATAAAATGTTTACAATTGCTATATGAAATTGATTGGTTGCTTATTGTAGCATGTTATTTTGTTTTGATTAATGTCTAAATGGTTAGACCTAGGGCTGCCTCACTAAGTACTTCGTAAGTACTTACCACCTTTGTTTCCTCCTTCCCAAAACAACAGGTTATCGAACCAAGGAGATTGATCGGGATTGATCGCGAGCAAGGACACCAAGCAAGCCAAAGTATGGTATTTTATACTTTTGTAACTCCTAGCTTATGGTGGCATAGGGAGCATGCTTAGAATAGTTCATGCATATTGAGATCTAACATATGGTTTATATATATTTTGTTATGGAAATCTTGGTTTGTAAGCCATAAGGCTTAGTATTTCATGATAGGCTAGTCCTACCTCTTTTGAGATCGACTTATGACTTGTTTATGTTGGCAATAGTATTATGCATGTGGCAAGTAAATGGTTATAATAGCATGTAGAACATGATATAAAGAGAATAGTTAGTTGGTAGATAGCATATGATGGTATGAATGACCCTTGTTTAGAAATTATAGCCTTGGTATGTTGAAGGCTCATGAATAATAAAATTTGATAATGGCTTGGCTAGATGTTAGAATTGGTAAGTGATTGTTGCTACTTAAACATGTTGAATATTGTCCACTATGGTTTAGAAATGGTTGAGACCATATAGGTGGTCTTTTGGTAGAGTCTAAGTGCTTTAAAGGTGAAAATATGGAAATTGGGATAGGGGTATCGATACCACTTACATGGGTATCGATACCACCATTGACAGTAATGAAATGGCATCGAAGCATGGTTCGATGCCAAGCTTCATTAAGACCTCCCTGGTTCGATGCCAGTATCGAGCCAGGCCACTTTAGCCTTAAGCCATTGATTCCTTAGAGTAGACCAACATCGATACTTGGTTCGATACTGGGACTTCCAATAACGAAATGGCATCGATACCAGTATCGAACCAGGCCATTCAACCTTAGTCAACGAGTCAATGAGGAAGGCCAGCATCGATACCTGGTTCAATACTGGGACTTTCAGTAACGAAATGGCATCGATACCAGTATCGAACTAGGTTAGTCTAACATCTTGTCAACGAGTAAATGGGTCAACATAGTTGACTAGTATCGAACTGGGGTTCGATACCCCCTGTTCTGATACCTCCCTATAAGGGGTATCGATACCCCTAGCCATTTTGGGAAAACATGAAAATGAAAATTTGCTCGATCAATAAGATAATGTTAATGATGATTAAACGAATAGAATTTGGTTAGAGATTCAGATCACGTTTAATTGTGATTGTAATTGATAAATGAATGAATATTGAGAATCGAAATGGTTAATTGTATAAGTGTGGAAAAAAAAGGTTTTAAATTGGCCTTGAAATTGGTAGGCATAACTCGTAATTGTATTGAAATACCATTGAAACGAACACAATTCCGGTTTAATAACAAGCTTATAAGTCCGGTCGACACCCCCGTCTCCTAACCCGGGGCGAGGGTGTCACAACTTACCGATAACCGTTACTTGCTCGCCAAGCCACCAAAACACCTTCAAACGCGATCGCCTAACTCTTGCCCTGTTTCAAGCATCAAAACAAGGGGTTTAATGCTACAAAACACACAAAAGAAACCCTCAAGTGGATCCCTACACAGCAGCCCTTAAAACTTATCAAAACTTAAACCGAAAACTTGTTGGAACACACCAAACTTCACTTAAACCTATAGTCCGGGATTAGAGATTTTAAAAAAAATTTATAAACACCCTAAAACATTAAAAACAATCCATTTAAGATCCAAAAACAGTAGGTAAAAACCTTTGAACGAAAATTGGGATTTTTAACCGAAAAATCAATTTTTTTATGAAATTAAAGGATTAAAACGATTTCTCCAAGCCAAGAACTTGGGAATTTCAGTAAAGAATTTTATTGTTCTAGAGGATTGATGAAATCTCACCTCCAAAACTGATCCAATTGCTTTCCGGGTTTTAAAACGAGAAAACGATGAGAAAACAAGAAAATTTGAAGGAGAAAAGTTAAGATAATTATTGTAAACGATTTTAATTGAGAAAGAATGAGTTTTTACCTTGAAAACTTGATGAACGGCTGCCTCCAAAGAGGGAAAACGAAAATTAGAAAAATATATGATGTTTAAGTTAATTAAAAAGCGTTTTAAGAGTTTTAAATTGGGTTTAATTAAGTTATTTAATTTAAAATAGATTTTGGGTTTAATTAATTGATATTTGGAAAGCCTAGACTAGCTAGAATTATAATTGGATCAAAGCCCCTTAAAGATTCAAAGTTTTGGCTTGTTTTATAAAATTGTCCTCAAAGTTTCAATTTTTACAAAATAATCACTAATTCCAAAATCTTAGGGTTTCAAGAGTCGATTTCCAAAATTGATTTGACCAAAGTCAAATCTATGTTATTTAAGGATTTTAGAATATTTTTCCAACAGATTTAAAACCCAAACTCTGCTCAATATCCTTAGCCCGATCCACCAACACATTAAATTCTGTATAGTCTGTGGCTAACATATAAGTCTTAACCTCTCTAACCAGACCAAAACGGAACCGCTCACAATGAGCTCTCTCGTTAGGTAGCAACTCAGGAGCATACTGACTAAGCCTAACAAACTGCACCTCATACTCAGACACAGACATGCTACCCTGAACCAAAGCCATGAACTCCCTCTTTTTGTCATCTAGATAACGAACACCAAGATACTTACGCCTGAAAGCCTCTCCAAAGAACTCCCAGGTGATCTCATCAACTTCTATACCATAAGTAGTGGTAGTCCACCACTTATAAGCATCTCCCTGGAGCAAAGCAACTGAGCAATCCAACTTTCTCTCAAACCAAGCCTCTGAGTCTTCTGGGGTCAAACCCTTAAACTCAACCGCTCCTAAACTACGGAGTCTCTCCAAAGGTAGACTAGGATTAACTACCGGTGGAGCAACTGTGGCCTGCATTCCAGCAATTGCAGCCTGAAAAGCTCCAGCTATAGCCTGAACCAACTGAAACATATCACCGACAACCGGCACAGCAGGTGGAACCACTTGCGGTTCAACAGGTGGTGGCGGCGGGAGTGGCAACCCTTCTTCCTCACGCACTTCTCTTCCGTCAGTGATGGAACGAGCGTTCCTTCTAGGCTCTCTACGGGGTCCCATATTACTTAATCTATGAAAACACAAGGACATTTAAAAACCAGGTAAGTCAACCGAAAGCAAAGTGCCTAACAGCTCAAGTTTTTCAAAACCAACCTGAGAGTAGCGGAGCAATGGATACCTATGTCTAACATGCTTTATCCAGCAATAAATAACAATCACCGTGCATAAATACATATATCAACATTTTAAGCAATCACCGTGCAATACCACACATCAACATGTTAAGCAAACACCGTGCAACGCAATATGTCATATCTAATAAACATCTTACACCAAAGATTCATAAACCTGGCTCTGATACCAATAAATGTAACCCCCTCGACCCGGTCTAGACGTCACCTGACTCGAATGAGTTACACGGGGAATATCGAGGCTAATCCGGGGACTCGCCCCGATAAATGACCCTATATTTTTTCTTTTATCTTACCTAAATGCTTTAATTAGATCCTACATGTTCATACAAGGACTGAGTTCATTTGCAACGGAAAGAGATGTGAAATGAGTCCTAATTTAACCGAACAATTTTTAACCAAAAATTTAAGGTTCCCTAGATGCATACAAGACCCTATGAGCATAATCCACACTTCAAACAACATTCCTAGATGCAAAGTTACCTAATACCAAAGGCAAAGCACTTATATCATAAGCATAATCCAACATCAATAAACATGGCAACACATAGTTCATAAAGTCTTAACAATTCTCATATAACTTAAAATCTTAATAAGTTCAATAATAAGGGTTCCAAAACAGAGTTCCAAACTCAATAATTCTCTAATCCATTGCTCTCAACTACTTAGGTTCAAAACATAAGAAAATGCATACTTGAGCTAAATAAAATACAAAAATAGGCACGATTGGCTCCTTTGCTTTCCGATTTCTTCCAACACTTACTTATCTGCATTGCAAGGGAAAAAGAGAGTGATTAAGCTTAAAGCTTAGTGAGGGCAATAAAACATTTAAAACAACACCTGCAATGCATCCCATAATTACTCAATTACAACAAAGGTAAAACATGTCATACTTTGTATAAAACAACATAATCATGTTATCAATGTCAAAAGCAAATCTAGCAACTGTTAACAAAATCATGGCTCACAAGCCAACATAAAGTACCGGTAAAATCCCTTTTAAAAGATATCTCATGCTTTCAAATCAAAACAAGTCCATCATGCTATTCACCTAGCAAAACCTAATTTGACATAACAGTTGCAATTTCAAATAGAAAACATAAATTATATCGAGGCTAGTGATCCGATTTGTACTACTCCAAATCGTTAGGATAAACAGGTAACCGCATGTTAGTACTATTCCCAGAGCATGCGCATGTTGATACTACTCTCAACATGAATTATCTCACCTTGGTGTCCGGTGACAGTACTACTCCCATCAAACCGGATGTGATAGTACTACTACCATCACATAGCATTAGACTAAAAGCTAAAATGCAACACACAAGGAATTTAAACACGTACGACTTTTGAATATTTATAGTGCACTTTAGACCCTATTGATCCATCAACTTATCCCATAACATTAATCACTTACTAGCCGATATGTATATCAAAAAACCAATGCTCAAACGAAAATTCAAAACTGAATTAAACACATGCTTCCCAATATTTCAAGTTTCGAAACATAAATTGATAAAATCACCTTTAAAACTCAATTTTCAAAGTAAAACCATGGGAGCATCAATTACGTAACAAAACCATTATAAAATAGCAACATGAGCATTAAATCATCATGCAATAAATATCTATGCAAAATAAACTTTAAGCATGACAAAGTTCATAGTAAAAACATAGAGTAATATGGGAACCCTTTTGCGAAAACTTAAACTTTACTTACTTCCAAGTATAGGGAGGTTTTCACACCTTCCTTACACTCTCAAACCTCTTTAAATTAAGTTTAAAACACTGTCGAAGCAGTCACTCTCATAAACCACTCACCGATAACCGTTACTTGCTCGCCAAGCCACCAAAAATGAACCAAAACACATTCAAACGCGATCGCCTAACTCTTGCCCTGTTTCAAGCATCAAAACAAGGGGTTTAATGCTACAAAACACACAAAAGAAACCATCAAGTTGGATCCCTACACAACAACCCTTAAAACTTATTAAAACCTAAACCGAAAACTTGTCGGAACACACCAAACTTCACTTAAACCTATAGTCCGGGATTATAGATTTAAAAAACACTTTATAAAAATCCTAAAACATTAAAATTAATCCATTTAGGATCCAAAAACAGTAGGTAAAAACCTTTGAACGAAAATTGGGATTTTTAACCGAAAAACCAATTTTTTTTATGAAAGTAAAGGATTAAAACGATTTCTCCAAGCCAAGAACTTTGGAATTTCAGTAAGGAAATTTATTATTCTAGAGGATTGATGAAATCTCACCTCCAAAACTGATCCAATTGCTTTCCGAGTTTTAAAACGAGAAAACGATGAGAAAATAAGAAAGTTTGAAGGAGAAAAGTTAAGATAATTATTGTAAACGATTTTAATTGAGAAAGAATGAGTTTTTACCTTGAAAACTTGATGAACGGCCGCCTCCAAAGAGGGAAAACGAAAATTAGAAAAATATGTGATATTTAGGTTAATTAAAAAGGGTTTTAAGAGTTTTAAATTGGGTTTAATTAAGTTATTTAATTTTAAATAGATTTTGGGCTTAATTAATTGATATTTGGAAAGCCTAGATCAGCTAGGATTATAATTGGATCAAAGCCCGTTAAAGATTCAAAGTTTTGGTTTGTTTTATAAAATTATCTTCAAAGTTTCAATTTTTACAAAACAATCACTAATTTCAAAATCTTAGGGTTTCAAGAGTCAATTTCCAAAATTGATTTGACCAAAGTCAAATATATGTCATTTAAGTATTTTAGAATATTTTTTCTCAATTTATTTTGATTAAAAACTAATTTTTTTAAGTGTTTTATCCCGAATCATGCTAAACTGGCTAAACCGACTCACTAACTCCTAAGCCCAAACTTGGGGCGTTACATGTATTCTGTTGACATATGATTATTTGATATATATATATATATATATGATATTCTAATTGTTGTGATTAAGCTATATCTGCACACTAGAGACACGTTAAGCTCCCTAGCTTACATCCTTTTACTTTCTATTTCAGATTCTTAGGCTTAGGCTACGACACTTTGAGGATTGTTGATTTTGAATTTCTGCTAATAAGTTTGTTTAATGTTTCAAACTTAATTTAAATTTTGGTTAATTATTTTTAAATAAACTTTTGGACATTTATTTGTTTTTATGGCTTTTAATGTTATATCGAATTTGGGTTGAACTTTCAGACTATATTAAAGAGTATATTTCAGTATTTAAAATATTTCTGATTTTGGTAACTTATTAGCTATTGTATTCCCTAAGTTTTAATCTAAGAGATTAGTTAAAATTAGGGGTTACAATGTTATATGCAGTGAATAAGTTCTTTAAATTGGAACAATAGAAGTGTTGATGCCTTTTAGAATTGTAAGAAAGAATCTTATGAATGAAAAATTAGAATAAGAATAGGTTTCATTTGGAACAAAGAACATTACCTACACATGGCGTTTTTTTATATGTTTTAACGTATAGGTGACATTCTCTATTGTTATAATATTTTTTGTAAAATGTAAAGGGAGAACGTTACTTACACATCGCGTTCTTCTATATGCACTGTAAAAATTACCCTAGAATCTAAAATATAATTGATGATCATTTATATTCAAAAATAAAATTTTAGATTAGATTATTCTCAAAATTTGTCTACTGTTTATAGGTTTAATTTCATTCTGGTGAAAATAAATTCTGACGATGAACCTTAATTTTTCATATTTATAGATTAATCCCTAAACTTCTAGAAGTTTTAAAATTATCCATAATTGATAATTCAGTAACGTATAGATTCATTGTTCCTACCATGCAAATAATGTAATGCATTAAATGTCAAAGCCTTATTGAATTTTTAATTATTGATTAAAACACTATACAAAAAATCATATCATTTCCGATAACACATTCCAACTTGATTCTCTACTAAGTTGAGAAGGGGTGTTACATGTCTATTGCTTTTATAAAAAAGATGGACCAAGAAAGAATGAAGAATTCATGATGAAAAGAGTTTTTCTGTTGCAGAATGAAGAGTTTCTAATAAGAAGAGCTCTTTTGTTTGAAGTTTTTGTAGAGAGGTAGATCAATACTTCTAAAAATAATAGATAAGTTTATAATGCAAAAATTAGTTCAGATTCTACAGTTAGCCTTTACAAAAGGATTGAGAAGTTCATAATGACAAAAACTTATTCAAGATTTTTAAGTCGGTTGATAGACCCAAATTTTAAAGAAAATGAATCTCTAGTTTTTTTTATGCAATCTGATTTTTTAAAGTGATTGGCGACGACTTTACATTTTTTTTTTCAAAATCAAATTTTAAAAGGGAATCAAATTAAAGGCAAATCCCTATTTTATAAGAATTTAAAATAGTTTCGACATTCTCCTACACTCATTTGAGGTTTAGGTGTATGGGTATCGGAGCCTAATGACTAACAAACCGACATATTATCTCATTGGAGTAATACCCAAGAAATATTTGGGGCCATGAGTCTCCATATCGGGCTCGTTGCTAAGTTATGGAATTGGAATGTAACTTTTAAGATTTAATATTCGAAAGTCTCTGTTACGTTATAAATTTTAAAAATTTTTACTGAGATAAATCTTTAGACAAAAGGCATAAGAAAATTTGATTTATCTAGATAACATCCCTTTCAAGTACAATACAACTTACCGACTAAGTTAAAGAAGACATTCATAATACTTAAAATCACTCTCTTATTTACCAAAATTATTCAATGTGTTTATTTTTATTTTTTAATATATTTGAAAAGTTGTACCCAATTTCTATGTACAAGAAGGCACAAAGTCCACAAACAACAAGAAAAATACACCATTCAATATTACTGTTACATTTTTCTCAAAGTTCATTAATCTATAAGGTTGTTAAGAAAATTTTACAAATAGAAGATAATGCCTCCTCGACACCATTTCTGATGCTATATATCAGAGTGAATATTGTATTTTAAAAGGTTATACAGTTCCTAGGTTTACTTTTAAACTTAAGTATTATATTTTAATTTAAAATATTGAGTTTTATCAATTGAATTGATCTAGGTTAATGTATATTCAAGGATACGTAAAATTAAGTATGTATGATCGCTCAATATCTTGTTCTTGAGTACAAAGGGATATCAAACCTATAAAATTCAAGTAGGATCTGAACCTTTAAAATATTAGAAATAATATTAATATACAATAATATATTAATATATAAATAAAAAATAAATAAAAATTATATAAATAAATAATATTAAAAATATAAATTTTAAATTCTAACCCTAACCCTAACCCTAAACTATAAACCTTAAACCATAATTTATAAACTCATAAACACTAAACCCTAAAACCATATACTATTAACAACAGGAATGGATGGATTTCAAATTTTAGAATTGAAAGTTTTCGAGGATTTTTTTAATTTTTGAATTTTTAAAGCTTTTTTTGAAAATTATTCTTTAATTTTTTATAATAATGTACAATTTTAAAAGTATCAATTTTACCGTGATTATAAAAGATATTTCAATTTATAATATAACGGTTTTTAAAATTATTTAATTTGTTTATCATTCTTATATCATCTCTTATACGTATCGTTGAATAAAAATAATAAAATTTATCCAAAAAAATAAAGACTATAAGATTTTATAAGGATTGTTGGGTTTTTATGGTGTCAAGTAAAAGATTTTGATGTTCAATATACCTTTTAGTTTTGTGTTTTGTTTTATCCGCATAAGTTTTTTTTATATATAATCCCCAAGTCTCTATTATGCTTAGATATTAAAGCTTCCATATTTTTAATAAAACTCAATTATCTCTTTTAAAAATATAAATCCAATTATATTGATATTTTAACAATTTTATAATATTATATTAAAATTAATATAATATTATTAAATTATTATTAAATATTTGTTAAATATATAATAAAATTTCATGGTAAGCAAACTTTAGAAATTGTTGTCACTTATGACTTAGTGTCAAATTTACAAAATTTAATTAAAATTATGATAAATTAATAAAATATATAATTTCCAATGATAGAAGCCAACAAATACTTACTTTAGAGACAACTTCAAATCATTGTCTATCAAGTATAGTGTGACAATAAGCCCGTTGGATTCGCGAGGTATTCGGACTCGGTTCGACCAAAGTTTGGCTCGAGTGAGCTCGATTCAGGTTCGGCTCGGGATTTAAACGAGCAGAGTCGAGCTTACCCGAAAATCTCGTGAACAGGCTCAGAATAATTATACATAAACATATATATTTATATATATTAAAAATAATTTGTTCAGCAAAGAAAAATAATAAAATAATTGAGAGTAAATCCATTAAAAATAAATTGAATATTATCGATTAAAACAAATTTATAAAACTAAAAATAATAAATAAAAAATAAACTATGAATAAATAATAAAACACAATAATATAGAAAGTTGTCAATTTCGAGCCAAACTGAGCCGAGCCAAGCCCATTAGTATTATTTTTGAGCCAAACTCAAGCCTAAAATTTCGAGCTCGGCGAGCCTCGAGCCGAGCCGAACCCAAATATGTCTGTTTCTGAGTCGAGCCTGGCCTGATTCGGACTTGGCTCGGTTTGTTATTACCCCTAATCAAGTATATTCTCTTTATTAAAGGGTTAAGATTATGTATGAATATCTTATAATTTTCGTCTAAATTTAAATAAAATAATATGATATCTTAAATCGTTTATAAAATTATTTTTGTCTAAATTTCCTAAGATAATTTGTCCCACAGAAGTTTCATGAAGAAACGAAAAACCAAGTCCAATTCAAACATTTAGCAGCAAATGTTTAAGAAAATCATCAACCTTAGCAAAAGAAAGAAAACTGACCTACCTGTGGGCTGTGGTCTCCGGTGTAAGTGGAAGCTGCATATCCCTTGCAGCAACTGTTCATCCCAAATCAACCCAGTTCCCCACTTCATATTTCCTCAGTGAACGAACTGGGATGTTTTGATGGCTACCATCAACCAAGTTTTCAACACTAACTGAACATCTGCTTTCGCCAAAACTCTGGTAATCACAATGATACACTTTTGTCCTCCTGCTGCTGCTGCAAATCACAAAGGAATTTTGACACTCCAAGCAATCACTTATACTCTCAATGTCTTTCCTATCAAACTTGATCCATCTTGTTGTATCGTCGTCGCGCTCGGTAATGCCAAAGATGTTACACAATGCTTCATCATCAAATTTCTTCCACACCGAATTCTCCCATTTATGATTTTCCAAATCGAAAGTGATGAGACGATGATTAAAATCGACGCAGCAAAACCGATTCGCTACGAGGCCTCGGTAATGACTGTTAGCATCAAAAGCAACCCTTAGTACAAAAGTGTCATAAGAGAAGTGATTCCATGTATCATCTCCTGGTTCAGCAATCCATACTTCTAAGCTGATATGACTCGCCTTCGAAAGCACAACCTGATGAGGAACATTGTTTTGAATCAAAATTCCACCCCATAGGGGAGGAGATGAATCATCAACAACAAAGAATGGCATCTTAATTGTTTTGACTGTAAAAGGATTGAACAAGAATATAGGATTCGAGGTATCGAATTCAATGCCGTTATCAGGGTCAGTGGCACCATTTTTCACCTTGGCTAAGAGTAACCACCCTTTAGCTGAGCCAAGAAGAAGAGTTGATTTAAAGGCTTTTCTCTTCATCTTACAATGCGTGAGCCTTCCGTTCGGGGAGACGCTGATAAAGAGACGTTTCGAGCTGTTGGGATTCTTAATGTTGTTAACCATTAACCATGGCGACACGTCAATCCTTTCGGATTGAAGGTGTTTAGGAAAACTTACAGAGGCATATTGCCAATTCTTGCAAACAGCACCGAACATCACAGAGTCTATGAAACTAAGCTTTGTTCTGATTATCCATAGCAGCAAATCTGGAAGATCACTCCAGTTTTTCTCATGTTCCATCTTGTTTTGTTGCTTGTTCTGCAAGTAAACAACAAAATTTAGCAGACCTCTTCTCAATCCCATTACCACCATAATCAAACATATTCATGTAAGAAATCGACAACAAATTCAACTTAAAATTTATCCCAAACCACAAATGATGAGAATTGACCTAGGCTCAAAATCTGACGGTTTCAAAAACTAGAGCATGGTCCATCCACATGCTACACTGCTCGTCCCGCAAATCAGCAACAAAAGTGTATCGGATCTCTCAACTATATCAAAATCCTTACAAGTAAAATTCAGGATCATAATCAAACAAAACATTCATGGCAGAAATGAACAACAAATTCAACTTAAAATTGAACCAAAACCACATATCCGGATTAAACATGAACTTAAACAACAAAGAAGACGTCAAATAAACCGGTTTTACAGAGAAGAAAGTTTGATTTCGCTAATCATGATCTGAGGTTAAATTAATTCGCCTACTTATTGCAATTAGAAATAATGCATAACAAATTCACAATCACATCAATTTTTACCTATTTTTTTTTTTTGCGATCAAACACAAACTTGAGCATAACCCAGTAATGAAGATGATCTATAACACTAAGGGTTGAGTAAATTGTTATCAAATCTACTGCCTGACAGGATCTATACATTACCCTTTTCTTTTCTTTTCTTTTAAAAAAAAAGACAATGAAAAATCAAAACATTGTTAGAGCTACGAGTTTTCCAGTTAATTCTAACCTCAACTTCTTTTGGAGATCAAATAAATCAAGATTGCAGGCCTTCAACGAATAGAAACAACTTCTCTGGAAAACTGTTAGATTTATCAATTTCTAAACACTATGATCTTCAAAAGGAATCTCAATCTCATTTTTGAAGTATGGTTATACTATTTTTAGCAAACTATCTATAGTCACTATAGTTTTTTAACAACTTAATCATTAATTTTAGGGTAAATTACCTAGACGACCATTTAATTATTTGTCTTATTTTGATCACCCAATTAAAAAAAGGCATAAAGATAATTTTAACCCTTAACGTTTATGATTTTTATGATTTTGGCTTTCATCCTTTTTTAGGATAAATTTATCCCTTAAGCTATATCTTTTTGACAAATATCTCATTTTTTAACTAGCATAATGATTAGATAGTTAAAAAAATTAACGATAATGATATGTCATATATAAATAGAATGATATTTAAGATTTGAGAATACTTAGTAGCCTTTTATTTTAGATTTAATTAATTTTTAATATTTTGTTTGAATTTTAATTGTTTTATATTTATGCTAGAATAAAATTATATTTTATATATATTTATTTGTCATTATCGTAAAAACCTTAACGATAATGACATGTTATATATATATATATGTAGAATGAGGCTAGGTGTCATGTTATTTAAAATATATTATCACATATATATATGACATGTCAATATGGTTAAATTTTGAACAGTCTAATCATTATATTAGTTAAAAAATAAGTTATTTGTCAAAAACACAAGTTAAGGATTAAATTTATCCCAAAAAAGAATGAAGGCCAAAATGATAAAAATCATAAACGTTAAGGGTTAAAAGTATCTTTACGTCTTAAAAAAAAAATTTAATTACTCTTATTTTGACCCGTAGTTAAAATATAGGTGACAATTAAAGAAATTTTCTATTATTACACATTTGGTCCCTCTTAATCGCATAATATATTAATTTGGTTCTAATTTTAATTTAATTAAATAATCTTAATCAATCAATTGAATAATAACACGTGTCACAACACTTATCCGATGGTGATATGTGTCACTCAATTGAATAAATTTATTTTTATTTTTAAAATAATTTATTTAATATTTAATATATTTATTTTAATTCAAGGACACATGTTACTACTTGGTTAAAGGAAACTTAAAAGGGAAATATTAAGTTAGCACCCCCTGGTTAAAAACTCAAGTACTTACCACTACGCCAACTTTTATTGATTTAGAGTGTACCCTTATATATATAATACAGTAAATCGTCCCCGAGCGATTATCTTGACACTGTACAAATTTCCATCGATCAACTTCATAAAGTTGCAATGGGGAATCCCCTGCACTGCCACCAATGGAGCCAAGGCCAAGTATGGCGTTGCCGGGGAGGAGCATCAGTGCAGTTTTCCTGGAAAATTGTATTTGATTCAAACCTTGTAACTGATGTATATTTCGCAAGTACCAAAACAGAAGCTAGAACAACAGTTTTAAATGTATATCAACAGTAATAAATTTACAAAACTCTTGTTGGATGTTCTGGAATCCCAAGGAGTTGTGATTATAAACAAGGACCAGGTTTTGTTAGTGCCTTTGGTCCCCCTTTGCATCATCACTGTAGCATTAGGATTAGTTTTTGTTACTTATTCTAATAAATAAAGGTGTAAATTGTTTTTATAAGATCTAGTTGGATCAATGGTAAAAGTTCGGGATTCTAACTTGGAAGAGTAGAAATATTTTGTCTAGGTTCTGTTTAGTATTGCGTTTAAATCAACTTTGGGGCCAAAAGTTGGTTTAGAACGCAGAAGCAATGTCAAACAGGTAACCTTTAGAGAAAAAACTGTCTTTGAAATGTACTTTTCAACCCAAACGCAAAAGTTAAAATTTTTAGCTTTTGCGATTGAAAAAGTGCTTTTAGGAGTTAAATTACAATTTTAACCTTCATTTACTATGCTTTATTATAATTTAATTTTTATAAATACATAATTATATTTAACATAAATTATTTTTTTTGTTGTGAATAAAGTAAAGAACAAGAATAAAATAGGAGAATAAAGATGAGAGACAAAAGGGAGAGAGATTTTATTATATTCTCAAAGTAAGGGTTGTGTACAATGTTTTGTCCAAAAATCTATATTTATAGACATAAGATGGAAACCCTAATTTCAATGGGTATTAAACCTAATAATAAAGCCCATTAAACTTTAACTTAATATATGGATATCCACCATAAATAAATATATTCATAACACTCCCCCTTGGATATTCATGAAGATAATGTGCCTCGTTAAAACCTTACTAAGATAAAAACTCTGTAGGAAAAGAATTCTTAATGAAGGAAAAAGAGTACACACATCTTTGATACGCATAACATGTTGCCTCATTAAAAACCTTACCAAGAAAACCCATTGGGACAAAACCTCGGTTAAGGGAAAAAGAGTGCAACACGTATTTACTCCCCCTCATGAAAATATCACATAAGATCTTTGAATCTTCATAATTCAATATTGAATGCAATCTTCAAATGTTGAAGTAGATCATGCACTAGTGGATAAATCTTCCAAATCATTGCTTGAAATGATTCATTGAATATTGTTCATCTGAAAATCATGAGGGACGAAACTTGAAGAAATATGTTTCGTTTTATCATATTTGATATATCCACCTTGAGATATAAATTTTGTATTATCTCTATACAAGATAGCTTGCATCTTATCTTGTGAAAAATATTCACATATCTTCAGGATATGTTTAGCCAAACACATATTTTGGTTTTACCTCTTGCATAACAATTATTTAAAGGTAATGATCTCGTAGCACTTAAATAATATTTTTGGATCAGCTAAGATACGATGCTTCCAGATCAAATAATGTGTATATTGTGCTTTAGACCAAGAATATCATTACCCTTTTCGTGAGGCGAAAAAAACCTTTGTTTACAATAAGAGACTTAGCAATAACCATAAAGGTGATCAATAGATATGCGTTATGCATGTAAAGTCTCTTTCAATATTTTTCTGTATGTCGATAGATGCACAAGGATTTGAGGAGGTCTCTTCACGAGTCTCAACGATATTCAAATCATCGACATACACAATCAATAAAAATTCAAAGCTAAACCTCTTAATAAAAATGCTCGGGGAAATAATTCATATAGCATTATGCTAATAAGTACCAAATACGCCTAAATTGTTTCAAGCCATAAAATATATAGTCAATATGATTGAATACTGTTCTCGAGAACTTGAATGAACTGCTTATGACAATCTAAATCTTTCCGGAAGTTTCATGTAAATATTATTGTCAAGAGGCCCATTCAAATATGATGTAACAACATCCATTAGGCAGAAACCGAGTAATTTTATTTATTGTCAGACTGATCAAAATCTAGAAGTAGTTGTATCCACCACCGAGGAATATATTTTCCTCATAATCAATTTCATGTCTTTGTGAGAATCCTTGTGCAACCAAATGAGCTTATATCTCATGATTTCCCCTTTTGATTTCTCTTTCTCACGAAGGCTCGTTTATATCCACGAGCTTTACACATTTCAATGTACGGGCTATAGGCCCAAATACTTCTCTTTTCAAAAGAGATTTTAGTTTCGCCTCAATTGCCTCTTTCATGTTGGCCAATCATTTCTTTGTTTACATTGCCCAATTGACAATGATTCATGATCCACATCATCAAATAAAATCTCTAGTGCTATATTGCATGCAAATATATTAACGACGTCGATTTAATTTCAGTTCCACTTATTACCATACATGACATAATCTATTGAGATCTCTTTATTATCAGGTACCTGAGTCATGTCAATGTCTCTGTTGGAGACCATTTAATCTCTTCTAGAGATTTTCATAATCATTGATTCCTCGATCAGACCATCATAAAATATAGCTCCTTTTCTTTTTCGAGGATCTCTTATCTTTGGAACTTACTTGTCTACTACGCTTTAAGCGTAAGTTAGACCCATTAGCAACTAGAGTTTGTCCTTCCATGACATCAAATTTAATCGAAGCATTCATAGCTGGTATACGTGACTTAGTCACTCTTTTATGGTCAGTAAAATATCTGGCAATTGATTTGCTAAATGAATTATCCTTTGAACTTATAGTTCACATTGTGTAGTACGTGGATCAAAATGAGAAAAATGATAATTCATTATAACTTATTTCTTTCCCCAGCTATTTATTTTCTCCCCTTAATGTTGGGTAAACTGACTCATTAAAATGATAGTCAGTAAATCATGTTGTAAATAAATCCCCTATCAGAAGCTCTTATATATATTCCCAACAAAACTCATCTTTGTACGTTATGGTGGAGCAATTAGAACATATATCGCACACATAAAAAAAATCTAAGATGAGAAATATTTGGTTTTTGACCAAAAACCATTTGTAATGGGGAGAACTTATAATCATTTATTGGCTTGATGCGAATTGGTGATACTAAATGTAAAATTACATGTCATCAACATTATCAAGACTGGTTGTCTTTAGAAAATAATCTGGAAAATGTGCTCGTAATTTTATCAACTGAGCAAGTAGCCTCGCAAACACCAAGTTGCGGGTTAATAACAAGGATACATATAACCATCTAGTCGATGCATCGATAAAAATCATAAAATATCTAGATGGTCTTTTAGAAAGGTGTATGGGACCATATATATATATATATATCACCTTGTATCCGTTCCAAAAAATTAATAACACTTTATTTTAGGTGTTGATGATTGTATAATCAAATTGCTTTCATAACAAGTATCACGTAAAATATAACCATGAAGAAAATCTTAGTTCTTCAATAAATGACCACATGAAAGTGTCAACCAATTTTCGCATCATAATTGAACCGGGATGGTCTAACCGGTCATGCCAAATAAAATTATCAGTAAACATATTGTTTACAATAGCATGAGCTTCAACTTGTACTAATTCTTATGTAGTACAATATGGATGACAGTGCATGTAATTTTGCCAAGATTTCCTTATACTCGTAATATTGAGATAGTCAGCATCCCTTGACTAATATTCTCAATATATTTCTGTAAATATCTTTAAAATTCAATAAGTCTCTTTGCGACTTTGACGAGCATAATACACTGTAAATATGAGATAAAGTCTCATTTGGCAATAACATATTTGCTCTGTCGGAGCTTTCTGTGATATTAGTACTTCCGGATATAGTACTCATATTATTCCCTTGCATTTAAAATGGGAAAATATGCATAATTATGCACCTTTTAATATGTGCTTTATTTCATTCACTTTGGGGAAAGAAAAATATGTGCTTTGTACCATTCACTTCGGGGAATGGAAAATATTAAATATAGCACATTATATCAACTCGTTTATTTATCAAAGATAAGCTCTCAAAAGCTCTTCCGAAGTATTGATATTTCAGTACTTTGAGATATAGTACTCACATTTTCCCTTGTATTTAAATGGGAAAATATTTCTTATGCTTAAGTATAGTATAAGTACTTGCACTGTTTGCTTGGCATAAATAGCCATAATTCATTGTAGATTTCATTCCGAAAGTGATAATATTCTTCAAAGGATAAATTAACATAGAATGTAAATAAATAATATATAAAATAAATAAATGATAAATTAACATAAAGCATAAATAAATAATATGTAAAATAAATTAATATAAATATATAATAAACAAAATAAATAAAGATCAATTATTTCTTTTAGATATTATAAGGAAAATAAAATAAATGGCGAATTATTCTCTTGAAGGGCTATGAGAAAAATTATCAATATCCAATTGAGTTGGATCAATAACGCCATTATTTTCGCCACAAAGAAAATCTGATTATATTTTCTTCGATTTATCATTCATGATTATGAATAAAGTCTGTAATGCTTCGGCGTTTGACAAGTACGAGATCAATGGTTTATACCATCACTTTGATAACATAAAGATTTTTAATATGATCTCTATCATTCTTGGCATCTTTACAATTCCACTTCTTGTGGATATAAGTATTCTCAAAATAATCATCTTATCCATGTCTATTTTATGATCTCAATCATGACCACAATTACTAATGTTGCTTTTATTCATTTCGCTATATAATATCACATTCGCTTCAGGGAATGGAGCGGAGCCTGTTGGGCGATATTCATAATTTTTCATGAGCAACTCATTATTTTGCTCAACCACAAGAAGACAAGAAATTAACTCAGAATATTTCTTAAAGCCTTTTTCACGATATTGTGTCTGAAGGACAACATTGTTGGCATGAAAAATGGAGTATGTTTTTTTTCTAACATATCCTTATCAATGATACTCTGGCACATAATTGAGTTTTATTCACTAACCATATAGTGAATTATCACGTTTGCATTCACTTCAAGGAATGAAACAAATTCAATAATCGCATGGAATAAACATCATGCTTGCATTCACTTCAGGGAATGATATAAATCAAATAATCGCATGGAATAATCATCATGCTTGCATTCACTTCATAGAATGTCATAAATCCAATAATCGCATGGAATAATCATCATGCTTACATTCACTTTAAGGAATGTCATAAATCCAATAATTGCATGGAATAATCATCATGCATGCATTCACTTCAGGGAATGCCTCCCATAAAAATTCTTTGATCAAGACAATTTTCGTAACTTGAACTTGGGAGAAGTCTATAGTCGAGTTTTTCGACACAAAAAAATATTGCTTCCAAGCAAATATAGACTTTATAATATTCATACTATTAAATAGTAATTGATCAACCAGTATATATACAATATATACAAAGAACAAAAAATTTAATCCTCATACGCGGCGTTGTTAAACCAGTCCACAAGGTCCTTTAAAAAGAACCTCCTTTGAGACCAGTAGCCTCGCAGAACGAGATGTCCAGCCAACATACTCGGATTAAATCAACATAACAAAAACATATTAATTTATCAAAAGTTTAATTTTTTTCTGATATCATGTAATACTTAGAACATGATTAAAATATAAACTTTCATCATAATAATAAAATAAACAAATATTAGTTATAAATAAAGATAAAAAAAATCTCAAATTAAATAAATAAAACATACCGAACATTCCACTAATTTGAATATATGAAAAGTTTAATCACCAATATTTTGTTAAAGTCCCTTTTGGGAATTGTCGACAAGCACCACAGCAATTGAGTCACTTTATCGCTACACAAACACCAAACAACCAAAGATTTTTAATAAATTAAAAATCAAATCAAAGATCAAGAGAGAAAAATAATCGGTAATTAAAATATAATTGAGGGAGAAAAACTTATCTTTGATTTATGCTAGTAACAAATTCTTGTCAATAACTCCTTTAAGATTCGAACGAAAAATACCTCCGTTGGTTAGAGTCTCGTGCTGATAACGTGTTGTGAATAAAGTAAAGAACAAGAATAAAATAGGAGAATAAAGATGAGAGACAAAAGGGAGAGAGATTTTATTATATTCTCAAAGTAAGGGTTGTGTACAATGCTTTGTCCAAAAATCTATATTTATAGACATAAGATGAAAACCCTAATTTCAATGGGTATTAAACCTAATAATAAAGCCCATTAAACTTTAACTTAATATATGGATATCCACCATGAATAAATATATTCATAACATTTTTTAGTTTAAAAATTATATATTTTTTTAAAAGCACTTCTAAAAAGCACTTTTAAAAAATAATTTATGTATTCATTTATTAATATTTTTATATTTTATCATAATTTAAGTTAATATTATAATATGAAAGAATTTAATTATCATTTAAATATATATATTTAACTTATAACATCATGTCTAAATAATCATTTATTTTTTTAAAAGCATTTTTTAACAGCAATACTAAACACATATATCTCAAACCAAAAATTTTAAAAAAACTTTTCTACTATACTTTTTAATCACACTTTTTCACCATACTTTTTAAAAGCAATGCTAAACTGACCCTTAGTATCATGTGTCTTATTAAAAAAATTTAAAAAATTGAATTCTAGTTCCTAATTTTTATTTTTTACATCCTAAATCATAAACCCTATACCATAAAAATACATCCTACCTTTAATTCCTTAAACCCCAGCTATAAATCTTAAACCCTAAAACTTAAATTCACTAATTTAAAATGAAAACCCCAATAAAAATATAATTAAGAGGGGACGATTTACGCCCGGAAGTTCAATTTATGCAAAGTATCTTTCCCTATTAATTTTTCTTTAACCTGCGGGTGATATAAGTGTTGTCATCCTATTGAACGAAAATTAAGGGTTTTCAATATTTTTTGAGATGAATATTATTTTAAATCAAAATGGAAAGGGGTTCTCAGAAAAAAAGGTTTCAAAATTATTTGGTTTTTATTTATTTAAAAAAATAATGAAAAGATTCGAAGCACCTATCGTTCGGGGAAAAATAAACCTCGAAAACTGTTCCCACCGAGATTTGATCGCCGATGAACACATAGCTGAGAGAGAGCTAGCCTATAATATAGTCATCATGTATTTTATATAATAGGTATAGATTTTGATATTAATAAAAATAGTAATTCATTTGGTATTGATTTTTTTAGATATAACGAGTGTGTTAATTTTTTAATATATAATTAATTTTTAAATTCAGAAATTTTTTTATTTTTATTTAATAGTGTTCGATTTATCAAAGTGATCGATAATAACTATTTTGTCAAAGTTTTATACTTTTACTTTTCCCATTCTACCCCTTTATTTAAAAAAATTACTCGATTTTTTTAATTTCCCTTTTTGGACTTTATACTACCTTTTTTTCAATTTTCATTTTTTAAAAATTTTAGTCGCTATTATTTATTTTTAAAACCCTTATTACACAATGGAAGTAGGTAAGCGGGATAAACAATAATTACTAATGAGTTTAAGGTTTAGGGTTTAAGGTTAGAGATTGTTATTAGGGTTTGAAAAATTAAGATTAAAATGTAGGGTTTAAGATATAAAATTAGGGTTAATATTTAAAATTTAATTTTAATTTTTTAAGGTATGATATAAAAAAACATAATTAGGGAGTAAAATATTTTTATTCTTATCTAATTGGCTTTTAAAATGCATAATATGCTATATAGAAAAAAAATCATTAGGTGAACTTTGTTCACTACGTTATTCGTGGTCCTAATCAATTAAGATCGTTCATCTCAATTTTTTTAAGTGAATCATCATCTCTTTCCTATATGTAATTAGTGGGTGAATAGTATTAAATGGTTATTTAAAGATGAACGGACTTAATTGCTTGAACCATGAATGACATGTTGAAGAAAAAGTTCACCTAATAATCTCTTGTTATCATGACATTTACCGAAAATACTAGACATGTAAGAGACATGAGAAGCTATTTTCTTAAAACATTACACACAAATGAGCGCAGGAATAGTATTGTTGGACATTGATTTTCCTTTTCATATTAATCATTTAAATTTGGGTGCCCAAATTTCGGCCTGAAAATATAAAAATTGTAATTCTGCATTGGCTTACAAATCCCCTTTTATATTCATCAATCGGATTGAATTTTTTGTTTTTATTTATAGTGGTGGCCATGGAAATCTTCCAGAATGCTAGCGTTGTTCGTTTATGTAGCCACCATGACAAATTCTTAGTAGCCAACGATGATCAGGAAACCGTCGGCCAAGACCGGGACGGGTCGTCAATGAATGCGCGGTGGACGGTGGAGTTTCCTGAATCAAGCTCGGACCATATTCGTCTCAAAAGCTGTCACGGAAAATACTTGACGGCTTCAAATATGCCGTTTCTCATAGGAATGCGAGGGAAAAAGGTGTTGCAAACTTTACCGAGACGGCTAACATCTCTCGTTGAATGGGAGCCCATTATGGAAGGCGTTCAGGTTAGGTTCAGGACGCCTTATGGTCAGTATTTGCGTGCCAACGGCAAGTTCCCACCGTGGAGGGGTAACATTACGCATGATGTCCCGCTACGATCCGCGACACAAGAATGGATTCTTTGGAACGTTGAGGTTTTAGAACATCGGCAACAAGAAGCTTCGCTGCGTCTTCTGACTCTCCCTGTGGAGGCATCGTCTTCGTCGCAGCCACGGATTAATGACAACGATATCGACGCAAATTCCGATGATTATAGTCCATCTTCAGAGATCTCACTCCGGGGACCTAGAGAATCTACGCCTGAGGTAATTTGATAAACACGGATTTTGTTTGATTACTGAGTCTATGCACGTTGAGAACCGCACAAAAACTTCTGTCTGAATATTATATTTTTACCTGTAGCCTGATAGCCAAACAGAAAGTTCACCTGAAACAATTGGAGGAAGGGTAATCAAGTACGAGGTAGTCGATGAAAATGGTTATGTTAATGCGACAATCGGTGAACGAAGCTTCATATTTATAGGCAGTAGGTTTGAGGATTTGAAGAAGATGTTGAAGGCTGAGGCAGGTGTGGATGGTGAGGTTACCATTTGCTCGCGAAACCCTTGGAACGGCAAGCTTTATCCACTTCCGTTGCATCTTCCTTCCAACAATTCCACCCTGCACCTGGTGGTTGTTCCTCAATCATCTAAAGGTTGTAGATTTGACCCCATTTTTATTAGGTTAGGGTTGAACAAAGAACACTGTTAGAAGCATATTAATCAATCATGGTAGATTAAATTGTGATTTTCCCATCAACTAATAATCACTTTTTTGTGGAGCAGCGGCGAAGGATCTTGGGAATAGTTGAGCTTTGCTGCAATTTCACCCGACTCTGCCGCATTTCAATTAAATGAAGTCAAATTCTATGCATAGAGAGGAAGGGAGATTGAAAGAAAACTGCTAAAGGAACTAACGTTCTGGGTTTATATTTGCTGACGTTGTTTAAACATTCTAATTTTAATTTAATTTAAAAAATTTAAGAGTTAATAGAATGTACGTCGAGAATTTTTTAAAATTTTATATTTTAAGTTGCGCATTTAAAACATGTATGTGTCAAGGGGTTAATAGAATGTATAAACGAGAATTTTGTATAATGTGACAATATTGGAAATAAAATGATTTTGTTAATATGTTAGTATGATTATAGGGTATTATATGTTCAATTTTTTAGTTTTATAATAATACACTGTGCACACATGATACTTAAACTCAAGTCACCTGGATGAAGTATATTATTATTTATCATTGAGACCACTCATCAAATTCGAAAATTATACGTTATCTGAGTTTTATAATTGCCTAAAAAATAAAATCATATAAATAAATCAAGTTTAAAAATATTGACTCATTTGCATGAAATATTACGAATAAATCAAGTTTAAAAATATTGACTCATTTGCATGAAATATTACGAATGTTTAGTCAATACTTTGTGCTAATTAACAATAAAATTTCTATTTGGTTTTAGCCTAAATGAAGATTTTTTAAAATATTTAAAGCCCATAATTTAACTATATATAAATAAGTAAACTTTACTAGGGAACTCCATTTAAAATTAAATATCAAACATTAAAATTTATTTTTAAAAAATTATAAAATAATAAATATAGATTCTATTACATAAGGTCATATATATATATATATATATAACCTATTAAACTCAAATACCTTACTTTGAAACCTCTACTTGTTAAAATCTCTTATTGATAGTGTTTATCCACATCACGATCCAATGATTAACCTACGTATAAAAATAACAATTCCGATGTAACACCCCAACCTGGGTGCCACATTTAGGCCATAAGCCTAAACCCGTGTCCATAAAATTTCAAAGTCAAACTTAAGTCAAAGCATGATATAAGACATAATTCAAAACGACATTTAAAATCCAAAGTGATTTAACAACTCAAAATAACATCAGAGCTCCAAATACAAGTTTGATAAAACATTTGACCTTACAACTAAATAAATAGAGTTACAATTACAACAGTGGTCCTACGAATACATAGCCCAAATAATCTAGTAATTGTTCTCTACCAATCGATCAATGCTGAAGTCTTGAAATGATGGTGCTCCGCCACGTCCGCCCGAACGTCCGTCTACTTACCTACGCATGGAAACAAATTCCAAAACGCTGAGCTACGAAAGCTCAGTGGGTACACAACCTATTGACTGTGCTTTCAAGTGAATCATAACTAAAACATGCGAGATAAGATAACATGATGATATGGCATGCCAATGCAACCAACGCATAAAGTAAACAAATCAAGAGTGAGGCCCACTACCAACCCGACACTAGGGGACTCACCCGGCCCGGAATCTCACATCGGGCTGCTCGGAATCTCACATCGAGCTAATATACTCGAAATCTTGCATCGAGTCTTCACTCGGAATCTCACATCGAGCTAGGTCATAACCCGGAATCTCACATCGGATGGTCTTCGATACATCACCCGGAATCTCACATCGGATGGTCTTCGTTGTGTTGCAACACTATCACTCACTAGGTATCCGGATCCCACCAAACAATGACTCAACCCACACAAGGTGATCCACCTAGGATCTTACACCAAATACTATTCAACCAAACCAAAACCGAGCATGCAAGCATAATTCTCATATTAAGACTCTTATCACGACTTACTAACTTAACATTTGAGGCAACCCATCAAAAATGATTTACGACTCATTTCATTGATCTATGATTTATATTTACCTTTAATTATCCTTATCGAACCTCGTCTACTACTTATCTTGACAAAATTTCATAGGGGTATCGATACTCCTATATGGGGTATCGAAACACCCTACATCGATACCCACCCAAAGAAGGCATCGAAACATGGGTATCGATACCAGTATCGATACCCTTTGACCATTTCCAAAGTCAACGAAAGAGGACCCTCCAGCATCGATACCGGTACCGATGCCATTATGTCATTGGAGGATCCGGTATCGAACCATGGTTCGATACCCTAAACCAAACGTTCACTTTCCTCACAGGGGTATCGATACCGGTAGCTCGTGTATCGATACCCCCTGCACGAAATGCAGGTTTTAAGCTTTAAAATTTTAAGAACCTTAATCCAAACTAGTCCAATCGATCCCAAAACATTCATACCCATTTATGAAGTAGTTTAAGTGAGTTTCTAACGTATTTTACTCATTATCATCAACTCTAATTCAAGACACCATTAAAGCATGCAAAGGCTCTATCCTAGCCAAACCATTACACAATCAAACAACCATGCTAAAATGATGATGCACATGAAAAGCAAAGGATTTTGGAGTGTACCAACCTCAAAAACGAGCTGAAGAAACTCCACAACCAGCCCTCAAACCTTCTCCTTTCCCAAGCTCCTTGAAGGCTCTCCTTGCTCTCCAACTACAAAGAAGATGACCAAACGATTACTACACATTCTAGATGATTTAAAGAAGCTAAAACAACCTTAAAATCATCCTAAGACCTGCCCAAAACTTATTCCCGTTCTTACCTCTAAAACCCTCACTAAACCTTACCTTCACCTTTTTAAACAAAGTTTACCTTGTAAGATAGATCTCCAAGAGCTGAACAAACTTCCCACAAGAACCAAAACGAGATTTCACACTCTAACACTCAAGATTCAACCTTTGGTGGTGGCAAATTTTGAAGGAAGATGATGATAAAAAGAGATGGAAGAAAGTTAAGGTGGGTGATAACACCCTCTCTGCACAATGTAGAAAATAAACTCTTTTCCCCCCTTTTCCCATTTGTCAACTTACCAATTTGCCCCCAAAGGTCATTAAACCAAGCCCAACCAACTCTAAGCCCAGCAAGGCCCAACGAGCCCAACACGAGGCCCACATCCTCGGTTTAACCCGACTCCGAGTTCCGAAACTCGGGGCGTGACATCCGAGCATTGAGTTTATAAAGCTCAGTGACATACATCTACTCTACTATATATATTTCATGTTAATCATAAATATAATCATGCAAACTAGTACAAACAATAAAAAGAGGTACATAAACATGCAACTTACCACTAGTTACCTAAAAACACGTTCTCTCAAATATAACAAAATATCATACACAACCCATAAGACCCAAACAAACCCGAAATCTCATCAGATCCTCCAAGCAAAGCACACAAAATCATAACAATAAATCTAAAGTGACGTCTGCATCGATAAAGCATTAGGATCGTACGCTCTGAGTGAGGCCGCGTCCACAAAGCTTCAAGATCCTACACTTCAAGTGAGGCCTACGTACACAAAGTATTGAGATTCTAAACTCATGGGGCTAAATAATGTGTTCACACAACATCGAGATCCTCGATTCTTGTTTAGGATGTCCCATCAAACATCTTCAAATGAGATCCACATCCATACAACATCGGGATTCTTCATTCGAAAGTTTTTAAAGTATTGCAACATTTATTTTTGGATATTCAATTCCTATCATTCAAAAAATCAACTAAGTGGTGTCCCATTAACACACAACAAATAATCCACTTTCACAAAGCATACAATGTCTACATAAGTCATACTGCACATAGCTTTAGTACAATTACCATGATCGTATGATATCTATCTACTATACGTCACCATGTTAAGCTTATTATTTTATTAACATGTTAAATTTATTTTATTATTTAAGATGACTCACTATATAGACATTCTTTTATCACATAACAAGATCTTAAAGTCCCACAACATACAACAATGTTCGATCCATCAAATATCTCTATTATTTAATATTACAAGCAATCGTCACGTTTTGTCAAGTTGATAGTATACTATAAAGATACATTTTAATCATCTATATTAATTTTCTCATTAATCAATATTATCTCATTTATTATTGTATAAATTATTTTATTAATATTCTTTAATTACTTCTACCTCCAACCAAAATTTTAGACTATTCAGTTTAATGGTAATGATATTGAATACGATTATCAATACGGTATCCCAAGTTAACATATTCCACAAACATATCGATATTGATTATATTAATAGAAATTCTCAATTTTTACAAGCACCAGAACAATTCACCCCATACATATACGACCCTCAATACTTACTGTACAACCAAGCTTATACTAATACCTAACACACGGGTTTGTATAATTCCTTAAATTTTGATGTTAACAGGTCTCTAAAGTTTATGAAAATCATTTAAGTACATTGTTAGCATATTTTGTAATACTAAAAAATTATTCCTAATTTTAAAATTCTAATTTTGAAATCCCTAATTAAAAACCTTGAATTCTCAATTTTTGAAACCCTAATTTATTTGAGTTTTTTTAATTGATTTTCTAAATTTAAGGGAAATTTTTTAGATAAGATTATAAAGTTTTGAAAGTTTTAAATGTGAATTTAAAGATTAAAAGTTAAAGTGATTTGATGACTTTTGGATAATTAATTTGCTTTTAAATTGAATTTTATTGAGATTAATTGTTTTTATTAAAAGTTTATCTACAATTAATCTTTTTATTAAAAATATTATTTTATTCTAATTATTGTTTTATCAAAACTCTTTATTTAATATTATATATATTATATAAAGTCTCATATAAAGAAAAGAAATCCCATTGAAATTATACAACCTTATTTCTTTATTATTATATTCATCTAATAGAATTTTAATTCTAATTGGAATTAATTATTTATTTCTCTATAAATATATATTATGGTCTAAAGGAAAACCCTACATTTTTTAAGATTATCTCAAGCCTATGTTTTCGGTCTTTATTTTTGTTTAAGTTCAAAACCATGTTATTCCATAATTTGAGTCGCTTTGGTTAAGGTGTGTTCTCTTATTTGTTTTATATTCTGTGCTACATTTATTTTGTTTTATATATTTTTTTATATTCTGTGATTATCTGTTTACTGTGACATTGTGATATTGAACAGACTATGTGATACTGTTATCTTGAGCTATCCAATGAGATTGTGATTAGATTATCTGAACTGTGTGATTCGTATACTATACGAATATCTGTGATGAGACTTTTGAGATCTATGACATTAATTGTATAGCATGTGCATGAGGTGAGATTGTACGGAAGAAGGTGGTTTTACCACACAGCGTTTTGGTGAAATAAGGGGTGAGGGGTTCTGGGGAACTATCTTCACATCGATCGGTTGGTTTAGCCACCACTATATTTGGCGTACGGAGTATGGGACTACATTCTTTGTGACATTGCATTCATCACTCTCTGTGTTTATTTATTGCGAAGATATGTATTTTATCTATGATTGTGAACTAAGTGATATTGTGATGTTTGTCTACACTTTAGAGACACACTGAGCTTTATAGCTCATTCTTTTAGTTTTTATTTTCTTTCAAATATCTGGCCCTAAGAGTTGGTACTCGGAGATCTCTCTCAGATACGGTTTATTATTAATTTTTAGTACAATTATTTATAGACATTTTTATTTTGGGATTATTAGGGATTGAGATGTATTTAAACCTTATGCATAAAACCAGTTATTCAAATTTATTAATTTTAAATAAGAATATTTACTTTTTTTTAACCATGTTTTTATCTTTTAATTTACAAATTTGGTTTTTAAATACTTTTTGCAATTACTTGACATGAAAGTTTTAATAACCTATTGTGCTCTTTAAGTTAAAATTAAGAGGTTACATATTTAATTGATTATCATCATATATAAGCTTTTTACCCACTTAATTGAATATTTAATAATATTGTCTCTAACTAAAAACCAAATGAACATATTAATTTATTTGGTTAATGCACAAGGCCTCGTCACATATTAGTTAATAAAACCATCATACAATTAGATAATCTTGTGGATAATTCAGACAATTTTATACGGTCTTTAAGGCTCATAATAAAGTCGAATGTTTTCAAACCCATTAAGCCTATCAATAATCATCAAGCCTCGAACTATCAGTCTCAACAAATGCTTATTACATATTTTTTAATTTGCAACTACTAACATGCAAGACAATTACACTTATAATATATATGAAGCATTTTACAGTTTGAAGTGTACTATCCTTAAGCGGATATTTTCAAAGTCCTTATTCTAGCTTCTCAAATAATCCAATCGATCTGATATTCAAACCCGAATAATCCTCGTATAATCAACAAATAAAAAGAACATATTAATTTTATGCACCTCTTATATTATTCACAAGGTCAAATATAAAAAAATTACTTAACGAGTTTGAATTTGATAAAATAGACTGCATCAATAGATGTAGAACGTCGAGAAACCTGGGTAAAAAACCCTAGATAAAGTCAATAGTCAACTTAGCTGGTCAACCGTCTAAGTGGATCTGATGTGACGCGAAGTAGGATAAATATGGTGCACTCGTGATTCAGTGTGACGCAATGCATGGATCTACGATACACTTGTGGACCGCAATCCAGTAGAGTGCGGGTGCAGGGTAGCATTTGTAAACCTGCCTAAATAACTTACACCCGCGATATGATTTCATAAGAAATTTTTAGGAATTTTATATTTTGAATAATATTTAAATTTGGTTTTATAATATTTTATTTTTTAAAATATTTTCATACTTTAATAATGGTAAAATTTACAGAATAATTTAACTAAATATTTTAATTTGGTATATAAAAATCTTCAGGTGATATTTAGAGATATAAGTTATTTTTTACGATACCATACAAAAAATATCACTTGTACATATTTTTTTTTCTCTTTTAATGTCACCTGGTGACATATGACGTTTTTTATCCTCCTTGAATTACTATAAATATTAAACATAAAAAAGCCATGTGCAGGTAATAATGGACTTGATGCTAGAAATTTTATCATTTTTGTATTTTTTTTATATGGTTTGATAAGAAAAATCTCTTTTTAGATCATTAAACAAAAGTTTTATATTTAATATAATATTGAAAAATCTTAGGATTTACGATTACTTAAAGTTTACGGTTAAAGATCCGCTTTAAAGCATAAGATTAAGGTTTAAGTATAAAGGTTTAGAATTTAAGTATAATGATTAGAATTTATGATTATGATTTGAGATTTAGAGAATTTTAAGTTTTAATAATATGTTGAGAATTTATGATTTAATATATAAATCTTAAATTCTAACACTTAACCGTAAATTCTATTCATAATTATTGAATTCTAGATCACTAAACATAAATTGAGCCTTAAACCCTAAACTATTTTCACCGTCAGTGTATCAAATAATTATTTACAAATGGATAAATAAATAGACGAGAACAAGAGAGGACAAACAAGTCATTCGGTTCGGGTCATTTTTGGTCTAATTATATTCAATTTAAGTTCGATTCAGGTTGGTTCAGGTTTCATTCGAATTTAGTTTGGGTATATGTGATTTCTATTAGGGTATCAAGTCTTATTGATTAATTTTCGGTTTGATTGACTTTTGATTCAGTTAATATCAAGTTGATTGATTTCAGGTTCAATCAATATCATGTTAATAGGGGATCAATTAGTCTTAGTTGGCTCTTTAGGCCGATTTAAGTTTTTACTAACTTTATGACTTTATATAATCTGTATATTTGACTTTTCTGGTAAGTTGTGCGGCAATTCAAATCTCATTTTTCTTTTTTATTTTAATATCTTTTCTTTATTTCAGGTTGTCTTAGGTTCAATATGTTTTGATTTGGTTAAAAATCGGTTCAAATCTATTTGATTCAAGTCAAAATCAATTCGAATATATTTTCAGTTCAACTAAAATTTGAGTCAATTTTGGGTTCAATTCAATTTATTTCGAGATTCTTATAAAATTTGAGTCATTGTATTTGGGTCGATTCCGAGTTTTAATTCAGGTCTCGGGTCAAGTTTATCGATTCTAACCAGAACTATTGTTAAAAATGGATGAAACCTGATCCTGAATTAGTGGAACAATATTTAGATTGTGACTAACAAAAACGTTTCGGTTATACCCTTCTTTTACCGCAACAAGTTCTAGACTTCTGATTAACAGTCAAAGATTGCTGCAATCTCGAGAGAAGTCAAGTCTTTTACCGCAACAAGTTCTAGACTTCTGATTAACCACGATAAACGCAAACCCCAACAGATATTCATAACTTCATTCCATTGATTCTTCCATGGTTCATATAACTTACAGCTCATCTCTCTAAACCAATGAATACTTTAAGGTAACTATTTCAGACATGACATAACATTACAAATGTAAGTCTAAATAAACATCATAGGCTATATTTACAAGAAATTGTCCGGGAATTACTTTGAGCTTTTTTGTTTTGCATGAAAGAGTTAAACATCGTATGCTGTCAACCTGTTGAAAACAAAACTTGGTACTTAATTAGTACACTCTTCAACAGTTCTTTGCCTTCGGATTCTCCGTTATAATGTTTCGTCTTGTTTCGAACTGACTGGCTGGCTGGCTGGCGGTACCACATTCCTTGGACAGGGTTGAGTCTGTAAACGACTGAGTTTCCTATGGAATCAAGGAGCAAAATATTCTTGAATTTATTATTTAATTCAGGTTGGGGGAAAGTGCAAGAAATTCCCTCTGGATTTAGTGGGAAAAGAACACTTAAACGAAGCATAACTTCATGGTTGTTAACTGTTCAACATCATGTAATCAGTCCACTATTTTTGTCTGCAACTGGTTTTAGTCATTCAAAGTATATATTGGGGTAGGTGAACATAACAGGGACATCTAAAATTCGTCTGGACATTGCAAATTTGTCTTCTTTGTTCATGGAGATCATCGACACACTTGTTTTGTACTAAACAAACAGTTTTCCATAACAATAAGGAAACACAAGTAACTCCAAATTTGATAATCACATTATATATATCAACTCTTTACTATGAGTCAAGCAGAAGTTGAAGAGAAAATCTGCAAAAGAGAGAAGAAAGAGTATCAAGAGGAGACAAGAGATGGAAATGATGATGGTCACCGAACAACAATGCCTAGGAAGCCGTAGGCGCCGGTTAAGCTCGGTCGTCGAAGGTGAGATTCAAGCCGTGAGGTGTGTCAAGAGGCGGCGAAGAAGTCCAGCTTCGGTTTCAGTTGGTTTTGATGGAAATCAAGGCCTGGTTCAACCCCAGCAACAAAATGATCCACAAACCATTTCTGCTACCACAGTGAAAAGAAGCTCGAGGTTCCGTGGTGTCAGCAGGTGCGGAACCAGACCTTTCTAAACCACACAAAATAGTAACCCTGACTTTTGATTTTCCTGAGTTTGGCCAACTTTTATTGATGTGAAAATGAACAGGCATAGATGGACTGGGAGATATGAAGCTCACTTGTGGGATAAGCTTTCTTGGAATGTTACACAGAAGAAGAAAGGGAAACAAGGTAATCTTTCGTTCTGTTTTATTTCTCTTCTCCTTTTTCGGGTTTACCGTATCATCTTTTTCCATTCAGAGATGCTTATGTATTTATTGTATGATTTTATGTTCCTCCATTGAATCCTGCTGTGGAATTGACTCTTGGGAATCCTGCAGTTTATCTTGGTGAGTGCATCTCGGACTCGATCACTGTTGAAACTGATGCTTTTTTTTTCTTAAATAAAACATCTCTTTCTATGATACAAAGAAATGAACAAAAACTCTTTTCTTTTTCCTAAATTTTCAGGAGCTTATGATGATGAAGAAGCTGCTGCAAGAGCATATGATTTAGCTGCACTTAAGTATTGGGGGACATCGACTTTCACCAATTTCCCGGTAACTAGCACGTTCTACTAGCTTTTTTTCCGAGTTGCAGATACGGAAATTTGAATCTCAATCTCCCTTTAATGATTCCTGCAGATATCAGACTATGTAAAAGAGATTGAAATCATGCAAACTGTGACAAAAGAAGAGTACTTGGCCTCATTAAGAAGGTAAACTCTTTATGATATGTAAATCAAATCACAAATTTATATACATGTCTAAATTCTAAAGGCTATTGTTACTAAGTAATGTATGCCAATCTGAATTTCTATGTTTCAGAAAGAGCAGCGGGTTTTCAAGAGGTGTATCAAAGTATAGGGGAGTTGCAAGGTACTTTTCTTGAGAATATCTGGTTATTAACTATGTTACCCGAGTTCGAAAAGTTCGAATAATATAAATGATGAATATTTTCACATTTTAAGGAAAAGCACAAGAAATTCTAAGATTTCTTTGGATGAATCATGCAGGCACCATCACAATGGAAGATGGGAAGCAAGAATAGGGAGAGTCTTTGGGAACAAATATCTCTACCTTGGTACTTACAGTAAGTGTGTATCTATATACTGTTATTCCGATTCGTTTGAAGCCGTCGTGTCCTGCATTGAATTTCAACACAAACATATTCATATCCGACACTTACACAGTAGTCTTTATGACATTGCAGGCACCCAAGAGGAGGCTGCTCGGGCTTATGACATTGCAGCAATTGAATATAGAGGAATAAATGCAGTGACCAACTTCGATTTGAGCACATACTTCAGATGGTTAAAACCGGGAACAAATAATCTAGTTTCTGCAAATGAATTAATGGAAATGGCGGAACCTGAATCTAAGCCTTCATTTTACCACTATTTAGCATCAGAGCATTACTTGAAATCTCCAGAAAAGCAAGAGGTTTCTGAAAACAAAATCCCATTAAACTCATACAGGTCTTCTACTTCTTCACTATCTTCTTCACCTACTGCACTTGATCTGCTATTTCGATCTTCCATATTCCGAGAACTCGTCGAAAAGAATGCAACTGTCTCGTACGAAGGCGGAGGTAGTAGTAGTGATACAGACGATGGTCCAAAGAACCAACAACCAGGAAGTTATGGAGATGATGACGAGTTTAGTAAACTGCTTTATGATGGCAATGGTGAGTTCCCATTTGGTGTTTCTTCTGGTAATGATGGCATTGGATTTCAGGAAAGGGGATTCCCATTCAGTTTATGAATCTACAAAGACTGCTCGAGCTGTAAAATGAATGTACAATTTCTTGTTAGAAGTTAGAATCATTCCAAATGTTGGTGAAATTTTAATGCACAGGATTTAAAACTAGAGTAGCATAGGTATAAGGGAAATATGTTATCATATATTATCTCCTTTTTTTGTGCTATAAATAAAAGGACGTCGATAAATTTTGCAAATGGAATAACATTTCTTGTTGTAACCTAAAATGTTATGATTACGCATAACATTTAAGGTGAGTATGCAAAGTTTCGGAACTTTAAAACGTGTTCAGGAACCTGTAGAGAAATGCGTAAACCTAAATTGTTAGTATAAGAATTTGATATAAGCTAACGAAATTTTCCGCAATAAAATTAACATTAAAGGATTAGCAATTGATATTTAACGTATATTTCTTGATTTCAGAATTTTAGTATATGTACCGGAACTTAGAGAGAAATATTTAAATTACTAACGTTTGTCAGGATTTGAGGTTGAGGGGGGCAAATTCATAAAAAAACAGTTTTTAAAAGAATTTAAATAAGGGAACAAAAAAAATTAGAGGTGGGGGGCAATTGCCCCTCCCAACTGTAATGTAGCTCCGTCTCTGCTAACGTTTTAAAAACTTTTTGTAACATTCTCGACCTGGATGTCACATTAGGTCTCTAGACCACAATCCGTATATCAAAATTTTGCTTAAAAGCCCATCGGCACATTTTAAATGCATTAAAAGTCTATTCATTTCAACCCAACCAAAGTCATAAATACAAGTAAATCGAAATAATTTGGAACTTCAATTACTACAACTCATTAAAATATTTGACTCGATTCAAATTAAATAAAAGTTACAATTACATATAAGGTCCTACAAGTATATAGCCCACTACATCTAGTAAATGTACTCTGACAATAATGTTGATGCTAAAACCAACCACGATGATGCTCCTTCGAACCAAACTTTCCTTAACCTACGCACGAAAACACATTTCGAAACGCTGAGCTACAGAAGCTCAATAGGTACTCTACCAACCGGTTCACATCACACATACTATAGCTTGCTTCTTTTGGGGATCGCCACGGATCCCGTCGATCGCCACGATGTGACCCCAAAATGCCACCTTTGAAAGCCAAAACTCACACTTGCTAAACTTGGCATAAAGACGTTTATCCCTCAACGTATGAAGCATAACTCGAAGATGTTCATCATACTCCTCTTCCGACTATGAGTAGACCAAGATGTCATCTATGAATACCACTACAAACTGATCCAGATATGACTGAAAGATCTGGTTCATGAGATCCATGAACGCTGCCGGAGCATTGGTAAGCCCAAAAGGCATTACCAAGAACTCGTAGTGTCCATATCGCGCCCTAAAAGCGGTTTTTTGAACATCTTCTTCAATCACCTTCAATTGGTAGTAACCAGACCTCAAGTTTATCTTTGAAAACACACGGGCACCTCATAACTGATCAAACAGATCATCGATCCTCAGAAGAGGGTAGCGATTCTTTAATATTACCTTGTTAAGTTATCGGTAGTCAATGCACATCCTCATTGACCCGTCTTTTTTTTCCAAAAATAGAACCGGAGCACCCCAAGGTGAAACACTCGATCAGATAAACCCTTTTTCCAACAACTCTTGGATCTGAATCTTTAACTCTCTCATCTCGGTTGGTGTTATACAATAAGGAGTGATAGACACTAGTGTTGTATCTGGTAACACCTCGAAACGAAACTCAAGCTCTCGATCCGGTGGTAAACCCGATAAATCATCGGGAAACATATCGATAAACTCATAAATTGTCCGAAGACTCTCCAAATATGGGACTTCAACCTTCGTATCAATCACGTGAGCTAAGAAAGCCTCACAACCTTATTGTATCAACTTTTGTGCCGCCAAAGCAAAAACAACGTTAGGAATACAAGGGTTCTTTTCTCCTCTCACCCCTAACCTGGATCAATCGAAAACTCTTAGCTTCAAACTTTTAACCCTACAACCCAAGCTAGTATCATGCTCAAAAAGTCAATCCATATCTAGGATTGCGTCAAACTCTTGGAAGGGTAAGACCATAAGGTTTGCCGGAAAGATTGAACCTTACACCTCGATCGAACACCTCTGATACACCTCATCCACTATTGCATCTAAACCCAACGGACTTTTCACTCTAACCTCTATCTCTAGATCCTCGGCTGACAAGCCCCACTATTCGGATATCCCACTACGAGTATAGTAATATATAGACTCAGAGTCCACTAATGCAACTATAGGTATAGAAAACAAAGAGAAAGTACATGATATAACATCTGTAGGCTCGCACTCCTCCTGAGCTCTAACTTATATTGTCTCATCGGTGCCCTAGCGATAGATTGAAATGAGCCCCTACTCTAATGATAGGTGGTCTGACTCGCACCTCCTATAGAGAAACCTTGATACCTCTAAGCCGGATAGAAGGTTCTTTGTGTATAAACCGATATAGTAGTGACAACAACATGACAGTCATTTAAAATATGATCCAGAGATTCGCACTCAAAACAAGCTCGGTTCGGTCCACAACACTCACCATGATGCCTACGCCCACACTGATTACAAATCGGTGCACCCACATTCCTCTGAAACTCTTGAGACTCATCATGGATGATGATGAAAGCCTCCTAAGACTAGCAGACTCTGGCCTACGGTCTGATCTCAAACTTTAATTCGAGGCTCCCCTTCCTTGGTTCCAACGATTCCTATCCCTCCTAGACTGAGACTGCAAACTGTTAGAGGACTAATTCCTCCCACTATTGTTCCCCTAACCTCTCGCTGAACCATACGTCAAACCTTGCACTTGCTCTAAGGCCTTAACACTAGTCGTTAACTCAGAAAACACTTGTGATGGGGTATCTGTCATATAGGTCTGGATTTTTTTACCACAAACCCCTCATAAACCTCTTGCATCTCACATCGGCTGCTCAGAATCTCTCATCGAGCTAATATACTCAGAATCTCGCATTTATTCTTCACTTTGAATCTTACATCGAGTGAAGCTTAGAATCTCACATCGAGCAAAGTCATCACCTGAAATCTCACATCAGATGTTCATCAATACAACACATGGAATCTTACATCGGATGATCTTCAATAAATCACCTAGAATCTCACATCGATGTCCTTCATTGTGTTATAACACTCACTCACTGGGTATCTGAATCCTACCAAAAAAGACTCAAATCACACAAGATGATCAACCTAGGATCTTTATACCAAGTTATACCTCAATTAAACCAAAGACCAAGCATATAAAGCATAGATCATCATATCAAAACCAATATCACCAATTCCAAGTTTTATTATTCATTTTATAATTTAATTAACCCATAGGAACCCATAGCATAAATTATGGAACCCTGAAACCAACCCTAAAAAACTTGCACAAATTGCCCAAGGGTATCGATACGCCTATAAATGGGGTATCGAAATGCTCTAGTATCGAAATGTTTCCCTTGCATTTTGATACGCTAAGGCGATGGCTTAAGACCAAGGGAAACCAACCCGTATCGATACACCTATGTAGGGTATCGATATGCCCTTTATTTCGATACACCCCTCAGGAGGTATCAAAATGATTTGCCACTAGAATTTTTGGTTTCGAAACACGGGCTTGGCATTCCAAAACGCCTGCTATCTAAGCCCTTATTTCTTCTCTAGAGTATCGATACACCTACCAAGGGTATCGATACTCTTACACGAAAATGCAGGTATGGAACCTAAAAACGTTCCTACACATTATTGGAGTAGTTTAGGTAAGATTCTAATCAATTTTACCCAATATCATCAACCATAAATCAATCCACCATTAAAGCATGCATAGGCTCTAATCCTAACCAAAACATCACAAACCAATCAAGCATGTCAATAATGATGATGCACATAAAATACAAGAATTTAGAAGTGTATCAACCTCCCAAAACGAGCTGAAGAACTCCAAAGCAAACCCTTAGACTTTCTCATTGCCTAAGCTTGAAGAAGGTCCTCCTTGCTCCCTTACTACAAGAGAAGATGACCAAGAGATTACTACTCTATTTAGATTATTCTAAAAGGCTAAAAATAAGCTCTTGACCAGTCGAAAGCTCTCCCAAAACTTAATCCCATTCTCACCTCAAAAACCCTCCAAAAACCTTACCTCCACCGCTTGGAACAAAGCTTACCTTGCTAGATAGATCTCCTAAAGCTAAACACTCTTCCCTCAAGCAGAAAAACGTGATTCCACGAGCAAAGCTTCAAAAACAACCTTTGGTGATGATGTTTGGGAAGAAAATGGATGGAGATAGGGAGAGAAAGACAATAAAGAGAGGGTGATATCATGTTTCTACAAAGTGCATAAATTAATCCCTTTCTCTCCATATTTCTCTCCTAATTAGCCAATTATCAAATTACCCCAAGCCATCATCCAAGCCCAAGCCCAACTACAACCTCTTAAGCCCAATAAGACCATCAAGTCCTAACACGAGGCCCATACCTCGAGTTAGCCCAACTCCGAGTCCTGAAACCCGGGTCGTGACAACATCAGTTACACCATTAGTCTTATTAGGATGATACTCGACCGTCAAGTTATAACCCTTAAGCAATTTCAACCACCTACTTTGTCTAAGATTTAACTCTTACGATATCAAATATTTTAAACTTTTTTAATCTACGTATACAATAAACTTTTCACCATAAAAATAACGTATTCAAATCTTTAAAGCAAACACCATTAAAACAAGTCTAAATTATGTATATGGGATAATTACGCTTGTATGACTTCAATGCGTAGATGCATAAGCCACGAAAAAATAAAATATTTTTTTCCACGAGCACAAATAGATGGGGTTAGTCAGTGGGGGTTCTAGATAGGCGTAATAAGAGTGACCGCACAGATCCCCTAAAAAAGAGGTCCAAAATTTTGATAAATTGTATTCATTAAATGATGTTAGTCTCGAAATTCATTGTAAAATTTTGAAAATGCTCTTAAAAAAGATGAGTTATAATTATTAAAACGTTATAATTATGTCATGAATGCGACAATTGATTAAAATCTTATTAATTATTCATATTACTATTGTTTTTGTAGAACTAGTGAGGTTCTGGACAGATGCAATAGAAACGGTCGTGCAGGGACCTTTAAAAAGATAATTACTTCTAAAGGTCACATTTTAATAAATTACACAAAGCCCAAAATTCTTTGAATCACCCTGGGTTAGTCACTCACTTTTAACTCACTCCTATATATAACTTTTTCCATTCAAATTTTAAGATTTTTTTTATTTAAATACTGGTCTAATTGTTCTTGAGGATAACATGCAAAGGCTTAATTCAATTAATCAAATAGGGTTAGGATTCGAAATTTGCAATTCTTGATCTTCACTATAAATCTAAAAGAAAATACATATTCCTAAAATCGAATCTCCTAGTATATTAGATAGCATGATTTCGGGTTTCTTCAAACAGAAAATTGTAGGCATACATTCACCAAAGTCAACACAATTATAGCATTTGACTCTATATAAACCAACAAAACACAAATAATTAATCACCAAACTCCACTCCAATGAATGTACTAGGAAATAAAAAATATTGCCAATTATAATAATTTTATGTTATTATTATTATTGGCTAAGCCGAAACATTTTTTTCATTTTAAGGAAATCCTCTGTTTTTTATGCCTTTATTTTAAAATAATACGTTTAGAATTTAGGGTTTAAGATTGAGTGTTGTGGTTAAGGTTTAAAGAATTAAGGGTATGGTGTACTTTTTAGGGAGTAAAATTTAAGAGTTTGGATATAAAATTTAAGATTAAGGTTTATAATTTAATTTTTACGTTATTTTTTAAAATAAAATAAAAAAATATATAATTATGAGATAGATAATTTTTAATTTTTAATAATTTACGTTTTTAGAGGACAACGAAGATTAAAATAGGTAAACCTAAGAACTGGTCCTCAGTCGGCTAACTTAACCACTTGGTAAATGTTGTTCTAAAGTAATAGGTTGTTTATATTATTAAAAGTGTCGACGCATGGATAAGCTTTGAAAAAATAGAATAAAGGGTTGATTTTATCTATGAACGCAACTTAATGTTTAGTTAATTAAGATGACATGTAATTTGAAAAGTGAACACGATATTATAGATGATATTATTTTTTTATAGTTTCATTTAAATATATAACTTTTTTTTTTAATTTTAAAGGTATCAAATGGCATCTCCTTCCTTAACATGGCTTCGTTTATAGGTGATCAATGAATTATTCGATTTGGTTTCGGTTTAAATTATTTTGTTTTGGATCATTTCAAATTTTATTATATTAGTTTAAGTTTAGTTCGGATCTGGTTTGATTTTAGTGATAGTATACAATGATTTTAATTTACTTATCGGGTGAGGACGTTGAGTTACTTGATTTTTTTTTTGTTTGACTTTCGGTTTGGTTGATTTCGGGTCAGATCAATATCAGGTTAATAGGAGATTAATTTGGAATAACATGTATATTTGACTTTTTGGTGAGTTGTGTAACCGTTCATATCTCATATTCAGTGGCGGATCTATGCTATAGGGAGGGTGGGCTCGTGTCCATCCTGAATTTTTCAAAGTTCATATATTTACCCTTAATTTTTATAATTTTATTGAATTAATCCTTAAAAATTTCAAAATTTTATATATACCCACCTTCAAATAAATTTATGGATCCGCCACTACTCAAATTTATTTATTTATTTTAATATATTTTCTTTATTTCAAATTACCTTTAGTTCGTGTTATTTTTAGTTCCAGTAAAATCAGTTTGATGTCATTTGGTTCGAATTAAAATATGTTAAGTTCCATTCAGTTTAGTTGAAATTCACTTTACGTATATTTGTAGTTCAACTTAAATTTAATTCAGCTTCAATTTGGTCGGTTTATTTTGGATTTTGGATTAAATATGGTCATGTTGTTTGAATCAAGTTGAGATCTTTATTCTGATAAACTTGTGTAATTCTCGGATTTCAAGTCAAGTTTATTAAGTATAGGGTGTCAAGTTTATTTCAAGTCAAGTTTAAATAAAATTTGAATTAAAGAACCTTAATTTCCTGAATTCTTAAATCCTTATTCACAATTTTAAAATCTTAATCTAAATTCGAAATTAACAACCATGTTTCTTGTAACACCCTCGACCCGGTGCCACATCGGGCCTCCGACCCAAAACCTGTATTTCAAAAAAAATTTTCAAAAGCCCAAAAAGATGAGTCCAAATTCATTTCCATCATAAGATAATAAAATCTAAATCCATTTGAAACATAAATCTGAGTATGATAAAGTAAGGGAGCTCCAAAATATTACAACCCGTTTTAAAAGCATTCGACAAATAAATAAAACAGAGTTACAAATTACACATATAGGGTCCTACAAGTACAAATGCCCACTATGACTAATAACAGTACTCCGACAACAGATGTCGATGCTAAACCCACCACGATGATGCTCCTCCGAACAACTTTCCTTAACCTACGCACGAAAACACATTTCGAACGCTGAACTACTAAAGCTCAGTAGGTACTCGACCAACCGGTCCACATCAAGCATAGCATAAAATAAGCATAAGCAACATGGATGGTGACATGGCATGAGTACGATGACGCTACCATAACTGCCTAAACATATGATATTATGATGGCATATATCGGCACATAGCATATGCATGACAAGAGAAGACCACACAACATCTCAAGTTCTTAAAGTATAGAACTAAGTAAGGTTCGTGGCATGTCACTCCACATACTCCGCTAAGGAACCCATCAGCACTAAGCAAGGTCCTAGCTGGTCTTCCGCATAATAAATTATCGATAACCCATCAACACTAAGCAAGGTTATTGGTTTTACATCTCGTATAATATTTACTCTAGTAACCCATCAACACTAAGTAAGGTTACCAAATTATCTCATAATCATATAATATATACTTTAGGCAACCCATCGACACTAAGCAAGGTTCCTAGTAAGCCACATGACTCAAATATGTCACACCGAACCCTTAATGGTTCCACATACCAATTTATACCACTGGACTCCAATTATTATCCAATTATCTCTTTAATGGAGCTAGGTGTCTATTTCTCGGTTTAATATTCATTTTAAAGTTTAAACAACTCTTAGGGACTTCTAGGATAACATCACGATACTTTACCACTTTATCCTCAAGAACTTAGGCTAATTTTCCCTGGGGTATCGATATCCTTACTTGGAGTATCGAAACACCAAGTATCGATACCCTCATCAAGGGGTATCGAAACGACCTATACCGATACGAGTATCGAACCCTTTGACCAACTTCAAAGTCAACGAAAGAGGACCAACCCGCTTCGATACCTGTATCGAATCGGGGAGGTCACTGGACGACTCGGTATCAAAACGCGGGTAGGGCGTTTCGATACCCCTACACGAAAAGTGCAGATTTGCATTTTCAAACACTTAGAGCTCTATCCAAATTCAATCCATTTAATACCAAATTGATCCTAGACTGTAAGGAAACTTTCCTAAACATGTTTAAACCTTAATGATAACATTTCATCAACAAATGCAAGATTCACCATTAAAGACCACCCTAAGCTTAAGCAATATACCAAACCAATCAACAACCATGTCAATAAGCTTAAAACATGACATGCATGATGATTAGGAGTTGGAAGGGTACCAACCTTAAGCAAAAACAGCAACAAAAGCAGCAAACCCGAGCTCCAAGCTCAACCTCAAACCTTCTCTTTTCCTAAAGCTCTTGAAGCCTCTCCAAGCTCTTTCTCTACAAGGCAAGGATACAAAATGATTTAGAACGGTTTGAGATGATTTCTAGAGTTTAAAAACACTAAAAAGCTAGGATTTAAGCTCTCTAAAAACCAAATCCCGAACTCAACTCAAGACCCCTCTTAAACCTTCATCTTCACAAAACCTACACTTTCTTACCTTATTTTATAGATCCTTTACAGCCCTGCAACTCTTCTTATAACCCCAAAACGAGATTGCAACATAAAACTCTAAAGATCTTACCTTTACTCTTCCTTTCTCTTAATACAAGATGAAAGAGAATGAAGAAAAGAGAGAAAGATGAAGTCATTCTAGAGAATTAAACCTCAACTCCCTTGTCCTCACCTTTAGGCATTTACCAAAATGCCTTTACTAACGAGGCTCAACTCTCAACCCAACAAGCCTAAGGCCCAACAAGACCCAAACTACACAAACCTAGGGCCCAAAACCGAAGCTCAACTCTTCGAGTTAACCCGATACTCGGATCCGAATATGGGTCGTGACATTTCTATTCTAATTTCTCTAGGTTAAATACTAGTAGAAATTATCCCCAACTTTGGTGATTGAGACTCTAATTTTTTTTTTTTTTGAATTAAGACTCTAATCTTACTTGTGTTTTGAGAATATGGACGTTCCTAAACAATGATAATTTGGCTCGTAGGTCGTTAAATACCTTTTGGTTTGTAGATTTAGTAATTTGAGTTTGAGAATTTGGAGATTAAGGGATTGAATAATTATCAAAATTTAGTGATTATTTGTGAACTTTATTTTTGAAATAAAGTAAATGTAGGAATTGTTATAGTAATAAAAATTTAATTATTTTTTGAATTTAAAAATAAATAAAAAACTAAAAACAATATAAAATTTATTTTTAAGATTTTATATTAAAAGGGGATAATAATATTTTTGGTCTTTAGGATTTTAAAATTAATTAAAATAGTTAATGGTACACTATGGTACATATGAATAGTAGTATATTGTGGTATATGTCATTTATTGTAGAATAGTTATATATATAAGATATATTTCAGTTATATAATATAATTTTTTTAAGTTTTAAACGTTTTCTTAGATATTTTATAGGTAAAACGAATAGATAAAAATTAATAATAAAATATACGAAGGTTATTACTTAAATTCATTTTAAGATTTTCGTCGTACCGTGAAGTCAACTTTTCTTTTTTAAATATAAATATAATAAAAATATACTAATAAATAGATTAAAGTCTTGGTAGTTACATCAGCATATGAATGCTTGAATCCCCTCTAGTCTCGTATTATTGCACTATAAGATGTTTAAAGATTTTGATGATACAAGCAACACAGAACAGAATTCAACTTCAATGGAGTTCCTTCTCTTACTATGCCTTGTTTCTTTGCTGGTTTCGACACCTTCAGCGGACTGGTTGAGCCATGGAGGAAACATACTGAACAGAAGATTTGCAGACAAGGAAACCAAGATCAGCCCAGAAACAGTTTCAAAGCTGAGGTTGAAATGGAGATTCAATGCCGGAAGAGACATCACTGCGACACCGTCGGTTTCCGATGGAGCAGTTTATTTCCCTAGTTGGGATGGATATCTTTATGCTTTGAACGAATCCAGTGGATTTCTTATTTGGAAACAGAATCTGCAACAGTTGACTGGGATTAATTCTACCGGAGTTATATCCAATGTTAGTGTGACGGCTTCACGAACCACGCCCGCCGTTGCTGATGATTTGCTGATCATTGGTATCAGTGGACCGGCTTCTGTTGTCGGAGTGAAGCGATCCAATGGGGAGCTTGTTTGGTCAACCCTGGTGGATGAAAACCCATATGCTGTCATAACCATGTCAGGAACGTACTACAACGGGTTAGTCACTGTTTACTTAATTATTGGTTTTGGATACAAATTTAACGAAAAATCCTTATTTTTTTTGGATTCGGTGATACTAAACTATATTAACGGAACTAGGATCAAGTATTAGGTAAGAAAAAGATCATCAAGCATTAGGAAGGGAAAACGCCTATTAAACTTTTAAATCTAAAAATTAGAAGGGACAAAAATCTTATTTTACTACTATTTAAACTAAGAGGACTTTAAGTGCAATTATACCTAAAAATTTCTTGCCCCTCTCATAATATACATAGCTTCGTCATTGCTATACACAACATATATGAAAAAAATAAGCGAATGACCAAAATGCAAAAACATATTGGAATTTATATAACACAAACCTTTAGAGTAATCTCAGTGATTAAAAATAATGTATTTTATTTGACCTTGATCGAACACCATATATACACGATGCATATATATTATTAAAATAGCTAAATTATTGAACACATACTAACTAAATCAATTAATAATAGTGTAAGGATCCAAATATTTGCAACTCTTTTGATCTCCGTGATAAATTTAAAAGGAAAATACACGAGTTTTTTTAGTCTAGGTGGTTAACGGAACTGTTATTGTTCTTAGAGGTTACGGGTTCGAGCACCAGTAATTGTATAAAGTGATTGAGCGATCAATATCAAATGATTGAGATTATCTTTTAAAACAGATACTACTATAATCATTATTAGCTAAATAAAAAAATCTAAAAGAAAAATATAAACACTAGTTAATTAAATAATTAATGTCTATAATCATATTCTTACTTTGTAACTTAATCAGTAGATTAAAAAAAATTATTTCTTCATATTAGACGTAACCTTAGAGTATAACTAATAGAAAGATCAATATAAGAGAGTGGATTTATACATGTTTAATAGGTGCGTATTTTAGAGAAAAAAATATTAAAAGTAATACCAAAATAATAATATTTTTTAAATGAAAATATCAAACTTTTATATATTTCTAAATCCTTTTTATATTGATAAAAAATATTAATATTTTTGGTAAAAAATTATTTGAAAAAGCACCTTTTACATTTCTGATATTATAAATAAAAGGTCTATTTTAATAAATTAAAATATTCTTTTAAATGTTTGAACCTCCTTAAATTACAAAATGTTTTGATAACAATCAGAAAGTCAATTGTACGGCTACATATTATTTGGTTTGGCTAACCTCATAATCCTTGCATTGTTTTGGTAGGTAATTTATATCTGAAATATTTTTTTTCAATTTTTAAAGTATAATACACAAATGGTCATTAAGTTATATCTAAAAATATAAAATCATCATTAAACTTTTAAATGTTACATAATGAACATTAAACTTTAGTTATTATCATAAATTGTTCACTATGTTATTAGCTGTAGTTAATTAATTGAGATGAAAGTTATAAACATTTGAATAATATAACATTTAATCCTTCATATTAGTATATTTAAGTAATTTATTCTTAATTTAACCCTCATTATTAATGTCTAAATTGATTGAATATGTAACTATTAAGAATTAAATATGTTAATATACTAACTGCTACGTCTCCCATTTAACGTCAATTAATAACCTAAGGACCATTTCATAATAAAAATTAAAGTTCAGTGTCTATTGTATAAATTTTTAAAAAAATAAGGATAATTTAATGAATATTTATATACTTTATCCTTTCTAAACGTGTCCAACACTTATTAATACAATATTTATTTTATTTAATCATTAATATTAATTTCATTAACTAACTAATTCAAATCGAATTTTATAAAATTCATACTCTTTTAATACACTTTTCTCCGTACACAATATCTAAAATTTTGCCTCCGACTTCTTAAAAATATCAACGGCGTCTCATCTCTAATTCAACTCCTTGTTGATAGATGAACCCAATCCTTTAATTAATGAAAATCTTTGAAAATTTATTTTAAAAAAATCTCAAAAAACTTTGACCATATCTAAGCTCACCACTGAAAGCCTGAAATTACGAAGTATTGAGGAAAGAAACAGTAAACTATTGTGAAAAAATATTATTTTTGTTATTAAAAATAATAATTTGGGTGATTTTAGATTGAATTGAACATCTTGTTCAGAACTTAATCACCCTAATAAGTACACTAATATCTTAATAATAAATTAAATTTATATAGACTTTTTAAGAATATTTTGGTGAGATTACAAGATATTATTTGTTCAAAAATTTTAGCCTTTAATAAGGTACTCACATCGTACACATAATACTCGAATTCAAATCACCTGAATAAAATATATTATATTTTATCACTGAGATTACTTTACGGTTTAATTTATGTAAACTTAAATTCAAACGATATAAAAATTTGAGATCAAAATCAACAATAACAGAAGTATATACATTTGTAATTAAACCTAAAATATTTATGTCTGGTTCATTTGATTTAAACTCAGGATGTTTTACGTGGGCACATCTTCACTAGAAGAAACGCTAAGTACCGAAGAATGCTGCATTTTTCGAGGAAGCTTCGTCAAACTAAACGCAACAACTGGCAAAATCTTATGGCAAACCTTCGTATTACCTGACAACTTCGGTAACCGTGGCCAATATTCTGGGGCTGCCATTTGGGGCAGCAGCCCGTCAATCGACGTCGCTAGGAACCTCGTCTACATTGCCACTGGGAACCTCTACTCAGCTCCCCAAAACATAACCGAGTGTCAGGAGAGACAAAACAATCAAACCCAAGGTCCTCCCACTCATTCGGACGAGTGTGTCGAGCCTGATAACCACTCAGATTCAGTCCTAGCCATTGATTTGGACACTGGAAACATCAAGTGGTTCCATCAGTTTGGGGGCTATGATGTTTTTTATATTGCATGTAATAATCTTTCAGTTCCCGATTGTCCTCCGGGACCAAATCCTGATGCTGATTTCGGCGAAGCACCGATGATGCTAAGCATAGACGTGAATGGAACTGAGACAGACATCGTTGTTGCAGTCCAAAAAAGTGGATTTGCATGGGCATTGGATCGTGACGATGGCAATATTATATGGTCTACGGTAAGGTATCAAGCCCCTTCTACATCAACTTAACTAGGTACTAAAATTTAGTTGTTTTGGACGTTAAGGGGCCTGGCATTGAACAATCAACTGCCACGATTCGATTCGAGCTCACACAATAAATGAGTATCCTTGATCATTACGCCGATTAATTAATCTAGAGAAAAAATAATGATTTAATTTGTCATTGATTGGTGCAGGAAGCTGGACCTGGTGGTATCACTGGAGGCGGAACATGGGGTGCCGCCACAGATGAAGAGAGGGTTTACACAAACATAGTTAATTCTGATGGCAGAAACTTCACTTTGAAACCATCTACAAGAAACACCACTGCCGGTGGATGGGTGACAATGGATGCTAAAAATGGACAAATCCTTTGGTCAACAGGTGACCCTAACAATGGTACCGCCAGTGGGCCTGTGACAGTGGCTAATGGTGTTCTTTTTGGTGGTTCCACATACAAAGACGGACCGATATATGCTATGGATGCTAAGAATGGTGAAATTTTATGGTCATATAACACCGGGGCAACCGTTTTTGGTGGGATGTCAGTTAGCGATGGGTGCGTTTTCATTGGCCATGGATATAGAGTTAGTTTTGGAGTCTTGAATCCGAACCTCAGTGCCGGAAACACTCTCTTTGCATTTTGTATCTTTTGAGTTCTCAGACATTAAAAGATTGATATTTAGTCTGTTGGTAGGGTTTATTTTCACTGGTCGTCAAAGAAAAAAAGAAAAAAGTAAAGTAAATGCATCCGGAATAAAGAGATAATATCAAATTCACATTGATTGGAGATGATTCATTATAGATGTCTCTACAAAGAAAGACTCCTCTAGAGACCAATGATCCCGTAGGTCTCAAGAGGTTTGAGGATAGGACATAAGATACATCTACACGACATCCACATGCCCAACATGCAAGGCCGAAGTACTCGGTGTTGGACCTATTTTTTTTTCAACTCATCCGTAGGTCGTCACTAAATCTGACGTTGTTCAATCATCTAGAACCCCATGGTCTATAAATACTTGGGCTAACGAATAGAGAAGGTAGACCATATCATAAGGACGATACCTTTTATCTCTTTTGACTCTTCTTACTCGGTTATGGTTATCACAACCAAACAACTGTTTGCGGCTCTGTCTCAAATCTACAGGGTGTGAATTGTATGAATCCAACACAACAACCTTAGCCTGTCATCTTCACCTCCCTTGTTTGGTACCTCATCATTATGGTATCAACAATTGGTGAAGTGAGTGTGGAGATCCTCTTAACCAAGATAATAAGTTACGATGACCCTCACAACACGTCAGATCCCCTACAAACGATAACGTAAATGGTCGAATTAACAATGAAAATAAACTTCAAAGATGCCATAGCCTCCATGCAAGCCTTTCTTTCGTCTCTCGGCCAGAAGAAAGTAAAGAAGATGAGACAACCACTTCCCGTTACATACAACCAAGGGTTACCCCGAGGTGTCAACTTTTCCTCATATCCACTAGTAAATGTCTATCATCCAACAAGGCTTCAAAACCATTCGGAGGAAGCTAGGTTTCACCAAGATAACTGGCGAGTTCTTTACCCTATCATGGGACAATACAATGATGGGAATGGAGCACCTATAATATACTTGCCAACAATTGACATTGCATGTATACGAGGTACATTCGCAAAGAAGAAGGAAGCTTTATATAATGACTCGGATTTTGCAACCCAAAGGTCGGGTCAAACTGAGATTTAGGTCTTATGTTTAGACCAAATTCTTGGTCCTTGGTGAGTCTTGTTGGGTTTATGGAAAAGTACAAAGATGGTAGAAGGAAATTTTGGACAATATATCTATTTCAATGAGATTAGTTGATATTAGATTAATTGGATTACCGAAAGGTAGAGGGGTGATCTAATTTTGTCTCCTCATCTTTCCTCCATGTTCTTCCTTATTCTTGGTAGGGAAAGTTTGGGGAAATGAGAAATTTTGGTTGACTTAGAGTTACAATCTTTGAATCATGATCAAGAGTAAGTGATTCACCTCTTAAAGATTTATATATTAAAGTATCAATAATTTTGGTGGAAGTTGGATTTTTGAGAGGGTTTATTAGATGAATAGAATTAAGAGTTTTAATCTCGTTTTGAAGATAATTTTTTTATTATTATTTTTTCTTTCTCTTAATGGTATTGTAATTCATTTTACAACATTTGTTATATATAACCAAGGAGGTGGAACAACACTCTAAAGCTAAAGGTAAAGACAAAGCTTGAATTTAATGTCAATAAGGGTTGTTAGTGTCTTGAAAAGTTAGTACACTTTCAATCCCTTTGTATTCATGCATATCATAAATGTAAAGTGGTATAAGTTATTTTGATGGTTAATCATGCTTGTATGAGTTTAAAGACCGTTAATAGTAAAATCTATAATTGTTGTTAATAATCTCTAAAAATTATAGAAACTAACCCCAAACACCTTTCATAAGTTATAATTAAGTTTTGAGGTTCCCTAAGTCATATTAGGTTTTATTGTTGAGTAATAAAAACTTAAAATCTGGAAAAATGGCTTGAATACTGATATGATATGAGGGGTGCAAATCGTATACCTCCTAATTTGCCTCCATTGGTGTCTCTACTTTAAATTAGTGGATTCAAGGTTATGGGTTGGTTAGAGTTTAGGGAATTAAGGGTAGGGTGTATTTTTTTAGAGTGTATGGTGTAGGATTTAGAAAATAAGGATTATGGTTTGAAATTCAATTTTTTCAAGATTTTTAAGTAGGAGGCATGGAAGGAGGCACAATAAAAAGATAGAAGATTTCTACCCGATATGAGGGCCTCGAGTACTAGTATTTCTCTCTAAAAACAAGGTAAATTTTGAAAGGCATATCGATACGGCTTTCTAAATATTGATACCCCTTTTAAGTGTAGGATTCTAATAATGAGCTAGCAGCTTACCAATACTAAGTATCGATATGCGAGGGAGGCATATTAGTATGGGACTAGAACATTCAAACCTTTCGAACGGTGAGTATCGATACATATCGGTACACGTAAAGTAATCTACCTAAAAATTTAATATTTTATTTGGGGTCTTATAATTCGAGATAAAAGATCTAATGGTCTCTAAGAGTATAAAACTAGTTGTAAAACAGAGGAGGGTTAATTTCAACCTCTTAGGTGAATATAATGAACATTAAGCTTGTGTAAACTATGTTTTGTTACTTGCCTATGATGTATATGTTGTAATTGTTACTTCATGCTTTGTGGGCACTTGTATGATAAAATCTAGAGTCTTAGTGTTATAACACCATGGTAAGTAAAGGTTTAGGCTATCAATGCTAATTATCTCGTGCCTCATTTATGTGTACTCAAAGAAGGTTTCCAAGTAGGATTTATGTGTCACTATTATATGACCCGACCTCACCTAGGGTATATGTATATCCTAATATAATGTGATTTGATCTCACACAGGATGTATGTTCCGAGATTATGCAACCCAGGTTCACTCTGAGTATTGTGCTGATGTTATGTGACCTAGCCTCACTTCTTCACGGTATCATATGGTATGATATGGTATGGTATGTTGGGTCTTGTGAGTGTTGCGTGATTTGAGTGAAACACAAATTGTGTAAGTATACACGTCATAAGTAATAATATAGTAAAGATAACATGAATTGGTTTGGACCACTTTTTTAAGTTACTGCGTTGTAAAAAGGAATAATATTGAAAGTTATAGATGTCAAGTAAATAAACTTAAAAATAAAGTAAATAGAAAGAAAGGATAGAGTAATCGAATAAGAGAATAGGTTGGGTTATCGTGAGTAATGGAATGATTATTGAATGGCCCGTCATTGTAATTGATTACTAGCGATGCCTTCAATTAGCTTCAGTCGGATTGCCCGGATAATTCGACAATTGCTTGGGCAATTGAGAATAGAGTTATTTTTCAGATAAATGGGTTCAGTGAAACGTGTTTCAATAATCATTCCATTACTCACGGATAATTCGACAATTGCTTGGCCTTCAATTAGCTTCAATCAAAGTATGCATAATTCGCCCTTCAAAGTTCAGTGAAACGTGTTTCAATGACTTCTCGTTATCTCTAACATAAAACAATGTTAATTGTGCATACTTTAATAATATATCTCTATGTGAACCAAGGGCGAACAACAATCAATCTCACACTTCTTTTAACCGTTGAAATTTATAGCTTATTCTTAAGTCTAATTAATTTTCACCATTGATGAAAACCATGTTCATTCGTTTTTTAAATCTAACTCTTCTGATATTAGATAAATGGATGAATTTACGAGATCCTCTCCCAATTCACTCGATTAAAAACAAATAATCATCAAACTTTGAATTGAATTACAATTAAGAACTTAAACAATCTAAACATTTATCAAAACCACAAACCCAAAATATCTCAAGCCAATTAACATCAATTTATTACTAGGAAAAAAGGATTTACAAAGAATATAATCCCAAACTGATTGATATTACTCAACATAATTAGTAAAACTTAACTTGAAGTTCAATCGAAATTGATATTACTCAAATTAATTTTAATCCGTCAACTGTGTAACTTAACCTCAACCTAAAGTCGATCTAAACCTAAATTAATTCATTAATTAATTACTTTAAACTCAAATTGTTTTTCTGAAATTAAAATTTATCTGACTTGAAATTAACCCGATCTAAACTTAAACTCGACTAGATTTGAAATCAATTTGACAATAACACAAATCTGAGTCGACCTAGACCTTACCTGACTCAAAGTTAAACCATTGGATTGACCTAACGTAATCCGTACTCAATTTAACCTAACCATTATCTATTGAAACTCGTCTGATTACATGATTTTACATCCCTAGCCTGTTAAACACGATATAGGCCAAAGAACATAACCTTAAATATCATAAAATCTGACATTGAAACAAGGCAGTAAAGTTTTCCGAATGTCATCTTATTTCAGTCAAGAAAACAGCAAAACTCCGTGTTCCAACAAAACAGATAAACTAAAATCAATCAGAGAGAGTTCTTGCATTCTGAATTTGAGAACTTCTAAACTTCAATTTGATAATTATAAACTATTCATCTTCCATCTCAAGGTTTTCGTCGTAAAACTATTCCACAGCTGTACTTCAATCTCGACTATGCTCGTACTTACCAATTACCACTGCCATTGAAAATGTTCTTAGATGGTCTTTCCTCTGTTTCGTAGGCCGAAAATACAGACTTCTGTGAGAAAAAAGCTCGCAGGACCTTTCCACTGTCACAAAATGATCTCATTGTGCACGCTTAAGTTGAGGGTCTTATTCGGAAGAACAATACTATTGATCACAACAACTTCATCTTCTACCATTACAGCCTCTCCTGCAATATAAATTAAACTACAGCTGAACATTTCTTCAAGTGCATCGGCATTTTTTCTGTTAAAAATATATTTTACCAAATCCTTTAGAAATTTAGTACAGAAAAGTACCGAGGATAGTAATTCCGAGCCTTGCATTGTAGTCTCCACTAGCCTGGAAAATTAAGGTTGAACATCATCAGCCGGCAAAGCAAAATAATCTGTCTTATGTACTGATCTTCGAGCATAATCTTTCGTTAAAGCAAAATTTGGTAATTTCTCACTACAAATTTTTATCCAGTTGTTTCCGGATAATCATCAATCAAGATCTATACCCACTCATGAAACAGTTTGTGCATGCTACAATTTCCATCCGACAATAGAATTAATATTGTATTAATGCAAGGGTACTAAACTTGCCTGGACACGAGACCACTTCCCTACAGACGACTTCCATCCGAGAATAGAATTAATAACAACAGCGTTTTCCTGCCAGGAGAAAATACACCAAATTATATTTTTCTCGAATGAATAAACACAGGTTCAACACAATGAAAATTGTGATTTCCCCAAGCTTAAGCTTCCTTACCTGAACTTCGACGTCATCCAAGACGATACAATTTATAAGCCTTGCCCCAGCTCCAATACGAACATTTGCCGAAATAGAGACATTGGGGCCAATCTGCTCATGAAAGCAACTTAGCATTTGGTTTCACAATTGGGAAACAGATATAGAGAACTGCTCGAATAAAATAGACTGGCAGAACTACCTTTGCGGTCGGATGTACTTTGGCTGAGGGATGCACATAAACATCGCCAACAATCAAAGCACTTTTAGTTCCATCTCCATTAGCCAATAGATCAGGGGAGGTAAACCGAAATTGAGAAAGATAAAGACCAGAACATTTTAAAGACATCCTGTATGGATAATGTTAGGTTTAAATATGGAGCAGAATCAATGATAACTCATTGAAAAAAAGGACAACATCAATCCAAAACATTTTACCCCGGAGTCTTGATTTGTTCCCAGAAATCCATGGTTTCATATGTAAATAACTGCTTCTTTCCCGCAAATGGGGACAAAATATCTTGATCCAATCTAACAAAATCGAGGGGAAAAGCCCTAGAGGAAATAGATATCGACATTATGATTAGAATTGCAGTATTTCACAACAAATAACTGCACCCATAAAGAAATGGATCGATATCAAACATTTTCCAAGGAGCAGAGACCATAAAAAGTATCAAAGACAAACATTTAATCTCGACCTTATTACGAAAAATGTAAGCAAGGTGAGAGATATTAGAGAATGTTTCAGATTGATTGTGTGCCCTGAGGATTATGTGCAGAAATATGTCTTCTCTTACAGTAAAAAAATCAATCCTAAAGTTAGTAATAACATCAAGCATTCAAAAGCCAAATTATAAAGACATGTTTGTCCTCTATAGTCCTAAATATTTGAAAGTAAATGAGTGAAAGATAACTGTTTAGACACAGCAAGGCAAGTGAAAGAGACAACCTTGTCGGAGACTGCAGCACTTCAAAGGAGGACAAATGGCCTAAACTAGCTGCAGTACGATAAAAAAATGTCATTTTTCAGTAGCGAGATAAACGTTTTCCTTGTATATTAGAAGCAACCGTGTCGTAAAAGTATGAAGACTGTACACGCAGCAGGTAGCCAAAAAGTAAAGGACGATATTCAATGATGTTTATTCATATCTATTACAAGACCATACATAGATTACATATGCTGGTTAAGGCATCAAAAATTGTAATTACAAATAAAGACAACCTAGGTCTTCTCGATGTGTGGAGACATCATGAATGGCAGTGAAGATATCGGGAGTAAATATGTAAACTCCGCAGTTAATTAAATCGCTTACCTGCAATCCATCAAATGTAAACAGCAAAGAGAAAAGGTCGGCTTAGCTCTATTAACCATGCTATAAGTTCCTCGTACACTAAGTGAAAGTTAAAATTGCACCATGAACTTACAAAAGTCTCGGGTTTCTCAGTGTAGTGCAGTAGCTCTTTCGTGATTGGATCAGCAACCAACTCACCAAACTGGTTAGCTGTTTCAGCAGAAACCTGCACGGGAAACAAGAAGAGAACATCAAAAGAAGACTACCACAAGGACTAAAGTTTTTGCAATTAAGGTAAACTATAAAATCAATCTACAAATAATAGATGATTGAAATAAAAGGAACTTTCCTTGATTACTAACACCGTTCCCATCCCACCATATCTTTTGTGAGCCTCTGCAACAACAAGCATCTAATTAATGCTCAGGGAAGCAGTCTTAGAAACATATAATTACATAAGAACAGGAAAGTTACCAAGCATGTCTGTCAACGGAAAACTACAACAAACATCGCAGTTTAGCAGGAAGATATGTGACTGCACAAAAGGAAAACGATATGAGCTCATAGCACCTGCATATTGATTTAGCATTATTTGAGAAGTTATAGAGGACCGAGACTCGGAACTTTGAAGGGAAGAGGAAATAATAACAAAAAACTAAATGGAAAATTAGCATGAATGACTACGAAAAAGAAATGCAGAATACAAACCGGGTTGTCTTCCATGATAATATTTCTGAAGTAATGGAGGCCACCAGCTGAACCATGGGGTTTATCCTCTTTCAAGTATCTAACTCAATCAATTTAAGAAGGGAATGAAAAAATATACGAGTGAAATCTACCTCAGAATAAAAGGCTAGAAATGAAAAAAAAAATGAAATGGTGCACTAATCACCTCACTGGTATTTTTAACTCATTAGAGATTGAAGAGACGTATAGCGTAAACTCTCTCTCCTCATAAAATCCAATTAGAAAAATTTGAGCCAAGTTTGATATCTATGCAACAAACAACACAAAGGCATGGGAAATCAATGAATATGAACATTATGATTGAAACTACAACAACAACAAGTAAAACTCTATGTTATTCGTACTAGGGATAGAGTCTGATATCAGACAACACATCTCCGACCTCAAGTTCTTTTCATATATTTAGAGAATCATACTCTGGTGCCCATGTCTAAATATATGTCCACTTATAGTTATGAACTCTTTGAATCATGGGACATAAGATTAAAATAACAAAGAATACCACTACAATGTGACAATTGGCTTTGAAATATATGCATAAAATCAATAAAAGGGTGGTGAAAAAGGTACCCGTTTACAAGCAGCAATTGGGTGATGAACCATAGGCTGGCCTGCTAAAGGGACCAAAGGTTTTGGAGTATTGAACGATAAAGGCCTAAATCTAGTCCCTGCGGCGGAAAACAACAATCATCAATCAAGATCAAAACCCAACAAGAAAATCGCCTGAAATTGTATGAACAAAGCAAGAAGTCAAAGGCTGAGGCCGTTTACCTTTGGTAGGTCCACCAACCATTATAACAGCAACCACTTTCTGTTCTGAAGTCTCCATTTCCAAAAACCCTAGATCCTCTGAAATGGATCCTTAGTTATAGAGAAGAGATTGGTTTTCAGTTCAAATCTGGGATTTTAGTTTTGACAATGAAAGGAGTTCAACGGATTTGAGTGACAATTTAACCAACTTTGTTCAGACCAAATCCGATGCTGTCTGCCGCAGTTTCAATTTACAACTGTTTCAGCTGCTCCGTAGGCACAAAGTGTAAACTAAAATCAAAATTTGGCAGGGTCGGTTTCAACCGCCCCATTACCATTAAAAAATGATATACTATTACGAAAAATTATTAGTTGAACACTGTGCACCACGTTATCTGTGGTCCTAAATGAATCATCATCTCTTTTTTATATGTAATTAATGTATAGGTAATTATTAGATAGTTATTTAAAGATGAAATATTTATATTACTTGGATCATAGATGACGTGATAAACAGATTCATCTAATAATCTCTCTACTGTTTCATTTGATAATTTTTAACCACTAGTTTAGGAGTATTTATTAATGAACATATTGAATTTTATAAATAATTAATATAGAAAATTCTCTTAATTTAATTTTTTATTCATAACGAAAAAATTCGAACCTTTGATATTATTTAAGTCATGTAATGCCCCATCCCAATACACTAATGATAAAAAAAAAATAAGAAATTTTTAATAGTTGAATAATAAAAATAATAAATAATTTTTACCATTAATTAATAATGCTACTGATTTTTTAGGCAACTTTGGGAATATAAGGAAACTCACCCAAAAAATTTGGCATATAAGGGGTATAGAGTAAATTTTAGAACACGTCAAAATCTATAGTATAATAGGAAGAACGTCATGTGTTTTTGGCGTTCTTCATTTTTTAATTATTTTTTCAGCCAATAAACTGATTTTTCAGATAAAAAATATTAAAAGATGGAGAACGTCAAAAACACATGGCGTTCTCTTTAAAAAAATTATTGAAAAATGGAGAATGCTAGAAACATATGGCGTTCTCAATATTATACCGTAATTTTTATCGTATTCTCCTAAAATTTATTCTATACCCATTATATGTTAAATTTTTTTGGATGAATTTTCTTATTCACAAAATTTTGCGGATTTTTTAAGTCTGGTTTATATTGAAATTAACCTAGATTGATGCCTTCCTACATGTTTACATTTTGGATTTGCTTTATCCCTTCTAAGATTAATTAATTTATTATTACTACTATAATGGTGTATGTTAAGTGCAATAATTAATAATATGGTTTTAAAGATATTATTAATAGGAATCAATGGGGAATATCATCTTTGAGCTGTGAGGATGGGATCCAGATTCCACCCAACTAGTATTTATTAATTAATTGTACTTTGAAATAAAGTAGGCAAATACCGAATGAAAGAGCGTAAAAATTAAGATGTTTTATTAGTTTAGTGGTAATGACTATGAGTATGATCATGTTTATGTCCATGGGCATGATGATCATGATGGTGGGAACAATCTCGGTTGTGATCATGGTCACGGTGGTGATGAAACTCATGTTTCTTGTGATCTTCACCATGGGAATTGTTGCTGTGGTGTTAAATATTCTCTTTGGAACCTCGATCTCAAAGTTCGACCACCATAGCCTACGGCTTTCTAGTAGTTTCCTTGCCTCATTTTTACCCCTCCTACACTCGATTTCACTCCCAAACACATCTATTGCTTTCTTCACCATTTTTGATGATGCAAATAACTCATTCTTCACATTGACAAGCAAAATTCACAAGGGCATTTGGCGTGCAGGTCTCGTCTGGTTCTACTGGAAAAGTTCTTGTGCCGGACAAGACCACATCATTCAGTCTATATTATTTTGGATCGGATATCAAATTCATTGATTTTCGGGTCGGATCAATGTCAGTATGATTAAATATTCGAGTTGATTAATATCAAAATAAATGATTTTTGGTTTGGGTCAATATTACATCAATTGCTTATTTGGATGGGGAGCAATGCTTACCAAGATGCATTCTAGCTAGCTCATATGAATTTATGCCTAAATCATCTCAAGATGGGAGCAATATTTCCAAATTAAGAAAAACTATGACAAGCAGTGATTAACCAACAGATACTTTAAAGACAAGGGTAGGAATAATCATTACATACACGCTCCTAAACAAGACGATGAACATGTTCTCAATGACGAAACAGAAAAGCAATCTCATTGCTGAACTGAAAACCATAGGGCACGTCGAAACATGAACTGATAACCACATTATATCAGCATGCTGATAGGTTTCAAGCTAAGATTTACAAATATATGCCACACCTGTTTTCCATCCACAATTTGTTCTGTCTCTTCCTAACAGTTTAAGGATGCTTCCTTAAGTTAAAATAATATAGCCTTTAGGGACTTCTTATTCATGTGTACATTAAAATCAACTGCAGACTGCAGACTGCAGACTGCAGAGGGGATATGATTTCCATAATTTTTACTCAGTTTACCAGATTCCTCCCCTTGTTCAATCTCAGCTCTAAGGCTTTTCAAAAACAAAAGGAAACAAACAAATGGACGAGAAAGCTCTAAAATTTTGAGTGTGGAAATTCTAGGAAAGTTTAAAATTTTGAGTTTACAACACAGAGTAGTATATATATTCTCATAGTATTAACTAGCACTAATAACTAAATTCCACTAACCTACAAATTAAACCTCAAAAAAAACAACTCTGAAAATACAATCTTTACCAAAATTTAGAGTCACTGTCATCACCATCATCGGTTTCACCCATGTTTCCGACTTCTTTCTCAATATGAACCCCATGACGCACCACTTGCCGCCGCGTCCTGGAAGGTAAGATATTGTCCAAGTCAACCTCTCCCAACGGATCAGTAGATAAATCACTCTCACTCTCAGATTCATTCCCGACATCACTCGAATCATCGTTGTCGTCTTCATCCTCACTATCATTTTCCTCCTCAATCAAAATCCCTTTCCCTTTCCGGTCCACTGGGGTACTTCCATTCTCCTCGTCCTCATCGTCGTCGTCTTCATAGTCATCGTCATCGTCTCCTTCTTCGGAGTAGACTCCAGGATCTTCGTTCTCGGGTCTGGGTTCAGGAACAGAGGAATCACTGCTTCCAGAAGGGTGGATAGCGTGATCATCTTTGCTTGGTAGGATGGTTTCATCTTGGGTTTGGAGTTTAGGGGATTTAAGTGGTAGGTTTTGTTGTGGGTCGTGATCCTGGGAGGTGAGGTCGGGTTTGCGTTTTGCAGGCAATGCAGGTCCGTGGGGACTCTTTGTTTCGGCCATTCTTTTGTAAGCTGGGATTTCGTTTGGTGCTGCAATTGCAATGATCGTAATTTTAGGGGGGGTTTATTCTCTCGGTGGACAATTTTTTTATTTTATTTTCTGGGTAAACCATGCAATGGTCACTTTTATTCCATAAGTTTTCCTATTTAATTTCTAAAAAGTAATGTTTTGAAAATTAATATTATTTTATATTATTTTGATTAATGAACGTCAGATGTCGTTAGTTTATGGTTTGACACGTAAATAAAAAAAATAATTTAATTTTTAAATTTTGAATAGAATATTAATTGAACCATTAAATTTTGATAAAATATGAATTTAAAATTTGAAATTTAAATAAAATTTAAATGAAGTCAAAATTTTATTTTCCTTAATAATTAGGATGAAAATTTTTAGGTATTAATTTTAGGCATCATAAGAATGTTGTTCCTTCCCCGTTCATAATTAACTTTTGGATCTAAAATTTTCTCTGATTACTTGGTCTATCTCTTTTTGAAACTATCGGTGGCAACTATCATTTTTCCTAAATTATAATTTCTTTATAAAATCCCTTTTTTCAAATAGATTTTATTTAAAAACAGAAACTTTTTACTGAAAAAGTAGACGCTACAGTTATAGGACAGGTGAAGTGGATGATCGACATGTATAATGGATTGTATGAAGATTATCAGTTGTAAAAAAATAAATAGTTAATTTTAACTATCTATTTTATCCATAAAACGATCAAAAAAATATGTAAAACTATGAGTTTTACGTGGATTAAATTCCGATATATGTGTACTGTGTACTATCAAAATGTGTAAAAATATGAGTTTTATATTTTGTGTAAATGATTTTATACCTATATATGTGTAAGTGGATCCTATCTTTATATGTGCACGAAAGAAATAAGATCCTCGTACACTATAAAACTCAGAAAGTTTTATAACTTTTTTTTAAAACGTTGGAAAATATAAATGGATCCTACCAGAAAAATGTGACATTAACAAGCATTTCCCTAAATTTAGTTGACCAGGAACTTGTTCTATCCAAATCTGGCAAACAAGTCTACATCTTATTGGCGATTCTTTCTAGACCTTTTCTGGAATTTTAACACAGGTTTTTGTTGTCTCATTTTGGTTTATTATTTTCGAATGTTATTACACTTGATTCAGGTCAAGAGATTGAGATTTTTTTATAAGAAACTGAATAACAGCGACGCAAACTCCCTCTTAGAAGAATGATACTCCCCAAGGTTTCGATCATTACCTAGGGATGTAAAAGCAATTACTCAGATGGGTTTTAGGTCGGGTATTGTCAGATTGAGTAAAATCGGGTACAGGTCATTTCAAGTTGATTTGATGTTTTGACTCGATTCGGGTCGGGTACGGGTCCATTTCAGGAGGTTCAATTTCAGGTCGGATCTATTTCAGGTCGGGTCCGTTTCAGGTTGGATCCATTTCAGGTCGGGTTCAAACGGTTCGGGTCCAAATCGGATAATTGACAGTTTCATTTCAGGTCATATAGGTTTCAGGTCAGGTTCATTTCAGATCGGGTTCATTTTCAAGTCAGTTTTATTTCAGGTCGAATTAATTTTGATTTTATATTCATAATAATTTAAATTATTAATTTTGATTTTGTATAAATACGTAAAAAATGAATAAATATTAAACTATAAATTTAAAGATTAAATTTTGAAAATTTAAAAAATCAACATTAATTTGTAAGGACTCAATTACAAAAATTAAAAACATTAAAGTAAATTAGAAAAATCAGTAATAATCAATTCAAATAAATTAACTTGTAAGTTATAAGGACTAAATTATAAAAATTATAAATTAATAATAATTAAAAGTATTAAAAATCTAACTTTAATATGTTACAAATAATTATACTAGAGTTTAATATATTTTAAAAATGAAAAAAAAATTAGACGATATATAGAACTTATACTATAAACGGAATAATAGTTATATAAAATTAATACTATATAAGGAATTTATATTATATGTAGAAAATATACTATGTATAGAGTAATACTATAAATGTACTAATACTATTTTTGAAAATAGAATGATACTATATATGGATTGATAATATATATGAAATAATACTATTTTTGGAAGTAAAATAATACTAGAATAAGGAATAATACTATTTATGGCATAATACCGTTTATGAAATAATATTATTTTTGCAAATGGAATAATACTATAAATGAATTAATACTATAAATGAAAAATAAAATTATAATATATATTAAAATATGGTATACATAACACTATAGTCTATATATAATACATTAATAATTTAATAACTAATATAAGTATTTATATAATATATATTGATAATTAGATGTTTAGTAATTATATATGTATAATGTATGTATAATATATTTATAATGTATACAATTATTAATTATACATAATACATAACTACATAAGTACATTCTAACATTCATATATATGTATCAATGTATGTTATATGTATACATAATGAATTTAGTGATATTAGTAGTATTATACATAATATATTAATATATATTATATATATCAATATATCATATATGTATGTTAATGTTATATGTATATATAATAATTAGTAAATGTATTATGTATATTATATATTATGTATATATAACATATGTATATGTATAATTGTATATAGTAATTAGTATATAATACATGCATATATGTATATATATCATATATGTATGTTATAACTTATATCAATATATAATTATGTATATTGTATATGTATATATACATTAGTATATAGTTCATATATATATTAATATATATATATGTAATTATGTATCATGTATGCTATAATCTATATATATATATGTATTATATATATATATATATGTATATTATATGTATATATATAATATATTATACATATATCATACATATTAATATGTATATTAATTTTAGTACATGTATTATATATATGTATGTTAATATGTCACATGTGTTAGTATGTATTAGTACATTATATATATTATATGTATATAGAATATAGTACATAATACATATATACATTACATATATCATACATGTATATTGATTTTTTGATGTATAATATATATATATGTATATATCATATTATATTATTATACACATATATATAATATGTATTATATTTATACATATATGATATGTTATATATACATATATATTTTAGAGATTGATGTTCCTAGAGGTCACGGGTTCGAGCACCAGCGATATCAGCAGAGTGATTGAGCGATCAATGTCAAATGGTGAAGATTATATTCTAGAACAAATACTACTTGTAATCACTATTAGCTTGTTCAATATATATATATATATATATATATTACATATATACATGTATTATGTATATTAAATTTATATATATATATATATATAATACGTATATGTTATATAATATATTAATATATGTATGTTAGCATATTATACATACATTATATATACATATCTAACATATTAATTATTATACATATTTAATATGTATATATATCATATATAAATATTATATTAATACTATATAAATACATATTATATAAATACTATATTATATATACATATTATATAATATATTAATATACACATATATAATAATATAATATATAAATACTATATAATATATATATACTATAAAATATATAAATACTACATAATATACATATAATATATAAATATTGTATAATATATACATACTATATAATATATATTATATAATAATAAAAATCCATTTTCTCTCCCCCACGGTTAAAATAAAAAATTTCCCTTCCACTAAAATCAAAATTTCCCTCTCTCTCACCCGGTTAATAAAAATATATATATTTATTATGATATTTATAGATATATATTATATATATATATATTAATATATGTATACTTATATATATATTAGACGTATACATTAATATATGTATATATATATTAGATTTATATATTAATGTATATATATAATATACATTAATATATACTATATATATAATATTATTTAATACGTATAATATACTTATATATATTATATTTTATGTAATAATGTATTATATATAATATATAATATATTTTAATATATAATATATATTATATATACTTAAATGTATACTAATATATGTATTTAATTTGTTTATGAGTTAATGTATGTATTTAATTTAAAATTTTAATTTTAATTTTAATGAAATATTATTTTAAAATTATAATTAAAATTAAATACATTAAAACTAAATAAAATAATAAATTAATTAATTTAATTAAATATATAATATTATATTTAAATATTAATCATAAATTAATTCTTATGTCTAATTCTATTTTTTTAAGCATAGTTTTATTTATTAATATTTTAAATTCTTTAAATTATAGATATATTTAATTATATGTCATGTAAATATTAAGTTTTGTTAATATTAGTTCAAGTCAATAACAGGTCGGGTTCAAAACAAGTCGGGTCATTTATCAGGTCGGATTCAAAACAAGTCGAGTTCAAAACAGGTCGGATAAAATCAAGTCTCGGGTCGATTCAGTCGAGTAATATCGGTTATCTGTCAGGTCAGACTCAGGTTTGGGTTCGTTTCAGTCAGATACGGGTCGGGTTTCAGATCTACAATAACAGATTAAAATCGGGTTCAAATCATTCTCGATTAGATACAATTCAAGTTCGATTAATACAGTAACAGGTCCAACTCGAATTTGGATCAACAACAGTCGGATACAGATCGGTTATTACATTCCCAAATCAAACCAAGTTCTAACTCGAACAAATTTCAGGCGAGGTTTCAGATCGGATCAACTTTTTACATCTGAATCCATTTAATTTTGGCTTTTTCATGGGAATAATCTCGTCATTTCAATGAGCAGCGAAGGCTCAATTGCCTGCCCTCAAGTATAGGCAAGTTCCCTATTCACTCTGTTCAGTGTCTTGCAAGACAACATTTTAGCACTCAGAAATAATAATAATAATATCCAGAAGAAAAACATAACCATTTTAGTCCTTGAAGAGCATGATGAAACAAATTTATACGAACTCTAAGCTACAGGGGGTATTGATCTTCAAATGAATTTCCATACTATATGATCTAACTACAAAAAATAATCTCCCAAAGTTTAGTGGATGTGACCAAAACCATCCTCTGACAAAACACCATCGGTAAAAACAAAAATGAGTTGAGAAAAGTTCCAAATGCAAAAAGAAACTGCTCCAGACTATTTCAAGCAAATTTCCAGCACTCCTGTGTTGAAATTTTATTTATTCCTATGAAATTGGTTTCCGATGCCTATTAAAATATTTAGTTGACCTGGAAATGTTATATTACGCCTTTGCAGGCTGTGTGCCAGCAGCTGGAGCAACACCACCAGTGGTTGGGCTGAAAGGTTACAAGAAATCTCATAAGCATTCACTATAATCAACTGGAAACAAGACACCAATGCTTTATAGTCATGATAGGAATAACTTACAGTCCCACAAACACTTTGAAAGCATCATAGATACCCCACTGAGCTCCGGTTAGGGTTCCAATCATCACAATACGGAGGGGAAGCCCACGGGTAAACAGACCCCACAAACCAAGCTTCTGCACAGCCTGCATAGTCAAAAGCCAACAGGCATGGTAAAAATGATTCATATATGATATTACTAAAGCTAAAAAATGATCGAGGCTTCAAGAACTTACATCACCAACAGTTGCCCCTTTGGCATTGTTGAGGAAAGAAACAAGGTTGTCAGCAGGATGAGAAACAATAGCACAGAAGACACCAGCAACGTAACCACCGGCAAAACTAACACCAAGCTGCAAAGATTTGCTGCATTGGTCTTTTGGTGTGGGAATACCATACTTGTAGATCATCTCAACAATGGTTTCAAAAGAAGCAAACTTCATCATGGTATCTGAAAGAAAGGATGAATGTCTAAATAATCTTACACTAAGTTAAAAATAAGGATGAATGTCTAAATAATCTTACAGTTCGTTAAAAAGAAAGGAGAACTAAACGCCAAAATGGAGTGTTAAAAGGGAAAAAAGGAAGGATGAAATAAAAATTGAAGGGATGTGCTAAAGCCAGTAATTATCCATGAAAAATGGATATGCCAAACTTACATGGAATCTGACGGCCCCAAAGAGGAACAATACCCTTGTACAATCTGCAAAGCAAATATTTACAAAATTGAACAAACATTTTCCGGTATTACTTACAAAGAACATTCAGCAATTCTAAGAAGCTTACCCAGCAGCACCTTCGGATTTGATGAACTTGGGAAATCCGTCTGACATACCCTTGGCAAAACCTGGCTGGGTTTGAACCCTAACCTTGACTGCCTCAAAGGGGCAGAGTGCAATATCGGCAATCACCTCCGCAGATGCAGAGCCAGCAAGATATATGAGGGTCTTGTACTTGGCAAAATATTCAGGTCCAGCAAGGTCGGAATAGTACTTCTTGAAAAACTCATAAAACCCAAACTTGCAAGCACCTTGAGCACTATAACCAAGAAGAGTAGGAACCCAACCACGGAAGAAGCCTTTAAATCCTTGCTCTTTCAGTAGGACTCCAAAACCAGATGAGATGCTCTTGTATTTTGCAGGGTCAATCTAGAAAAACAACAATCCAGACGTCAAATTTGATCATCCGCAATATTAAAAAATCAGATGGCTAACAGAATCAAATCCATTATGTAAGATATACTGTATATTGAATCGAATACAATGCATTACAATGAAAAATGATAACAGATTAACTGCAACAAATAACACAAGTATTCATATCATGGTGATTGACACTCTATGAATAATGGCTGATGCATACTGTTCCAACACTAAACCGGTACTAGGTTATGATTGTATATATGCATAAAATAGGTGGATCAGACCAAAGAAATGCTTTAAGGCAGTGTTTGGGAACTTGGACTTTAGAAGCCTAAATTTTGAAATCGAAGTTCGAAAACGAGGCATATGAATTGGTTTCCCTCGAGAATAAACTCAGGACGGTACTAATGACCTTGATTCATATGACAAAACATCCCAACTTAGGTTTAGGATATCCTTCCACAATACAACAACTAAATGAACAGCGAGTGCAAGCATATACAAATAAAATTAAATTCTAGCAAATAACACTATGTACAGAGGAAAAGCAAACAAAAGTATGAAGACCAGGAGACTTCGACAGAAAAAATCACATCTGGAGTACAATCAAAGTGATACTCCTTTACAGTTCCGCATATCTAGAAATGTGGCAGTAAAAACTTAAGTCATAAAAATCGAACTGAAGTAGTAGAGGAAACCGGCACAGATCTAAACGCAACAATCATCAATCAGAATACACAAGGAAACAACAAGCTTAGAACAGATCTAATCTTAAAAACAAGTACAAAGTTCGAAGAAGGTAAAGAGGAGACCCAGATCTACATATTTACCTGCATATTACACTTGACGAGGTCCAGAGGAGTAACCGTCATGTGAGTCAAACCACAGCTAAGGATACCACCGAAAGTACAAGCAGCATAGAATTGAGGCGAGTACATCTCGATTCTCTTACCAGGCTCATTCGGCGCGGGTATCATGAACGTCCTCGACTTGATCGATGGCGTGGATGATGCGGCTGGAGATTCGAACGTAGTGGAGCTCGAAGCGCCGAAGGCAGGGTTGCTGGCATTGAGGAGCCCATGGAGGGCGAAAGAGTTGGGCGAAGAGTAAAGGAAGCTTGGGAGAAGGGATTGTTTGGAAGAATCAGAGATGGAAGCCATGGCCGTAAAGAAAATTTGAGAAATGGAAGCAAGAGAAGTAGAAGTTTTGGATTCAAGGATTCGCCTCTCTTGCTGCCAAACGCTAGATCGGTCGAGGGAGAGCTGGCATTCCAGTTTTATTAGGAAAAGGAAACCCTCGCGAGATTTATAGGTAGGATACCAATTGACCATGTAGTTTGATCTTAATTGCGAAAATAACACTTAGTCAATTTTTTTTAATAATAATGACCGATTTCACATTACTTTTAAATAGTGCAGTGAAAAAAAAAAACTTTTAAAAAGTGATTTTAAAAAATATTTTTAGATTGTTTAGCTTTAAATATTAATGTTTAGTATTATTTTTAAAAAGTATTTTAAGTAGATAAAATATGTATTTTAGATAATTTTTTAAAATATAAAATAATTAATGATATAAATAAGGATAAATAAATAATTTTATTTAAAAGTGCTTTTGAAAAAACTAAAAACTAAAAGAATTTAGATTTTAAAAATGTTTTTTAAAATTAAGTTTTTTGACTTAAAAGCTATTTGTTATATATTGTTTTTGTTCCCCAAATCATTTTGACCCTCAAAATACTTTTTAAAAGTATTCCCGAACGAAGCTTAAAGTGGTTAAAAGGTAATATATGTTCATATTTTTTTATGTCTTTTAATGCGTAACACTCTAATCTCGATCCCGATCCCAATCTAAAGTATTACATTCGGGTCACTCAAAACCGACCTACAAAATTTCTTTCAAAACATGTGTCACAAAAATCTTAAACATCTCATATTTAATAAATTCACGTAGATAAAAATAAAATAAAATAAAAAGGGTTTGCAAAATAGGAGTTATATTTTAAAATACAATCCAAAATAAAGATACAGACTCGATTTATGGTAAGGTCCTATAAATACAATAAGTTCAAACTAGAATATCAAGTATTGTACTCTTATACGACCCCGATGCTGAGAAGTCCTCCATGATGTGCTCCTCCCAAAGCTACTTGTCAATCTACGAATGAAAACACCACATTTCTGCACGTTGAGCTAACAAAGCTCAGTGGTACATTTCTACTCTATCATAATTCATGAATATTATAAAACAAACATGCATGATAAAATAGGCAATATTGCACAGAAAGGTTTTCAAACTAAGGTTCATTTACTAGTCTAACTTAACTAGAGTTCTTGAGTTATCTATCTCAAGACAACATTATATAAGAAGGCCCATTATCATACCAGGATTACCTACTCGTTTTCACACAACTTATCAAGTTATTCGAGTTCACACAACCCACAATTTATAAGTATCGTACCACAAACACATAGCCTTAGGGTATAAATGTCATCATCCATCAATACATATAGCATACATACATAACATACAACATCCATACCTATTGGCCAGCGCAACCGTATTTTACCCATGCTCACATAACCGTCAGGTTAGACCATATCTAGATCAACATAGTCATAGATACATTTGGGACATACTCGGATCATTATAGCCATAAGTAGTCCATTCTTGAGGTCACATAACTGATCATGTTACTCGAGGTCACATAGTCCATCGAGTTTTTTGATGCTCACACAGTCCATCAAGTTATTTGATGCTCACATAGCTCATCAAGTTGTATTCCTTATTCGGATCACTATAGCCACGAATAGGTTCTAACCGTATCTAGATCATATAGCTCGTGGATACGTAGATATACTCGCTCATACAACCCAAAGTACACATCCCTTTGATTAAGCACCCATGCATTGACTTTAGGGTATCCAGATTTCTTTACTAAGACATAGAAGTAACATATGCTCCCCGAACATACACACATATTACCAAGAAAGTATAAACATTTAGTCAAATCATTATAGTTACCTAAGGTATCTCCTATAATTATGGTCAAATAACACAAACTCACAAGTTCATTGTAAGATTCTCATTAAATTTTTCCTCTAGTCAAGACCTCGTAACATTTTAATGTCCCTTCAATGTATGAAAAAAACTCTAACAGTTATATAATAATACATGATCCACCTAGGATCCACCTAGGATCTATAGGGAAACATATTACGAGTAAGTCATGCATAAACTACCAACCAAGTTATAAGCCATTATTCCACATAACAGGGTAATAAAATTGATTTATCAGTGTATAGTTTATTTTATGTCCTTAGAGACTTATTGGACCCTTTACCTCAAATTATGGAACCTTCGAACGTTAACTCAAAATTCTTAAGTAGATTGCTTTACGCATACCGATACGCCCCTATAGGGTATCAGTATTCCCCTTAGTACCAATATATTCATTTGTGGTACCGATATGCTAACTAGGAAATAATATCTTAAAAAGTCTACCCATACCGATACGCTAAACTTTCGTATCAATACTCAATTTCGATACGCGAACCGTATTGATCCTACACCCATACCGATACACCCCGAGGTGCGTACTGATACTTAAAGTTGTCTTCAACCAATGGAATAGTGGTACCGGTACATGTCTCCGAGTATCGGTACACCTAAACAATTCTGGAATTCAAAACTCGTCATGGGTATCGGTACGCTCCCTTGTGTACCTATACGCCTTGCACAAATAGCCTCTCAAGAATACCCTAGCGTACAGATACTCTCCCAAGCCGAAATGGTACGCACACCCAGAAATGAAAGTTTATTTTAGATTTCACCTAAAATTCTCACTTAACATATATGGTTAAGTTCTAAAACGTTCCTACAAGTTATTTAAAGTATAACAAGTGATTTTCTATCAATTTTATGTCATTTCAACCCTTAATACGAATTTTACCATTTTAGGACCTTAATTTTAAGAGGCGCTAGGCGCTCCGAGACGCTAAAAGTCTCTAAGGCCGAGGCGCTAGGCGAAGGCGAGGGCTTTTCGTAGGCAAGACGCTATAAATTAATTTTATATTATATTTTGTATTTAAAATATTATGGTAAAAATAAAGTTTTACTAAAATATTTTATACATATAAAATATAATTATACAATAATAAAATTAATAAAAATAAAATACTAATAAAAATTAAATTAAAAATTCATTCTTTAATAAAAAATAAACAAATAATATGAAAATAAAAAACTATTTTAATATTTTATTTAAATTAATATTTTATTTCCTTATATTAAATTATATTAAAATTAATATTAAATTATTCTTCTTAATATAAATTAAGTTATTTTGATTCATATTTTTTTAAATTGATCGTTTAAATAAAATAAAAAAATTCAAAGAACTATACCAATAAAATGTCATTAAAATAATTTTTTGATCCTATAAGAGTCATAAATAATAATTTAAAAATAAATTAAAATAAAAATCTTTACTTTTTATGTGATGTCATTTATAGGGAAAATAAAGAATTAAAACAAGATTATTTAATATTTTTTATTACAATTAAACACCTAAAAAATTAAAACAAATAATATAATTTTATTCTATTTTATGTTGCATTGATAAGAGTACGAGAATAAATACGAGAATAGAAACAGGAATGAAAACAATAATTTTTAAAATCAATTTAAATTTTTTTAAATAAATATAAAATACTATAAATAAAATTTATATTTTACAGAAAATTAAAGAAATAAAATCCATAAATAAATTATAATATTATATTATTAATTCTTAAGATCTAAATAATAAATTAAATCTAAAATATTATTAAACAATAAAAAATATTTTTTGATAAATAAACAATAAATAATATTTTTTTTATTTTATTATAAACAATAAAAAATATTAACATCATCTGAAATAAATAAATCACAACTAAATTAAAAATATATATAAATAATAAATTTTCAATAAAAAATAAAATAGGAACAAATATACAATAATAAATAGAAAATTAATTATTTTTGGGCCCAAAAAAATTTAAAAACACATTAAATTCTATCTTCTTCTCGACTCCATCTTCTTCTCATCTTCATCGTTGCAAACCTAGTTTTTTTCCTCTCTTTCTTTCAACGAAAAATTGATTTTTTTTCTCTTCCTTTTTGTCTTTCAAGCCTTAAATATTTTAGATTGTATGTAAAGCGCTAAAAGCGCGGCACCTAAATCTTGGTTGAAACGTTCGTTTTTTCAGCGCTTAACAGCGTCCGCCGTTTACCGCCTCGCCTTTATCAATCAAGGTGTTTTTCAGGTCGTCTCTTCTCGCCTGGCGCCTAAGGCGAGCTTAGGCGCGCTTTTTTACACGAAGTTTAGGACCAAAACACTTAACTAATAATCTATAACCATTTAATAAAGCAAGACAATCAATTTACGAGACTCATGAAAAGTATGAGTTAGAAATGTATTGATTTTAAGTATGCAAACTCGGATTAGAGTTTCCACCAAGCTTCTTTCACCCTTATTCTTAAGATTCAAAACCTTTTTTTTACCGAATCAAGAGATATGCACCTTGAAATAAAAATCTGAAACTGCTGATAAACTTTACCTTATTGGATAAAACGAGATTCTCCCACTATAACAACAAAATTCTAACTTTTATCTTGAGCTTGAAAAGAGAAAAGAAAAAAAAAATAAGAGAGAACACCAATGATATCATCTTTTTCTTCCTTATATAAAAAACGAAGTGGTTGCCTACGAATTATCGTCAACTAAATGGAAGGGAAAAAAACGAACGATTGTAACCTCTTAATCTTTAGTTGAGATATACGTTAGGTCAAAATGATAATTCTCAAAACTTTTGGAATAAGTATCTGAAAAAGTTAAATTTTTAAATAAAAATTCAGAATTAAAATATTATAATTTAAACAAACAGTTCATGCATGAAATTAAAAATATCTCAATTCCTAATAATTCTCAAAATAACTGAAATAAAAACTTCGATAACTAGCATTCTAAAAACAATAGGAAATTAAAATCCGATTGAGAGCTCCGAGTACCAACTCCGATGTCCGGGTATCTGAAAAGTTAAAATAAAAAGATGAGTTATAAAGCTCAATGTGTCTCTAAAGTGCAGTAATAAACACAATATCATTCAGTTCACGAACACAGTAATAAAATATATGTTCACAACAAAATAAACACAATGAATGATGAGTGCAATGTAATGTCACAGAGAATGCAATCCCATACTCCGAACTCCAATATAGTGGTGGCTAAACCAACCGATCACTATGGAGGTAGTTCCCCAGAACCCCTCACCCCTTATTTCACCAAAACGATGTGTGGTAAAACCACCTTCCTTCGTATAAATCCATCCCATGCGCAAGCTATGCAATTAATGCCACTAACCTCAAACGTCTCAACATAGATATCCGTATAGAATACGAATCACACAGTTCAGTAACTCTGTTCACAAATTCACAATGTTCATAGTATCACATAGCATGTCAATATATATATATACATCACGTCTCAGTAACAGGCAAACATAGCACACAAAATATCTAGTACAAGAAGAGAACACATCTGTAGTCACTAATTTTATCTGGGGTATTAAATTCGGGTTTTAATTTTTTTCGTATTCGAATAATAGACTTGTAATTATTAAAAGAAAATTACAAAAATATTATTATATATTATGTTTAAAAAAAATCAAGAATATATGCATATTAGGCTTTTTATCATCTTCAGTTTTGTTCTTATGGTTAAATCAAAATAAAAAAGAGTATTTAGTAATATGTTTTTATCAATGAAAATTTTCAAAAATATTTTACTACATTATTTTGATTTTCGTTACGCATACAGATATACATTTTTCATTTTCTTTTTATGACGTTTTATATTATTATTTATTATTACTTGTTATTACTATTTTATTTTATTATTATATATATATAACAAGTTAATTAATTAAAAACCCATGTCCATTTATTAAATATCAGTCTAATATACATACAAGTCCAAAAAATAATAAGCCTGAAATTAAAGTCCATGATTTCAATACACAGCCCATTAATAATACAAATTAAGGCCCGGTTAAAATTAATTACAAAGAGCAGCCCACTTTCGGGCCTGTTTCTAATAGCTCAAACCGAATTAAAACCTTAACTCCCCTTTTCTTTTATTTGCGTAGCCCGTTTTTAACCGTTGGATCCAATCTGATCGAAGAAGGAGGACAGTTGATATCCTTACACGCGCCCACGCGCATCCATTGATCACCCTTCACGCGCGCGTAGCCCGCATGCGCCAGACTTTTCGAATCCCACATGTCTCTTCAGTTTCTGTCACCGGTCGTTCACCGTCCGATCGTCGGCCGTTCGTCTAGTGGTCCCCTTGTTTCTCCGGCAGCCACGACATGCAAAACGACAAACATGCATCAGAATCGTACAATATCAACGCGTAAATTCCAGAGAATTTCAGAGTCAAATTCACCAAAAATTCAACAATATCAGAGGCACACAACCAACAAATTTCAGCTGCATTTCAGAGGAATTTCAGAAGCGATTATAACCAATTTCAGAGCCAATATACACGTGAATACATCCAAAAAACAATGAGAGAGCCAATAGAATTTTAGGGCTTATTTTCCCTTCAATATCTTTGTAATTTCGGCTATAAAGAGAAGCCAAAAATCACTTGTAAGGGATCTCTCCCACGATTCGATCAATACAAAGAAAAGAAGCAACTTTTTTAGAGGTAAAAAATCCTCTTGAGTTTCTAGTGGGTATTCGAACCAAACAAATAAAAGAATGGTTTTTGGCTTTTCAATTTAGTCACTACTTAGTAATATTCATCTTTTAAAAATTGGTTTAATTATTTTTTGGTCCTCCCGTGTCTAGATTTTTATTTCTGAGCCATTCCTCCTTTTGAAATCACTTCCTCGTCCCCTTATATTTCTTAAACCTTTTCAATTTGGCCCCTAAATCATAATCATCATTTCAAAATGGTTTTATTTGTATTTGGTCCCTCCGTGTATTAGAGTTTCTCCTTAGGCCCTTCCTCGCTTCAAAATAACGTTTTGAGGGCTTTAAGGTTTTTAAATCCTTTCAATCGGGTCACTGTTTAAAAATAAAATTGGTTTTTCCACTCATTTTGACCCTACAGCTTTGTTTTCTTTTCAATTAGGTCATTTTCCAGTGATGAATTTATTTTACTTTAACCTTTTAATTCTGTTTTTATTTATTTTAATTCTTGTTTATTTAATACTCATGTGATATTATTCTTTTGTGCATGCATTTGCTTTTATTTCTTTAGCATTTATTTATTTATTTATTTATGTATTTATATGTAAATATACTTGTCATTTTCATCAGGATTTATTCTTGTTATGTGTTTTAATTTACTATATCATACATGCTTGTACACATTTGTTTAGTTGTTACATGTCTTTAAATTTGTGCATTTTAAATTATTGCCTGTTTTATATTTTGTCATATTGTTGTATATATTGTTCACATATTACCTCGTTTACACCACACCTCCTTAATTAATGAACCCATAAATACGTCTTTGTTCGGTCGTAACGGGCCCGACACCAAACGTAATAGTGGCGGTGTATGCGTTTACCTTCGGATAAAGACACGGTAAAATTAAAAATAAATTTGAATATTTAAACAAACCATAATTTAAATGTCACTTTAATCGGAAATTCTAAAAATTAATTAAGCGGTAATTTGATAAAAGTGCCAATTTTTGGGTGGTTTTAAACGCTAATCCCGTTTTTAATCGTAACCGACTCTCAGACCTTAATTTATTCGAATCTCTAGTTTTTACGGTGTCCGGTCTACCAAAGTGACTGATGACAACTCCAACCTATTTTTAAAATCTTTTCCATTTGTTTCTAAATTATTTCCCATAACGTTTTTTTAATATTTTTAATCATTTTTAAAATCCTTTTCTAAATTTGAAAAAAAAAACTAATTCCTTTTTAGATTTCTAAATTCCTAACTTTTCAAAAAACCCTAAAATTTCCAATCTTTAATTGCTTTTCAAAATCTCAAATTTTAGACCTTAATTTGGTTCCTTTAAAATCAAATCCCTAATTTTTTTATCCTTTTCAAAACTAGTGACATCTTTTTTACACTTAAGAGAAAAAAAGGGTCGCTACAACGTCTCTTGAAGCGCAAGTACTATCTCTGACATAGACGTTTCCCACGGTCTGAGCTGAGTCAGAGTCTACATATAAAATTCTAATTAATAACCTTACTCTAACTAGTACTATGCCACCTAAAACTAAGAAAAACACATACAAGTACCTCGAGCGACGCTCGCAGGAGTCGGTTGAACTCGACGCGGAGGCGGTAGAGGCAAAACGTCCTCTTCAGAGTTTGCATCGTTTGAAAAGACCACAAAACAACAATTAAACTCTTTCTTCAAGTACATTTACCCTAATCATACTTTAAAAGATCAAAATAGGGCTTTCGTGTTTGAATTTGACAAAACGGAATGCAAAAACAGATTCAGAACGTCGAAAAAGGTTAAGATAGGGTCTTTCAAAAAAAGTCAACTCGGGTCAAAAAGTCAACGATCAAAGTCAACGATCAACGGTCAGGTCAACTGCTGACGTCAACAATGATGTCACGGATGACATCATCATTGATGTCACGTATGACGTCATCATAAGGTCAAACCGGGACAGGTTTTTGGGTCACGGGTCGGGTACTTGTCAAAGTCAAACCGGGTCAGATCATGGTCAAACCAGGTCAAGATTCAGGCCTGGTTCTCAACTTCAGTTCACGGGTTTGATCTGGTTCGCTCAATTCGGTTCAGTTTGTTTACTCTTTAACACAACTGAATCGGTTCACCTAAACCGGTTCACTACACAACTTTGTCTCCTTCTCTAACCCGACCTAACCCCTTGAAACCCTAAACCACACACAACAACAACAACCCGACTGTCGGCGGCCAAAACCGACGACCAACTGGAGATTCCGATGACGACGACGACCTAAGAACCAACCACTGCATCTCTAACAACCTCCCAAACCTACGCCGACTTCCCCTAAACTAAACCTTTCTCCCTCGATCCCCAGACCTGTCTACCACAAGAGGCTAGTTGTCGACGGTGTACCATCCGATGACATCCGCGACAATCGTTTCTGACCACCTTACAAAACTAGCCAAACGAAGAATACACAAACCACAACACCACTGCCCAACCCTCATCTCCCTGCTAACCCATCAACATCTAAACTATGAACCACCATTCCCATGATCAGTGAACCCACGACAAAAACAAAAGGGTCTTCACCGAAGCTTACCGATCATCGGATCGGAGAGTACACGCTGCAAGGACGACAACCCTTCACCAGACGGAAAACAATGGAAACGATGGAGAGGGAAAAGAAGAAGGAAGGAACGACAGAGAGAGACTCATATAATAACCAAATTATTTTTTTTTAATTCTATTAGGTTCAGGACTCGTGTAAATCCTAAAAATATCCTTAAGACAAAATCTCAAATTAAATTGAGTTAGGTTTTTAAAATCGAAATTAGAGTTTTCCCCTGATTCAATTTTTGAACGGTTACAACGATTTTTAGAGGGGACCGGGTGAAAATTTCTTATTGGAGTTAAAGTTAGAAAACCAATCTAATTTCATTAAAGCCGGGAGAGTTTGACCCAAACTGATCTAAAAAGGGGGAATTTCTACGTAAGGGTCAGCACTTATGTTTCTTTTTTTAAGCCCCAAAAGTTTGATTCTTACACAACTTGGTCACTAAAACCTCTCTAACAATCCTTCAATATCGAATTAACTCAAAGTAGTCCCTTAATCAAATTAGGGTTTTTATGTTACGAGTTTAAAATTATGGTAGAAATTTTTGGATTGTTACAAAAGGCATTAAATAATTCATTCGAAATGACCCAACCCAAAGTCTACCGTCTAATTGTGTCAAACCATACTTAATACAAATTTGAAATCCAAATTAATCCTACGTGAAATAGAATTGACTTAAAATTACCAGTCAAAAATAAACCCAACTTAAAATCCACTCGAATTTGAATTAATCCGTCAATTAACTGATTTAAACACAAAATATTTTCCTCGACCTATAATAAATCCGACTTAAAATTGACTCACAACTGACTCGAATCGAGTCAGAATATAAATCAACCTAAAATAACTTATATCCAATTTGATTCAATCTATCAAGATCTGACCTGAAACTCTTCCGATTTATTGTTTTTACATCAGCTATGTGATTTCAATGCATTAATGGTTGTTTGTTTCGGTTTATAATTCACATGGTTAGTTTTGATATTACTTGTCCTGCATCACCAAAATGTCTAATTTAGTCTCAAATTTTCCTTATTATACACTTAGGTCCTTTAATATTCTTCTTATTTGTATTTTAGTCCTTCAACTTTTGATTTTTGCATGGTTGATTGATTTAATTAATAATTTCTGCTTCTAATCCAGTAAACTTGATTTCAAGTCAATAAATATGGCATTTTTGCCCAATTTTGCCCAATTAATAATTATGGTTGTCACATTTTCTCAAATTTCATGCAAGTTGGCACGTGAGGACTGAGGAGACATGGGTGTCGGTGTGGCTAAAAATTAAATATTGGTCCTATAATTACCTTATGAAGGAAAAATTATATCATAGGTCAGTCCCATCATCTGTCCATGGGACCAACCAATAAAAACTGTCCATTTTATAAGGCAAACAGTTACAACTTCCACTCCCAGTTTGGTTTCGGCCAACACCCCATAATTATAATTGGTCTCAGTGTTGTAATCTAATCGTTTAAACGACTATTAAATTGTAATCTAATCGTTTTATAATAGTTTTAAATATGTTTAACCGTTTTAACCGTTAACTATTGATCTTTTAATCTTCAAGATTAACTACATATATAAATAATATTATAATAATTAATTATTAGATTAACCATTATTTTTAATCTTAAATATTTAATTAATAAACTTATAAAATGTTATATCGATAATTATATCGATTAGAATTTTAGAATAAGTAGTTAAAGTTTTCGGTTGATATTTTTTTTAAGTTATAGGTTAAAAACTCATTAAGAGTAAATTTTATTTTTTATAAAAATATTTATATATACAAGAAATAAGAAAATTCATTTTTTGACCCTTCGTATCGAGAAATTATTAGATAAACCATATTTACCACGTCATTAATAGTTCATCCAATAAGATTCATTCATTTCAACGTATTTTTTAAGTAACTACTCACTCTTTAATGATATGTAGAAAAGAGATGAAATTCACTTTTAAAAAATACGATAATGTTTTTATTAGATGAGACCATAGATTACATAATGAACATGATTCATCTAATAATTTTTTCTTAATCATTATCTAAAATCTAAAATTATTTAATATATTAATCAATTTTATTTTAATTCGATCGGTTAGTTCTATTTAACCAAACAATGAACACTCTCAGACATATTTGAATAAATTTAAATAAACATAAACGAACATTAACAAGAATGAACATAAATGAACGGATTATCAAACATTCACGAACATAAATAAATAAACAAGCAAAATTTTTGTGTTTGTTCATTTAATTAAACGAACAAAAAATCTTATTCAAATTCGTTCATTTAATAAATAAATAAATATAATCGAACTTTTCGCCGAACGATTCACAAACAATTCACTGAATGTTCGATTCGTTTACGGTCCTATTTTCCGCCCTAACTAATTATTTGATTCATAAATGTAATGTTGCTCTTTCTATTTAAAATTACAAATTTAATTTTCGTATAAAAGATTTTAATCTTACGGAGGGTCTAAATTTCTCTGTAACTTTTCCTTCTATTGGTAATCCATATTTGCAAGAAAATAATTATCTCGAAGGATGGAATAGAGATTAATGGTTAGTTGGATAAATTTTTAATGACATTTAAACAGTCGACATTATATTATTAATTAAGATTATAAATGATAAAATAAGAATGGTCCATAAAATAATTTATTGTAAAATAGAATCTTCTATTATAACTATTGAAAGAGATATCTCTCACTAGATTTTAAAAAAAATTAATACTTTAAAATTTTTCATAAAATTAATTTGGCCTCATTAAAATTTTAAAAAAATTATATTATTTTTTAAGTTTTTTCAATTAAATTTCATTTTATAAATTTTTTAAAAATATTAATTATTTTTAATTTTTTAATTTTTAATTAGGTTTCATTTTTTTAAATGTAAATTAAACCTTAAAAATTTTGGAATTTTAGTTTAAACCTATATTTTTATAAATAATTTGTCTTTTAAACTCTTCACTAAGTTTTATCATTGTTCTGCTATCTAAATACTTAAATAATTTTACACTAATCTACGGTCTCACTAGATTTTAGAAAATTAAAACTCAATCCCTTAAAATTCTAAAAGAAATAATTTGGCATCATTAAAATTTCAAAATTTTATATTAATCTTAAAATCCTTCGATTTTTTTAATTAAATCTCATCTTATAATTTTTTAAAGTTTTAATTATTCCTTTCTAAATTTTATAAAATTTAATTAGATCCCAATTTTTTTTGAAGAAAAATATAAATTAAACCTTCAAAAATTTAAGAGATTTTAGTTTAAACTTATAACTTTTAAAATAATCTAAGTTGTCCCTAAAACTCTTTCTTACTCTTTCTTACACTAAGATAAAAATTATATCTTTTCATATTATCTCATTTTGTATAAATTTATATATCAAAAATATAATATATTTTCATCTAATAAAAAATCATTTTTTCTCTTAAAATTTATTTAATTTTAATTTTTAATCTTATTTATCTAATGATAATAAATTAATGTAAAATTAATTGAATTTTACCCACGGAAACCTAATTCTCTGATGTTGGAGTTAAAGAAAGCATTTTTTAGCAGTTGCAGGAGAAATTATATCATGGGTCAGTACTACCACGTTATCCATGGGACCAACCAATAAAAACTGTCCACCTCATTATTTTTAATTTTCCAAGTGAAAATTCACTTGAGAAAAAATGCAAGGACTCAAAAAGCGAAAATTTAATATTGCCATATCCTTCAAATCTGATTATAGCTATTTATTCCCCATATGAATCCATAGCTAACAATGGTCTGGGATACAAGACCTTCATATATCTATATAAAGCTGAAATCTCAAGCCTTTTCGTTTCACCAATCACCAGCACCAATAACATAGGTAAAAAGGTTAATGAACATTTTTTATGTTTGATTTCTGGGTTTTGTTTGATTTTGATGTTTTCTGGGTTTTTTTGTTGATTGGCAGTTTGCACTTGATAATGGAGAATCAATCAAAAAAAGTACTGCTGACTTCAAATGGAGATGAGGTTTCAGTGAACATCGCTTTGCATTTAGCCAAACGTGGTTGCAGGTCAAAGTTTATCTTTTTCATATGCTTGGACTTGGTTGTTTATTTCCAGAATTTATTACATTATACATTCAGACACAGTTGATGTTGTTGCCATGTGAGTAGGTTGGTTTTGATGGGAAATGAACACTGTCTGCGGAGTGTGAGGAAGAAGATAATGGATTCAACAAACAATATGGTCCCAATAGAGGTGGTTGGATTGGCTATGGAAGAGGGAAGAGAAGCAGATTTTGATGAGGCAGTAGAGAAGGCATGGAAAGTGTTCGGACAAATTGATGCATTTGTCAATTGTTATGCATATGAAGGTATGTATGTACATGTCCAAATATCTATGCGACATCCGATAAAATTGAAACGATACAGAGAAGAGGTATATGCATATATTTTGGATTCCTTTTCGCTGTTTGGTGCCAGAGAAAATCTAGGACTGTGCTGCATGAGTTATCTTACTAACACGGCTAACCGTGCCTTATGATTTCAAACAGGGAAGATGCAAGACCATCTGCAATTATCCGAAGAAGAGTTTAGTAAAACCGTACAAATAAACTTCATGGCCGCATGGTTTCTGTTGAAAGCCGTTGGTCGGAGAATGCGAGACTGTAAATCCGGCGGTTCCATCGTCTTCATGACAACGTTCCTCGGTGCTGAACGAGGACTCTATCCAGGAGCTGCTGCATATAGTTCATGCATGGGAGGAGTCCTGCAATTAGTTAGAGTAAGTGAACTAAATCCATAAACTTCCCTTGTTTTATTATATCTTTACATGATATCTATCATCAGGCATCAGCATTGGAGATCGGGAAACACAAGATCAGGGTAAATGCGATCGCTCGTGGTCTACACTTGGATGATGAATTCCCCCGGTCGGTCGGACAGGACAGGGCAAAGCAATTGGTCGGACGAGCAGCGCCATTGCAGAGATGGTTGGATGTTAAAAACGACTTAGCTTCCACTGTCATCTATTTAATCAGTGATGGTTCGCGATATATGACTGGAACAACTATTTATGTTGATGGGGCTCAATCGATGGTTAGGCCTCGTATGAAATCATACATGTAGTTCCTTTGGGAACAAAATCATACGATCATGGTCGGAGACATGGAATGTTATTTTCTAGAACTGAAAAAAAAAATACCGAGGAAAAAATTACTACTTTAAAATTCGTCATAATTATCAATAGAAATAAATATTTCGTAATAAAATTTTGATGTCGGTTATAGTTTCAGAAGGAATTGTTTTTTTGCTGGAAATGTTTTTGATATCGTTAAAAAATATCAATTTAAATTGCGATGGAACAGTAATTATGCTGAAAACAATAATAAATTTTAATTTAATTTGTAATAAAATAATTTTTGTCAGAAGTAATAAAAATATTAATTTAATTTGCGATGGATAATGATTATCGAAAATAATAAAAATATATTTTGCTAACATTTTTAACTTACAAGGTTTATCGATCCTCATTTTAGTCAATTAGTTGGGTTTAGGGGTCAATTTTAAACTTTCACAAACTTAAGGATTAAAATATAATTTTTTATAAAGTATGGGTCCTTGTCTAAAAATTATATTGTCAATGTGTACTGAAACCTACCAATTTCAATCCTGTAAAGTTTCAGTTAAGAATTAAGTTCATTTACCTACTTAATTTTATCTTTAATTATTAATGACTAAATTGCAATGATTTAATTTTTCATTTTTAAGTAACTTACCAGATTTTTAACAACCCACTATATTAAAATACACCCATCCAGTTCTGATATACTTGTAAAATTGAGTATCAAAACACATCTCCTTTGTTCTGAAACGTTTGATTTTTGGTTAAAGTCAAAATATTCTATAAAGTTAATTATATCGAAACCCATTGATCATTATTTTGATCCACCTACTAAAATAATTAATATTGTTGGTCTTATTTTAAAAATTTTAATCAAACTCAAATGCATAAACTATTAATCTTTAACTAAACTCTAAAGTCTAAACCAAATCATAAATTGTTAATACTAAAAGAATATTAATTATTAAACTCTAAACTCTAAACTATAAATAATAAAGAATCAAAATTAATCACGTAAACTATTAATTTTTAATTAAACTCTAAACTCTAAAGTTGTAACGACCCAGATTCGGATCCGAGGGTCGGGTTAACCCGAGAGTGTGGGCCCTTGTTGATGGGCTTTTGGGGGCCTTGTTGGGCCTAAGTGTTGTTGTTGGGCTTGAGTTTAAATTAAGGTTTGAGGAAGAATGGTAAAAGGCTAAATGAGATGTTGGAAAGAGAGGAGAGGAGTTTAATTTTCTGCATCTTTTGCAGAAACATGATCTCACCTCTTCACTCATTTTCTTCATCTTTTCTCTACCCATTTTCTTCCCCAAACACCATCATCAAAGGTTGGTTTTTTATAGTCAAGCTTGTAGAATCCCGTTTTAAGGTAAGAGAAGTTTTTGTTCAGCTTCATGTGATCTTTCTAACAAGGTAAGTTTGGTTTGAAGTGGTGGAGGTAAGGTTTTAGAGGGGTTTTTTGAGGATGAACGGGATTGGTTTTGTAGGAGAGTTTTAGGATGTTTTTAAGGTTGTTTTAGCTTCCTTAAATCATCTAGATAGAGTGGTAATGGTTTGGTTATCTTCTTTGTAGTTGGAGAGCAAGGAGAGCCTTCAAGAAGCTTAGGAAAGGAGAAAGCTTAAGTGGGAAGAAGGAGTTCGTTTTTGCTGTTGCTTGCTAAGGTTGGTACTCCCAACTTGTTCTTACATTATACATGTCATGGTAGATTGCATAGCATATAGATTCATGTATGTATGCTTGATTTTGCTTGGTTTGAGCTTGGTATGCTTTAATGGTAGAAATGGTATTAGTGAGTTAAATGGCTGAAAAATCGTGCTAAGACATCCTAAACATCCCTAAGAACTGATAGGAACACTTTAGAATCAAATAGATTAATGCTGGGGAACAACCCTTAGAAATTTCTAAGTGCAGACCTGTTTTTCGTGCAGGGGTATCGATACTCGGGCTACCGGTATCGATACCCATAAATGGATTTTGGCTTTATGGACAGGGGTATCGAACCATGGTTCGATACCGGGACCTCCAGTGGCATAATGGCATCGATGCCAACATCGATGCTGGAGGGTCCCCTTTTGTTGACTTTGAAATTGGTCAAAGGGTATCGATACTGGTATCGATACCCATGGTTCGATGCCTTCTTTGGGTGGGTATCGAGGCAGGGTGGTTCGATACCCTACATAAGGGTATCGATACCCCTGCAAGAACTTGACAAGATAAGCTTCGTTTGAGGTCCGATAAGTGAATTAAAGGGTATATTGAATCTTATAAATAATAAAATGAATTGTTAACATGAATTTGATGATTATAATCCCGAAAGACTAAGTTATGTTAAGTCTTGATATGTTTGGTTGTGAGGATCCTAGGTGGATCGTTTGTGTTGTCTGAGTCATTGTTTGATGGAAATCCGGATATCCATAAGTGTTGCAACACGTCGAAGGCCATCCGATGTAACATGCCGGATGATGTTTGAAGACTTTTATTCCGAGTGTTGGGCGGCCTCACTCGAAGATGTTCGATGTAACATTCCGAGCATGAGGTTGGTTGGGCGGCCTCCACCCCTTTTCGAACGTTGGGCGGCCTCGTTCGAAGATGTCCGATGTAACATTCCAGGCATAGGATTTGAGGGCGGCCTCAATCCTGAGTGTAGGATCCCGATGCTGTGTGGACGCGGACCTCACTCTTGTGTGTTATTTGTGATGTGACATGTATATGCTGTGTGCGATAGTATACATTGTTTATGCCATGTGGTAGGCAAGCATGCTAGATCATCATACCATGCACGATATTTTATATGTTATGTTTTACTGCTTATGATATGCATAATGTTGGCCGAGTTCGGCGTATCCACTGAGCTTTCGTAGCTCAGCGTTCGAAATATGTTTTTGTGCGTAGGTTAGGTGTAGTCGGTTCGTGGAGCACCATCAAGGTTCGGATTTCAGCATCGACCGTGTTGTCAGAGTACATGTATTAGATTTAGTGGGCTTGTACTATGTCGAACCCTATGTAATGTAACTCTGTTTATTTTAACTTGGGTCGAATGTTTTTAATGGTTTGTAATATTTTGGAGCTCCGTTTACTTTATACTATTTGGACTTGTGTTTTTAATTTAAATGGATTTTATAAAATCGTCTTTGGACTTGAATTTGATTTTATTTATTGGGCTTGAAAGGAAATTTTGGAATACAGGTTTTGGGCCGGAGACCCATTGTGACATCCGGGTCTGGTGTTACAAAATTAATAACCTGACTACTAAATTAAATCATAAACGGTTAAGACTAAGTACTAATCATAAATCAATTAGAAAAATTATTAAAGCTAAAACCCTCTAAACTTCCATAAAAACTTCACTCAAACATTTTAAGTGATAAGCTAAATTATATTGCTTATCAATCAACTTTCTTACTACTCCAATTTTAGTTAATAAAGTTTTTTAAAAAAATTCAACTATTTAATTACTCCAATTTTAATCCTCTATGGTGATATGGTTTATTTTTATTTATTTCGGTAAATATATGATTTATTTTATTATTATTTTACTATGACATCAAATATTTTATTTTAAAGTCTTATCATATATAAAATAAAAATTAAAGCAATCTAAAAGAAGCCTTAAAAATACAAACAAGGGAAGAAAATGGTTGCAAATTTTCTATGCTTCTATTCGTAAGGGTAAGCGTTCGAGCGAGTCGAGTCAAAAAATTTTAAGTTATTCGAGTTGAGTTATCATATTTTACAATTTGAACTATTTTTTAAAAAAATCGATTCGAGTCGATTTTAACGAGTTCGAGTCGATTCAATTTTTCGATTTTATGCACAAATTTTAATTATACTATTTATAATACTATAATATAGTTTGATTGTAATTTACACAATTTTCTCTTTATATTTACATACATATTTCTTCATATTATTTTTTACATGTGTAAATTTTTTTAAATTATTATTATCATCAATCAAATATCTTAGATATTAATATGTCATTTTATTAAATTACAGACTTTATTAATAACTTTCTTCTTATTTAGGTAAGACTAGGACTAGATAAAAAATAGTGATAAATTAAATACAAAAATTAAAAAAAACAAATAGTAAATATAAAAGATACAAATAAAAATTCTATTAAATAAAATAAAAAAATAAATCTAGAACGTGATCAAATTATTAAAAAAAAAGAAAATTAAAATGTAAAAAAAAAAGAAGAATGGAGGAAAATAAAACTAAATGGGTTAAATGAGCAATTAGCCTTTATAATTACTAAAAATTTCGAGTTATTCGAGTTTATAAAATTTCGAGTCAAGTTAAAATGAGTCGAGTTTTTTTACTTTGAGTCGAGTCGAGAAATTCGATTTTTTAGAGTTGAATCTAGTTTTGCTCACCCTTATCTATTCTTGCATCCATTTTAAATTAGAGGGTTTATGGTTCAAGGTTAGAGGTTGTGGTTAGAGTTTAGGGAATTAGGAGTATAATGTATTTGTTAGGGTTTAAAAATTAAGGTTAAGACTTCAAATTTAATTTTTTAATAAATTTCAACAGAAAACATAAATGAAAGTACGAAAAAGAGAAACAATTTCTACTTAAAGAAAATGACCTCCGTAAAGCAAACCCACTAAAGTTTCCATATCTTACCTCCCTTTAAACTTTACCCCCCTTCTTTGTCACTAAGCTTAGCATCCATTGCCACCCCTACATAATACAATGCACAATTCTCCTTTATCCCATTTGTATTGGAACAAAGCTTCTTAATAGTTCATGCTCTTGTCACCGGGGTTGCTGTTTCAGCTGCCATCGAGGACAAGGGTGATAGAGTTTGGTAATAACTACTATGTGCACAAGTGGGATAGTTATCCTGGTTCACGCTGTCATATACTTCTGAAGAATCACTATCTTCATCAGTGTTCACATACGTATTAACTGATACAAACTCTAAACCAAAAAGGGTACTTTTTTCATGGACTGTCATTTGGTTTCTGTTTCTGTTTTACTTGGATGAAGTTCATGTTCTGGTTTCATTCATGCTATAAACCAAATTTCTCTGTTCCTTCATGTTTTTAACTATTTTGTTCATTGTTGTTTGCAAGAGAAATCTCTCCAACAGTGTAACAATGACAAGGCGGTTCTATCTGTATGAAACTTATTCAGGCTAAACATCTTTGAACTAGTATTTTTTATTTACTTTACAGTTTCTGGAAAAAATCAAGCAAAATAAACACATGGCGAGGGCCACTAGATTGTCTTGGACAGTGCTGTCGGCAAAGACATCTTACAGTTGATTGCTAAGATCCCAAACTATAGAAAAAACACTGAATTCCAGCATCCAAAAACAAAGCTTTTAATAAAATTCCAATACTAATTTAAAGCCGTTTTCTTGAAGGAGGAGGAAAAGGTGTAAACTTTGGCCTATAAAGATATGTGCCAGAAACTAAAAAGATTGATAAAGGAAGTAAAGTCCAACACAGATCTTGAATCTCACCAGACGACTCAGCCAGTGTAGATATGGAGGCGGACGGCTATGATCAAAACAGCATAGATGGCGAAGAAAAGAAGAGTATGGATGGCAATAGCTTTTCCGTTAGTCTTCATGCTCCCAAACTCCAGCTGCTTGTTGTTTCCGGGGAATGAAAACAAAAGTCCCGGTGATAGCAGCACAAATAACACCACTCCAACGAGTACAGGTGCCCAATCTGCCATTAAAATTTACAAGACACCTCCTTCAGTACTTCAAATCTAGACTCCACCAGGCCTGAAGAGGTTCAGAGGTGAAATTGTGGGAGAAGATGAGTTACTTTCAAGGTACTAAATGCCTAGAACCATTTTTAAGAACAAGATAGAGTTGGGATATGGGGTCGGTGCTGAGTTTTGATTCCATGTGATGTGAGCCATTAGATTAAGTTTTGTCCATTTTTTGTTTAATGGGAGTAGGTTTAGCATTATAGAGCTTTGATTGATTGGCTAATCCCAGTTCTACTTCTTTTATAAATGCTTGTGATAATATTATCCACAAAAGCCATACAGAAAGTGGAATAATTCACAAATTTCTTATATGCTTTTTGTGATTCTCATTCCCTCTATAATTGACTTAAAGTCACCATAAAAAATGAGCATCAAAATCCTTTTTCTTCTGTTTGATTCTTCAATAGTTTCATCAACTCTGGCACTGCAGGCGCTTCATTCGTATCCACAATAAGTCTAAACTAGGGATGTAAAAACAGTTACTCGGATGAGTTTTAGGTCGGGTAAAATCGGATACATGACATTTTATGTTGATTTGATGTTTTGACTCGATTCGGGTCGGGTACGGGTCCATTTCAGGTCGAGTCTGTTTAAGGTCGGATCCATTTCAGGTCGGGTTAAAACGGTTCGGGTCTAAATTGGATAATTGACAGTTTCATTTCGGGTCAGGTAGATTTCAGGTCGGGTCCATTTTAGTTCGGTTGCATTTCAGGTCGGGTTCATTTCAAGTCGGTTTTGTTTCAGGTCAAATTAATTTTGATTTTATATTCATAGTAATTTAAATTATTAATTTTGATTTTGTATAAATACGTAAAAAAACGAATAAATATTAGACCATAAAATTAAAGATTAAAATTTGAAATTTAAAAAAATCAATATTAACTTGTAAGGACTCAATTACAAAAATTAAAAATTAAAAACATTAAAATAAATTAAAAAAATCAGTAATAATCAATTAAAAAAATAACTTGTAAGTTTTAAAGACTAAGTTACAAAAAATATAACTTAATAATAATTAAAAGTATTAAAAATTTATCTTTAATACAATATAAATTTATAATTATACTATAGTTTCATATATTTAAAAATTAAAAAAAAATAGGCAATATATAGAATTTATACTGTAAATGAAATAATAGTATATATAAAATTAATACTATATAAGGAATTTATACTATATGTAAAAAATATACTATATATGGAGTAATACTATAAATGGACTAATACTATTTTTGAAATTATAATAATACTATCTATGAATTAATAATATATATATATATGAAATAACACTATTTTTGAAAATAAAATAATAATATAAATGAATTAATACTATATATATAGAAAATAAAATTATAATATATATTAAAATATGGTATGCATTACACTATATATATAATACATTAATAATTTAATAACTAATATAAGTATTTATATAAATTATAATATATATTGATAATTAGATGTTTAGTAATTATATATGTATAATGTATGTATAATATATTTATAATGTATACAATTATTAATTATGCATAATACATAACTATATAAGTACATTCTAACATTCATATATATGTATCAATGTATGTTATATGTATACATAGTGATAGTAGCTTAGTATTTAGTAGTAGATTAATAGTATTATACATAGTACATTAATATATATATATATATATATCAATAATTCAATATATCATATATGTATGTTATATGTATATGCATATATATATATAATAATTAGTAAATGTATATTATATACTATGTCTATGTATATGTATATGTATATATACATTAGTATATAATAGTATAATACATGTATATATATATGTATGTTAGTAACTTAATATGTCACATGTGTTAGTATGTATTAATATATATATATATATATATAATGTTATATACTTATATGTATATGTATTATATATATTAATATATATGTATGTTATATGTATATGTATTATACATATACTTAGCATATTATAATTTATAATTATACATATATTATATATACATATATAACATATTAATTATTATACATATTTAATATATATATCATATATAAATACTATATATTATAAATATTATATTAATACTATATAAATATATATTATATAAATACTATATTATATGTACAATAATACATACTATATAATATATTAATATATACATACTATATATTTATATAATATATACATATTATATAAATACTATATAATTAATAAATACTATATATTATATAAGTATTTATACAATTATACATAGTATAAATATAAATTATACAAATAAAATTATACATAATATATTAATATATAAATACACTAATACAATGACTAAGTTAAAAAGAAAATAAAATTTAAATTTTAAACGAATTATGACACATTTGTAAGAAATTAAAAACACATTGGATTACGCGAATAATTAAATGCAACCCGTTTGAAAACACACAAATCTTTTAACCCGATCCACCAACTATTTAAACCCAAAATTCAGATCGAAAACCTCATTTTTCATAATTTCTTCTCTCTTAAATTTTTGCCCAATTTTCTTTTTGGTTCTCTCTCTAAATCCTCTGCCTTCTCTCTAAGAAAAATACAAAATTTTCAGAAATCTTCAAGTTTTTTGATTGAAACACTTGAATTTCTTCAGTATTCATCTCTGTTCTTCAGTGTTCATCACTTGTTCATCCCAAAACCCTTCCAGATCTTCCACAAACACCTAACCTCTTCTAAACATTGTTTCTACTCGATCAAACATCATTTTTTATCAAGAAATGAAACATTTTTCTTCTGAAATCCATTCCATATCTTTCACAGACATCCAAACTTTTCTAAACTTATTTCTCTTCGATCAAACCTCAAACCCTAAACCTTAATCCCTAAATCCTGATCCAAAAACCATAAACCTTAACCCATAAACCCTAAACCCCAAACCCCAAACCTTAATCTTCAAACCTTAAAGTTACAACTTTTGCTGTTTTACTTGATCCCAGATATAAGTTACAACTTTTGAAGGAGTTTATGTTGTCCTCTATGTTGAGGATGAGGTTGACAGAAGGGTAAGTATTGTTTATAATGAGTTTGTTAATTTATATATATTTTATCCAAAGTCTGTCATCTACTCCTCCTCTAATTCTTTTGTTCAAAGCAACTCTTCTCAAAGTACAAGTCTGTCCAGTTTTAGTCGACCTTCAACATTTAAAAAGTAATCTTTTTCAGGTGAACTGATTTAAATTTTTCTTTAAGTTCATCTATTATTCTTCTATTTTTTTTAAAATTTTTTACAAATTTATTATTTTTTATGTATTAGCTGTTAATACCCTTTATTGTTAAAACTTTGATGCAAATTTAGCTGCTTCAAGGATTGGAAAATCTTATGTGGATTCATACATTAATCTTCCCCTGATCCCTCATTCTAAGGATAGCCAATTTGATATTTTGGAGTATTGAAAACCAAAAATTATTTCTTTTCCTGTTCTTGCGCAGATGGCAAGAGATGTTTTAGCCATTCCAATCACTTCTGTTGTTTCTGAATCTTCTTTCAGATGGGAGGAAGAATTTTGAACAAATTGAGGGCTAAACTTTTACCCAAAAATGTTGAAATCTTTGTTACAACCCATAATTTGTTGTATAGTTTTGAATCGGAAGAAAAGGATGAAGATTATCTTACTGTTGTGCAAGACTCTTCAATTCTAAGTCTTAGTGAAGATTGAAGTCATGTTAAAAGGTAAACCCTTAAATTTTTTAATATTTTTTTCAATATTTATTAGTTTATAGTTTGACTTCTTTTTTACTCTGTTTCAGGCTTTCTTCGATGTTGAATGGTATTGTGTGAAAGATTTTGTGGAGCTGAAAACATGTATTTTATTTTAATACTTATGATTTTATCTTACTGTTAATTATATGATGCTTATGATATGACTTATGATGCTTATGTTATGACTTATGATGCTTATTGTTAATTGTATGATGCTTATGATGTTATGATTTATGATGCTTATGATATGCTTACTGTTAATTGTATGATGCTTATGAATGACACTGTGTGAAAGCCTTTGTGAAAGCCTTTGTGGAGCTGAATGATCCTTATGTTATAACTTATGTTTAGTTGCTTATGGTTTAGGGTATATTATGCTTATGATTCTTATGATATGACTTATGAGTTTATCTTACTGTTAATTGTATGCTTTAGGGTAACTTCCTTATGTTATGAATTATGTTTAGTTGCTTATGGTTTAGGGTATATTATGCTTATGATGCTTATGATATGACTTATGATTGTATGCTTTAGGGTAACTTATAACATAGGATTATTGTTGCTTTGGTTGTGATATGACTTATGATTTTATCTTAATATCAGTTGTATGCTTATGATATGACTTATGATATTATGCTTATTCTTAATTTTTTGGGGTATGTTATGAGTTATGGCTTATAACATAGGATTATTGTTGCTGTGGTTGATGATTGATGATGTTGTTGTGGTTGATTGCTCTTTGCTGCTGGTTGATGATTGGATTAATATTGTTGATTTCTCACATCTGCTGATTTTTTTTTATCTAATTAGTTGTCCTTGGTTATTTTATGTTGGTTTCTTAGGTAAGAAGTTACCCATAATTAACCTTGCTGATAGCTTTTAGATTTCCTAGTGCTCGATGATGATAATTCTGGTAGCAAAGTATTTGCATATAGCGTTGTAAAACTTTTGCTATAAGATCTGAGAGCTCACATTTTATAATTAAAACTTTTGCTACAAAATTTTGTATATGATATTCATTTTTAATTTTTATTAAGTTTCTTTTGTATGTTATACATTATGAATAATACAACAATTATATTTCATAATTTACAGTGTAATTTAAATTTATATTCTGAAGTGTAATATGAGTTTTTAGTATTGTAATTGCTTAAAAATGTTGTATAATCTGAGTTTTAGAAAATTAAAATCATATTTGTTGGATATTTGGTATTTAAATATGATCTTAAATTATTTTGACTTAAATTATGTGCAAATTTTATTAAGTATTAATTTGGACTTGAATAATTTTAGCAAATTATTAATTTGGTTATACATAAGATTTAAAATATGTATCTGTTAATTATAGTAACTTATAACTTATAAGTATAATATCAGATTTTTTATTATACAATTTAAAATTAATAAATATTTTTAATATAAGAATATTAAATATTGGTAATAAGTATGATAAATATTAAAATATAATGTAACTATGTTTATAATAAGATCATTATAAATATTATATAAGTATGTTATATGTACAATATAAATATTTGTAATAAAATTGAACTATGAATTATTAATAAAAAATTAATAAACACAAATTATATAAATATTATGTCCATATTGAAATTATAATATAAGTATGTTATGTAAAATATTTATATAAATATTAATATGTATAATATTAATATTTTATATTTGTATTAAAAGTATAATATAAGTAATTAACTAATTAAGTATGTTATATAACTTATTTACATAAATGTTATGTTGATATTAATTCAGGTTAATAACAGGTCGGGTCATTTATCAGGTCGGGTTTAAAACAGGTCGGGTTTAAAACAAGTCGAGTAAAATCAGGTCTCAGGTCAATTCAGTCGGGTAATATCGGTTATCTTTCAGGTCAGACTCAGGTTCGAGTTCGTTTCAGTCGAATACAGGTTGAGTTTCAGGTTTACAGCAACAGGTTGAAATCGGGTTCAGGTCAATCTAAGTCAGATACAGTTCGGGTTCGATTACTATAGTAACAGGTCCAATTCGGGTTTGGGTCAACAACAGTCGAATACAGATCAGCTTCGGATCATTATATCCCTCGGTCAAACCAAGTTCTGACTCGAACAGGTTTCAGGCGGGTTTCCAGGTCAGGTCAGCTTTTTACATCTATAGTCTAAACATTACTTTCAAGCCATGTATATAATACATATGGTCAGCAGCGTAAAACTCAATTATTTTTATATTTTTTATTTTTTTAATATATTTTCATATATTTTCACTTTAATCTTATGATCATCCAATATGGTTTCTTTGAGACCCAAAGACTCCTGGCCTCGGTTCTAAAATTTGGTTTACATAATAATTTGGTTTCTGTAAAGATAATGTTTTGATCAAATAACAATTTGACGTCTATAAAAATAAATATTTAAATTTAAAAATATAAAAATTTATAAAATATATAATTAATTAGGGATCAAATTAAAGAAGAATGAGCATGTATCCTTAATTTTTTTTATTCAACAATAATTTAGGTCTTATAGGTTAAATTTTGAATTAAATCCTTATTAAACTCTTGTATTTTTTAAATCAAAATATTTTAGTCCTTACCAAGATTTAATCCTAACTCCATTCATGTGTAAAAGTTTTAAGTTTTACATAGAGAAGGATCTATCTCTCTTTCAAGAGAGCGACTTTCATACCATTTGAAACAAAATTATTATTATCTTTCTCTCTCAAAATACATGTATAATAGAACGTGCATGTTATCGTTTTTATATTTTATTTTTTTTATTTGGTATTAATGTTATTGTCTCTATTTAAAACGTGATTGACTATAGATAAAATATAAAATTTCAAATGTACAAAATGTCAACCTCAAAATATATAAAAATGATAAAAAAAAAACATTTTACTAGTAAATATATAAGGATGGAAAGATTGGATTTAATCTAAAATTCTACGTTTCATATTTTCTTTTGTTGATAAGTTTTCTATAATCAACCACAACTTATAGTTGATGAAATGTATTATTTTAATTCAGACGTTGACAACGATTAATAAATAAATATATAAAATATAAAAATAAAATATTTATTTTTTTCATGATTAAAATCATTGTTTAAAATATATAAGATATAAGAAATAAAAGTCTGACAATATCCACTAAATGAACCGGAGATGTATACTCGAAGGCGAGCAAGCCAACATCTAATTGTACCGGTACTATTCAATTCTCATGATTAGAATTAAATTATCACAAAGATTTAGAGTAAGTAAAAGTTTAACTAAATATATATTAGATAAAATAATAAATATTTTAAATCAAAAATAAAATAATTGATAATTATTTTTAAATTAATTGACTAAACAAAGGATAAAATATTTTTATAACGACTCGAGTTTCGGGACTCGGGGTCGGGTTAACCCGAGAGTGTGGGTCTTGTTGTTGGGCTTGTTGGGCTTAATGGTTTAGAGATGGGTTTGGTTTTGGATGGTGGCGCAAGGGTGTTTTGGTAAGTGGACTTTTGGGAGGGGAGAGGGAGGCATTTCTCTGTATTGTGCAGAAGGTGATTTCATCACCTCCTTTATTGTCTTTTTCATCTCTTTCTCTCATCTTTTTCTCCCAAATCTATCAACCAAGGTAGAGTTTTTATGTGTTAGTTGAGAGAATCACGTTTTGCTCTTAGAGGGGAGTTTGTTCAGCTTGGGGAGATCTTTCTTTCAAGGTAAATTGGGTTAAAAATGGTGGAGGTAAGTTTTTAGTGGGGGGTTTTGTGGAAGAACGAGATTAAGTTTTGGGAGGGTTTTAGGATGATTTTAAGGTTGTTTCAGCTTCCTTAAATCATCTAGATAGTGTAGTAATGTTTTGGTCTTCTTCCTTGTAATTGGAGAGCAAAGGGAGCCATCAAGAGGCTTGAGCAAGGAGAAGGTTTGAGGGTTGGTGGTGAGGCTTCTTTAGCTCGTTTTGGAGGTTAGTACACTCCCAAATCCTTTGCATTTTCATGTGCATTATCATTTTAGCATGCTTGTCTGATTGCGTGATGGTTTGGCTAGGATAGAGCCTTTGCATGCTTTAATGGTGTTTTGTTTTAGAGCTGATCATAATGAGTAAAATGGGTTATAAACTCATTTAAACTACTTCATAAATGACTAGGAATGATTTGGGATAGATTGGACTAGTTTGGATTAAGGTTCTTAAAAAATTAAAGCTTCAAACTTGCATTTCGTGTAGGGGGTATCGATACACGGGCCATCGGTATCGATACCCTGAGAGAAAAAGTTAATGTTTGGACAGGGGTATCGAACCATGGTTCGATACCGAGTCATCCAGTAGCATTTCTGGTTCGATGCTGGTATCGAATCCAGACGACCTTCTTAGTTGACTTTTGAGATGGTCAAAGGGTATCGATACCAGTATCGATACCCATGTTTCGATACCTTCTTTGGGTGGGTATCGATATAGGGTGTTTCGATACCCCATATAGGAGTATCGATACCCTAATGAATTTTTTACAAGATAAGTAGAATATGAGGATCGATAAGGTTAATTAAAGGTAAATATGAATCTTAGATCAATGAAATGAGTCGTAAACCACCATTAAGTTGGTAGGTCGTGATAAGTCTTGATATGAGAAGTTATGCTTGCATGCTTGGTTTTGACTTGTTAATGGTTTGGATTGACATGAGATCCTAGGTGGATCACCTTGTATGGTTTGAGTCATTGTTTGATGGGATCCGGATACCCAGTGAGTGATAGTGTTGTAACACAACGAAGACCATCTGATGTGAGATTCCGGGTAATGTATCAAAGACCATCCGATGTGAGATTCCGGGTGATGACTTTGCTCGATGTGAGATTCTGAGCCCCACTCGATGTGAGATTCTGAGTGAAGACTCGATGCGGGATTCCGAGTATATTAGCTCGATGTGAGATTCCGAGCAGCCCGATGTGAGATTCCGGGCCGGGTGAGTCCCCTAGTGTCGGGTTGGCAATGAGCCTCACTTTCGGTTTGTTTACTTTATGCTTTGGTTGCATTTGGCATGTCATATCATCATGTTATCTTATCTCGCATGTTTATAGTTATGATTCACTTGAAAGCACAGTCGATAGGTTGTGTACTCACTGAGCTTTCGTAGCTCAGCGTTTTGGAATTTGTTTCCATGCGTAGGTAAGTAGACGGACGTTCGAGCGGACATGGCGGAGCACCATCATTTCGAGACTTCAGCATTGACCGGTTGGTAGAGTACAATTACTAGATTATTTGGGCTATGTATTTGTAGGACCATTGTTATAATTGCAACTCTATTTATTTAGTTGTAAGGTCAAATGTTTTATCAAACTTGTATTTTGGAGCTCCGATGTTATCTTAGATTGTCAAACAAGTTTGGATTTTAAATATCGTTTTAAATTATGTCTTATTTAATGGTTTGTCTTGGCTTGATTTCGAAGTTTTAACGGACACGGGTTTGGGCTTATGGCCCAAATGTGGCACCCGGGTTAGGGTGTTACAACTTCGGTAGGGAGTTCATTTGGACCTACATTGTTTGTTGTGTGAGGAAGAACTTGAATCTAAAGATCTCTTTAGTAAATGCCCGTACATGATGCAAATATGATCCATTCAATACAGGATTACAATCTACTATTTCAGTGCAATAAATGGAATGAGCTACTAGAATGGATGTAGTGCGCAGGAAAAGGTAAAATCATGCAGGCTATACTGATTCGATTAGCTTGGTGCAGTTTAAATTATTATCTATGGTAGGAGCGGAATTTTAGGAGTCACGAGAGACAATCGAGGGCAGACTGAGATGTTTATACTCGTATAAAATATGATATTTGTGCTAGGATCACTGGATGTAATAGCTTAAAAAATCTAGACAGTTCTATAACTTTTAAATGAGAATTTTGTTAGAGAATACATTTATAAAAAGGATTGGGGTTATACATCTTACATAGTTATTGTATAAAGCTTTATTAGAAGAATAAAATTCAATTTATCAAAAAAAAAATAGTTAATTTTGTTTTATCTTCTAGATAATCTCATCTTTATCTCCCATGACATCCGAAATACATTTCTAATCAAGTTTTTTGGGCTAATATATTCTAATCAAGTTCTGAGCCATAAATAGGCCCCAAAAGAAACAAATTAATAATATTCAAGTGAAAATAAAGAATAGAAAATACTAAAAATATTTAATATTTTACGCTTACATTTCAGGTTAAATAACAATTTTAGGATTAAATTTAACAAAAAATATTATTATATTAAAATATTATACTAAATTATAAAAATTATAAATATATAAATATAAATTTTGGGTTAAATATACACTTTCAAGATAAAATTGAACAAAATAAAATTATATTTAAATTATTGGATAAAAGTATGAAAATTATAATGTAATTGGGCTCAATTTCAAATTAAATAAAGATTTGAAAGACCAATTGAGCATGAAAACCATGATATTAAAAATTTTGGATTAATTTACAAAAATTAAAAAGAAAATAGACTAATTTAAAGTTTAAGAGATAATTTTTTTGGATTTTTTTAAGTTTTAACTCAATAAAAATGTATACTTTAGGGACTATTGGGGTCTTTAAGCATTTCATTTAATGGAAAGTCATACCAAAATTGCTACTTTCATTTAGAGGCGATAAACGGATCATTCAAATTGAGTTCAGTTCGAGTTATTTTAGATTAAGTCAAATTCGGTTTTATTATATTCGATTTTGATTCAGTTTGGATCGGATATGATCTGATTCAATTTTAATTTAAGTCAATTCAGTTTAGGGTTTGGGTTGGACCGGGTTATCGGTTCGGTTGATTTTCGGGTCAAGTATTTTTGGATTGGCTGATTTTGGATTGAATCAAGATCGGTTCAACAGGAGTTCGATATGTTTTAGATGGATTTCTAGGTTGTATTGTTTTAAACCTATATATAACTGTATAAAGCTAATATATTTGTTTTTTTAGTAAGTTGTACGAAGATTCATATTAAAATTTTTATTATTTTTTAATATATTTATCTTTATTTCGGGTTGCCTTCCGTTCGGGTTACTCTTGGTTCATATGATTTTTGTTCAAGTCCATTTGATCCCTTGAAAATCGGATCAAATCTATATTGGTTCAACTAAAAACCGTGTCGATTTCAATTTGACTCAATTTATTTGAGGTTTTGAATCAAATTCGAATATCATATTTGGATAATATCAAATCTCGAATCAAATAAAATCAATTCAAGTCTTGGATCAATTTACCACCTCTGCTTTCATTTGCGTAGGAAGAATTCGGAAGGAAATTCGTGGGAATTTATAGATGGGGTGAGATGATGGTTTAAATGGAAAGTCATAATAAAATATTTTTTAATTTTTTAAAATATATTTTTTAAAATTTTAAAGATACGATTAATTATAATTTGAATTATGAGGATTAAATTAAGTAAAAAAACTCATAAGGATTTAATTAATTTTTTGTTCACGACTAATTTAACCTCTAAACACTTAATAAATAATTTTCAAATTCTCCGTTCATTACTTTCTTTTTCAGTCCTCGGTAAATATTACTGAAGGATGTATGAGTCCAAAACGAAGGTACACGGAGTGAGGAGAGGCAATCGCTTCTGTCTGAAGATTTTTTTTTATTTTTTTATTTAAATTTTTTAAAAAATAGTTTTTTATGAATTTACTCACGTTTCTAAATATTTACGTTTTGTCCCCTTCAACTCTAAATCCCGATTTCAACCCCGAATTCCCATCCGGACCCATTCCTCTAAATATTTAGTGAGGAGGTTACTGTGGCACACTGGTTTTTTATCCTTCTTCTTATGGTTGGAATAAGAGTTTGGAGTTTGCTCGTGGATATCAACAGTGTGGCTCATAATCTACTACCCACGAACGCTTTTTGGAGATGAACAGAACTAAATAATGGTTGATTTGTGACCTCAATTTGGTCTAATATCAATTTAAGTCCCTATAGTTTTATATATTAGACAAATTAAGTTTTGCCCCAAAATTTTAAAAATATTAGATAAAATGATGGAGCAAGGACGATGTTAAGATTGTACATGAAGAGGGGTTAAATTATTGAAGTTTAGGATGTGAATGTAACAATTCAAATGTTAAGGACTAAAGTAGAATTAAGAAAAAAAACTGGAAATCATGGTCCGTATGAACTTTAACCTGGAAAAATATGGGAAAATTCTTTTTTATATAAAAGAGAGAGAAAAAAGATGAATGGCGACCACTACAATCATCAACTGTCGGTAATATTTGTTGTTGTTCTCAGAAAAAAAGAAGATCCTGGTAACAGAATATGAAGTTGGACTTGAATTCACCGTACAAATGTACAACATATTTATCACTACTTACTATATATGATATACCACATGTCAAATACCAGTTTCAGACATTCGTCTCTCTCAAAAGATATTACGGTAACGAAACCATGAGACACCGGACATCAAAACTTAACTGTTTAACCCCAATGACCGGTGATCCCAAAGAAATCAAACTACGGTAAGAATCATTTTCCTTCTTGTCGTTTTGCGACAAACATGTCTAACCCACAAAGTTTCCGCCTTTAAAAAGATGTGTTGTTTCATTAAAAAACCATGTTTCCTTAGACTTGGCTTGACGTTCCTTGAGTTGAAGCCAATATCTTCTTGTTCTTTGGTAATGGGGAAAATGAAAGAAAAGGTTCAAGCTTTTGTGAATAACCGATGGCTGGTATTCGTGGCTGCAATGTGGATACAATCTTGTGCTGGGGTTGGGTATGTGTTTGGCAGCATATCACCTGTGATAAAGAATTCTTTGAATTATAATCAAAGGCAGCTTTCCAAGCTGGGTGTGGCTAAAGATCTTGGTGATAGTGTTGGGTTCTTAGCTGGAAGCTTATCTGAGATATTGCCTTTATGGGGTGCATTGCTTGTTGGTGCTTTGCAGAATCTCATTGGTTATGGTTGGGTTTGGTTGATTGTTTGTGGGAGAGCTCCAGTTTTGCCTTTGTGGGCTGTAAGTATCGATTTTGTAGATGAAATTTCAATTTTTCTCTTGTTTTTCTATCGGTTTATCTATGTCGGAAGTCGATATTGTTGATTTCTTCAATTAATTATGCATGTTTGATCCTCTGTTTCTTCTGGTCTTTTCAATCTCCATATGAAATTGTTGCCATGTTTGCTGACTGCTGCGCCATAACTTGTTCATTTTAAGGTTTTAGTATTTGATTGTATCTACAGAAAGTGCTTGTATATTAACATCTCATTATGTTTAGACTGTTAATCCATCTCAGTATGCAGATGTGCATCTTGATATTTGTGGGAAACAATGGAGAAACCTACTTCAATACAGCTTCTTTGGTTTCTTGTGTGCAAAACTTTCCGAGAAGCCGAGGTCCTGTTGTAGGAATTCTCAAAGGCTTTGCCGGTCTGAGCGGTGCGATTTTGACTCAGATATACACGATGATTAATTTCCCGGATCAATCGGCTTTGATATTCATGGTTGCAGTCGGGCCAGCGATGGTAGTTATTGCTCTAATGTTCATAATCAGACCTGTTGGAGGTCATAGACAAGTGAGGCCATCTGATGGTTTAAGTTTTACATTTATATACAGTGTGTGCCTCCTATTGGCTCCTTACTTGATGGGAGTGATGCTTTTGGAGGATCTTGTTGATTTGAGCCACAGTATTGTCATAATTTTTACAGTGATATTGTTCTTTCTTATTCTCATTCCCATTGCTATTCCCATTAAATTGAGTTTCTGCGATGAGCCTGGAGATCCGGTTGAAGAGCCTCTTTTACCAAAACCTGATCAACAAGCAACAGGAAAATCCAAGCAGGATGAAGTAATATTCAGTGAAGTTGAAGATGAGAAACCAAAGGATGTAGACTTGCTTCCGGCATCGGAAAGACGCAAAAGAATTGCTCATTTGCAAGCAAAATTGTTCCAAGCCGCCGCTGATGGAGCAGTGAGGGTGAAAAGAAGGAGGGGTCCTCGTCGAGGGGAGGACTTCACCTTGATGGAGGCTTTGATCAAAGCGGACTTTTGGCTTATCTTTTTCTCTCTGTTGTTAGGTTCGGGATCGGGATTGACAGTGATAGATAACCTTGGTCAGATGAGCCAGTCTCTAGGGTATGATAATACTCATATTTTTGTATCCATGATTAGCATTTGGAACTTTCTTGGTCGTGTTGGAGGGGGTTACTTCTCGGAGATTATTGTTAGGTATGTACGGATATCATATTCATCCGTATGACAAATTGCCAAATCCATTAGACTTTAATAATGGTTTTGATCTTTTGATTCATTTTTCTTACATTTTCTTTAATCATATCACACTGTATAGGGATTATGCTTATCCAAGGCCGATATCTATGGCCATGGCCCAGCTTGTTATGGCTGTTGGCCATGTCTTCTTTGCTATGGGATGGCCTGGAGCAATGCACATTGGTACTCTGTTGATAGGGGTTGGCTATGGTGCCCACTGGGCAATAGTACCAGCTGCTGCCTCTGAGTTGTTCGGCTTGAAAAAGTTCGGGGCTCTTTACAATTTCCTCACACTGGCAAATCCTGCAGGTTCGCTGGTCTTCTCGGGTGTAATTGCTAGCAGTATTTATGACCATGAAGCAGAAAAGCAAGCTCACCAACGTCATATCCCGACTCAGATATCCGGTTCAATTTTATCAGGGATGTTTTCCATGGATGAACCACTTAAATGTGAAGGTTCTATATGCTTCTTTCTGACTTCTATGATCATGTCAGGATTCTGCATCATTGCAGCTGTTTTAAGTTTGATACTCGTGTATCGTACCAAGACTGTTTATGCCAACATTTACGGAAAATCACGCACTTGACTTCAAAGGATGAGATCTAAGAGTGTCTTTTTATGATATTTCATCCATTTTACGGTGGTGCTTTTGCTCGAAAACTGAGACTACAGGAGATTTCCTTGAATTTGTGATGTTAATGTTGCCAAATAAATGTGCAGCGCATGTTTGTAAACCAACACACATTTAGATTCTAGTCTTAGCTTTGTAATCTACTTCCGTGATTCCATTTATTTGTGAAAAAGACTCTGCTTTGAGTGTTCAACTAGTGTATATCAACTTCTTATTTTAACTGAGTTTGATTTTAAATGATGCAAGTCTTCAGCACTGTCCATTATAGGTTCTCTTCATTCTGGATAATGCTTTCATCACTTGATTATGGAAATTTGTTTATGTTTTCTGACATATTGCATCGAGTTCGGATTGGTTGTTCTCGAATCAAGACAGGAAATGCAGTGTTGACTGAAGTTCTGTCTGTCCATGGTTAAAATTTAATACAAGGATGAGAAAAAAAAACTTTGGATTAAAAGTGTTGGGTAACGTTCCCCGGGAACCTATTGGTTAACCCATTTAAAACGGAGAAATTATTACATGAACTCGTTCCATTACTTAAGATATGATCCTAATCAATTAAATTAAGATACATCATATATTTTTTTCCATATCATAATCACACATAAGCATCATCCAAATTATTCACATTAATAGCTTTGATTTAAAAAAGAAAAAAAATATTATCAAAGATTTTTTATGTTGTCTTCCTCTTTATTGTTTATTTTTTTAATTATTTTTTTTCTAAATCCTAATCCTAAACCCTAACCTTAACCCTAAACCTAAACCATGACCCCTAACCCTAAACCTTAACTCTACCCTAAACCCTAAACTTAACCTAAAACCTAACCCTAAACCCAAAACCCAAAACCTAACCTTAACCCTAAACACTAAACATAAAACTCTAAACACTAACCCTAAATTCTAAACCCTAAACCGTAAAATCTAACCCCCTAACCCTAAACTCTAAACCCTAAATCTATAAAAAATAATTGAGAAATTTTAAAGAATAAGGAGAAAGATGGCACAAGAAATCTTTAGTAATATTTTTTTTCTTTTTTTTAAATCAAAGACATTAAATTGGATGATTTGGACAATGTTTACGTGTAAATATGATATAGAAAAAAATATATGATGTGTTTTAATTTAAATGGTTGGCGATCATATCCTAGGTAGTGAAACGAGTTCATGTAATAATTTCTCTTTAAAATGAGTGTAACCCTTTTTTGTTTGGTGAAAAGTTTTTGTCACCTAAAGTCTATTTTTGACGTTAACCTTAAAAAAAGGAATATTCCTTTTTATCTTGGGATAGAATGTGGGCAGCCGACACAGCAAAAAATTAGATTTGATTTTGAAAAGAGAGGTTTCATGTTTGAGAGAATAACATAGGAGAAAAACAGATTTTTCAAGTTTGGTGAAGCAATGATCAACTCTTCGATCGGAGGTTTATCCGTGGTTCGATTGAGCTGATTTTTTGACATCAGCTAAGTGACAAGGTGTTCTTGACTTTGTACGGTCGGATTTTTAATCCGAGTCCTATAGCGTCGGAAATACCTATTTTACAGCAGCAGCGTTTTTGGTGATATTCTCTCATTTTTCTTTTTTTTGTTAAAGACTACTTGTTATTAGCCTTGTTAGAGCTAAATGTTTGTTGTAGGTTGGATATTGTAGTTTTGTAGTTGAACATTTGATGATAGTGGAGCTCTAAAGTACCATGGTTTTTACCCTTCATTTGGAGGGGTTTTCCACGTAAAAATATCGGTGTCTCGATTTATTGTGTTATGATTGCATTATTGCTTGGTGATTGATTAGTGTTAGTTAGAGAACTTATTTGTGATTTGTATTTGTCATAATTATTAATTTGAGTTCTAAAAGAAAAAAAATATCGATTGTGCTTTCGCTTGATTTCGGTTCTTCGATTTCTTCCAGCGCCAACCTACCAAATAAAGAACATCTTCGTTAAGGACAATGTCATTATTTTGTCTGAAAGTCGATTCTTCAATTTCATGATGGTTTGGTCTCATCTTCGTCAAGTTTGCTCCTTCAAGAATTAAAGGCTGTGCAGTTAAACTTTATCTGTCCTGCTTGACCGGTCTTTAACTCCAACCCTTCCAAGTTTCCTCATTGCTGCAATGAAAGCTCCATTAAAATTACCAGGGTTACTAGCAAAACCAATTGAAGTGGCTTGAGATGCTTTATTAGTGAAGAGCACTTCATCTGAAGTGAACAACCCCATCGTGTTAACTAGATTCTTAAAAATACGTGTTATCGAAAGTTCTATAACTTTTTTCGACAGCTACCAGTTCTATCATCACCGATGCATCACAACCCTGCAAAAAGAAACCAGACAGGCTTGTTCGAACTGTTACAGAAGTTCACGTGTTGTAAGATGTAAAGCAATTAAAGGAAAGGGAAATGAGAATCCAATATCCAACCTCAACAAAGCAATCATGGAAGAACAGACGCAGGGTGGCTGGTAATGGTATTGTGACGAATGTCTGTTTAATCTTCTGTGCCACCACTTGCCATACAATGGATTTCACTCTTGGACAACTAGTATCGTAAATTGTCTCAGATAATTGTCCTTGTCCCCTTGGAATTATCATGCAAACTAGGAACAAGCTTTACGACTTGTCTTCTGATTTCAGTCAGACTATCGTTACTGACTCATTGCATATAAAGAAGCTAAGAAGGGGTTGAAGTCTTCTAAATTTGGTGGAGAAGACATGCTTGATTCACAACTCACTTGGCCTTGATCTAATCATATAATATTTATTAACTCAGCAACCATGCGAGCAACAATAGTATTTTATCCCGTTGACCTGAATCAGCCTCTTTCTCGTCATGTATCCAACAACACAACCATATGATTGACATTTTCAAGGTTATTACTTGGAAGACAGCGTGGCACTGAATTCATTTTATTGATATGATTTACAGATTCAATGACAAGCATCACAAAGAAGAAAATTAATTACAAGGAAATCCTATTCTGAATAATTATTTGGTAATGATCTTTTAACACCTTTGTCAAACCAGAAAGAAAACAAAGGAAGAACTTGAGCCACAGTTTAGTCCTTTGTCTCATCCCCATTTCATGAGTTAAATGTTGTGCAGTCTATTCTTATTTCTCCTTCACTGCCAGTTTTGACCCCCACCCTCCCCAGTTTCCTCATTGCAGTGATAAAAGCTGCATTAAAGTTACCAGGGTTGGTAGCGAAATCACTCACTGTCGGTTCAGAATTTGGATCGGTTTCCAGCACTTGATCCGAAGTGAACAACCCTTTCCCTTCTATGAGATTCTGGTAATACACATTGTCGAAAGTTCGTGGGGTTTCGGGATCCATGTTGATGGCAATACTAGGGTCTACATTTGGAGGGCAAGCTTGTCTCAGTTCTTGTGCATAGTTCGGGTCCAATGTAGGATCGATAGGAGACGAATATATACGATCCGAAAAGCGGTCGCAGTGCGAGAAGCCTAGCGTATGAGCCCCCGAGAGTGCAATCATGTCGAATTGAGTAAGGTTATTTCGAGCAAAAATGGTGTTGAGTTGAATGAGATTGAAATCAGGCTCTGGTAGGTTTCCTGCTACTCTGGATGCTTGGGATATAAGGCCGTCTCGACGTCCCAATTCCACTCCCCATGAAGGCCCTCCAGCCTAAGATTATATCATTCAACAGTGTTTTCAAATATTCAAATCATCGAAGGTAAATGGTTTAGTATTTCTTACGAGGACAACAACATCCCGGGCAGCTAGAGCCAAGATGTCAGCACAAGACACAACACCAGGGCATTGTGCTTCAACAGCCTGTTTGGCCTTGATTACTGTGTCGAATCCATCGCCTGCCAGGGACAGATTGTCTTGAGCATCCTTTTCGGCATCTCCATTTGGCGATTGGATTATCACTGATGCATCACAACCCTACAAAACAAACAGATTCATTTCATACCCATTTTTATCACAGATAACACGAACTCAAAGATGAACCAAAATTGACCAAGTCCAAACAAGTAATTTGATAAGAACAACTCAAACTATTGCATCAAAGTTGAAGAAACCCCTCAAAAAGACAAAAGTATTGCAGGAAACATGTTATAGAATTAAGAGCAAAATCTGGGTGTTGTCGAGGACACAAACCTCAACGAAGCAGTCATGGAAAAACAAGCGGAGAGTTGAAGGGATGGTAACGAAGGTTTGACTGAACTTGGTTGACACTGCTTCACTCACTATGGATTCTACATTCGGACAAGAATTGGCGTAAAAATCTTCTGACAACTGACCTTCTCCTCTCTGCACTATCATTAAAACCATTAAAATCATCACGCATCTCCTTACTAGCTCCATTTTTCTTTCAAGTTCAGAACTGCTAGTGTGATAACTATTATAGACTATACAACAAGACTTCAACTTGTAATAAGAAAATGTTTGCTTAGGCATGCATGCTACTTGGTCCAAGCATGTTAAAATTTCCACCAGCTTTACATATGCTTTAATTAATTTACCACTTTTCTTGCTACTATATCTAATCGAGCTTTAACTCTTCTACTCTTTTCGCTCTCTTTATCCCAATATTAAAAAATAAATTTTAAGTTTTAGTCCTAAATTCTAAATTTTAAATCTTAAACTCAAAACCCTAAAAAATACACATACATCTAACTTAAACATTAACTTTAATGGTATATCTTAAACGTAATTTAGGCACCGAAGAGGGACATAGGATTTCTAATTCCACTAGACAAAAATCTTTTTACTTTCTTTTTGGTGTCTCTTTCTATGCTCTAACACTAAAACATAAGTTTTAAATTCTAACCATAAATTATAAATTCTAAACCCTAACCTCTAAAAATATTCTATCCTAAATTGTTTAAATTCTAACATTAATTTTTAACCCTAAACCTAATTTTTTTATGATAGTGTATACATAGGGGTACCGAAAAAGGGTCCATGAATTCTATTGCCACTTGACCAAAATCATCTACCCTTTTTGGTACATTTTTCTACACTTCAATACTAAAAATTAAAAGGAATTTCACATTCGAATATCAACTTTTTCTCTAACTAGGTAAGTCATGACAAGTTCGTTTATTTATCTTTTTATACCTTATATTTTTCTGAATTTCTATATTTATATTAAATTCTAACAGTATCACCAGATTTTACCTATATTTATAAAAATAAAGTAAAAACTTTGGTAAGCTTAACGATCAACGAGTTGTGTTGAGCAATGAGATATTTAACGAGTACAAGTCGAATAAAATTTTATCGAATTTAACGAGTAATTAATTGAATCTAACAACAAAATTATTAAAAATAAAAATTAAAAAATATTTAACTCACGATTAACTCACTCGATAAACGCCCTTTGCTTTACTCATACTTTACCTTATTTGAATTCTTCATTTTTTTTATAGCGGTGCCACTCTCACCACTTTGATTTTTTTTTTCATACACGAGGGCTGAGAGACATTTTGAAAACAACCTTAGATTAATTTCGTACAAGTTATTACATATGTACGAAAGGGACTTGGCAACAAATCAATATCTTAGAAGAGTGTATAATGTTTCAAATGTAGGATATAAATATGTCATGCACACTTGATTAATGTTTGCTTAGGTCGTACACATGACTTATTCATCATCTTTAAATTATTAAATGAATAAATAGAGTTAATCAGTATTACTTGTCTTTAAATTATAAGTCTTATTTTAAATTGATTCGTAATTTTTTTTGAAAGTAAACAAAGACCTCATTTTTTTATTTATACAATTTTTATCTAGGTCATTCACTAATTTATACGCTCAATATTACAAAGAATGAGAATTATAGCTAGTTTGGGGATGAAATTAAAATATTCAAAGTTTAGGAATTAATTTAGAATAAGAGTCATAATTTAATGATAAAATTGAAATGTTTAAAAATTTTGAAACCAATTTAAAACTAGTGTCATATCTTAAGAATGTATGATACAATTAACTCAAATAAATAATCTATTTCTCTCTCATCAAATTCCAAGTCATATTCTATATAATGTTTGGAACTGGAAGCATATCTCGTAGGACTGTTTCTTCTTTTGACAAAATCTCTTCTTTTAATTCCTTAAGCAATTGAACTGTGGGACTCATTCTTACCATTTTATCTATCATATTTAATTATACATGATGACTTGGGGGTGATTTAATAACACATATGAGAATTAGTTAAAAGATCATTACTTAACATTATAAGATTTGAAAAGGTCTTTTATTAAAGTAATCTAAGTCTACGGCAATACAATATAATCGTTAGAATAAATAATTAAAAACTCTCAGTTAACACTTTATCTCCTTTAAATTTTAGTATTTATTAAAAGTAAATTTCCGCTTAAACTCTCCTGAATAAAAATTGTCCTAAAAAAAGTCTAGGACAATATGTTATAAATGCTAATTATGTAGCCATTTGCACTAAAAATGGCACCCCTTACATTTTTTTACATTATCTTCTTATGGTTGAAATTAAGCAACCTAGCTTGTGTTTGCTTAGTCCTTACTCCGTATCCCTTTCACAAACTTCAATTATATTATGCCATGGTTAGTACCAAATGTTTGACCCAAAAGATATATTGTGTATATCTCTTCTTCTTCATTCACTTCAAATGCTTAAAGCAACCAATGCATGTAGAAACAATATAGATTAATATAAAATGAGTTGACTTTGTTTAAAAAAAATAAAAATTAATTAATAATCTAAAAATATATTTAAAAAAATTGTGCACAATTGGGTATGGCGATTTGTGTATATAGTGATTCATATTTTTTTCTACTTCAATCCTATAAATATAAACGCATTCTAAATTGTAATCACTAATTTTATCCGGAGAAAACCCGTTTATTTTATTTTATTTCTTTATTTCTGTCTTAAATAATAGGTTTGGGTTAATTTTAGCATTAATGACCAAAAAACCAAAAAATGCAAAAAAAAGGTAATAATAGGTTTTAATTTTATTCTATAAAAATTCAAAAACATAATATTAGTATACATGTTAATTTTTTTTTTATTTTATTTTGACTTTGTAAAAATATATTACTACATATTCAAATTATAAAATCCAAAAATATTACTATATATTTTTATTTCCATTTTACATATATGACATTTTAAACTCTGAAAATATTATAGATATAGTATTTTATTATTTGCTCATTCGCAGTCAACTCTTTTATTAGTTAATGTATTTTCAGTTTTAATATTAATACTATACTTACATATATAAAGCATAATTAAATAAATCCAAAAAAGATATATTCATATATGATTAGTATTAATTTACTTCTATTTTCGTTTGAAGTTGTAAATATATATATGTTATTGTTTAAATCCAAAACTATTATATATTCCCTTTCCTTTTTTTTATCTTTTTCATAAATAGATGCGTCCTTTCCTTTTATTTTTGTTTTTACCATTATTATTATTATTACTACTACTGTTATATTATTATTAATTATAATTACATATTTAATTTAAAAGTCTAAAAATACTATAGTATTAATTTTGTTTCTTACTCTTTCCAGTTTTGATTTCCAGTTTTTAGTTGTATTATTATTATTATTATTATAACAGATATATAAATAATCCAATCCATAAATAAACCAATATAAGAAATAAATAGCCCATTTCTATTATTATCAGAGTCCATTACAAAACAAAACCAAAAAATAATAATAACATAAGCCCGTTATTTAAATTACACAGCCCACTGAATTAATTTACAAGCCCACAGTTGGAGCCCAAACCGGTTTAATAATCAAAACCCTAACAATTCCTTTTTTCCTTGTGCGCAGCCAGATCTGGCCCTTGATCCAACGGTTCAGATCAAACCGGGTGAACCTTCCAGATCCTCCACTCTCCCACACGCGCCCATTGGTGTTCCCACGCGCGCCTCTTCGATTACCAGCAGACCGTTCATCTTCCGGTCACCGTCGCTGATCACCGGACGTTTTCTGGTGGTCCCCTCTTCGCCGGTGGTCCCCTTTGCCTCTCCGCGAGCCACGTAAACACAAACAAACAAAAATGAATCATAACCGCATCAATTTACAGAGGAAAAACAACGGATTTCAGAGGAAAATAAATCCCAGCAGAGAGCAAATGACAGAATATAGCAAGATAGTTTTTTTTCTTTTGGAATCCATGTAATCAATCGGTTATATAAACCGAACCAAATACCATTGTAAGGGGGGACTTTTTTTTCATTCGAATCAATACAAAGGAAAACCTTTTCAGTGGTAATCTCCAGATTCACTCTTGCATGTATTGAATGTCTAAACGAATAAAAATTTAGGGTTACGTTTTTTACCTTTGAGTTGTGGTTTTCTTCCCGGATCTCTCTTTCGCCGGCGATAAACACATGGGGCCCTCGAGCCTTCAGTGGTGAGCCACATGGAAGAGAAAGGGGAGTCGGTCTTTTTTTTCTTTTTCTCTTCCGTTTCCAGATCTGAAATAAGGGGTGGGGTCTTGTTTTTTTGGATCTTGTTTTTTTTTTTATTTGGGATTTCGAAAAGCCTTCTTTTTTATGTGATTTTGAAGTCACCGGCCACCGTGGGTGGTGGCCGGTTTCTGGCTTTCATGGCATTTTCTGGAAAACTAATGGTGGAGATGAAGAACACTCATGGTGTTCTTGTGATTCTCTTTGTTTCAGATGAAGAAACCAGAGAGAAAAGGGGGGCACGGGTTCGGTTTTTTGTTTAAAATGAATAAAGGGGTTTGATTCCAGATTATGAGTATGTTTTATACTCATAAAATATTTTAAAATCGGTTTAATCACATTATAAGTCCCTCTGCGTAAGGAAAATCATACCCTAAACCCTTCTAAGTTTTCAAATCTTTTTAATTCAGTCCCGATTTGGCCTTAATCGGCTATTTTTGAAATGGTTTTATTTTTAAAGATCCCTCCGTGTTCCCTTGTTTATTTTCAAGCCCTTCCCTCTTTTAAAACCCTTTCTCTGATCCTTTTTGTTTTATTTTGGGTTTCAATTCGGTCACTAATTTCATTTTTTTTGTGATTAAAACCTTCAACGTTTTTTCTTTTATAGTTTGGTCCAAATTCCAGTAGCTTAATCTTTTTTGTGAGTTCAGTTTTTTTACTTATTTATTTCATTATTTATTTTTATATTATACTGTTTTACTTAATTCATTTTACAAGCATCATATGTCATATATTTATCTTCGAGTTCTTATTTATTTTTATGTACATTTTGATTCTACTCTTCGTATGTTATTTATTATATTTGTTTTGTTATTTTTTATTTATTTCCTTTCATGTTGATTACTACCTTAATTTAAATATTTATTAAATTTTACCTTATTTTGGTGTCATTAACATCAATTATTTCCTTTTAATTTTTCCCCTACTTTTATTCCATTCAATCCCGTATACTTTACTATGTTTCATTTTATTTAACTTTGTCCTTTTTTAAAATTAACATTTTAATGTATCTTTATTTACTTAATTATAATTAAATAGGGTGATTTATCGCTTTATTTTCTTTTTCCTTCCTTAAATTCCCCATAATTGTTGTTTTATTTTTCCATGCTTAATTGTTGCCATATGTTATCTTTTTATAATTGTGTATCATTTTGCTGTCATAGTATATGTTGCCTTATTTTATCTATTTTCTTTTTTCATGTACATACATTTTGGTTTTATCCTTTTTTATGGTTTTACTCGAATAAGGATATTCACTTTTATTGAATAAGTCTTTAATGTATTATTATATTATATAGTTTGTATATATGGCATGTTGTTTAATTTCAATTTTACTATGTGTTTTATGTTATGTTCATAGTTATCCTTATGTGACATATTGCTTATTGTTTATATTTATCATGTTTTGCACATGTTTTTATTTATCTATTTATTTGTCTATTTGTTTATGTTTTTTCTTTAATTTCATGTGTCATGTATATATTTATTTTGTTGTATACTTTGTTAGCTTATCGATCGAGTTCATACTCAATTCCTCAATTAATGAATTAATTAATATTTTACTCGGTCGTAGCGGGCCCGACACCAAACGAAGTGGTGGCGGTGTATGCGTTTATCTTCGAGTAAAGAGGCGTTAAAATAAACCCAGATTTATAATTAAATACTAACTTAATCGTCACTTTAATTTAGAAATTTTAATATTAAATAAGTGGTAAATATTTTTAAGGTACCAACTTTGGGCGGTTTGAAAATGCTAATCCCGTTTTTAACCGTAACTGACTCCCGAACCCTTTTAATTTCAAATCTCTAGTTTTATGGTGCCCGGTCTACCAAAGTGACCGGTGGCGACTCCCTTTTTGTTTTTTGAACAATTTTTCAATTAATTCTCAAATTGTCTTCTAACATTTCTAATTTATTTTTAACTATATTAAATCCATTTTTTAAATCTTTCCAATTATTTTTCTAATTATCCCCAAATCCCCCAAATTCCCAATTCAATCTTTTCTAAACCCTAATTTCTTTTACTTCCCCAAATTTCAAATCCCTAATCTTTGAAACCTTAATTTTAACCTAATTTTACAATTTCATCTTTTCAAATAAAAATTTCCTTTTTCAATCAATATTTCAATTTAATCCACATTTTCTAATTTTGACCTAGTTTTTCCACTAGTGACCTTTTATTTCCAAACTCCGATTTTTAAAAAGGGTCGCTACACAAATATAACACTATTCTTATCATAGAGCTATTATGTAAATTATATTAGGTACATGTCGAACAACAATTATTTTTTTTCTATTAATTTACTTTAACAAAACTTTAACTTCCGTCTAATTAAAAAAATTCGATCAATGATATTTTATATTATTGTTTATGATTTTATTTACGAACAACAAAATTAAATATATTCAATACATCAGATATTGTATGAATTATATTCAGTACTAGAGGAAACTTAAAAGCGTCCCTAGTATCAATGGTTAAAAACTCTTAATTGACACATTTTTCTCCTTTTAAGTTGTAATATCTAAGCCCACTATGTGCAAATTTTTCATTCCCTCTCCTCTAAATAAGAATTGTTTAATACATCAAATATTAATTTGCATGAGTTATATTCAGTACTAGAGGAGACTTAAAAGCGTCCCTGACGGAAAATCTCTAGTGTTATGAATACCGGCAGTGCAAGTACCTGTTTATCCTAATTAACGTGGCCTGTTACTGGAGTTTATGGTTAACACATGGATCTGTTGGGCACTTTTATTTTCCAGCCACTGCTTGTGCTTTGAGTACAGCTGCAGCAGGCGATTGTTGGCAATTCGGATCCATGGAGATGCTAGTCGACTAATATCTTTTAAGGAATCTTTTGTATTTCATTAGTACTCTATGAAACTATCTTTTGACCCTTAGGATGAAGATTTTTTGTAGCCTTGCCAGGACTCAATTTTTATGTAGTATACAGTGACTATTTAAGAATACAGATGAGTTTCTGTCATGTTTTGATCTCGACTCTCCTATGGAACGGAAGAATCTAAAAAACAGGTTGTGTGTGGTGAGTGGCACTCGGATTGGTCAAGTAAAAACGTCCTTAGGGAAGTGCAAGCAAAGAAAAAACAAGACTTTGGAAAACTATTTTGGTTGTTTGTGCGATGAATTTTTTTGTCTCGATTTAGACGGGACGAGACAATTGACAAGATAAGAAATGAGTGAATCAATTATTAATTATATTGTTTTATTGTACAGATTTAATTATATTGACAAACAAACGATTGTCACAAAAATATATTATTTTTGTAATTCTTTAAACGCTATTAATAAATTTTAAACTTAATTTTATAAGAAAGTAGACAAATCCTACTCTTATTTGATAAAATAACCATTATGGATCTTGGAAACCAAGGGGCGTTACTTTATTTCTATGGGCACCATGAAAATTTAAAACCTTCCAAAACTATCCTTCCATTAAAACTTGAAACAAGTAGTTTTGTACAGTTTTGATTTTTTATTTACTACTAATAAACAAAATCAAAGGTTTGTCTTTTTTTGTTGAAGAGGGTCCTACTCAATGATCTACGGTGGATAATTGGTCCCCTCCCTTTGGAGTTGTAGCCTCGTCATCACCAAAGCAGTATTGGGAAGTACAGTATAAAGCCAGCAGAGACACAAACTCCATAGCCTGTATATGTAAACTTCGATAGCTTTGGTTCGTATCGTCGAGAGCATTGTAGAAGAAGGATAGGACAGTGAACATGCCAGGATTAAGTGGCCCTTCTGACTATTCACTAGAACCACCCCGCCATCCTTGTCTTCAAATCAACGCCAAGGCAAGTTGATTCTTTTGTGCTGTTTAATCACTGAATTTCATTATCTTTTTTACTTAGAGAGAACAGGGTCTTCTGTTAATGGGGTGCTGTGATAAGTATTGATGATGATAACAATAACCAGTGAAAACCCAGTTCATCATGTTATACTTTCATTAAAAAAATGGTGTCCAAATTGCTAACTAGATGAAGCTGTTTCTTTGCCTACAGAACTGATTTGGGGAAGGTCCAAAATTCCTCTTTAAACCAAAAGGATTGCCTTTTCGCCTTTTCCCTCCTTTTAATTTCCATTTCTACATAAAAAACATGGCTTTGTAGGTTTATATTATTCATGGATTAGATTTCCAATGAGTAATTCCTCTTTGATGCAGGAGCCTTTTAATGCTGAGCCACCACGCTCCGCTTTAGTTTCCTCTTATGTGACTCCAGTAGAGTTGTTTTTCAAGAGAAACCATGGGCCAATCCCTGTAGTTGATGACATAGAGAGGTTATGTACTAATTCCTTCTTCCATGAAATCACTTGTTTGAACTTTTGATTTTGGTTACTTCTCTTGGTTATTGTTACCGATTTCAAGCACTTGTGTTTGAAAAGCAGATATTGTGTGGATATAAGTGGTTTAATTGATACTCCCAAAAAGCTTTATATGAGAGATGTCAGGTGAGTGATAGTGTTGCTCAGTGTATGTTTCTTCCTCGACTATACTGTTTGATATGTTAGTCCGTTTTTGGAACAATGAAATTGATGTTTTTGTTTGTCACTAACAGGATGCTGCCAAAATACAATGTCACTGCCACTTTACAGGTATGCTTTGTTCCATAGATGCTGTTGGACTATGTAGTACTATAATCATTGTATTTGATCTCTGATATGGGTTTGGTTATTTATTCAGTGTGCTGGTAATAGGAGGACTGCCATGAGCAAAACCAGAGAAGTGAGGGGTGTTGGCTGGGATGTCTCTGCTATTGGAAACGGTTTGTTTTATCCATCTTGAACTTGTAATGAGCTTGTCAAATTTACATTTCATCTGTATGCACTTGTGTAGTGACTTGCATGCAGAATTAAGAATGAACTAGAGCCAGCTTTATTTCTTCATGATTTCTTTTGACTTCCTCCTAAAATCCATGAAAATTTCCATGTAGGTTGTCTAATTTTTTATATTCATATTCACACTTTGTATAATTGGTTTTTATCGTCTTCATGCCTTTCAGCTGTCTGGGGTGGTGCCAAAATAGCTGATGTTCTTGAACTCATTGGGATACAAAAGTTAACTAGTAGCACTCAATCAGGAGGGAAGCACATCGAATTTGTGAGCATTGATAAGTGTAAGGTAGTATCTTTGTCCTCTTGAAATTTATTGTCAATTTTTCTGCAATTCAACGGCTGTTTCTGTCAAAACAAGAACATCACTTCATATTCTGCCTCTTTCTTTAAAATAAATGTAGGAGGAGAATGGTGGTCCATACAAGGCATCGATCCCACTTAGTCAGGCCACAAACCCTGAAGCAGATGTTTTACTTGCTTATGAGATGAATGGAGAAGTAAGTAAACTTCCCTCATATGATGATATTCTTTTCTACAGTATACTTTTGCCAACTTTCACGACTGGCGGTAGCTAAACGAACAATGAACCCGAAAAGCCATGAAGTCATCAGAGTCCTTGTTGTCAAAAGAAAGTCAGACTAGTACCTAAGAAATTTGTAGCAAAATTCCACAACGAAAATTAACTGAACATGACTTGGCACTACCAAGTACCAACTCTGTTCATATTGGTTTAATATTTCGGCGACCGGCATTGATGATGATGCAACTTCTTTATCTCAGTTAAATATTCCTTACACTGTAACTTGTTTATCATCTTTCCATCATGCCAAAGCCTCTCAACAGGGATCATGGTTACCCGTTGAGAGTAATTGTGCCTGGTGTTATAGGAGCTCGTTCTGTCAAGTGGCTGGATTCTATCAATATAATAGCAGAAGAATGCCAGGTTGAAGGATGTTTCAACTCCATGTTAAAATTGATTTATTGCTCCACATTGCCATCTTGATTGATTTCCATTGACAACCTTGCAGGGCTTTTTCATGCAAAAGGACTACAAGATGTTCCCACCATCTGTGGATTGGGATAACATCGACTGGAATACAAGGAAGCCACAAATGGATTTCCCAGTTCAGGTGGTCTGTTCACTAGATTTTGCTTACACTGATTTACTCATAAACTGTATGTTAATGTCTTAAGGCACACACATTAAGATTCCAAAAAGCTTATTTTACATATTAGTTTCAATTGTTATGCATCAAGAACCTGTGGTTCTCTACCTTCCCATTATCATACAAACTGAATTTGCTTGAATGATTGTTGGCAGTCTGTGATTTGTTCTTTGGAAGATGTGCAGCCAATAAAACCTGGAAAGGTTTGTTCCCTTTGCAATCGTAGCTTTATAAGTTTCATGTGTTTGTAAACAAGGTTATAAGGTGTGAAAATGTGATGCAGGTAACAATTAGTGGATATGCAGTAGCAGGTGGTGACCGTGGAATCGAACGAGTAGATGTATCTATTGATGGTGGCAAGACCTGGATGGAAGCCAATAGATTTCAGATAACCGGTATCCCTTACATAGCAGATCACATAAGCAGTGACAAATGGGCATGGGTGCTTTTTGAGATCACAGTTGATATCCCACACACTACCGAGATTGTTGCCAAAGCCGTAAGTCGCCTACGACATCGCTATTTCTGAATGATTTTCACCACATAAGGTTGCAGAATGAGCCGGTTACTGTTTGATCATTGGAATTCAAACTGGCCATTTTACACTGACATTACCATACAACACAAGTACTGTTATCTTAAAATCTCTTGCCTCTGAAGTTAACTCTGCCAGATAGGCACCTCATTGCCAATCTATTGTGTTAATACCTGCTTTTTGTTGATGTATGCGTCTCTTTTTTTTTCTTAACTTGCAGGTAGATTCAGCTGCAAACGTCCAACCTGAAAGGGTGCAAGATATCTGGAACATAAGAGGTATTCTGAACGCTTCATGGCACCGAGTTCATGTCCATGTTGGCCACTCAAATATGTAAAACAAACCCTAAGGGACAGTCTAATAACTTGGCTAGCATCCTGAAATATGTAGCTGACAGTATACTGTTTGTTTGGTTTAAAAATAGTATCCCCTGGCTTGATTCCTGGTACTGTTTCAATGGGTTCTTATGTGTTTTCAAGGAAACAATATGCGAACATTTCGGAGGACCTAAATTGTAGACTTTAATACAAAAAGGCAAGCTCTAATTTCAGTCACCCTTTGCTTTGATAAACACTGCATTTCTATGATTAAACCAAGAACATTGAAGTCAAACCAAGAAAGCAGCCATGAATCTACTACCATATATAATTACAATTTTGACAAAATAAAAACTATCTTTCTTGCTATTTTCTTCTTTTTAGGGGGAAAATAAAATTTCATGATATTTATACCTAAACAAGCTACTTCCTTTCTACATGCCTCTCTTGCTATCCATCCAACAACAGACAATTCTGTTCCCATTAGAAGGTATGGGTCTACTGTCGATACATCAATTCAAATCAATCAATTTAAGAACATACCAGGTGCCAACTATAGCTTCAGAATCATGATTCAAGTGCTTCCCGGTGCATCATTTCCAGCAGCAGGCTTGCGATTCAAATAACGGATAACAGCATCTTCAACCCTGTTAGAGTCACCAAAAGAGAACCTTGATTAATCTTCATCCTTCACAAATACTACTATTATCAACATTATTGTTCTCAATAGGTTTTCTATAAGAAATTAATTTAGAGAGCATGTGAATATAATCCAATCCAAGCATGTGTAATATATACGACAGTGGCTAACAAATTGTGTCAAATACTGAAATTTGTCGGTCAAAATTTTTGAGTAAGTCTCAAATCTTAAACAAGATGCTGGTATGGGCTAAACATATAATGACTGGTTTGTCAGCTGTCTCCTCCAGCAAAAGAAAAAAAAAATCAGGAACAGTATCACTATTACAACGCAATTACAGAGAAGATGCCATAAGGTCAAAGGGTCAATCGAAGACTGGTTTCTAACAGATCAATCACAAATTCACAATGCAATATATTACTATCATTTATCAGTGAAATTTACTGAAGATTTTAAAAGGATAGGCTAGGTTTTAAACTTGAGGCAAATGATCCAAAATTCAACAAGAACAACTTTATCTAGACAGAAAAATGAGCTTACCATGGTTGGTTGAAGAAATCTGAGTGTCGCTCTTTTTCAGCACTTCTATTACCTACCCCAGCTACCATTTTCACATCTAGGCTCTGAGACTCGATCAATGCATTAGTAAACTCCACTGGTGATTGACTGAAACCTAGAAAGAATCCACGCCTTCTGCGGTGCTCATGAATTTTCCTTATGGCGCCACATATTGCTTCATCACAAGCCTCAATCTCTTTGCTCTTCTCTGCATTTGACAAAAGAGCAGAGAGTTCCCTCTGTACGGGAAAAGGAACATCCACTAACACATCATAGCATGCAGTCCCAACAGGAATATTCCCAGAAAGCTTGATCTTATGTTCCAAATGTATCGGTAGTGGAGGAGACAAATGCTGGGATATCTTTTGTGGAACCATGGTAAATTTCACCTTTTCTTCCCCAAAAACCTTAAGAAGTTGTGCATCACAATTAAAGAAAGACGGGTCAATTGGATTTTGAAGTTTTCTAGCCTTCACATAATGCCAAATTGCAGCAATAATTCTGGGGCGCGTGTCAACCTCAATACCAAGGACTTCCATCAAAGCTGAAGAAAGCTTGAACTTCTCAGGCACATAATTCATTTCCAACCGTATATTGACAGTGAACTCTTTATCCCCTTTTCTCTTCACCTCAAAACCTTCATCAGGTGTAGGTGATCGAGCATGCTCCCATATAATGATATGATTATCTGGATATAGTCTCTGGTCCAAGGAAATGGTCACTCTCTTGAAGAATGATGAAAACTTTGGGAAAGGGTTTGTATTATGAACAAACCCAGGTTGATCTGGATCTACTCCATCTTCCAGGATTCTCCCAATAATCTTAAGGGTCCACGTTGGAGGCTCTGCATTAGGCTTCTGTGGAATAGTCTTAATCTGATTAGCAAATGTGTTGAAAACATATAATCGAAGAGTTTTCTGAACACAAGGTGGATTCTTAAGTGCTTCCTGAATGTCAACTTTTTTCCTAGCTAATGCTGTATCAACACGTGCCTCAAACTCAAGAAGCTGGGTATACAAAGCAGATTCGGGAAGAATCGCCGCCACTCGATCTTGTAGTTGTTTGTCAGGAAGCTTTTCTTTCTTTCTATGTGCAGCGGGTGTAAGTTCCATTGTTCTCAAAGGTGACAGTGTTCATCATAGGGGCACCAGGAGGGCGCATGGGCGGCTTTTGAAGGATCCTCTTTGCACTTCCATTGCCAGGAGTAGACACGGATGGTGAAGACGAACCTAAATTCCCAATGCCAGCATTCTGAACCTGGTTACGGGACAAACCTTGAGCTTGTAAGTGTGCTTGGAGTTGAGCCTGCGCTTTCGACTGAGCCTGAGCAAGGGCCTGAGCTTGGGATAGCTGATACTGAGCTTGAAAACCAGCACCGAGTTGCGCTTGTGAGAAACCAGGATTTCCAGGCATAGAAGGAGGTACCATCCCCGTGTTACCAAAGGGTGACGAAGCCGCCCCAGGCCCTTTTGGGGGATTATTCCCATTCATAGACATCACTAATCTAATTCACCCGGAAATATCAAATATCCACCAAGATCTAAAACATCCCGCTACGAAGTAAATTACAAGCTATCTCAGCAAATATCCACTAACCAAGAACACCCGGAGAATCAAGATTTCCTTTCAAAATCAAACCTTTTGATGTTCAACCCTAAAGGGTACCTAAACCCACCAAAAAAGCCCTAATTGTGCAAAAATCTCCGAAAGGCGCTGAATCAGAATTAAATCTTATCCCAAAAAAACTTCTGAATATGCAACAGAGAGAAAATAAAGAAGAAACCAAGATGAAAAATGCAAGAAATGAAGAATTTGAATTACATTCTGACATTAAGGATAACAGAGAGAATTTAAAAAGTTAAATTGAAAAGGAAAAAGAAATAATCTTACGAAAGAGTGAAGAGATTTAAGCATTTTTTGCCTTTCCAAGACCAGCAGCTACACAGAGTTCGTCTCTTCTCTCTCCCGAATCCTTCTTTTTCTCTCTCTTGTTCAATTTTTTCCCATTTACCAATCATCAATACCCGGGCCAGAATCAGGACCCGAACTAGAAAGGACTGGGCTCGGGTCGACCTAACTACCGCATAGGGATGGGCACGGGTCGGGTCGGGTCGGATTTTCGGCCCACCCGCCACCCGACCCGGGTTTAGGGTAGAAAAAAACCGACCCTAATCATTAAAAAAATTAAATTTTAAGGACTTAATTGTAAAAAAAATAAATTTTAGGGATCTAATTGTAAAAAAACAAAATTTTAGTGACCTAATTGTAAAAAAAATTAATTTTAGTGACTTAATTATATAAAATATATATAAAGAGGGATCATTATTGCAAATATCCCTAAAATATATATGGAAAAATTACACTACTAGTCCCGGGTCGGGTCGGGTTTTCTCCACCCTAAACCCGAACCCGACCCGACCCGAAACCACCCTTGAAAAAAACCCGACCCGACCCGAAACCACCCTTGAAAAAAACCCGACCTGACTTGGTTCATGTTTTTTTAATATAATAAAAATATACAAAAATTGAGGTAATGAATAAAAAAATAATTTCATTATATTCTCATATTTAATTAAATATATTTTATATTATTTAAATTTTTTATATAAGTTATATTTTAATACACAAATTTATATAATAAAAATATTACATAATTTTTTTCTAAAATTTATAAAATTCAACTTTAAACTTAATAAATCGTAAACTCTAACTCTAAATCATAAATTATAAGTCATAAACTCTAAATTTTAAATTATAAATCATAAAATTGTTGTTATATAGCCTTTCAAATTTAAACTTAAAATCTAAACACAAAACTTAAATCTTCAACCTTAACACTCTAAAACCTAAAATTTATATTTTAACCATAAATCTCAACTCAGATATCTCAACCCTAAAATTTAAAGATTTTGTAAACATAAATGTATGTAATAAAGTATTTTTCTTTATTTAATTCAAAATATTCATATTATATATATGTGCAACAAAATTTACACGGGCTAAGTACAGAGTCTGAATCCAATCCAATAAATTTAAATAATAAAATTAAAAAAAAATTAAAAAACAAAAAAATGAAATATAAACTTATCTCAACTTTTTTTTTTTGATTCAATTACAGTGATTACCTGTTTCAGAGTATACTCTCAACCTTTAGACATTAATCGTTCAATCATTGTGTTAGCATTATTGGTGCTCGAACCCGTGACCTCCAAGAACAATAACCGTTCTTTTAACCGAATTATAAATATAAATATTAATCTAAATATAAATATTTTTCATCCTAAATTTAAATATGATGTGACTCGTCTTTATTTTTATAAAATTTAACGCAACTTAAACCCGAATTTTTAAAATAATCAAATAGCATAAAATCGATTCAAAGCTGTAATCCCAAAATCATTTGGACCTCTAAATTGATCCAATTAAAACTTTTGGCCCAAAAACTAACAGCTTCAAGGGTTGCAAACAAAAGCAAAGAATGGCAATAAAACTCTCCTATCCACAAACTGAAGCTCATCCCTTCCTAAACGATGGCTGCTTCAATCTCTAACTTCATCTCCTTCCTCTTACCTTGGACTACAACTCCACCGTCGAAAGCTACTCCTTTCACAAACCTTTCACTCTCTTCCACAAAACCCAGAAACACTCTGATTTCACTGTCAGCTCAAGAGGATCAATCGGCGTCATTAACCACTGAATTGTCATCTGTTATATCCCCATCTCTTGCATATGCAAACACCCTTTTCTTCAAATCAGCTTACAATGTGCAGGTTATTGTGGATGATAATGAACCCGAAGAGAGGCTGCTGAACAGGTTCAGAAGAGAGGTGATGAGAGCGGGTGTTATTCAAGAGTGTAAGAGAAGAAAGTTCTTTGAGAATAAGCAAGATGAGAAGAAACGCAAGTCACGAGAGGCTGCTAAGCGTAATCGTAGAAGGTAAAGTTTGGATTTTTATTCAATTCAGTAGCACTGGCCTTTCTTTCTTTTAGCTTTGAATGTTTGGATTTTGTTGGGGTATTTTGTATCATAGCCATAAAAATGGAAGCTTGTGTAGTTTTCTTTGATTGGGTTGAGCTATTCGTTTTCCAAATCCAGACATAGAATGAAGACATCAAATTTGAACATGTAGAGTAGCTGTGCTCAAGAAAAGCATGTTTTCTGACCAACATGTGCATATCATAGAGACATAGACATTGTATCTCTGTGCGTATTTCTTGTTCTTGTTGAGTTTAGGATCAACATTCAATCTTGTTCATCTTACTTTTTGAGTGTCCTTGTTTGTCCTGTGCTGTATTCTTTGGTTAAAATGATGTTTCTTCACGTCAATGCCAATTCCAGAGGCACCTTGTGTTCATCTTTAGTTAGTTATATCTGGTCTGAATGACTATCTTCTCTCAGGCGTCCTCAAGCAAGATTCTCACAACCAACCAAACAAGAAGAATCTACAAAGAAGAGGGAAGAAGATGATGGAGATAACTGGGACATGCCAGATGGAGACATGCCCTATTGATCACATTTTGCCATGCCTTTTAAATTTCCAATCTCTATCTTTGATTCTTTAGGACCATTTTCTCTTGTAAGTTGCATAACAATGAACCTTGCCACTTTAATTGCAGTGTAAGTTTTTATGGTTATGAAGGAAATATTTTCATTCTGTAATCTGTTCCAAACAATGCAGTTTGTGCAATACAGGAAGGTAATCAGTTGAGTTTGTATTCACTATTCAGTTATGTTTTCCTTGTTCTTTTCCCTCAGTCTCACATTGAGTTGCAAAAGAGCCTGCAAAAATCTTATTCTTAAGCATGACAACATCATCATCTCCGAATCTCTGTTGGAACAAGACAGCTGAAAAACCAGAAATTGCTTGATGCTTTCGTGGGTCTGTTTCGGTGCTAGTGTTTATGGAAAGTCTGTAAGCCTGCAATTCATGCTTTCTTGTTTTACTTTCACATGTCATTTGCTAAAAGAAGTTGACTGTAAAAGTATAATCTAATTAATAATAAATTTTACATTTTTTACAAAAAAAATATTGCACTTTATCTTTCAAATTGATTAATATAATTACATAGATTTTTTTTTAATTGAAAAAGAGGATTTGATAATCTTGCTCAACCAAATGAAGGCAACAACATACTTGATGAAGGTAAGCGGTGGAGATTAAGGTATGCATATCTATTTTTGGAGAGATTATATTAAGAGCCCGATTTGTCACGTTATTTGGAAAAATTATATTATGAGTCAGTCCCATCACATATTCATGGGACCAACCAATAAAAGTCACCCACCTCATCAATCCTAAGTAAATCTTCACTTTGAAAAATTAAAAATTAATGAAGTGGGTGGTTTTTATTGGTTGGTCCATTGATGACGTGGTGGGATTGACCCATAATATAATTTCTCCGTTATTTGTGGTCTTAATCAATAAAAATCACTTGTTTCACCATAAATATTCATGTTATTAATCTAACTTTTAGAAAATATATATTTTAAATGGTATCGAAAAATGAGTAGGGATTTATTGATTAAAAAAATAACTTGAAAGATAACGGTGAAGTGAGTGGTTATGATTGGATGAGATCATGACTGTTGCGGTAAGTCAAGCCCATGATATAATTTTCCCTATTCTTGGAGAAATTATATTATGGGACAATCCCACCATGTCATCCATGGGACCGACTAATAAAAAATATCCATGTAATTATTTTTTACACCTCATCATTTTTACCAAGTGAATCTTCACTAACATTTATTATAATTTAAGTTTAAAACAGTTTTTACCAAGTGAAGATTCATTTGGTAAAAATGATGAGGTGTAAAAAATAATTACATGGATATTTTTTATTGGCCGGTCCCATGGATGACATGGTGAGACTGTCCCATAATATAATTTCTCCTATTCTTGGGTTTAATCTTTTATAAAATAATTTTTCTACTATAAATTTGACTCGATACTAAATTAAATTAGAATTGTAACATAAAATTCGTCAACATAACTAACATAAAAAAATTATTCAATTCTATTGAGGCATAATGATAAAAATATACCTATTAACATTTGACGAAATAATCATTTTAACTCATTTTTTTTTTAAATTTAATGTTTTATTTAAAAATAAATAAATAAAAAATTTGATTTAAATAATAGTTTAGGATATTAAAATTAAGAAGGTAATTTAAGACATGTCATAATATATAAGCAAGTGCAAGTATAAGTAATTAAATCAATTAGGTATTCCCATACTCTGCAAAACAATATTTATATTCACAAGTAATCATCCACATTATTCAGTCATTTGTCAAACAAAGCAAGAAATTTTCCTTTTCCGTACTCTTTTACTAATAATATGAAATCAGAGAAAATTTACTATTCTCTAAAATGTAAGCTTCAAGTATGAACCAAATTAATAGTATTTAACTGATCAGGTGATTCGTATTAGGGTGTAAATGAGTCGAATCGAATTTAAATATCATTAAACTCGATTTAAATTCAAAAAATTCAAGAAAAATTTGATTCAATTTAAAATTGCAAACTTAAAATTATCAAATTCGATGAGTATTAGGGCGTAAATGGTTTATGTGTTTTTCTTGGATGATTCATGAGACCTCGAGTATAGTTAAACCTTATGGGTCATGTTTGATTCTTGTTATATTTGGGAACATGTGTTTAGGTGATTAAGGGTAATCCCAAGTGTTTATCCATTTTTTTTATTGTTCATATTAATTTGCAGGCTTATGTTTATGATCACTGAAATTTATAAGCTCGACACTCACAATCATTATTTTTATGCACAGGTTAACCATTAAATCGTGGGATCATGGAGAGCAACTATTAATAGGAGATTCTAGCATGTAAAGATTTTTAGGATAGGATACTTTTATTTAGTGGGTTATATATTTATAGGATCTTACGTGGTTGAGTCTATAACTCTTAATTTTAAAAATTATATTAATCAAATCGCAAGTACAAATATTTTTAATTTAGATTGAAATTCTTTTGCATTATTTATCTATATTTATGATTGTGCGCTTTAAATATTTTAAAAATTTATAGTTTTGATTTAGACGTGAGGAATCCAAAAGAGAGACCAACAAGGGTTATAATTGTTGTACAACAAGGGTGGGGACTCGTTAACATCATCAACCAACTCTACACATTTATCACCGTCGTTATCATGAATCATGATATCACCCCGTCTAAATTTCCTGCAATAAAAATCCTCAATCCTATCGAATCAATAGTTGTACTCACATCGTCACTGGGGTTCTGGACAGGCGCAATAAGAGCGACCGCATAGGATCTCTAAAAGAGAGGAATCCAAAATTTTGATAAATTACATTCATCAGATGATGTTAATCTTAAAATTCATTATAAAATTTTTGAAAATACTCTTAAAAAGATGGGTTATAATTGTTAAAACGTTATAATTGTTTTCTAAATATGACAATTGATTATAGAATCTTATTGATTATAATAAGAACGATTGCACAAAGACCCTAAAAAGTACATTAACTTCTAAGAGCCGCATCTTATTTTTCATCACATCATATAAGTTCAAATGACCCATCTACTAGCTCAGAGTAACTAATGAAATGTTTGGATAAATATTGGACGAGAAATAAATTGTGAGAATTACTCGAGGAATAAAATTTTCTCAGAAATAAAAGAAATGAATTGTGAATTAATTTAATGACTTCGTATTATCTTTAAATTGAGCTCAGAGTAAAATATTAAATTTATAAATTATTATTTGAAAAAAAAAGTACAAATTAAAATAATAATTAAATAAGTTTTACAAATATCCTAATACAGTACATTCACCATAACCTTAACGAAGTTAAAAGGCTTAACTCAATAATAGATACCCAAAATATACATCTTTTTTGAAATAGGTGTCTAATGTTTTTTTTTTTTGTTGAAATAAGTGCCTAAACTATATATTTTTTCTGAGATAGGTGTCTAATGTATTTTTTGACTGAAATAGGTGTCTAAAGTTTTATTTCCTTAGTGTTTTAAGGTAACAGTGTTAAAAGAAAATTGTTTAATTTATAAATAAGTACCTAAACTATATATTTTTTAAAAAATAGGTGCCTAATGTAATTTTTATTAAAATAAATACCTAATTTTTTTCTTATAAGTAATTTATATTTCTTATAAGATATAAAATTAGTTATATCTTAGATTAATCATTTAACCTTTTAAATTATGAGAAAAAATTATTTTTTAACAACACTAAAATAAAAAATAATTAAAAATTATATAATTTTATATTAATATTTTTTATATTTTCCACAACAATCATCAATGGGACAAATCGATTCACTTGCAAGGACATGCCGCCGGTTCACATGGGGAATATATACAAAAATTATTATATTCCTATTACATTTATAATTGTATCGAAAAAGAATTGAAAATATCAATATAAAATTATATAAATTTTAATTATTTTTTATTTTAGTGTTGTTAAAATATATTTTTTTCTCATAATTTCAGCTACTAATCAAATTTAAATAAATTATTAATCAATTATAATAAATAATTTAATAGATTAAAACAATGATATATAAATAATTTTACATCTTATAAGAAATATAAATTACTTATAAGAAAAAAATTAGGCATTTATTTCAATAAAAATTATATTAGGAACCTATTTTAAAATATATATATATATATATAGTTTAGGTACTTATTTATAAATTAAACAATTTTCTTTTAACAGTGTTACCTTAAAATACTAAGGGAATAAAACTTTAGGCATCTATTTTAGCCAAAAAATACATTAGGCACTTATCTTAGAAAAAATATATAATTTAGGCACTTATTTCAGCAAAAAAAAACATTAGGCACCTATTTCAGAAAAAGTGTATACTTTAGACACTTATTAACTTATTACTGAGTTAAGCCAAATTAAAATTCAATTAAGTATAAGTATTTAACTGAAATAGATTTGCTCATAGTTCATTGTGCCCTAAAAAATTCAAATTAATTTTATTTTATTTTTCAAAAAATTCTAATACCAAATTTTAGAATAAAGACACCTTTTTTATCGTTAATGTTTTTACTACATTTTACTTCTCAACTACAGACAGTATAATTTCTTTTGATCACTGGCATCAGATATTTATCGAGTAGATCGGTCGTAAGTTTAACATCGTTTAATTTAATTTAAAATTATTTAATTTATGTTTGATTTGATTTAATATTCGATAAATTTAATAAAATTTTGTTTGACTCATACTTGTTAAAGAATCCGTTGTTCAATTAGACTCATTAATAATTTTTACATTTTATTTAATATATATAATCTAGTAATACCATATAGAATTTAATATCAAGATAAATTAACAAATTTACAAAAACATATACAAAATTAATGTGTAAAGCAATTCAAAAATCTAAACTCTAAATTAGCAATCCATAAATACACGAAATCAAACTAATATATTAAAATTGTTATGAATATCTTTATTTATGGTGGATATTTATATATTAAATAATACTTTAATGTATTTTATTTTTATAGTTTAATTCTCATTAAAATTAGGATTTCTATCTTATTCTATAAATATAGACTTTTGGAAAGAAAAAAAACATTATATACCCTACTTTGAAACTATAATACAAGTCTCTCTTTTTGTCTTTCATTTTTGTTCATCTATTTTGTTTTTACTCTTTGCTTTATTCACAACAAAAACAAAATTAATAATTGTTTGTATATTCGAGTCGATTTATTTAAATCTCAAATTAAACTCAAATTTGAATTAATTTTTTTTGATTAATAGATAAATGAAAAATAATCATATGTCTCGTTAAAAAAATCCCTAAACTTAAATGGAGAAAAAAGAGTACATATGATAATTTGATCAGAGTAACAAAATGTTTTCCGGCATGATCTACTCAAGACAAAAAAGTAAAAACAACAAAGGAACTATACCTACAACATAAACACATAAATCTTCAATAAAACAATGAAATCAACCAATACCACTAGTTGTTGTAGTTTGATGAGCCTCACGTTGAACAATTTCTTATACCCAACCTGGAGCAACATTCATTAACAAAACTCTTGACGATTGACCACTCAAGATAGTAGTAAGAACATCAGCTACTTCGTTGACAAATCGACCAATATGCTGCATTATCACATTTCAATCTCATCGAATCATCTCCTGAATAATTGAAATTAAAACATTATAAGATTGAGTCGTCTCATTGGTTTAAATGTACATAACGCCTTTGAGACCATCTGACTTTAGGACAACACATCTATAACCAATTCGTCAAGATGTCGTAGACCATCAATTATAGCCTAGAGTTCTGCATTAATCACTGAACACTTATCGATACTCCGAGAGAAGACAAATAATTAATCACCTGTTTTCAAATGAATAATGCTCACTACCGCAACCGAGTCATCTCTCATGTCTACCGTTCCATCAACATTAATTTTTATTCAACTTTTTATTCGGTAAAGACCATCGTAATAAAGTTGTAGATGGAGTTCAAAGAATATTCACAAACATATTATCTATCTCTAGATTTTTTTACCATCTCAAGATAGAGTTTGTTCGATACAATCAAGTCAATTTTTTTCACATATTCAAGATCGAAAATAATTTATTTCGTCTCTCTCAGAGTTTTCAACAAATAATAACAAATAACGCAAGTCACTGATTTGTCTTAATAGCAAGATATCATCCTAACAAATTAATCCCAATACGTCATAAATCCAAATTAATAGCAAATTAATAAATCGTTAAACTCATTTAGCATCGTTTACTCTCGTCTCCTACTGCCGGCACACTGAATACTGTTTTCTAACATGCTAAATTCACTTTAAAACGGGGATGAAACAATAGTGTTCTTAAGGGATTGTGCCTAGGGTGAGTATTCGATCGAGTCAAGTCAAAAAGTTTCGAGTTATTCGAGTTGATGAGTCATATTTTACAACTCAAACTTTATTTGAAATTTTTTCGGTTTGAGTCGAGTTTAAGAAATATTGAGTCAAGTCAAATCGAGTTGAGTTTTCGAGTTCTTATAAATATTTAATTGTAATTATTTATCATGTTATAGTATGATTTGATTCCAATTTAAACGATTTTCTCTAATCATATAAGATATGTATATATATTTTTCATATATAGTAATATTTCTTTATATTTTTATATATCAATGTATATATCATAAAAATTGATAGACTCGTCTCAAACTTAAAAATTAATCCTTTAATTACTAAAAATTTCGAGTTATTCGAATTTTCATTTTACAACTCGAACTTTATTTAAAATTTTTCGAGTCGAGTCGAGCCTATGAAATTTCGAGTTGAGTCAAAACGAGTTAATTATTTTCGTCTCGAGTTGAATCAAGTTATTCGTTTTTTTCGAGTCGAGTTTTACTCACCTCTAATTGTGCCCCTCACCCGAAATTTTTACTAAAAAATATAATAGATATATTTATTTACATCTTAAATTATAAATTTATTTAATTTTTAATTAATTATACTTTATCATTTAACCTTAATTTTTAATTATTTTTATTTAAAAAAAATAGTAAAATTATATTATTTATGTTACGATTGGAGTATATTTTAAACTTAAGGCGGCGATGAGTTTCCCTCTTTACAGGTCACGACTTTATAATTTTTCTAATAAAGTGGCGTATCGAAAATGTTTTCTTGTTCTTTTGTTCCATTTATGTTTTTTGTACAACGAAAACTTTTATAAATTAATAATGTTATGATCCCGTATTAATTTTTAAAAAATATTAATTAATTGATATTTAAAAATTAATCATGATAAATTAAATACATAAAATATCTTATATGAGTATAAGAGAGATCACCGCACATGTACTCAAAAAGATTTTTAGTCGAGGTATAATAATAGAATCATATTTTATTAAGTTGTTCTATTTATAATTTTATATAATTATTAATTTATAATATTTAAGGGTCATAAATTTATATAAAGTTTTCTGAAAATTATTAACATATTAATTTATTAAAATTATTAATTTAGATTTTAAACTCCATTAAAAACTAAAAAAATTATTTTAAAAATTATAAATTTATCAAATATTAATTTATTACAAAATTATTATAAAATAAATTATTTGGATTTTTATCAATTATGAGAAATAGGGGTGGGTAAAAAACTCAATTACCTGGTCCCGAACCCGGTTAGACTCAGTAGATTTTTACCCGAAGTAGGTACCGGCGGGATTGAGATTGGATCCAAAATTTAGGAACCGATTGTAACCAGGATCGGGACTGGATTTTGATTTTTTGAACTCAGTACCTAGTGGGTACCCAATAGAACCAGAGCCATTACCAAGTACCCGATACTGATTTTTTGATTGTGATAGAAAATGTTCTTTTGTTAATTTTTCTTATCAAATTTTTTCTTTATGTATTAATATTATGAGTATGACTCGTTTTAAAACTTTAATTTTCAAGCCTATAATATTTTAATTTTATTATTTAATATTATTATTGATAGTTGATTTTTTCCTATTGCTTAATTTTTTTTAATAATAAATCAATTGACTGGATATCCGGTATTGAAATCGATTTCCACTAGTAATGTAGTCATTTTCTAAAATTTAAAACCCAGTATGACCGGGACCGAGATTGATTTCAATTTTTAAGAACGGATGATTACCAAAATAAAAACTAATTTTAGTTAAATTAATCGGATAACCAATCTTTTCCTCCCTAACGAGAAACATACTCATAACTTAATTAAATTTGTCTTTTAAAAATCTTTGTTATTGCTAATAGATCCATCCAAAAAGACAGAACATGCTCCAAGACTCCCCGGTCCAATTGGTCTAACTGAAAACTCCAAAAATACAAAACATGCTCCACGTGGATTTTAATTTTATTTAAATCTAGCTTCTTCCTTTTTCTCTTCTGTTTTTTTTCTAATAATACGACTAAATTATTATTATATTCTTCGAAAGAGGACCATCAATATTATGATCCTGTAAAATTAAAAAAAATATATTTTGTTTATAATTTAATTCATTTAAAATTATGTGTTGATTGGAGGGACAGATCATTGAGAAACTGAACTTGTGGGGGACCAAAAAGGACCGACGGTTCAGGGTCTCAATAATTCCACAACATTGATTTACAATTATTTAGTCCCATGATGGAAACAAAACTAATTTTTAAATATATTTTATTTAAATGAAAAAATATTTTTTATGTATTTTATATAAAAAAGTATTTTCTTTTTATACAGAATTTTCTATATATTTTTTGTTTAAATATTATTATTTATAATAATTATTTAACATAGGGTTTAAAAATTTTGAGTTATCCATATTTTTATTTCATTTTTTTAGAATAAGATTTTATTTCTAATTTTGAATATTTTGTTGTTTATGTAATAATTTGGATCCTATTTCCGAAGAAACAAATAATTTTGGATAAGGTTAGCCTTCAGTTGCCGCAAGGGTCGGAATTTTCCCCATCGTCGATTTGTATAATCAAATCCGTGCTGGAGTTACACGTGGCAGATCACAAATGGCCGTTGAGTTTCGTGCTTATCTGTCATTTTTTTACAAAATGGAAATTTTAATGCGAGAGTTATTAAAATAGTATAAATAAATAAATAAATAAACTATATCACGAGTCTGGTTTATCACATTAATCATAATTTTATACAATCATAATCATTCATTTTATCATTATCTTTTAAATTATTTTTTTTTCAATTATTGAATCTTTATTCATTTGTAATTTTTTTATAGACATAAATACATAAATACTTACCGTAAATCAATTTTTTTAATTTAATAATCTCAAAAAATAATTTATATTCCTATCAAATTGAATTATTTAATCAAATCTTCCAAGTAAATTATGCATAATTGAACCAAAGAAAATATGTGTAAGTTGAAGTAAAAACCAAATTGAATAAAGCTAGAAATATCTACAAATTGCATTTTTTTATGATTATTTATTTATTAATAAAGTTTTTTTTGCTTCATCCACATCACTGCTGAATCAGCATTTAACAAATTTCTAGTACAATGATATTATATGAAAATCAAGTGCACAAAAACTATAAAATAATTGCAACTTATTTGAAGCAATGTATAGTTTTAATTGTCTTAATGTTAAAAATATTTTTACTTAATTCATCAATTTAATTTATATTTTTTTAAAATAACGTTTTATTTTAAATCAAAATAACTTATTAGTGAATAAAAACCGTTAACCAACTAATGATAAACAATCAGTGATAGGTTTAAGGGGGTGCTGGGTACAGACACCCCCTTAACTTCCTTTATATTATATATATTTTTGTATTTTCTATTGATAATATAATGTTATACGCTTTAAACTCTTGTAATTTTGTACCTCTTACATTTTTAATATACTTTTTTAATAGTTCATAACCTCTTATATGAAATTTTGGAATCGTCCTCGTAAATAACTTGAAATGACTTAGCATAATGACATGTTCATAGAGGAAAATATTTTAGATTTTATAATTTTTTAAAATCATTTTTAACTAATGTGTCATTTTGTAAAGATAGTATATTTGTCTATCTGATATTGCTACCGCGACGTGTGTTATCGTATAAATTTTTCACATAATTTCAAGTTATTTTATCGTAAGTTGACTAAAAGTTTTCATCTTTAAAAAAATTATTTTGATCAAAAATAATACGTTAAAAACTAAATTACTTTAAATATTTAATAAAAATATTAACATTTAAATATTTTCAAACTTATAATTCCTAAAACATACAATAAAAACAATTGGTTTGAGAGTTATGTGAAAAAGGTAAAATAATAATGAAAAATATAGTATTACAACCCTATGATTTGTATTTATATATAAATTACTTGTTTTATGCTGGTCCCTAGGCGAGTGGTTCAATCATTTATATCCAAAGCTCCAACTTTTATAGTATTTCCACAAAAAAACAAACCTCCTTTTCATTCTCCCTTTTCTTCATCACACAACAATAATTCACACAACAATAAGGGTAAATTGTAATAGACATCACTCAATTATGAGTAAAATTATATTTAAATCACTTAATTATTAAATATTATATTTGAGTCACTTATTTATGAGTAAAGTTATATTAGTCATTATTCATATTTGAAAAGGTTTATCTATTTAGTATTTTTTTTTCTTCCAAATCACTCGTATACCCTTGTTAACATTAAAGTACTTTATTTAAAATTATTAGTTAATCTAATACACAAATTGAAATTGTTATTTAAATATGAAGGGTGACTCAAATATAACTTTACCGATAATTGAGTGACCTAAGTATAACTTTAAAAACTGGGTAACTCAAATGTAATCTTATTCTTACATATAATTGAGTGATCTGAATATAATCCAAATCCTATTAATAATCGGACTTTCAATATAATCCAAATCCAAATCTATTTACATAAATCCAAATTCAATCTAATAAAATATCTAAAATCTAAATCTGAAAGTCCAAATCCAATTAATTTTTTAAAGTAACAATTCAAACATATATCTTTAAATAAAAAAAATATTTTTTATCAAATAAATATATTTAAATTTATAGCACAAACAAATCACAACAAATATTACAATTTAATATAAAACAAATTAAAGTAATTACTCAAATTTCAATTAAAAAATTTAACGATGAATAAATTATCTTTACATAAACTATTATTATCTTACTAGTCTACTAACATATCTATTTTTCACATCTAATTATAAAATGTCTAATAAATATTATAATCTAAGGAAATAAAATAAAAATATAATTAAAATGGTCAACTATTAGCATTGTAGATAGAAATTTTTTTATAACAATTAAGCTTTCATTATTCAACTAAAGCTCAACAAAAGCCTATAAAATAAGAGAAAAACATAAATAGAATTATAGAAGATATTAATAATTTAAAATATTAACCCTATATAAACTTAATTAGGATTTCAATATATATATATATATATTTAAATTTAAGAATTTTAAATATTTTTATTCGAATTTATATATGGATCGAATTCATATCGAATATGGATTTGGATTGAATTCAAATCTGATCATGACAATATCCATATCCGATCTACCTTCTATTAGGATTCAAACTTTTTTTATTCGGATTAGGACTTTTTTAAATCGGATTTGGATAATTTTTTTTTCTTTAAATCGAATCAGATTCAAATTATATTACCATCCCTAAGATTACGTTTAAAATTGATATTTAAATAAAAAATACATAAATTACGGTCTATATGTTTTAAGTTTATATCCTAAAATTTAAAATTTTAATTACTAAATTATAAAAATAAAACATAATCTTCGAACTCTAAAACCAAAATTCTAAACATAAATAATCCTTTCTTAAAATAATTAGACTTAATAAATTAAAATTAACATAACCTATTTATTAAAATATTTTTCATAAAAAAATTATCAACACTAATTAACCTATATAAAAAAAACGATGAACACAAATTTTAAAATTATTTTTTAAACATCTTTTACCCACCATAAAAAATTAATTTAGATCCTGTAAAAGAAATACCAAACTGGACTTTTGTTTACCAGAATTTGTTACGTTATAGATTGGGTAAGACAGATGTAAGAGAGATGTTTAAGCCTTAAGGTGCATGATGAAGTAAAAAACTACAGACTTCCCAGATTTATGTAAACACACACATCAGCACTTTAGAAATCCATAAAGGAAAAGAAAAAGAAACAGAATCTGAAGTAGTTCTCTTTTTGTATATCAAAAATCCAAACTTTTCTGTTTGGTTACAATGGAGGATGATTTGGCAAAACCAGAAACTCCAAATCTCAACAACACCATGGAAGCTGAAGCTGAAGCTGGTGAAGAAGAAAGAGACCCTGAAAGCAATTCTTTGAATCAGCCACTGCTGAAGAGAAACACAACCCTTTCTACCAATCCATTAGCTTTGGTTGGAGCCACTGTTTCACATATAGAAAGCTTGGATTATGAGTACTAATCTCTTTCTTTTCTTTTCTTTTCCATGCTCAAGTTTGAACTTTGATTCATCTGTTGTTTGGTTGTTGCAGGATAAATGAGAATGATCTTTTCAAGCATGATTGGAGAAGCAGATCCAGAGTACAAGTTCTTCAATACATATTCCTTAAATGGTTACTGGCTTTCCTTGTTGGACTGCTAACAGGATTAATTGCCACTCTCATCAATCTTGCCATTGAGAACATTGCTGGATACAAGCTTCTTGCCATTGTCGCTTTCATACAGGAGGAAAGGTAAAAGCTCCTTTACATTTTAAAACAAAGCTGTAGCCTTATGTTGAAACTATCTGTGAATTGATGCAGGTACTTAACTGGGCTGGCTTTTTTCACTGCTGTCAATTTTTTATTGACCTTCACTGCAGCAGTTTTGTGTGTGTGTTTCGCCCCCACTGCAGCCGGTCCTGGAATTCCAGAAATCAAGGCTTATCTCAATGGAGTCGACACTCCGAACATGTTTGGTGCTAACACATTGCTTGTCAAGGTTGGTTAGCTTTCTATTTACATGCATGATCAAAGGATTCATATCAGGCAAGAATTTTTGTTATGGTTGGCACCAGGGTACATATTTCAGGGGGTAGATTTCGAGTTTTCAGCTTACGTTTCGATAATAAAAATGAAGCTTTGACTTCATATCTGCCTTTCAGCTTTAAAATTCAATAGAATTACAGGACCGGTTGTAGAGAATAGAGATCGATTGGATTCGGAATTTGCTCGATGATCAGTCTGATATGTGAAGACGTTTTTTAGTGTTCTTTTCAATTGCAGTTTTTTTTATTCTTGTGTTGAGTTGTCCCTAGATTTTAGTAATAGCATTTGTTAATATTAGGACATATCTGGAGCTGGATCAGGTTGACAATGAAGATAAGAACATAGACAAACAAGCTGTTACATAAAGCATGAGACAGTTTTAACTTTATTTTGTTTATTATAAACTGCAATGCTGATGAATTTTCAATAATTGTAGATTTTTGGCAGCATTGGAGCAGTTTCTGCTGGTCTAGATCTGGGGAAAGAAGGGCCTTTAGTGCACATCTCGAGTTGCATTGCTTCTTTACTAGCACAAGGCGGTCCCGACAACTACCGTCTTAAGTGGCGTTGGCTTCGTTACTTCAACAATGATCGTGACCGCAGGGATATTATCACCTGTGGTTCTTCATCAGGTGTTTGTGCAGCGTTCCGTGCTCCGGTGGGAGGCGTTCTATTCGCTCTTGAAGAAGTTGCAACATGGTGGAGGAGTGCCCTTCTCTGGAGAACTTTCTTTAGTACAGCGGTTGTGGTGGTGGTGCTTAGGGCGTTCATCGAAATCTGCAATTCCGGGAAATGCGGCCTTTTTGGAACCGGAGGGTTGATCATATTTGATGTTAGTGATGTTAAAGTGAGCTACCATGCCATGGATTTAATCCCTGTGATAATCATTGGAATTATTGGAGGCCTTTTGGGAAGCTTATATAATCATGTTCTCCATAAGGTCCTTAGGCTCTACAATCTCATTAACCAGTAAGTTCATAAGCAAATCCGAAACCGATAATCCGATCTTATTTCTTGGTAAGTGGTGACATATTTTTTGTTATGTTTCGTTGCAGGAAAGGGAAACTACATAAACTACTTCTAGCTCTCGGCGTCTCCCTCTTTACCTCGGTTTGCCAATACTGTCTCCCATTTCTAGCCCAATGCAGACCTTGTGACCCCTCTTTTCCGGAGGCTTGTCCTACGAATGATCGGGCCGGGAACTTCAAGCAGTTCAACTGTCCAGCTGGACATTACAATGATCTCGCTACCCTCCTCCTCACTACGAATGATGACGCTGTTCGAAACATTTTCTCTAGCAACACTTCTTCAGAATTCCACCCTACCTCAATATTAATCTTTTTTGCACTCTACTGCATCTTGGGACTCATTACTTTTGGCATTGCAGTTCCCTCTGGTCTCTTCCTCCCTATCATCCTCATGGGGTCGGGTTATGGCCGACTTCTCGGTATGCTCATGGGATCATATACAAACTTAGATCAAGGGCTTTATGCTGTTCTCGGTGCAGCCTCTCTTATGTCTGGCTCGATGAGAATGACGGTTTCGCTTTGTGTGATCTTCCTCGAACTCACAAACAACCTTCTTTTGCTACCAATAACAATGATAGTCCTTCTCATTGCGAAGACCGTCGGCGACAGTTTCAACCCGAGCATCTACGACATTATACTCGAACTTAAAGGCCTTCCTTTCCTGGATGCAAATCCTGAGCCCTGGATGCGAAATCTCACAGTCGGTGAACTTGCTGATGCCAAGCCACCAGTGGTCACTCTTCGTGGGATTGAGAAGGTGTCCCGTATCGTCGATGTATTGAAAAACACCGAGCATAACGCATTTCCCGTTGTGGATGAGGATGTACTGGTGCCAGGCACTGTGGCCACTGGTGCAACAGAATTGCATGGACTGATCCTTAGAGCTCACCTGGTACAAGCCCTGAAGAAGAAATGGTTCCTAACCGAGAAACGACGAACCGTGGACTGGGAAGTGCGGGAGAAATTCAACTGGGTCGAGTTATCCGAAAGGGAACTGAAAATCGAGCAGGTGGCCGTCACCCATCAAGAAATGGAGATGTATGTCGATTTACATCCCCTCACCAATACAACACCTTACACGGTTGTGGAAAGCATGTCAGTGGCTAAAGCCATGGTTCTGTTCCGAGAAGTTGGACTCCGGCATATGCTCATCGTGCCGAAATATCAAGGCGCCGGGGTGAGTTTACATTTTCCCAACGTCCTAAATATAATCTCAGCTTATTCCTCCATTTTTGTAACGATTTTCTAAGACAATGCCACGGTTCATTTGCAGGTGCCTGCTGTAGTTGGGATCCTGACAAGGCAGGACTTAAGGGCATACAACATTTTAACTGCCTTTCCTCATCTGGCAAGTCACAAAGAGCAAGGAAAACATAATTAATTAATGTCTCAGTATTAAAGTAAAAACAGGGTAATTTGATTGAAGTTTGAACCACCATTTTTCTTCTCAATTTTGCACTTTACATTTTATAGCAGAAGATCAACCACCATGTATTCTTTTTGTATTAAATTTCAGTCAAATAATAAATAAATTTCCATTTGATTAAAGGATCCCAGAAATATATTTTATAGATTTTGCTTATGCCATTCAATTTTTTTATTATTTGAAATCAATTATAAAAATATATAATTTGCTAATTCCCCCATCAAATGTAACAGCTTCAAAGAACAATTAGCAGGAATTGTCTTTATATCAACTGACATATAATTGGTATGCATAAGGTTTTACAGTATTTAAACCAACTCTTATGACTTCACTTTTGTGCGAATAGTCTTCTATCCGAACTCGAAAATCGAGCAATTACATCTTGGGATCGTTGTGACTTCTTTCAAGATGCTTGATGAAGTACAATGATCCAAGCCGGGTGCCTAATTTTGCATGTATATGTTTTAGAATATTACTTGTTCAAGCAACTGGCCTGTCTGATACTCTGGATTAGTCATCAGTGCCAAAGTAACGGTCTCCAAACTCACCCAAGCCTGGTATAACACGGAATTCCTCATTTAGTGCAACGTCGATTTCTGAAGTAACAATTTTTAGCGACGGATACCGTTTGCAAACACAATGGATTCCTTCAGGTGCCTGTGGATAAAAGAAAAATTAGGATCGGGACCGGTACATAGGAGAAAGAAACACGAAAGGATTGGCCGATGGTTGTGCAGCTAACAAGATAAACTCACAGAGATGAGGTTCAGAAATATAATGTGAGATTGTGGAACTCCTTTTTGTATGAGTAGTTCGATGGCATGGTTAGCCGAGTTCCCTACAAGACAAGCCATTGAAATGGTTTCCCATTGGAAAGCATAGATCAGTCAAACAAATGAAGAGAAACAATAAACTCTATGCATTTCTAGGGACTTGAATTTGAATCGACAACAGCCCTGTTTTCAGGACGACCTTATTTTCCTTGGCTTATTCTTGCAATAGTATAGTAACAGCAGGTACGAGGAACGGATCAAGAAACAAGCTTACCTGTAGCAAGAACTGGATCGAGAAGAAGAACATGCCGCTCTGAAATATCATTGGGAAGCTTCTCGTATATTAGCTGAGCAAATTAGAGAAAGCAGATTAATGGTTGAGAATTAACTATATGTAATACTTAACAACTTAAAGATTGCAAAGACATTACTAACCTGTTTGCCATCATCTCCCTCACGGTGAATCAAAATTTTTCCAATTTTTATTCCTTTGCAACATGCACGTAATGCGTTTTCCATGCTTTCACCGCTGTCACAGAAATAAAGAAAAAAAATATAAAAATGGTGAAGGTACATAAGAAAAAACAAAAAATTGGACATCGAAGCATGTAATAAAACATCCAGGTCAAGAAAATAGGAGGAAAACCAGAAATATGATTTGTAATAACTTTATCATATAGAAGATTGCCCAATTCCCTGATTCTGATTAAGCAAGGTCAGCTGTTAATAAAACTAACCAAACCAATACATGATTGAAAGCTTACCTTCTAACGATGGAAACGCCACACAACTTTTTGCAAAAATCAACCCCAGTATATACCGTTGCTGAAAAGAAATAGCAGCAAGTTTCACAGGTAAGTGGAATGTTAATTGTTTCCATGATAAGAAATATTAAGATTAACAGAATTCCATCATTCTTGTTGGACGACTCCAAATTGAACATACTTGGAAAGAACTGGAAGTTACGATAAATGACAGAAAAAGCAACAACATTATTGATTAAACATACCAGTAGGCGTTACTACTTGCTTTTCAGTGAATGGCAAATGTCCAAGACCATGCTCCACCACCTAAATCAAATTTAACAAACAATTATATGTTTCATTTTACAAACACTTGCAGAAATAAAACACAATTTATACGTAAGATTAAAGCAAAAAAGTACCAGACGAATAAGCCGATCTGAATAGAAGACAAAATCATGCTTAGAAATGTCCTGGTCTCTAATCAACGTATGCATTCCTCTAATCTGCACCAGATGCATTACATACAAACTTTTTTCAATTTCAGAAAGTTGAAAAACCATAACAAAAAGCTACAGACAGATTACACATTACACTAGGAATGAGTTTGAGTATATAAGTGGCATATCATATGTGTAATAAGAAAAAATATACTTGAGGGAAAATTTCTTAGTTTTATCTTTGATTTATATCCAGGCATGCCAATCTTCATTACATAGCTAAAATAAATGTGGCAACTTTCTGTCATCATGGTTAACTGATAATTGATGTAAATATTTTAGGGTAAATGGCACATGAAAGAGCCAGAGATGAACATAGCACAGATGAAAAAGTTATATGCTTGCTATTAATGGTCAATGGCAGCTAATAACAGATGTGAGTTGCTCCACATGCGGAAAAATGTTATAGCAGAAATAAGATAGAGATAGACCATGAGACGTACCTGAAATGTTGACTGAATTACATTTACATTGGGATATATTTTGCAGAGATCATGCTGACCTAGCTTAGTGCGGATATGTTGCACAATTAAATCAATGGCAACATGATTGTCACCTCCTCGAGGGATAATGACATCAGCATACTTCTTTGATGGCAGCACAAAATCATCAAATGCAGGCTTGACAAACTTCGCATACTGCAGAAATAACACACCGTTGCAATGTAATTATCAAAAAGCTTGAAAAAAAAAATCAAAAGTATGTTGCATGTGTAAGTATAAATCTAACCCCATGGATCTATACTCTTTCAGGAATATTTTCTCAAAGTATTAAATTAGAAAGGAAATTGTGTATAGATAGGCTTACTTGTTCAAGAACAGAATTTACATCCCTACCCCTCTCAACTGTATCTCGTCTTATTCTACGAGCAAGCCTCACATCAGCATCTACAATACATTGTCAAACAAAATAGCGACCATTACAACCCATGAGAGGAAGAAAGAAACCATGCTACGAGTAAAAAAAGAAAAACAGATACACTATAGGAATTACAAACTCAAGCCACACACAGATGCATGAAAACTCATTCAACTAGCGTGATTTGTCAGCGACAATCCCCCGGGATCAAAGAATGCAAAATTAAAATTCCTATAACTGATTCAGCTGGCTTTCAGAAAACAACTGTAGCTAAGAAATAAGAATTCCTCTTTTGCTGGCTGGAAGTCCACGGGCTATTTAAAACATAAAGCAGTCCGTAGTGAGTAATTAATTCACAATGACTTTGAAGTTTGAACATGTTTTATACATGGGTTTTCAGATCAGTACCCTTTTCTAGATATACATTTCATTATATATTTGTTTCTATCAATCAATCTTATATTTCATTTGATTGAAACTTAGTCATGTTTTTTGTTTTTAGCAGTTGGTAACAGTTGCGATTCGTTTAACCTTGACAGCTATGCATGATAATAGATTTTAAGGAATGCAAATGTACCAATGTCTAAATCAATCACCGGAGACGTTATGATGGTAAGAAATTAGATAAAAGAAGTAAAACCTGCATCAACAAAGATCTTCATATTCATTAGGTTCCTGACGTGCTGGTCATGGAAAACAAGAATTCCTTCCAAAATTATGACATCAGAAGCATTCACCTGACAATGTATTAAACAAGGGAAGATCCTAAATAATTTGCAAAATGACAATTAATGAATTATCATCTATGAATTTGGATAGATATTCTGCAAAAAAGGTAAAGTGATGAATAACTGAAAGGAGAAAGAAAAGGTATAATTCTAGTACCCGAAACAATGATCATTAGCTCTTAACTGAATCCACTGAGCTTCTCCCAGAGGCCAGAATTATTAAACAAAGTACAACAATTATCGAACTAAGTACCTTTCGGAAACTATCAGAAGATCGACGATGAAGCTTAAAATCATAAATCGGGACTTGAACGGATTGCCCACTTTTAAGCTTCTGAACACAATCCAGAAGCTGTTCAGTATCAAATGCATCTATTACAATTTCCAAACAAAGAAAATGCAGCACAATCAAAAAAATGCCAGCCAACATAACATGAGACAACAAAACCAGTGAACATCAAATCTACATACCAGGATGATCAAAATTATACTCGTGAACACGTTTCAACTCCTCTGAATTTAAACCGCGATAAAAGGAATCCTGCATTCATACAAAAGAAATGTGAGCTAAAAGTCGGATAAATATCAGGAAATCACAGCAACAAATTAACTGGAATCTGAACCTGATTTACAAGAACAACGCGGTGATCGTGAAGCTGTTGGATGATCATGTCACATACTGTCGTTTTACCAGAAGCCGTGCCTCCCGAAACCCCTGATTATTGACCAGAAAAGGTCAAATTTTGCTGATTTTCAATAAAAAACATTTTTTTTCTTTTTATTTAATTTTAAGAAATGAAAGAAAAATTAAAGGCATGCAAACAAAAACAGCAGATCTACTGATTTTCTCAAAATAAACGAGAAAAAAGGCGATAAATTCAGCTACTATTCAGAAAATGATTTGAAGGAGCTAAAGAAGAACAGTTATTTTTTTTATTATCTTTGTTTGCTTTAAAAGGAAGTGATGAATACCGATGACAAAAGGCTGACGAGGGGCGTTGGAGGAAGAGGTGGCGATCGGAGTACGGAGGCCGGAGAAGTGAGGCCCCGATGCCTTCTCCATAACGTAATCTATGGAGGTTTCCTCTGTCATTTTAAAAATAAATCTTAGATTTCAACTCAACAGTTGAAACAGATATACAGTATAGCGAAGAGGCTGCGCTCAGATTAATTACTCCATTTTCTCTCGCAGTCAAAAAGCTGAAATTTAAAAGAAAATTAGATGACTTTTGTTCTTTATATTCCAACAAATAAAAAAAATCTCCCAAGGGAAAAGTACATTAATCCCCAGATTATATTGTGTTTAGAGTATTAAGTGTCTTGATTATAAAAAATTACAAAAATGATCTTAAGATTTAATTGAAAAGTCTGGTTTTTATTAATTTTAAGAGTAATTTAATTTTTAATATTTTATTTTAGGTTAAAATAGTTTTTTACAGATAAAAATTGTTAGAAAATTAAAGATAAATATTTTGAAATAAACCTAATAGAATGATAAGTTAACAAAATGGTTTATAATAGTGAATCATTACTTAGGGATGACAACGGAGTGAGACGTGTTTTTGGTTGTCTCGAAAAATAAATTAACATACCTGAATTTGTCTGGTTTCGATTTTAATATATCATATACCGATTTAACTCGATATAACAAAAAACATAAAATGATTCTAACTCGTAATTGCTATTTAAATAAGAAAAACAACCAAAATCGACCCAATCTAAAAAATAACAAAAATATTAAATATATATAAATATATTAGATTGAGTAAGATATTTTAAATCTTAAACCTGATCTTAAAATTTTAAATATTTACCCGCCCACTCTGAAACCCAATTTTAATACTAAAAATCTCGTCCCGAACGATTAGATCAAATCTGAACTATTGTCGATACATATTATTATCATCCCTATCAACACCCTTAATTAATAATAAACTTGATTTTGTTATGCTAAAACTAAATTTACTATAAATGAAAGTTTAGTGAATGTTTTCTTTCAAATCCTTGATCTTCGAAAAAATACACTTTAATCATTGAACTTTAAAAGCTTTGCAAAATGATCCATAATATCTAAAATAAGACAATTAAACTATTTTTCATGATAATTGATTGATTTTCTTTGATATTAAATTTTTTATATTTATTTTGAGATGATTTTATAAAAATTGGTTATTTCATTCTTTATTTTGTATTTTGGTGATATCTTCGATTTAATTTTCTTTCAAATCTTATAGGGGTTATTACATGATATTAGTTCCTAAATTGAACTAGTTTCTCCTTTTCTCTCTTGTAGCGTTATAATTCCTTCTAGATTTAACGGAAAATGGAGGAGAAAGATTGTATAAAACTCTTAAAAAATTAATTTTATAAAAAGTTTTTTTTCTATTAAGAAGGGAAAATTTGATTGCTTTATGATTAATTTTTATATAATGCAATGAAAACTATAAAATTTGTTTAAGGGTCAGTTTTGCATGATTTATTTTTAATTTTTACTCAAAAATGATTTTTGACCCATCAGCTGTGTCTAACATTACTTTGGGAGTGAAAATTTAAAAAATATTTTTCACCCAACTTCGAAATCTAAATTTTTTAGATTTTGTGATGAAAAATCACTTTTGAGTGTGAAGTTATTTTTACCATTAATTATTAATACTAGTATATTAAAATAAATATTAAATTAATACAATAATTATTAAATATATTGAATACAATAATGATTAAAATAAGATTAAATTTTAATATTTTAAATAAAAATAATATTAAATATAATAATTATTAATATATTAAATACATATTTAGTTATATTAAAATAATATAAAAATACATAATTTAAAGCAAGATACCCAAAAATTAAATACCCGCTATCGAAAATAGGTACTTAAAATATACATTTTGGTCAAAATATGTGCTTTAGTATATATTTTAATTAATTTTACATAAAAAATTAAAAAACCTAAATAATATATATACACTGTAAGTACCTGTTTTGCCCAAAAATATTTTAAATATTTAAATAAAAAATTAATACACTTTAAATATTTATTTATAATATAAGCCTTAAAAATAATATATTGCTCTCATCCCTTATGCATTTTCTCATCTTGGAGGCTAAAACCGAAAACATTCAAAGTTGGACGACCAAAGTGATACAAAGTGAAAGTCAAATGACTAAATGAATAGTTTACCCGAAAAATGTAGGTAAGCACGCCATGAAATTTGAGGAATAAAACAGTGGCTTTTACGCCATTAGACAAATCTATCTACCTAAGTCTCCAACTACAACGACCCTCTTCCATTCCACCTTAGCCAGCGGTTCACCATCTTTTCAGAAAAGCCGTCAGAAAACATCTGCAAACCCAAATCGAGGTCGGATTTCAGATATGGGGGTGACACCAAAAATTGCTCCATCCATGCTTTCATCGGATTTTGCTAACTTAGCGTCAGAGGCAAAGCGCATGCTTGACTTTGGAGCTGATTGGCTTCATATGGATATCATGGTAAAAAAAACTCTAACTTTGCTCTTTTAATGGAGAATTAATTAGAAGAAAAATCTTACCCTTTTTTGGTTCTGGGTTTTGTTCTACAGGATGGGTATGTTTCATTGCTTTGATAAAAGGGCTCTCCTTTTAGGATTTTGGTTCTTTCTCTTTCCTATTCTTCTCAACTTTCTCGAATTTTTATGATTCCTTTAGATAAGTAAAAGAGTCAGTTTTAAGTAATCAGAATCAATGGCCGAGGAAATGATTATATGTTATGAAATTGAGGAACTATGCATCTTTAATTGTTAATATGCTGGAAAGTTATTAGAAAGTAGAAACATTGGAAAAAAAATGATTAATCCTAATTGGTTAATCTGGGTAAATTTCTGTGCTTTTAATGACTAATCCATATTGTTATATTAGCTTTTGGAATTGGATTGATTTTGGCAATATGTAGATTAATATTATTTTTTAAGCTGTGTTCATTATAATTTGTTATAGTTATTTAGATTTGCATTTTTATGTTAAAGACCAAGCTCTTTATGTTAATCTTATAGAGTACTTCTAGATGATTGATTACTTGTGAATGTTTTATTTATATGCAGGCACTTTGTCCCAAATCTAACCATCGGTGCTCCTGTAATTGAGAGTTTAAGAAAGCACACAAAGTACCCTTCTTTATGCCCTGGCACTAACTTGTCTCATTAATTTTTTTAGCAAGTTTGACAACTCGAAGTAGATCAAGGATTCTTGTTTTCCTACAGGGCGTATTTGGATTGCCACCTTATGGTTACTAATCCGATAGATTATGTTGAACCTATGGGTAAAGCTGGTGCATCTGGTTTCACTTTTCATGTTGAAGTATCCAAAGGTGGGTTGTGATCTGGTCTTACCTCTTCGTTTTTGTTCTACTTCCTGTAATCTTTCTGCCTTTTATATTATGCAAAAGTATCACATCGACTTATGCAGAAAACTGGCAAGAACTTATCGGAAGAATTAAGTCGAAAGGCATGAGGCCTGGTGTGGCGTTAAAGCCTGGAACACCAATTGAGGAGGTTTATCCTCTGGTATGAATTCCTTTTGTATGATTATTTAGATTTTGAATCTCTTGTTTTAGCTGGTTCTTGGAGTTGATTGGCGTTCAGCATAATGCTCTGATCAGTATTATATCTTCTTCTTTTAAAAGAAAAGCAAAGATTGGTGTCAATGTGATTGAATTTTTATCTTTGGTGGTTGATTATCTATTAGGTTGACAGCGAAAATCCTGTGGAAATGGTTCTTGTGATGACTGTAGAACCAGGATTTGGTGGACAAAAGTTCATGCCAGAAATGATGGATAAGGTTTCGTATCATTTTTCATCGTTCGATTCCATCTGACTTTCTAGATTTGGGGCATAACAAAACAAAGAGCCTTCAACGTTTGTCACTTTTTTTCAATTGTTGAGCCTTAACGTTTTTTCTTTGATAATATAAACCAAAATGTTTCATTCTTTTCAAATAAGTCCTTTTAGATGAGTAGACCATTCAAAAAAGTTTTTTCCTTGGAAAAAAGATAAAATAATATGGTTTAAATTACTAGAGAAAATATTTTAAGACCACAATTAAAAAATGATAAACGTCGAGAGTTATATTTAATATTATGTTTAGATTTTATTTGAATGACATATTTTTACTTGCTTTGAAGGTGCGCTCACTAAGGAAAAAGTACCCATCACTTGATATAGAGGTGAGTGAAGTTCTTCCCTTGTGAGTAGTAATGTTCCATAACATATTCATCGCCAAAATAGTCAACTATGTATTCTTAGGAACATCATCTTCATTCATTATACTGCAATGTTATGTTACAATGACCCTTCATTTTAGACTTTTAGTTGGAGTATTCACATTCAACACATATACGAACATAGGTATGGAAATATGATCCTCTAAGGATCCCCAAATACGTGGATAAAATTTGTACCTGATGGTTGTGCTCGAGTCCGAGTATCTCAGCTGAAATGGCCTAGTGTAAAGCTTTTCTGGCTTTGTTTCGCAGGTGGATGGTGGTTTAGGGCCTTCAACTATTGATATGGCAGCTTCAGCAGGAGCAAATTGCATCGTCGCTGGGAGTTCTGTATTTGGTGCTCCTGATCCAGCTGCAGTCATATCGCTTATGCGAACAAGTGTTTCGGACAATCAGGAAAAATGTTGAAACATTTTCACCTGCAAGATCAGAGATTTCTGGGTTTCCATGAGAATATACAAATAGATTAGATGAGCTTTGAGAATTCAATAAAATGATACTAATTTTCTTCATCTCGTGATGATAATTTACAGTCTTCCCTGCAATGTGAGTGAATAATATTTGTACTCTTGATACCTATTGTTCTCAATTGTTGCTTGATTTCAAAGTTCATGAGACCTTGTTTCTTGTATTTATATGGAGTTTCTCAACCAGAGCTGGAATGTCGGTGACAATTAGAGTTTTTAGTAAATTACTGAGGAGATGGGTCAAATTTAGGTGTTTATAGGGGTGGAGGAACTCGATTTTTTATACCCTTTCGGTTTTTAAGGCTTTGCCTTGATTAATTTAGACTGACCTATATTACACACCTAATTTTGACTTTTACAAGTGACTCGAAACCGATCTTGCCCCCTACTTCCATCAACCTTGCACTATGACTCTACTATTTGCATTTCTTTCATTTTAATCTTTTTTACATCAATTTTGCTTTCTATTTTTTATGCAATTTTACCCTTATTCTGTTTTATTTTCTTCTAATTAAACTCGATTGTTTCATGCAATCTAATAAAGTTTTAAGACAACGTTAGTTTTATAATAGTAACCTTTTAGTCAGGGGCGGAGTCAAAAATTTATTTAAGGGTGTATTTTTTAACGATAGTTAAAAATGATTAATTATTTATAAAAAGTATTGTTTTATTAATTAGGGGTACCATTTTATTTATAAAAGAGGTATCATTTGTATATACATTTAAATTTTTATATACAAATTATATATAAAAAAATATTTTTCAAAAAAATTTGGGTGTCATCAAACACCCTATTCCACTGCATGGCTCCGCCCATAACAGATTGGATGTCGTAAAATTATTCTTGATATTGATAATGTGAAGGTGGTCAAAATATTTAACTGTTCATCAAAGAGTTTAGTTGGAGTCATCTTTGGTGAAATTTCGGACTAAAAGACTACCATTTATGACCATTTGACATTTTTTAGTGATAAAAACATTCAATTTCTAAACTTTGGTAAATAAATTAAGCGTTTTGAAACTTCAATGACCAAAATAAATTTAAAAGTAAAGTTTTATAACGACTCACGTAATTTACCCTAAATTATATTTATATAACATTTTTCATTATTTCAAAATTTATACAATATATATATATATAATTAATGCATCAAAATGTATATAAATATTATAATCATTTGTAAAGTAATCTAAATATATAAAAATTTTAATACGTTAATAACATTTTGATTGTGAATGGATTATATATAGTTTGAACATTTCTTTGTCTGTAGTATTTATATACAAAAAGGGATTACTGAAGGAAACGGTAAGGTGAGATTGGTTTGAAGGTATTTGAATACAAAATCAGACTCATCCAAGTTTCCAAATGCAACACAACTGACCTGCAGGCTGCAGCTGCCATGGAATTGATTTATCAAAATAATGAATGCTCAAGATGGACATGAAACATTTGGGTCAAAGTCTGGTTTGGACACAAGTTTTGGACAATATAATCATCACTGTCGGTGTGCCTGATCAAATGATCGAGACAACTACGAATCAGACGAGTTTTCATGGCACGGAGATAGGCAAGATAATGGAGTATACAAGAGGAAGCATTCATCACCCTTGTTCTCATCCATCCATCCATCCATTCTTCCAATCCCAGCAAACTCTTATTATCAGAATGGGTTACAAAAACCAGATGCAAAAGCTAGTCACATATTAGGCTTTGATAGTCTTAGTGGGTGTGAATTTAGTATGTGAAGGTGGAGCCACCTCACGCACAAGTCTTGAAGATGCAGCAATGTACGAGAGACATCGACAATGGATGTCCCGATTTGGACGAGTTTATAGTGACAACAATGAGAGACAAGCGGTTCAACATTTTCAAACAAAACGTGGAACTCATTGACTCTTTCAACAAAGACAAGAACAAGCCTTACAACCTTGGTGTCAATCAGTTTGCAGATCTAACAAACCAAGAGTTCACGGCTTCAAGGAATGGGTTCAAGGGTCACATGTGTTCCAACAAGGCTACTACTTTCATGTACGAAAACGTCACCGCATTGCCTTCTTCTGTGGACTGGAGAAAGAAAGGAGCTGCTACACCTATCAAGGACCAAGGACAATGTGGTATGCTGTAATCTCGTATACTCTTCAAATATCACGCAGCTTCTTAAACTTTTGTTTGTAAATATAGTTCTAATTCTAACGCTGAATCTATCACAGGATGCTGTTGGGCGTTTTCAGCTGTGGCAGCCATGGAAGGGGTGACCAAGCAAACAACAGGTACGTTGATTTCCTTGTCTGAGCAAGAACTGGTCGACTGCGACACCAAAGGTGAGGATCAAGGCTGCCAAGGTGGTTTAATGGACGATGCCTTCCAATTCATCCTGAAGAACAAAGGCCTAACAACCGAATCCAATTACCCCTACACGGGAGTTGATGGCACATGCAATGCCAATGAGGAAGCCAACCATGCAGCTACCATAAATGGGTTCCAAGATGTACCCGCCAATAGTGAAGATGCACTGCAGAAGGCAGTTGCGAACCAACCTGTTTCGGTTGCCATTGATGCCAGCGGGTTCGAGTTCCAATTCTACTCTAGTGGTGTATTTAAGGGATCCTGTGGCACGGAACTGGATCATGGAGTGACGGCTGTTGGATACGGAGAGGATGATGCTGGGACTAAGTATTGGTTGGTGAAGAGCTGTTGGGGCACTAGCTGGGGTGAAGCAGGCTACATCCGGATGCAAAGAGATGTTGATGCAAAGGAAGGTCTTTGTGGCATAGCAATGCAAGCATCCTACCCCACTGCATAAATAAAACTTTAGTTCTAATACGCTCATTTCCTAAATATATCAATGTACCATATGTGAATTTACTATCAACTATGCAAGCATATACTATGATGCTCGATTCTAAACTTAATTTACTAAATATATCAATGTATCATATGTGAATTAATTTTGATTTTAAATTTCAGAAGTCATGCAACTAGTGAATTTACACATAGATTCTAAAGTTAATGTACAACAACTCACTCTAATTTTCTTAAATATAGAATATTTCAAATTTAAAGATAATAAATAAATTTAATTAACTTAATATATTTACCTTAAGTCTTAGAAACAAAGAGTTGAACTTGTTTGCTTCGTCACACAAATGCCTTAAATCGTGAGCTTAAAATAGTAATTGATTAATAAATGGGGTAAATGAAAGGAGGAGGAACTTAAAAATTTTAGAAAGAGAAAATATTAGAAGATATGGTGGCAGGGTTTTTGAATTGAGATTTTAGAAAGTAAAATGGAGACTATTTAAGAAACATTGGAAAAGGGTGGGTGGGCTATGTGTGGTGATTTTTTATATTTTATTATTATTAAAATGTAAAATGCATTTTAGAATCACGTGGGTCAATTTTTAAGTGAGTTTTTAATTTTGTATTATTATTTTTATAGGGTGTTAATATTTTTAAGAGGTGTTAATATTTTTTTAAGGGTATTAATAATTTATAAATGGTGTCAATATTTTTTAAGGGGTATCATATTAAAAAAATATATAATTTTTTAAGGGTAAAATATTTTTTTAATCATCTTTGGCGTGTCAATTGAACCCTCAGCCATAAGCATGGCTCTGCCCATGCTTTTAGTATAACCTTTCTTAAAAGAATTTGAAAAATTCCCTTAGATCGATTGACTCAATAAAAATATCATAAACAAAATTTTAATCGTTGGAAGCGTGATTTCGAAATCACAAGGGGAATGTATCGAAACTTGATCCAAGGTTTCAAAATCTTAAATAGAGTTTCGAAACCTAAAAACTTACCCAAAAAACTTGATTTAATTTCATCAAAAAGGTTTCAAAACTTAAAACAATTTTTTGACTTTAAAAGATGTTAGAGACTTTTGGTTCAAGGTACATTTGAATGAAAACGATTTTATAAGCTTAGAACATATCTTTGACAAATTAAATTGACAAATTAAATTGATTTTTATAATGTCATGACCTGCACTCCAAGAACAAGAAATGATTATAGAATAAGAGAGAAAGAGATGAGATTTCAGAGAAGAAAGAGAGAAAATGATTTTCATTCATAAAATTGTCGATAACAAAACTTAACAGAAGTTTGAGTTTTAACCCCTAACACCACAATGCATCGTATCGATAAAAAGTTAAAAACATCAATACTACGTCGTTTTCTCATAGGTCTTAAAATTGGTTCATGACAATTCTTCCCGCTCGAATTAATCCTTGTCCTCAAGGATTAAAGAAGATAGTCATGCGTTAAAGTCACTATAAACTGGGCAAGAGAAATAACGATGGTTGTCTGAATCTTTAAATGGTTTGACCAAACATTTTCAAAAGCTCTCACTGCCTTCACTAACATTGTCCTATGAACAAAGATTATTTTCTTGTCGGACCTGCTACAAGAACACCTCCAAGCTGTTTTGGAATTGAATTTTGTACGTATATATGTATCATCATTCAAGCAAAATGCAGTGTGACCAACAAAAGCTCTCATCATCAATTTTTTTATTGTCGCAAGTCCGCCCCAATAACTAAAAATCTTTAAAATTGTCACAAAATCACAAGTGTGCACACCTTTTGAATTTATCACTCTATTAGTGCTTGAAAAGAAGGGCAATACATCCGTTAGAGAAAGCAACATGTCAATTTCATATGTAGACCACCATTCAACTGGGAAAACATGCATGCACTTCTCCAGTAGTTTAACACCATCTTCAAAGCTCAAGTTCTCGTGCCACTTTTGATGATGAATTGGCTTTGCAAGGTGATTTTCAAACCCAGTTGCAACATGGAATCATACTGACTGTTCCAAGATATTTTTGTCCATTTTTAATCCCACCAAATACAAGGGAGTTTCACAATGAGTTGAGCTTGTTACGCCTGTTATACATGACTCGAGTGAAGTAACCGTGCACCTCTTTAGGCCTCAAAGAGTTACCATCATCTCACATATTGTCATACAAGATAAGCTCACAAAGATAATGCAAAATCTTTTGGAAAACATTGATTTCTCCACTTGCACCCAGAAGAGAATGCTTGCCAACAGCCTTTGAAAGTCATCTTTATGCTTCTAAACCACAACTGATGTTCCAGTAACATATGGGTACAAAGTCCTTTGAGAGTCATCTTCAAGGGCAAGCAAGCTATTTCCCGGTTTCTTTGAAGTCATGAATTTGACAGTGCTAAAAGTCAATCCAGTGACATTACTCCCACTTTCTTCAACGTTTGAAGAACTCTTCTCTTGTTGTTCATGGTTCACCTCATCAAGCAGAATCTTAATTGGTCTCCCGCTATTAGTACGAAGCTTCACAAGGCAAGCTATTACAATATCGGTTGTTTTCTTTTTTCTCCCCATCTGGCAGTTGAATACAAAGGCAGTATCTTTGGAAGCATAAACAATGTTTGCGGCCACTGTATCAAAGTCAAAATTTCTGGGAATTTTGTCATCAATAATGAGCATGCGTGCATACCTAACAGGGAAACCACCATCCTCTGCTCATGTAAAACTTTTGGTGGAGTTTGTATAGTATCAAAGATGACATAATAAAACTTTTGTAAAAGTAGCTTCTTAGGCTCTTCAGTTATAGTCCCATGTTCTTTCACTCGTGTCTCATCTTTATTACTTTCGTTGTTGACTTACATCCTTGTTATGATATTCCTCCCTTCTTCAAACGATCCTTGTCCCCAAGGATCAAAATCGAGGAATTAATACCTATAACACCAAATGTCAGGACCATGAAAAAACTTCACTTGATTAGATAAAATTTCATGCTTCTTCTTCACATTCTAGAGATTATTTTTCCAATGAATAACTTTCTAGAGATGTTCCTTGAAGTGATTGTTGTCGAACATGCTAAATGAGCTTAGTAAAGTGAGTAACATATTGACAGTAGTTTCCCTTGAACAACAAAAACAACAAAGTTTCCATTTAAAAACTATAAGTGTTATCATCATTGAAGCACTCTTAAATAAAAGTTTCAATCCTCATAATATTCAAGCATAATCCATAATTTTTTTACCCCATTTTATGACAGCAACTAGAGTGATTAAATAAACATTTTTGGAACCGAGAAAAACTATAAAAGTACTAAGTAACACAGTATAAATGCATTTTTTCTTGTCAATCATGCACAATCAAAACATAAACAACTAATACCGACTTTCTTAACACCATTGAATTTATAAATTTGGATTGTAGTGCTTTCAACCAAAACACTGAATCTGCATCCATTCAATAACTCTTTATTACTAAAGAAAATACTTGGATCAACAACTTAAATCGGATAGAAGCACATGTTGGTAGCACTCTCCATTCATTCAGTAAAATTGAACACAAACACGAACTAATTTCACCACCACAATATTAAATACCAAAAAATCTTGTAGCTTATTGTAGTTACCGATCATCACCATATCACAGTAAAGAGTTACTCTTCCCTCAAACACCATTAAAAAGTTATTTGATTTGTTACCTCGATATTTATCGTAAGTAGATGTTGAAATACTTGCCCATTGAATAGATTCTCTACTTGTAAGTGATGCTTCATCAATTTCTGCAAGTCTCTTATGGAACATATTTCCTTTGTTGCATACAAGTTTCTCAATCCAGTTGGTATATTTGATTATATAACTTGGATTTTCTAGTCCTTAGTGACACCAATTTTCACCATTATAGGTCATTTACAAGAACAAATAATGTTTGTTCGTTCATTCCCTACATCAACTTCTTTAATAAAAGAATTCATTTGACTTTAATCTTCATCTTTTGTTTGAGATATTTTGTCGAACACCTTGACTGCAGCCGAATCCACCTCTTTAACTTCTTCATTTGGCATAAGCTTTTTGTCGAACACCTGGACAGTATATTTCGATTGTTCCCATGCCATCCTTAATGATTTTAGTTTACACTGCGTGGACGGCAACCTCAATACTTTCCGCAAGTAATTTAGATTTTCCTTAATGTTGGCTTTCAGGCGATCTATCATCTTTTCTAAGTGATCGTTTTGCACTTTCTGTCCAAATTGAGTTTCATCACTCATATTATTTTTGTTTGAACTCAATATGATTTGACTGTGGATCAAAAATTGGCTATGATACCAATTGTCATAACCTACACTTTAATAACAAGAAAGGATTATAGAATAAGAGAGAAAGAGATGGGATTTCAGAGAAGAAATAGAGAGAAAGAGAAACTGATTTTTATTCATAAAATTGTCGATAACAAAACTTAACAGAAGTTTGGGTTTTAACCCCTTACACCAAAATGCAACGTATCAACAAAAAGTTAAAAACATCAATACTACGTCGTTTTATCATGGGTCCTAAAATTGATTCATGACATATAACTTTACAATTTTTTTTATAATTTAATATTTTAAAATATTTTTAATTATATCAAAATCTATATAACTTTAACACTTACAAGCATGAAGATACAACCCCAAAGCACCGAACTGGAGCATGCACTTTACTCATGAAACTTCCATGCTCGACAACTACTGAATACAGCGCAACTTCGATGGCAACAGAGTCTCTAAAGATTATTTTTTTTAAATGGTCTTGTTTTGTAAAGCCATTAATATGTGAACTCTGTAATCCTACCATGACATCACTGTATTGTACTATTTATCACTATATTGAATACTAAAATATTTTTCAATAGTATTTTTCGATCCGATTGTCTATCAGACCGAGATCAGGATATTATATTTGTGATATCAGAGTTAGAACTAAACTATTGATTATTATATTGTTATTGCATTGCATTATGCCATCTAGGAATATATATTGTGTATATTGTGACTTGTCTATTGATTTAATCTCTTCCCTTAAATATGTTCAATCCTGACAAGGCTTGTATTGTGACAAAAAAATGGATGAACTGTAAACGGAAAAAAATAGTGTATAAAACTAAAAATTTTAAAATATTATATATAAAACTGAGAATTTGATATAATTTATGTATGAACAAGGTAATTAACCCTTGCTGATATTATTAAGTTGACTTTTGCTCACTAAAATTTCCCAAAATTATGTTCAGTGCTACCTTTTCTTATATTAGCAGGTCAGATATCATTTCCTTTTTTGTATTATTATTGCAGATTCAGACTCTACTGACAGTGAAGCTGTTGCTGCTTACATTTGGTTTTAAATAATTAACTTGAAATTAATTTCCATACAAGTTATGTTCAAATAATTATTATGAAATTACAAGCTTAGAAGGCATTTATGTCCAGAAATCAAAACTGAAATGACAATCTTAAAAAAGGAAACTGAATTTTGAGTGTGCCAGCATCACAAAACACACAAATGGCTGACAGACACAGATAAAGCTGAAACTAATGTGGAAATCATAATCTTTGGCCAACCAGTGGCAATGGCTACAGCCATACAAACTTTATTTCATATATATCACAGTCCCATAAACGATTTAATTGTAGAACTGATAATTTTTGGCACTGAGAATGATGTTCCTCAAACCTCCAATGGGTGAGAGAATCATTAGCAGAAGTCCCAGTATGATACAGATCTGAATAGCAAAGTCAAAAAACATCAGATTATTGTCAAGAAAATAGATGAAACTTATGTTAATTCCGAGTAACATAGAAGTTAAGGATGATATACCCAGTTTGTACACCAAGATAAGCTGAACCTCCTCGGTTTATAGATAGCAAGCCACATGATGCAAGGAAGCTGCAATTACAGCAAACATTATATATATACATATATGTATATATGCCAGTAGAAATCCAATTGAATCAAGATTGGAGGAATGGTTTGGAGACTTACAAAGTATGTTGTTGGTGCAAAAGCAAATCCTCCAAAGAATCCAAGAAGACCACCAAAGAATGGAAATGTAATGGCAACAAACATTGTTGCAGCTGAAACAAACAACAATTTTAAAGTAGAGATTGAAGATATGGGACTTTAACCTCGGATTCTCGAGTTGTATACTTTGGACATGGGAAATTACTTCACTTACCGACATAAAAGTTGCGGACGAAGAATCGAAGCGTTTGAGTTGGTCGAAAGTGCCATTTCTTTACCATCACAGTTTCAATCATGTCGAAAACAGGCATGGCATATAGCTGCATTTACCAAACATAGAAGATATTAGTGTGAAAACTGTGTTCTTGTTGAGACCACAGAACAATAAGCTGAAACAGACCAAGCATGTTTCAAAACCTGATAGCTTCCTATGACATGGATTACGACAAACATGTTAGCTGCAATGATAAGCCACGTCGGTTTCTCCAATGAAATAAGAATGTTGTCTTCAACATTGTTGCCGAACATGTAGTATCCAATGAGTGCAACGGGGAAATAACACAATGCCACAACAATGTATGCAATGACCACACCTCTCCACATTGGACCCTTTGAAGGCTTCTCTGGAGTAGAAGGGATTGTTGCTTGAATCTCCAACACCACATTGTGTCCAGCATATGCAAATGCCACATCACCTAATGCGGTAAAGAAGTTAAAGGCGGTTCCGGTTGTTGTTGTGGCTTTGTATCCGTACTGCACATCGGGTTGGACACCCTTGTGGACAGAAGCAGTCCAGGCTATCGTAGAGTACCTGCATAAAACAAATTAAAATATCAATAAAATCCGGGGATTTTGTTCAGTGTTTATATGAAAAGGAAAAACATACGTGAGAGACATGACAGCAGCAGCCAAAGAGACCCCAGAAATGGAGTTGAAATTCGGGAGGTGGGCGAGCACGAAATGGACCGAGGCAAAAATCATGATAAAATATGTGGTTTTGATGTGCTTGCAGGGCTTGTGGCAGACCAAATGATAGATTTTCTCCAGCGATTTTCCTCCGGTAACCATGTAAACTATGTCGACACCGACTTCGCAGATCAGTTGTTGAGGCACCACTATGTAAAGGCCAAGCTTTTCACCAAAGGCGTGCTGGCCGAGTTCATGGTATCGATCGAACCTTTTCCCAGGAACCATCTCATGCATTTCAACCATTTGCCACAGAGTGTATAGGGTGATCAACCACGATAGGATCAGAATAACAACACCAGGACCCCTTCACACACACATATATATGTATAATCAAATATTAGTATTTCTTCATAGCCTATACATGAAAACCTGTTAGTTTTAAACTATGGATACATGTGTATAGAGATCAATCTAGTAAAAAAGGATCAATCCCTTGAGTGTAGAGATACCATAACAGTTATATCAAGTTTTAGTCGGTATTGTTTTCTCATTTTCTGCGAAACACACGATGGATAATAAGTTAATCGATTCATACCATCCGAGATGTGCCATGGCATAAGGAAGACTGAGGACTCCTGCCCCAACCATAGCCGTGACATTGTGGAATGCAGCATACCACCATTTTGCATTTCTTGAAGAAGTGATTGGAAGCCAGTCATCAATCTCCTTCTGTTTCTTAAGTTTGTCTTCGTCTACCTGAAATTTTGATAACAAAATGTCATTAATCCTTTCCCTATTAAATTGAATTATGCAAACTCGTTCATCGTTCGTAATGGAACTTACAAGGCTTGGAGTATCATTTTCAAGCTTTTGATGAGGAGGAGATTGAGTCCCCATAGTTAGAACAGAAGCATAAACAGTGCCAGAAACTATGTAGGAAAAGTAGAAGAGAAGATATGATTATGAAGCAATCGTAAACAGACAAGGAAAGCAAAGAAATATATATTTGATTGATACTTTCGAAGAAGGAAAATATTGAAAATGACAACCAATGTAAAGTTAACTCCGTCAAGACAAATTCAGCAAAAAATATTACAAAAGCCAACTTTTGATTCTGATGTTTTGTCTAATTCCAAATATCATTGTTCTAAAATGGTACAAAATTCCAATAAAATGTTAAATATCTTCACATTTAAAAGACTTTCCATATTTCTAACGTATATTCAAAAGAAATTTACTTTCATAAATTTTTTTAAAACAAACGTAAATTAACAAATGAGGAAACATGTTCATAATTTCTTTAACGTTTTGTCAGATACTAAGAATATCAAAACTTTACATATTAATATGTGAATTATTGGAGAGATTATATCATAGGCCTAGCCTACCACGTCAGCCGTGGTCCCTAACCAATGAAAACTAACCATTCCGCCACTAATCAACCATGTAATTAATATAGTTTCTAGAAATTATACTTTTAAAATGACATGGAAATTCTGAGTGGAGATTCATTGGTCGGAAAAAAATGAGTTAACAATTAGTGGTGAAGTGTGTGGTTATTATTGGATGGGACCACGGCTGACGTGGTAGGTCGGGCCTATGATATAATTTCTCGAATTATTGATAGTTTTTTAAATGATTTAAAGGGTATTTAAAATTATTGCCGCATTGCATTAATTATAATAATATAAAGTAGGTACATAGATAATCACGTTTGAATATTACAGTTTCCTTGTTTGATTAGGTGAATATTTTATTAGCTTTTTTATATATGAAAGGTTATAGATAGTTGATTTTCCTTATATGGTAGCAGACTTAACAGTAATAGGTACCCCCATACATTTTTGTCATTCCAATTTTTATTTTTCTCAAAACATCCACCTTCGTTAACATACAATGATAAGATCCTCCAAATGTTGGTTTCTCCACGCGATGAAGGCAACCGAAAAATAGCACAGGGCAGTGATTATATCGATATCGATGGCTTCTGGGGTGTAGCTTGGATCTCCAACAAAGCTACATCAACCAAGCTGTTGAGGAAGCCAAACATCCAATTTAAATGCTGTGAACTTTCTGTACATACCATCTTAGCTCTGTTATGGCATATGGATAGTGCCGTCCTTGGGCAAAGACAGAAGGGGTATCCGTCCAAGGCCTAATATTTTTTAATATTTGATATTATAATTTTATTTTTAAATTTTATTTTTTAATATTTTTAATAAAAGTTAAATAATTTTCAATATTTATTAGGGTTTAAAATTTTATAATACTTGTCATTAAAAACTCAATTTTTCTCAATATATATTTAAAGAGTCAAGTTTGTTAAATATATCGATATTTTTCGTTTAGATTTTTGAATTATGTTTTTATTAAAATAACTTTTTAAAGTATATCTTTTAATTAAAGTATTAATTGAAGTTTTTTGTCGTACCTAATATATAATTTTTTTATCTAGGTCTTAAAAAGTTAACATGTGACTTTAATTAAAAAATATTTAAATATTTATTTTCTCACTAGGTCTGAGTTCGGATATGATTTTTCTATTATGGGTTATAGTGTCTTAGGGTAGAAGATCGTAGGTTTTTCATGTTACATGCTTACTTATATACCGTATGAATTAGTGGCATCACCAAGTTATCCTAACATTATGATAGGACTTGGCATTTAAGTGATGATATAAGCTTGTTGTGTTATATTATATTAGGTTTGTCAAGGTAAATCCGAACTAAATCCATCTATAACTAGTCTATTTTTTTTTATCTTGCCTAAATGTTTGTTAAGTTATATGCTTAGTAAATACTAGTGAAAACGATCAACAATTCACATAGACTCGATTTAGGCATTAAGTTATGGAATTAACATATTTTGAGACCGAAATATAAATTATTGAAATTTGAACTTTGAAACTCATTTTAACATTACCAATATTAATTAATCCTATTACATCTTTTATTGTGAAATTCTATAAATATCGATTATGAAAAAATCACCAATTGAACATAGATCAAAACAATGATTAAATCAAAAAGATAATATTTTATAGCAGACAAATACCTAGATTAACGATTCTTATATCGATACAAACAACCTCATACCAAATCAAACCTTTCAAGAAAGGCGTATCAGTATAGCTTACACTGTATCGATCCCCTAACTAAATAATATTAATATTATAACGGTATACTGACCTGAGTATCGATCTCTTATGTTGAGTGTTGAAAATAGAAGACTCTAATAACTAAAATGCGTATAGTATTGTACCCTGTGTATCGATACCTAATTTAAATTACAATAGGGCATATTGGTATTGTAACACATGTATAAGAACCAATTGTATTTTTCTTGAGTGTGTATCGATCCAACAGTTACTCGTATTAATACCTTGTATAATTTTTCATTCTTTTAATCTTTACGATTCTCGTGTACTGATTTTTGAATATATGTACCGATACAAAAGGACATGTAATGGCCTCTTGGCTAAACATATGAGATCTCAGCTCAATCTAAACTTACCCAAACTTCATCAAGTATCATACTAACTATTAGTTATTAAATCTCTACCAAACGTTCATGCAAGGGAATCAAGCATTCAAAAGAAATCATCCAAAAATACCTATAGATATGATTTTTTCTCTATAATACTCGTATTTTGTTCGAATTTTAAAAATAAGATAATAGATAATCAATAATAAATAAATAATACTAGATAATCCATAATATGCTCAAATATCCATTATATATCCAAAATTTATTTTACAAGCCTAAGCCTAACCCAAAAGCTCAAACCATTTTTTTCATCAGTTTTCCACCCAAGATACTGTTCTTCAATCAACATCTTTTTCAGTTTTATTTTCGAAACTGGAAAACACAATAGAATTGCAGAGCTATTAGAAGTACTGGAAAGTATAATCAATGGGTTTGTTTTACCACTTAAGGAAGAACATAACCTCTTTCTTGTTCATGTGTTGATACCAAATTGCATACCTGCGTACCACCAGCAGTTATCTTATTGTCGAGAAAGACTGCAAGCTTGCTGATACCGTAATACGGGGCTTGCTTAAGTACTGGCCAAGTACCAATAGCTCGAAAGAAGTCATATATGTTCTTGGGTGAACTTGAGGAGGTTTTGGAAGCCACGCGCAGCCTGCTGGGTTTCAACGTTGCATGGTTCTGTCAGAATCTTTCCTTCCTTGGAAAGGAACGCAAGAAGCCACTGGAATCCAGCAGGGCAGGTCTTGACATTGAACATCCCCAAGATTTTCTCCGACGCCGACCCTGAGCTCTTTGACGAATTCTTGCACACAATTCTGGAAAAAGAAGCACGAGAAAACGAAGTTAAATCAAAACGGGAAGCCACATGGAAAAGGTTAGAAGAGATAAGCTGCTAGTAATCAACCGGTCCCCGTTCCCACCGAAAGTAACTAGTCGTAAGTGTTCCGGCCAGGACACGATAGAGCCGACGTTGTTTACAACGTTATGTTTATGAGATCAATTTGCAACTCATCATTTCTTTCACCTTCTGAATATTTGGTTTGCTAGATTTTGTTGGTACTCACAGGGTTCATCAAGATCGCAGCAATTTAAGCCTCTTTTGCTCATATATTCATGTAATGTATATAATATAATGGGTTAGGAGAAATTATTACATGAACAGGTTTCACCAACTAAGATATGGTCTCAACCATATTTACACATAAGCATCATTAAAATTATACACATTAATATCTTTCATTTAAAGAAGAAAAAAAAAATATTATCAAAGATTTTTAATGTTGTCTTCCTCTTTATTATTAATTTTTTTAATTAATCTTTTTCTAACCCCTAAACCTTAAACCCTAAAACATAACCCATAAACCCTAACCCCTAACTCTAAACCATAAACCCTAACCCAAACCCTAACCACAAACATTAACCTAAACCCTAAACATAATCCCTAAACTCTAAACCCTAAACCCTAAACATAACCCTAAACTCTAAACCCTAAATCCTAAATCTATATTAAAAAAAAAGAAAAAATTAATTGAAAAAAATTTAAAGAACAAAGAGAAAGATAGCACAAGAAATCTTTGGTAATATTTTTTTTCTTTTTTTTTTTTAAATCAAAGACATTAAATTAAATGATTTGGACAATGCTTATGTGTAAATATGATATGAAAAAAATATATGATGTGTCTTAATTTAATTGGTCAAGAATCATATCCTAGTTGATGGAACAAGTTCATGTAATAATTTCTCAGTTGGTTGGTTAGGGACATAAAAGAAAACTTTTATATTTTTGTATAAAATATAAAAATAGATTATGTATAACATTTTATAAAATACTACCGGTTAAATGATTTAATATATTTTTATATGGCAGATAAATTATGTATTTTTTATTGTTCTTCTGGTTCTAGAGTCTAGCCTTAACTAATTCAGACCGACTCGCGTCGCACATTTAGCTTTGGTAGGTGAGCAAGGATTTTTTGCGTACACAACGTCTCGAACCTGAGACTTATTTAAGCAGAACCAAACTGCAATAAATTATGTATTTGATTCTTGAACTAAATATTTTTTAAATTATTAATTATTGTAATAATAGTTATACTCGTTATATTAAGATTCGATCCATAAATACTAACCGAAAATCAATAACTTAAATATTAATTTAATTTTAATTAATAAATCAAAACATCGTTCAGAACCTTAACATTTATAAATTTAATCATAACTTTATTCGCGATCAGCTAAAAATTTTCAATCATAAATATATTATGAAAAGAAAAATCTTGTCATAATTAGGGAGAAAACTACAAGATAAAATTAGACCAATAGTATGATACCACGTCATTACCCTTATATATTTTATTTTTCTACTGAAATTTAATAAATAATGTTAAAATAAAATAAAATTGTCCCTATTTAGTATTATCTTGTCATAACTTAAGTCTGATGATATTAAACCCCGAACGGCTAAGTTATGTTAAGTCTTGATATGTTTTGATGAGAAAATCTTAGGTGGATCATTTGTGTGTACCGAGTCCTTGTGTGATGGAATCCGGATATCTAAAAGTGTTGCAACACGTCGAAGACCATCCGATGTAATATGCTGAGTGATGTATTGAAGACTTTTATTTCGAGTGTTGGGCGGCCTAACTCGAAGATGTTCGATGTAACATTCCGAGCATGAGATTGGTTGGGCGGCCTCCATCCCTTATTTTCGAACGTTGGGCGGCCTCGTTCGAAGATGTCCGATGTAACATTCCGGGCATAGGATTTGAGGGCGGCCTCAATCCTGAGTGTAGGATCCCGATACTGTGTGGACGTGGGCCTCACTCTTGTGTGTTGTTTGTGATGTGACATGTATATGTTGTGTGCGATATTATACATTGTTTATGTCATGTGTTAGGCAAGCATGCTAGACCATCATATCATGCACGATATTTATATGCTTTGCTTTACTGCTTATGATATGCATGATTTTGGGCCGAGTTCGGCATACCCACTGAGCTTTCGTAGCTCAGCGTTCGAAATGTGTTTTCGTGCGTAGGTTAGGTGAAGCCGGTTCGTGGAGCACCATCAAGGTTTGGATTTCAGCATCGACCTTGTTGTCAGAGTACATTTATTAGATTTAGTGGGCTAGTACTATGTCGAACCCTATGTAATATAACTCTATTTATTTTAATTTGGGTCGAATGTTTTAAATGGGTTGTAATATTTTGGAGCTCCGATTTCTTTAACTTATTTTGGGCTTGTGTTTTTAACTCGAATAGATTTTTATGAATTACATTTGGACTTGAGTTGATTTATTGTTGGGTTTTTGAAAAAAAATTTTGAAATACAGGTTTTGGGCCGGAGACCTAATGTGACATCCGGATCGGAGTGTTACAACTCTAGTAACTAAAATGGGTATAGTATTCTACCCCGTGTACTGATACCTAATTTAAATTACAATAGGGTATATTGGTATTCTAACTTATGTATTAGAATCAATTATATTTTTTAAGGGTGTATCGATTTAGCATCTACTCGTATTGATATCTTATATAAATTTTCACTCTTTAATCTTTATGGATCTCGTATACTGATTTTTGGGTATAAGTACCGGTACAAAACAACATGTAAAAGCCTCTTAACTAAACATATGATATTTTAACTCAATCTAAACTTATCCAAACATCATTTAAGTATCATACGAACAATTAGTTATTAAATCCCTACCAAGCGTTCATGCAAAATACCTATAATACTAGTATTTTATTTGGGTTTTAAAAAATAAGGTTATAATAATAAATAATAAATAAAATAATATTAAATAATCCATAATATACTCAAATATTCATTACATATATCCAAAATTTATTTTACAAATTTAAACCTAACCCATAAGCTCAAACCATTTTTTACATCAGTTTCCCCCAAGATCCAAATCAATTTTTGGATATCAGCTTAAGCAAACAAAGTGTGCTTTTTTGCCTCCAAAAGTACCCCGTGGCATCCTTTGGTTCAAAGATATTCCAAATTCTGAGAGGCAGAACTTGTTTATTAGAAAACTGAACTTGTGCTGCATTCTGTTTGACTTCAGTGACTTAACTAGGGGTGATAATTAACCTGATCGATTCGTGAGCTATTCGGGGTTCAGTTCGAGTGAATTCAATTCAGGCTCGAGTTTGGTTCGAGATCTTAAAGAGCCGAGCCTACCTAAACTCGGCTCGAAAAATTCGTGAACATGCTCAAAATAATTATATTATATATGTTATATATACATTAAAAGTAATCTCTATAGCAAAAGAAAAACAATAAATAAAATAGGAGAAATCTATTAAAAATAAATTAACTAAAATAAATTGAATACTTTTCCTCTTTCTCAATATTGAATTTAGTTTTGGTGTTGGTTATGAAAAGGATTTTTAACGAGGTCCTATATTTTATAAAAAAATATATAACAAAATTTTCTATTTTTAATTGAGCCGAGCAGAGCCTGACTAGCCCGAACCGAACCCAATAATATGATTTCCGAACTAAACCCAAATATAATAATATTATTTCCGAGCCAAACCGAGCTCAATAGCTCGGGCTCGGCTCGTTATCAACCTAGACCCAACAAAAAAACATCAAAGAAAAGGATATCAAGCGGCAAACTTCGTTAGGGCTTGTGCATTACATGTAGGGGTGTTCATTGTCAAATATCGGATCAGATATGATCAGATTTTTTGAATATTCGGGTTTTCGAATTGATGATATAGTGATCCATATCTGATCCAAAAAAAGTGGATATCTGCATATTCAGATATTGGATATTCGAATCAGATAGTCAGATATCCGATTATCCAAAAATATAATTTGATTAAACTAATTTTTCGAATTTGAAGGTTGTATTTATGAAAATTTTGAAATTTCGAATATAATAAACAATAAATTATTAAATACAACAAGATTCACATATATAAAAGTTTTAATTTTTTAAAATTTTGAATATAACAAGCACTAAATTGTTGAATATATTAATAAATATTTGAATTTTTTGATTTTCGGGTTTTCAGATAATCCGAAACTTGAAATATTATGATCTGTATCCGATTCAAAAAACTTAAAATCAGATCAGATATTTGGTCTAAAAATAAAAACCAGATCAAATATCCTAATTTTCGGATCGAATCAATGAATAATACGATCGGATATTTTTTAATACCCCTAATTACATCCTTGGCGTCTGTAAATTTGTTTAGGCCACATCCAACTCTACCACGTGAGAACAAGGTTTAAGAAGCATTTGATTTGGAACCAACGGTACACCCTGCATGGCCACATTTGCAAGTTGTTTATGAGTTATTCTCGAGGTTTGTGGTGTCACCGGAGACAGATGCAAAATTGGCCAAGCGGTATAGACCACTCTTTCATTCTAAGGGTAGATCTTTTTGACTTAGAGAAAGGGACTCTTTGAAAACTGTTCTGCTCGAAAAAAGTCATGTTCTTAGGTGAACTTGAGGAGGTTTTCGAAGTCACACAGCCTGCTGAGTTTCAACGTTGCATGGTTCCTTATTCTGTTAGATAGATAGGCCGATGTTTGAGTAGTTCACATTTTCAGGTAAGATTTTCCTCAATTTGCTATTTGACGAGTGCAGGGCTTGACACTAAATGTCCGCAATATTTTCTCCGACACCGACCCTGAGCACTTTGACGAGTGCTTGCACACATGTCTGGAAAAAGAAGCACGAGATTGCTGCAATGAAAGCTGATAGTAATCAACCGGTCCTCGTCCCCCCCCCCCCCCCCGAAAGTAACTAGTCGTAAGTGACCGACACAAGAGAGCCGATGTTGTTTACAACGTTATGTTTCCGAGATCAATTTGCAAACCGTCATTCCCTTCGCCTTCGGAATATAATTTGGTTTGTTAGTACTCACAGGGTTCATCAAGATTGCTGCATTTAAGCCTCTTTTGCACATATATTCATGTAATGTATATAATATAATTGGGTTAGGGACATAAAAGAAAACTTGGTTTGGGTTTTAAAATAGACATGATTTCATTGATTTAGTACATTCAAATTATTATGTATAATATTTTAAAAATACTAGCAGTTAATTATTGTAGTTATATTAAATATATATTAACTGATTTAAAATATATTTATATGACAGTTAAATTATGTATTTGATTCTTCAACTAATTATTTTTAAATTATTAATTATTAGTTACTCATTACATTAAGATTCGATCGATAAATACTAACCGAAAATCAATAACTTAAATATTAATTTAATTTTAATTAATAATCTGAAACATTAAGTGTTAAGAACCTTTAACATTTATAAATTTAATCGTAAATTCATTTGCAATTACCTCAAAATTTCAATCTATAAAACTAATGTTTTGATATAATAATTGAAAAATAGTTTTGGACTAATTTGAAAATACTTTAAAAATGGTTATTATGTCTAAACAACTTGAAAATATATTTAAAAAGTTTTTAAGAGTTTTTTTAAACGTGTTTTAAATGATTTAAAGAAACCAAAGAAGTGATTTTAACTCAGGTGTTTCCATACACCTCTCAGGTGTTTAGAAACAACTTTGTTTTCAAAGGCAAAATCACAGTGATATCAATACTAGTTTCGATAATCTTTCAACACTGTGATGTTTGGTTTCTATATCAGTTTCTATACCGGTATTGATACCAGTTTTTATACCGGTATCTATACCAGTTTCTATATCGGTATCGATACCAGTTTCTATACCGGTTTCTAAACACTCCCAGCGGTCATAAACGATTTCATGAAAAACCCCAACGGCTAGGAGCGGTATCGATACTAGTATCGATACCAATTCTTAAATGCAGGTTCAACGGCTATTTCTCAAAGAAGGTGTTTCGATACCAGTTTCAGGGGTATCGATACCGCCTGCACCAGAAGAAGAAATATGCCTTGAAATCAGCTCCAAACGGCTCCAAAACATCTCCAACGGCTATAAACGGCTAGATCATGATTTGGGATGATAAAAGCAAGCCTCAAGCATCAAGAGAAGACTGTTGCTTCATTGTAAGCATCAAGAAATGTCTTAGAGCTTAATTCTCATCCTTAGGGTAAACAAAACACTTGTGAGCTCAATTGTCAATGTATACTCAAGTGTATTAGGATTGAGTGAGTGTTTTAAATTGCAAACATTAGCCTTATTAGAAGGATTAAACAAGTTTGCTAAGTTTTCTCTTTGTTGAGTGAATTCTCAAAATTTGGTTTGTGAACTTTAGATGCTTGATTCGGTTTTGAATCAAAGTTTGTAAGGTTAGCCCTTTAGTCTCAAAAGGACAAAATTCTTAGTGAATTTAGGAAATCCTTAGTGTGAAGCTAAGGTAGTGGATGTAGGCGTGGCCGAATCACTATAAATCCTTGTGTTCATTGTCTATCTTTTTACTTCCACCACAAACACTCAAATTACCGATTTTCTATCACTTGACAAGTTTTTAATCGATTATTCATCTAGCCCTTCAAGCCCAACACAATCATAAATATATTATGAAAAGAAAAATCTTGTCATAATTAGAGAGAAAACTACAAGATAAAATTAGACCGATAATATGATACCACATCATTAACCTTATATATTTTATTTTTCTACTGAAATTTAATAAATAATGTTAAAATAAAATAAATTTGTCCCTATTTACTTTTTGTACTATTCTTCTCTCCCAAATCAACCCTGGCAAATTGTCTCTCCTACTTCTGCTAATTTCAATCGTCGCCACTTTCTTCCCCTTCTCCGACAACCACCACCATCGTCTGTTTCTTTCAAAAATCGTTTCCAACATCCTCCGACTATCATCAACAATGTCCCTTTAAAAAGTGTAAAAGTGGAGAAATCTCTGGGTTGGGAAAGTTTTAAACTGAGAATCGTGAAAAAAGGGAACCCATGAATTGATTGAAGCAAAGAAAAAGGTGAAACGATTAGTGATTGAAGCAAGAATTAAAACTGGTAGAGTGAAGAGGGGGTAATTTTGACCACGGTGGTGGTTGGAGAAGGGGAAAAGTGTGGTATTTGGAGACGAGAATGTAAAAAGTGTTTTCGATCATATTTTTATAGCGTCGTGTTATCATAATTATAAATATGACTAGGACGGTAAATGAGACAAAACAGATCGTGAGTTACTCGAGTTCGACTCGATTAAAGCTCAGTCAAAACTCGACTCGATTGAATTCAATTCGAGCTTGAACTCAGCTCGAGTTCTTAACGAGCTGAGCCGAGCTATATGATACTCGACTTGAAAAGCTCACGAGCTACTTGAAAACATAAATATATTATTTTTATTTTTTTATAATTTAAAATCTAAATTTCTAAATTTAAAACCCTAAAATCTAAACCTTAAACATAAGTCTTAAACCCTAAATTAAGATATTAAAACCTAAAATTAACAAGTTTAAGTTTATACAACTTGTGTATCAAAATTTCTTCTCTATTAGGCTTTAAATGAGACATGAGAGATAAGAGTTACTCGAGTCTAACACGATCAAAGATCGATTAATAAATGACTTAATTAGGCTCGAAAAAAGCTCAAACTCGACTCGAGTTCTTAACGAGCCGATCTCAGATATTTCAGGCTCGTTTAAAATTACTCAAGCTCGAACTCGACTCGAAATCTTAACGAGCCGAGCTTAACACTACTCGAGCTCGACTCGTTTACACCCCAAATATGACTATTGTTATTGTGGTCATTATAAATATCATTATCGTAATTTTTTTTAAATTTATACAAATTATTGTAAATCATATTTCTTCCGATCTATTTATTAAGTTATATGTTGATTTTTAACGGAGTTTTCAGAAAAAGAATATACAATGTAAAATAATTGAAATAACAAATTTTACTCCTAGAATATTAACTTTTGTTTTTGTTAGAAAACTAAAAAAAAATAAAAAAGTAAATTTATATTAAAATAAATCGATTAAGTTTTAATGAAACTTTGAACGGGATAATATAAAAAAAAAACTAAAAAAATACACTAATATTAGGACAAAGAGAGTAATAAATATAAATATAAAAAATTTATAAAAGTTTTATAACGGGTGTCGAATACTGCTGAACACCACTAATATTGAATATTGTTGAACATTATTAAATTAATTAATAAAAATTTAAAATATCAATGACTCAGTATATAATTAATAAAAGAGTGATAAAATTAACATATAATTAATAATTGTATGATTAGTTTTTTAGAATTTTATTCTTTATAAATTATAATGTTTAACGGTGTTCAACATTAACGATGTTCAGCGGTGTTCGACGCCCGTTATAGACTAATCCTAAATTTATTTATGATTTTTTACTTTTTTGTGAGAAAATTTGATGGATGATTCATATTTTCGGAAGTTTTTGAAATAATGAAAATAATTTATGTTATTACCATTACCATTATCGTTAAATTACAATCGTTATCGACCATTATTAATGTGCTTTTAAATCTCATTATTATTTACGTTATTAATGATTTTGCTCAATATCATTATCGTCAAATAATGATTGTTATAGCGATTATAGATATTTTTTAATCTTTTTTTGGGAGAAGAAACTTTAAAAAATAAAAAAATCTGTGGACTAAATCGAACAAATAAGAAAAATTGAATGACTTGAAATATCATTTATTTATTTTTGTTAAAGCCAGTTATATTTTTATTTAATTTATCAAACTCTATTTATTAAATATCATCTGGAAAATAAATATATATAAGGTGATGACGTGTTATATTATTAGTCTATTTTCTAAATTAACTGCATTAAGTATTTTGGGTGATTTGAGTAACGGATACATCAGCTCGTTAGGTATTAAATTGAGAAAAATATAAATCTTAAGGATAAAAATTGTGCATTAAGCCTTTAATTTAAAAATGTAAGACGTCATCATCGTCCAACAATGGAGTTTCTTGTTTGATGAATAAAACTCCCCAATCCCCAGGCTTTAAAAACCCTAATTACCCAGATCCCCTGTGAAATTTCTTTCTTAAGTAACCATTTGAACTCCACTTGGCCCTTTCAACCAGAGCCATGGATTTACCTTTACCTTAACCCCATGAGAGCAAAACAAAACCTGACTCTGAAACTAAAAGAATAAAAAAGGCTTTGTCTTTATTTCTTGTCTCTGTAAACCCATCAAGAAAATCCCAGAAAATCAAAAACCCAGAAGTTGTTTTGAGCAAGAAAATCATAAAAGGGATTTTCTTTTCTTAATATCTTGGGTAAGAAAAGAAAATCTAAGGGAAATGCCAAGCGTAGCGTTGAAGTTATATAGTGTATTCTTCAAGTTCGTCTTCAAACACCGTTTGCAGAACCTGATCCAATCCTCTAATGACGAATCCTCCGGTCCGTACGGTGTAACGACCCGATCCGAAGAATCGGTTTCCGCCTCCAACCCTTCATTCACCGATGGTGTCGCTACTAAAGACATCCACATCGATCCATTCACTGCCCTTTCGATTCGGATCTTCCTCCCTGATTCCTCCCTTTCCCCTCCTGAACAACCAGATTCGAAACATAAACTCAGATCGTCCCAGAAAGATGATCTCAATTCCCATAATCTCCGCCGGAGTAGTTATGGCCCGTTGAATACCGTATCCCGGAGAAATGATTCAAGAAGAAGCAGTCTCGAGGGGTTAAACGTAAGATCCGACAACAATGCTTATCGAGGTTATTCACCGTCGCCTCAAAATTGTCGAAAATTACCGATAATGTTGCAGTTTCACGGCGGAGGTTGGGTGAGTGGGAGCAATGATTCGGTAGCTAACGATTATTTTTGTCGGAGGATAGCTAAATTGTGTGATGTAATTGTGGTCGCCGTCGGTTATAGGTTGGCGCCAGAGAATAAGTATCCAGCGGCATTTGAGGATGGATTGAAGGTTTTAAACTGGTTAGCAAAGCAAGCCAATTTAGCTGAGTGTAGTAAGTCGTTGGGGAATGGGGCACGTGGGGTTGGATCAGAGTTCACCAATGCTGAATTTCAAAGGCATTTTGTGGATGCTTTTGGAGCTTCAATGGTTGAACCATGGTTGGCTGCTCATGGAGATCCTTCGAGGTTGTTATTCCTATATGAAAGTTTTGATCTTCATTACATTTATTTTTTGTTGCTGAATTTATTTGGTTTAAAAGGTTGAAGTTGGTTTACTGTAATTGATCTGCAGCATGAATGCAATGTTGCAGCCTTGATTTCATTTGTTGTTTTCGTTAGAATCGTACTACCACTAATGTTGCATTTTTTTGTTGTTGTTGATTTTGTTATGGATAGAGGCTAGAAAGTGGAATTTGATTCATGAATTTTGATGTTGTAAGATTAAATTTGTTAATTTGTTTATGCTTGTTTCGGTGATTGACCTTAGATTTGTTATGAATTTTATTTTGTTGAGATTGGAAGTGCATTACAATTCGGGAAATGCAATTTGTAAGGTTGAATATGTATGGTTTGATTACATAGATATGGGTTGACTGCATACTTTTGAATGAGGTTAACTTGTGGTTATGCTCTAAACTGAATTGTATAATTGGATGGCAAAGTCTCTCAAATCTGATTGCTCTTTCCATATTCGATGCTTTGGAAGCTTTTGTTCTATGTTCTATTATATGATGAACTTCTGGAAACATATATTAATAGATCTCAAAACCTGAAATTTTCAGGTGAGTTTCTTTGGCTAGTCTTTTGTCTCTTGGTGCATAACCTCCTCTTCATTAAACATTGTTCAATATTTTAATCTTGTTTGCATTTTTTGTAATCTCACTTTATCTCTGAACAACGAAATGAAAATAAAAATGTATATCTCAAGCATTTCTGTTTTGGATATGATTGTTTATACTAAGATGTCCTTCAAATATATACATCTTGTTCGTGGTTGCCCTTGGTTTTAGCTTTTGTTTACCTATTTATAGTTTGATTTAGGTTTGTGCTTGGAGGTTCCCTATTGACATCTTAGATGGTCAAAACGTATGCATTCATCAATTTATATACTATTTGAGGATACAAAATGTTTTTTATTTTTCCTGCCCTATTTTCTTGCTGTATCTTGATTTGACTCGTTTAACCAAAGCATCGGAAAGAGAATCTAAGAATCTAGTATTAACTTATGTCTGGATTTGTATCTTACATATGTTTAGGTGACATTTATTAGTATGCATGATGTCTACTATGCATTCATGTTTTTATCCTCTCATACTTTTAATGCATTTAGGAGTTCTCAGATTGTGGTGTATTCTTATATATAGCTTTACTGAACATGATTTTAGTTCTTCCTGTCAATTAATATGCCCAGAGTTTTCTTATTTTTATTGTCATGTTGTGTTGATCAAAGGCCTTTGAGACAGTATGTAGTTAGACTTTGAGCACTTTATGTCTGGATGACGATTTTGATTGTATCATGTGTCCGTTGTTGTGTCTTTAAGTACGTTCATCAATCTTTTGGATTATAATCTCCACTATTAGTCGAGTATACGGTTGTCATGAGGAACAAAAGCATGCAAAAAATATTGAGTCAACTCAAGAGAGGTAGAATACTGGTCGGTGAAGAATCTATCTGAACTTTGATCTCCCTCTAACATTTGGGTGGGGATTAAATGTTTGCAAATCATGCTATTTTTTCTCTATATAAATAGATCTTCTCTTTGTATTTTGCCTGATGTTTAATTGTAATATCCTTTAAACAGATGTGTTCTACTTGGGGTGAGTTGTGGAGCAAATATTGCAGATTATGTGGCTCGCAAAGCTGTCGAGGCAGGCAAGCTTCTGGATCCTGTCAAGGTTGTAGCCCAGGTCCTAATGTACCCATTCTTCATCGGAAATATTCCCACACAGTCTGAAATAAAGTTGGCAAATTCATACTTCTATGACAAGGCAATGTGCCTACAAGCTTGGAAACTCTTTCTTACCAAGGAAGAGTTCAGCTTGGACCACCCAGCCGCCAATCCACTGATCCCGGACAGGGGCCAGCCTCTGAAACTCATGCCTCCAACACTGACCGTTGTAGCAGAACATGACTGGATGAGGGATCGGGCAATTGCTTACTCAGAGTCTCTTCGAAAGGTAAATGTGGATGCACCTGTTCTTGAGTATAAAGACGCAGTTCACGAATTTGCAACCCTTGACATGCTTCTAAAGACTCCTCAGGCTGTGGCATGTGCCGAGGACATTGCCATATGGGTTAAGAAATACATCTCATTGCGAGGTCACGAGTTCTCATATTAACTGGGAGGTTTCAAATGTAGAATAAGAAAGAAAAAAAAAAGATTATGAGGCTGATCATCTTCCACCGGCATCCTTTTTCTGTTTATTCAGTTTTGAGAAAGATAATTAATTATACAGGGATGCCGTACAAAGTATTCAGACAATGAATTGAATTTGTTCTTTCATGCTAATCCGATCCATCGGGTTTGCACCTCAGTTTGCAGGTTTGTCCTATTCCCTGTTCTGTTCTTTTTTGTAAGGTAAAAACATTTCTGATGGTAGATTAGTGAGGTTGTGAGTTGAGATTAGGGATGGCCATGAATTGGGTTGGGTTGGGGTTTTATCGATTTGTACTTGACCCAAAAATCCAACATCTCCATCCAAATACGACCCGAATACAAGGATTCTAGAGTAAAAACCTGAATCCAACACTTATGTTCATATATGCATCGGACACGAATTCTAGAGTTTTTTAGGGTTTAGAATTTATGAATTTATGGTTTAATGATAAAATACAAGATTTTTTTAATTATGGTTTATATATTATTTTTTTGAAAGGGGTTTAACGCATAAACCGTAAATTCTAATCATAAATTTTAAATCATAATTCTTTAAACCTAAATCCCTAAAGATTTAACCATAAATTGTATCATTTAATCTTAAAATTAGAGTATTTTAAAGATTCTTAATCTAAATTATATGTATAATCTTAATTTTTGGACGAATTTAACCTTTTATTTTTTAATCAATATATTTTTTTTCAAAATAAATGGACATGACTTAAAAAAATCTAATTATTTTTTCCTAAAAAATGTAGCTTTATTTATAGCTAAAAATCTAATCAATCAACGTGAAATACCATGTAGCTTTGGTTTATTCATCAATAAATCGTCACTCTTATAAAATTTTACTAAAACCGACTCAAAAGATAACTCGTTCATCAATCTATCATCATTCTTTATTTCATTTAATGAAAATATATATGAGATGATTTTTGAATAATTAAAATTTATTAAGAATTTAGTATGCAATAAAATAATTAAAGTGTTAATAACATAAATTAATATATGCATAAAAAATAAGATTTAACTAGTTTAACGTAATGTACCTCAATGAATAAGTGAAATAAATAATTCATTATCAACCCTTTAATTAGTTATATATCCCAAAACTTAATTACATACCCCAAAATATGATGGTATCAAAACACTCTTAACCAACATCTACAATATAATCACAATAACGATAAAAAAAACCCTAAAAGTTTTTATATATCTCTAAAATAATTCTCTCTCATCCATCCTTAATCAAAAATGTTAAACTTAATATATATATTTATAGACCTAAATACTTACCAAGAAATCTCATTTAATAAAATCTTTTATATTAAAATTTCTTAAAAATAAACTTTAATTATCAAATAATATTTAACCACTAAAATTACAGTAAAACTCAATTTAATTATCGATTAGAATTTGAGTCAAAATATAATAAAACTCTAATTTAACACAAATTTCATTTGTACATTGGTCTTTAAATTTTCAACAACTTTAATTTTTGCATAAATCAAATATTCGTTGAAGCATCATCATTAAGTCTTCAAAAAATTCAATTCTTACATAATATTTATCGAAGCATCATTGAATTGATTGAGAATCACCATTAATAGAGTGAGAATTAATCTCTTTATAATTATTTTTTTTAAAATATTCCTATCTAATATCATTCCACAAAATTCGCAATAAAATTTTATGTAAAAATACAAGATTAGATTCATAGTTCTGATACTATTTGTTAAGAATTTAGTTTATGAAAAAATAACGAAAGTCATAACAATATAGACTTATTAGATAAGTACAAGACACAAAATTTAACGTAAACTATCTCACATATGAAAGACAAACAATACATTATTATCTAAAAGAACATAAATAGTACAAAAACATGATATTTCATGTATCACAAAATATAATGTACATATCTTAGAACTCGTTGAAACTAACATTTTTTTTTTCAACTTTTTTATTATATCCATCTATAGAACAGTCACAAAACCTAAAAGTGGTTATATATCTGTAGGATAATTTCTTATAATATCTCTTATAATATAAAAAATCAAACATAATATATATTTATAGACCCAAATATTTAGTCATTGAGAAAATTTATTTATTAAAATCTCTTCCATAATATATATATATATATATATATATATATATATATACTCCTTAAAACAAACAATAATCGTAGTGATTAATTGAAAATTTGTAAAGTGTTTTTATTTTTTTTTCTTCAAAATTTAAATTGGAAGAATTTTAAAAAAAAATTATATTTTAATAAGACTTGTGAGTCATCATCGGTCACTTAGATAAGATTAAATTTATTGACGATAAAAATAAAAATAAACCAAGGCGGAAAGTTTCAAGCATATATCTGACCCGATTTAATGATTTTAAATCCCGGCCCCACTTAATCCCAAAAACTAAAAGAAAAAATCCAATCCGATCAGGTGAGAGGGTCACGTGGGATTAAGGCCCAACCCCTTTCTTTTTGTTAAGTTGAAGAAATGATCTTAATTGTTTCTGGCGTCAAGGGAGATGATAAGATGGTCAGTCCAAGTTAAGGAAGAGGAGGCATAGTGAGGTTTAAGATGGTGAATGATAGTTTTTTTATTTAGTTAGTTTAACATAATAATAATAACAATAATAATTAATTGAATAAAACGAAAATAGAGAAAAAATAAATTATTTTCTCAGACAAAATTAATGATTACATTAATTATTAAGTAATCTTTAATCACTAGAATTACAATAAAGCTCAACTTAATTATAAATTAAAATTTGAGTTAAAATATAATAAAATTAGATAATAATTATTTATCTTATTTTTTACCTTTAAATCTATCTAAATCAATATAATTAGAATGTAATTAAAATTTTAATTTTTGATATAATATAACAATAAAAAGTTGAAAATAATTTTATGAATTTAGTAATGCAAATTCAGCTCATTGAAAATAAAATATACCACAAAAATAATTTGGCAAAATATGTATGTAAGTAATCGTATATTATATAATTTAAATATTGTAATCTTACATTTTTACCAAATAATACAAATAAAATAATCTAACATTTTTAATAATATGTCAAAATAACGATATATTTCGAAAATCCCATTTTCAAAAATAATCTTGCATCAGATAAGCAAAACACATCTTAAGACCTTATTTAAACAAATTACCGCTACAATTTGTTTACTTTACCTTTAAACATAGCAATAATTATAAATTTAGTATTTCATTTTTTTTTTCTATTTTAGCATTCTACTTATTTTTTGAAAAAATAATATTCAATATTATATTTAATTTTTATTTTGATACTATATTATTAAAAAATCAATAATATATTGAATATTATAAATAAAATCACATGTGGTAAACTTTTACATTATTTTTTATCTCTTAGTAATTATATCACATCGATTAAAATTATAAAAAAAATGACATGCTAACTAAAAGAGAAAAAATAACGATATAAATATCACATGTGATTTTTTCTTTCTTAGTTAGTATGTCACTTGTATTTTTTTTCCTCTTAATCAACAAATTAATTTTTTTTAATGATAAGGTATCAAAATAGAAACAAAACGTAACGTTAGATACTATTTTACCAATAACAAATAGGTGGAATACCGAAAGGCAAAAAAAAACAAGGTGGGCTATCAAATATGTAGTTATTCCTTAAATATATTATTTAAATTTGTTAACATTTTTTTCTCAAAATGGGACCCATAATTAGACCTGTCACGATCCGATTTTTAAAACCCGAAAGTCGGATTAACCTGAAGCGTTGTGTCTCATGTTTGGGCCTTGAGGGTCGTTAGACTTAGGAGTTGTGATTTGGGCTTGGGTTTGGATGATGGTGTGAGGGTATTTTGATAAAAGCTTAAATGGGATAATATGGGGGAAAGGGAAGTTATTTTCTCTAGTTTTGGACAGAGGATGATATCATCCGTGCCATGTCTTTATCCTCTTCATCCTAGCTCTTTCTCCCTTCAAAAATCATCATCAAAGCATTAATTTTGTAGGTTAAGTAGTGAGTTTCACATTTTACTAGTAAATTGTTATTTTATCAACTCAAAGGATCTATTTAGGGAGGTAAGAATCATCAAGATTGGAGAAGAAAAAGATCTATGGTAGATTTTAGAGTTGAGTACAAGATTAAAATTTGAAGGCTGATTTTTGATTAAAAATAGTGTTGATAGCTCTCTAGTACCATAAACAATTTTGTAACACGTTTTGTCACCTTTCTTATAGTGAAAGAAGTAGGAGAGTCCTCCAAATATCAAGGCAAAAAAATGACTTAAGTTCGGATTTAAAGGTTGCAATTGTAACCTTAAACTAAGATTAATATACTTTTAACTCTTATGTATTTTTGGAATTCATAATAATAGTGATGTAGCTTGGATTGTGTATGGTTGAACTAGGCTTGGTAGCTTGAATGTGTTCATGGTGAAATCCAAAATTGAGATTTTAACTTGTTGAAATTGATGGTTGATAAGTGCTCAACTCACTATCACTTTTTACACCTTTTATGGGCATTAATCACCGAATTTACACCCACTCTGACCAATGCATGTAGTTAATGTGATATATTTAGAAGTTGAGCTTATAAAGATAATATTTACAAAAAAGGAAAAATTTTACTGCATTTTTATATCTGTGCAGGAGAACCAATGCCGCGGCAGCAACATGGCCGAGGCAGGACCTGATGCCGAGGCAGCAACTGAGAGCCAGGAAGCAAGACTGTAGGCGATTGGAAGAGAAAAATTCAAGGGACGTGTCTGGACATAAAGCATATGGATCGGAGCTGGCTAGCATGAGGAAAAGCCCAAGACAAGGCCACGCGAGAAAGTCCCTTAGTTGAATTAAACTTAGAAATATTTTAATTATGTACATGACTTGTTCCCTACTCCAAGTTGTATTCTACTTAGGAAAGGTTTGCCCTAGGTCAAGCCTATATAAAGACCTAGCCGTCCAATGTATTAGACATCAATACCTAGAGAGAGAGCCGATTCTTATATTCTTTTCTCTCAACTATGTTCTAAGTTTTCTTAGGGTTTAGGTGAAGGTTTTTAGTATTTGTGAGAGGAGATTGTACTTTGTCTTTGCTTCAATGCAATAAAACTATCAAGGTTTGCTTATCCTTTGTTATTCCTTGTTCTTGCATTCAAGCCCGGGAAGGAAGTTTGTGAGTAATCCATTTATCTAGACTCGAGAGAGTTAGATTCACGAAAGGGGTAAGTACGGTGTTTCAATCGTGAAATACTAACTCGGCTTAGGGATAGGTTAAGAGTTTCAGCGGCTAAAAGAAGTGTGAGATTGGTTGGTGAGTATAATTGATTCACGCCGGGAGGTATCATCAAGGACTAGTCATCAACAGTACTTCGACTTAGGGATAAGCGGAGTCATTCAAGGACACTTTGCCGAACTTTGGTAAAGTCTACCCACGAGCAAGGGATTGCCGCGGCGGACAGTATCGTCGCTGCCAAGGCAGTAATCTGCAGTGCTGCCGAGGCAATGATATACGATTGCATTGGGCAGAGACAAGTCAATCAATTCCACAATACAACACAACTAGATCCTGACCTCTCTTTCTACTATTTAAATCTCTTTATTTTACTTAGTTGTTTTATTTCCATCATAACCCAAAACTACTTGTGTTTTATTTTATTTCTACAAAACAAGAAAACGAAGAAGACATATTGAGTATACCAGTCCCTGTGGAGACGATAATCCGATAAATACTTATCACTTATTACTTGCGATGTGTCCACTTGCACTAAACGTGCACTTTTGACACGCGACAAGATTTTGGCGCCGTTGTCGGGGACTGACAACTAAATTTTGTTTTCTTTATTTTCTTGTTTCTTTTCTTTTTATTTTTACCTTTACTTTTCTTGGTGTATGACCAGGGCCAACCAAACCAACCCATTGTACGAGTTAGATCCAGAGATCGAACGAACAAGGCAAAGGTTGAGGAGACAAATCCAAGAAGCTATGGCAGATCACCCGGCATGACAAAACTTACCTGCCGGTAATACAGGTCTTTCGCCGCCATCAGGGCCGCGACAGCTCACTGTCAGAGACTTCCTGGAAGAGGATTTAAATGGATTAAACCCAGGAGTCGTTACACCGGAGATAGAAGCAGCCCACTTTGAACTAAAATCTTTCATGTTCAATATGCTTAACACTATTGGACAGTTTGGTGGGTCTGTAACTGAAGATGCAAGGCAACTTCTCAAGTCCTTCATGGAGATATGCAATTCCTTCAAAATCCAAGGAGTCTATGAAGATGTCTTGAGATTGAAGTTATTCCCCTATTCACTGAGGGATAGGGCGAAAGATTGGTTAAATAACATTCCAGCAGGATCTATCGGATCTTGGAGTGAACTCTGCCGTGATTTTATTACTCGTTTTAATCCTACAAATTTATATGATAGAATTCGTAATGAAATCACTTCTTTTCGACAGGCAAATGACGAACCTATGTACGAGGCATGGGAGCGCTATAGGGAGTTACTGCACAAATGTCCTTTGCATGGATTTCCCCTATGAACACAAGTGACCATGTTCTATAATGCCACGAATGCCACGACAAGGATGATGTTAGATGCCTCAGCAAACGGAACACTCATTGATAAAGCACCTGAGGAAGCTATTGAGATACTAAACAAACTCGCAAAGAATGATTTTCAATTCCCTACATCTAGGCGAGGAGGAGTAAGACGCCAAGCCACAGTGAATGAGTTAGACACATCAAATTCAGTGGCAGCACAATTGGCCTCTCTTACAAAGATGGTGCAAAAATTGCAATTACAACAAAATACCGTGAGGTTAAGGTAATTGATTCATTTTGTGATTTATGTGGAGGTAACCACAGTTCCTCAGATTGTATGAATCAAGAAAGCGATATGTATGTAGGAAATTACAACCAAACCAATATGATGTCCAACACATACAATCCCTCATGGAAGAGTCATCCAAACCTGTCATGGAGCAATCATAACAATGCCTTAAACCCAACCACCCAACCTTCAATATTCCAGCAACCAATGCAACATCTACCGCAGCAGCAGGTTCAGCAGCCAATGCCGCAGCAGCAGATGCAACAACAATCGATAAGTTCATTGGAAAACACTCTTAAAAGCCTTTATGATGAAAACAGAGTCATACATGACAGAGAACAGTAATTTCATCAAAAGGACAGATGCTTTCATGAATAGAACTGAGATGAGGTTGCAAAATCAAGAAGCGGCTATTAAAACGCTAGAAACCCAGGTTGGGCAGTTTGCTCAAAACTTAAACACTAGACCATAAGGAGGACTACCTAGCAATACTGAAGTTGCTAAGGTGATGGGCCATGAACAGTGTAAAGCAATCACTACCAGGAGTGGTCTACAGTTGAAAGAAAAGATTTCAGCAAGTCAAAATCCATCAGCAGATCCAACAAAAGAAGAGGCTGAGCAAACTGATCCTGATAACACTGCCCCGGTAGAAAGCGCTACAGCTCCTAAACAGCTTGCCGAGACAGCAACAACCCCATTGGTGCCAGGTATTAAACTCCAAACTAAAGAAACCCAGGATGAGATGAGACCACCACCACCTTTCCCATAAAGGTTGAAAAAGCAAAAACAAGACCAGCAATTCAAAAAATTCCTTGATATTTTAAAGCAAGTCCACATTAACATACCATTCGTAGAGGCAATTGAACAAATGCCTAATTATGCCAAGTTCTTAAAAGACATTGTGTCTAAGAGGAAACGAATAGGTGAGTTCGAAACAGTGGCTGCTACCGAGGGATGCATGGCAATGCTGCACAATCGCATGCCACCAAAATTCAAGGATCATGGCTGCTTTATCATACCTTGTGCGATAGGTAAAAATTATGAAGGTAAGGCCCTATGCGACCTTGGAGCAAGCATCAATATAATGCCCAAGTTTGTCTTCCAAAAGCTTGGAATAGGAAGGGCGAAACCTACAACAGTTATGCTCCAACTAGCGGATCGTTCATACGTGCAACCCGAAGGCAAAATCGAGGAAATACTGGTAAGAGTCGATACATTTATTTTTCCTGCTGACTTTCTTGTCCTTGATTGTGAAGTAGATGACAATGCACCGATCATCTTGGGGAGACCTTTCCTTGCAACTGGACGCACTTTAATCGATGTGGAAAAAAGGAGAGTTGACAATGAGAGTTAATGACCAACAAGTCAAACTCAATGCATTCCACAACTTAAAAAAATATGATGATCCAGAAGAGTGCAAGGCCATTCACATAACAGACACCAAAATCTCCTGCCTTGGCAGCATGCTCGACAGGCTATTTGGTAAAAAGATCAAGCTTAAAGTGGATGGAAACACAGCAAAAGGGAGTGGCCAATAACTGATTGATAATTCTGGCCAATAAGAGAGAATAATTTTGGGAGATGCATTTGCATGCACTCCACCAGTAACATGATCTCCTCCCTTTTCCTTATTATTATTATATTAGGATTAGTTTAGTTTATCTTTATTTTTTTTCTAAATTTATTTTTTTGCTTTAAGTATTTTTCTTTGTCATGTTTAATTTTTATTTAGGAAAATAAACAAGAATAAAGGAGAAATAGTTCAAAGCAGGAACTCTGCCGAGGCAGAAAACAGTGTCAGAGCCGCAGCAGTTTCAACGGGCAGAACAGTGTAACGGCTAGTCTAGCGAGATTCTTGCCGCGGCAGAAAAGGAAACGACAGTAAAGAGTAACAGCTACAAAACGGTTAGTGGATTCAAACGGTCACAAGGCCAAAGCCTATATAAGCAACCCTCTCCTCTTGAACTATTCACTCTTGCTTTCTTGTTTTCTTTAGAATTCTTAACAATCTTGCTCTCACAATACTCTCTGCCTACTCACAACATTTCGTGAAATTCCCAGACTCCAAGAAAATCTCCAAGATATCAATCTCTCATAATCTTGATGGCAACTTACAAGCGATTTGCCCCAGCCAATGTTGAAGACCGTTTCAACAGGTCTTTCATTGCTCGACAATTGTGGGAAGAACAAGGTTTCCAACACTCGGATGATGACAACTACGACATCGAGCATTATCTCTTCGATAGAATTAAGTACCAAGATTGGGAAATCTTCTGTCTCCAACCTGCCCAGGCGAACGCTACCATCGTGTGAGAATTCTATGCGCACGGGCCCAGCAAAGATTCCCTCTTTGTCCACTACCGAGGCAAGCCTGTCCAGTTGGATGCCGAGACCATCAACGATTTCTACAGCCTCACTCCGACCCATGATGTTCACGCAGAATTCATGGAGGATGTCACTGCCGAGGACTACGAGTTGATCAAAGACGATCTTTGCTGCACGAATATTCCATGGGAAACCGGTGCCCATAGAGGATCTGTAGCAAGACAGAGTTTAAAGCCCGAGGCCAAGCTATGGAACACCTTCGTCAAGAGACGCTTCATTCCCACATCCCACAACAGCACAGTGGACCGAAAACGATTGGTGCTCATCCAATCGATCATCAACAAGAGAAGCATCAACGTTGAAGAGATCATCTTACGAGAAATTCGCGACTGCGGTAAGAAGGATAAAGGACCATTATATTTCCCATGTTTGATCACTGGTTTGTGTGTTGCCGCAGGTGTACCAATAGAAGATACGGACGAATACACTCCCCAAAGGCGTGGATGGACCAGAGACTTTTGCCATAAAGTAATGCAGATCACGCAAGCGGAGCCAGTCCAAGCAACGCCCCAGCAATTCACTGCTGATACTACTGCCGGGGCCCAGTACACGACAGACATGCCAGACACTGCCCACACCTCTGCCGCAGCAGACCCATACCAGGAGATATTGCAAAGGATAGCAGCGATGAACCTCAGGAAACAGAGATACATGGAGTATCAAAAAGACTTCAATGGCACATTAGCCCAAATGATGCTCCACGCTTTTCCAGACCAAGGGGCGTAATTTCCAGAGTTTCCAAGCAATATGTTTTTCACAACCGCCCCTTATACCGAGACTACACCAGCTCTGGGAGAACCAAGGTCGTTCTTCTACGCGGGCCCTCCACCACCGTACTAGGCTGTCGGCCCATCTAGGGCAGCAGACTCTGCCGCGGCATCATCTGCCAGCAGAAGACCATCCAAGCGGAGGGCAGTCTTCAGCACTCCACCACGATCTCCAATCATCATGGGCAGTTTATCAGCTGAGATAGATGCCTATGTGCACCAAAGCTCAACCGCCGCTGGACCGAGTACATATCATACCGAGGCAACCACAATAAGGGAAGGAGGAACGGACATAATGATCACCGAGGAGATGGCCGACGTGGAAGAAGGAGAAGAAGTAGAGGCTCCGATGCAACGGACACCACCCACAAGAGTCCAACCGCCCCGGCAAGCAAAAGCTCAACCATCACCCTCACCAAGAACAAAGCAATCAGCAGCAAGACCAAGGAGAAAAATTGTTACAAGCAGCTCTTCGAAGTCTCTTTAAATTTTTTATATAATTCAATATTATTTGCTGCTGGTTTCTTTATATGCTGCTTATCTTCATATTATTTTTGTTGACCGCTATTTCTTCTAAATTTAAAACATTGAGGACAATGCTTGGTTTGAGTTTGGGGGTGTAGATTCACTGCCAAGGCAGCAATTTACTGCTGAGGCCAAGAAAAGGAAGTACTTAAGTGAAAATTTTTTAAAATTTTTTTATGCTCCCCGCCTTAATTGAATTAAATACTTATACTTTTGCACTGTTTATCATCAGTATTGCCTTAGTTTATTCTTTAAGGCTATAGAAATCTTTCTCCTTACCATGATTAGGTCCTGTTAAGAAGGTTTAACCTTAGGATACTTAAGGATGAAAACTTAGAAGCTTACTATAAGATGAATTTTTAAACACTTTTGGGACTTGTTGGATTATAGGAATTCTTTTAATGAACTTAGGTGATAAAGACTTAGATTCTTGGGAAAGTAACTAGAGGTGCCTAGCACCGGCTCTAGGAAGTACTCTTCTTCATGCTAGAGGTGCCCGAAATTGGCTCTAGTATGCTTTAAGGAATATAAAAAAGGAAATAGTAAAAAAAACAATCCTTGAGGTGCCCGAAATTGGCTCAAGAATTGGTTGTTTAGAAAAGAAGAAAACACTTAACCTAATTCTACTTGTCTTGAACTTAGAGTTTATCTAAGAAAGCCTTTAATCAAACTTGTCCACAAAAACGCACACACTCACCAATTCTTATAGTTTGTTTCTAGGTAAACCCTTAGGTAACCGAAAGGTTAAGTCTAAAGAATAGGCATAGTTATGGTGGGGAGAATAGATGGAAACATAAGACCAAGAGAGAGTAGAGTTCAACAAATTGATGGTTTGCATTGCTTGAGGGCAAGCAATAGTTCGAGTTTGGGGGTGTGATAAGTGCTCAACTCACTATCACTTTTTACACCTTTTATGGGCATTAATCACCGAATTTACACCCACTCTGACCAATGCATGTACTTAATGTGATATATTTAGAAGTTGAGCTTATAAAGATAATATTTACAAAAAAGGCAAAGTTTTACTGCATTTTTATATCTGTGCAGGAGAACCAATACCGCGACAGCAACATGGCCGAGGCAGGACCTGATGCCGAGGCAGCAACTGAGAGCCAGGAAGCAAGACTGTAGGCGATTGGAAGAGAAAAATCCAAGGGACGTGTCTGGACATAAAGCATATGGATCGGAGCTGGCTAGCATGAGGAAAAGCCCAAGACAAGGCCACGTGGGAAAGCCCCTTAGTTGAATTAAACTTAGAAATATTTTAATTATGTACATGACTTGTTCCCTACTCCAAGTTGTATTCTACTTAGGAAAGGTTTGCCCTAGGTCAAGCCTATATAAAGACCTAGCCGTCCAATGTATTAGACATCAATACCTAGAGAGAGAGCCGATTCTTATATTCTTTTCTCTCAACTATGTTCTAAGCTTTCTTAGGGTTTAGGTGAAGGTTGTTAGTATTTGTGAGAGGAGATTGTACTTTGTCTTTGCTTCAATGCAATAAAACTATCAAGGTTTGCTTATCCTTTGTTATTCCTTGTTCTTGCATTCAAGCCCGGGAAGGAAGTTTGTGAGTAATCCATTTATCTAGACTCGAGAGAGTTAGATTCACGAAAGGGGTAAGTACGGTGTTTCAATCGCGAAATACTAACTCGGCTTAGGGATAGGTTAAGAGTTTCAGCAGCTAAAAGAAGTGTGAGATTGGTTGGTGAGTATAATTGATTCACGCCGGGAGGTATCATCAAGGACTAGTCATCAACAGTACTTCGACTTAGGGATAAGCGGAGTCATTCAAGGACACTTTGTCGAACCTTAGTAAAGTCTACCCACGAGTAAGGGATTGCCGCGGCGGACAGTATCGTCGCTGCCAAGGCAGTGATCTGCAGTGCTGCCGAGGCAGTGATATACGATTGCATTGGGCAGAGACAAGTCAATCAATTCCACAATACAATACAACACAACTGGATACTGACCTCTCTTTCTACTATTTAAATCTCTTTATTTTACTTAGTTGTTTTATTTCCATCATAACCCAAAACTACTTGTGTTTTATTTTATTTCTACAGAACAGGAAAACGAAGAAGACATATTGAGTATACCAGTCCCTGTGGAGACGATAATCCGATAAATACTTATCACTTATTACTTGCGATGTGTCCACTTGCACTAAACGCGCACTTTTGACACGCGACAATGGTATCCTGTTAGTTATGCCTTAGATAACTCGTAGGAGAACTTTGAAGGTTTTAGAATAGTTTTGGGTAGAGAAAGATGTGTTTTTGAGTTCTAAATCTAGAAATTTGGGTTCGAATACCGATATGAGAGGTACCTGTATCGGTACTTGTGAGAGAAAAAATAGGTATTTTTAGAAAGGCATACCGATATGACCTCGTGTATCGGTACCCTTACATTTTGAGCATTTACAGAACCGTTTTTGAATACCGGTATACGGGTGTGTATCAGTACCATTGTTCCATTAAGGTCGAGTATTGTACGGGTGGCTCTCGTACCAGAATTAGGTACCGATATGCTAAATATGTGTATCGGTACGGGTTAGTGAAGATAATTTAATTAGATGATAATGTTAGGTACGTAAATAGTATTAAAACAGTAATAACTTTGTAAGGTCGTCATTTTAGCTTGACGAACCAAACTTGTTAGGAAAATTTGTTTGTTTTTGATGGATTAATGACTAGTGGAAGGATGCGCAATTGAACAAAGACAAAAGAGTTGGAGGGTATACCCTATAAATATCTATTAATTAATTAATTAAACATATTTTTTAAAAATATAATTAAAATAAGGGTTGGCTTAGTTATTATTTTAATTTTTTTACATTTATTTTAATATACCACTTTCACTAAATTTAATAGTTAAAAATCATTCTCTTAAAATAATGTTAATTAAATTTAAAAAAAAAATCAATAGATTCAACCATGTGCACTAATAGGAAGTGAGAAAAATGAATTAAAAATTTTCTTTTCTTTTATATAAAAAAATATCATTTTCAGATTTCCACCTATGCTAATGACATAATGTTAAGTTAGGTAGAAAGAATGGTAATATTTTTTTATTAGTCCAATTCCCAACTATTTTCAAACCTCCCTACTCAAGATAGAGATATTTAGTATTATTTTTTTTCAAAACAAGGTAATGTTTTTTTTTTAATTTAGTTTCGTACTAAAAAAATAAAAGTTTTGATTATTGTCATTTTCTTTCAAAATGTCAAGAAGATTTCTTGTCTGAAAAGCAAAAATAATGGCCAATAAGGAATAGTTATGAAATAATAAAGAAAAAAAGTCACTACGAAAAAAATAATTTAATTATTAAATAGTAACATTTTGTTTTAAATATTTTAAAAAAATAATTTTGCATCATTTTATTACTTTTTATAACTTTTTTTAATTTTAGTTATAGTTTTCTATTTTTTTTTGGATAAATAATGAATAGTTAAGAATTAATAACAATATCATGATCAAGATCCTTATGTAAAGACCGAAGAATTTTATTCGGAGGGGTTAATCAACGAGTTGCTTTCAAAGTATCAAAAGTTGGTGCTCTAATTAAAGAGTTGGAGAAAATTAAGATCTATTGATTGACCTAGTGACTAAGAACGTTTATATTATCTCATTTTGTATAGATTTGAATCTTGTTACGAGAATGTAATCTTTATTTAATAAAAAAAAAGAGTTAAAAGAAATATACTTTTAAACACCTTCCGAGGAAAGACAATCAAATGACAGATGCTATTACTAATTTATTTACGGTATATATCTTTTCATTTATAACGTAAGTGAGAAGAGTTTAGTAGGTGAACCTTATTCATCACGTCACCAATGGTCCGAGCAATCAGAATCGTTCATTTTTAAATAATTATTTAATAACTACTAATATGTTGTATTAAAATTTTAATTAGTTAGAGCTTAAAAGTCTTTTAACCTTCGAAACAGTAGAAAAAGGCCAGAGAAACACCAGCATTTTGATTAAAAAAACAAAACACGAGGGAGTTTAGTTTTTATTTCATCCCTGTTGTTTTCTAACCAAAACTTACCTAAACTTTGACTGCTAAGTGATAACAAAAACTGATCTCTAGGAGGCAGTACACAGGTCCGGATGATTTTGTAGTATTTATTTTGTCTCTAATATATATATATAAATATAATTTTTATATATTTTTTACAGATTCTCATAATTTTATTAATTCTCGTACTTAAAAAAATAAATAAAATAAAATATATTAAAAATATTTAATATTAAATCTTTAGAAGTCTAAACATTAACGATAAATTAAATGTTACCAATAACAAACAAGCCATTTCAAAAGTATAAACCATAACTAAACTTTTAGCTATTAGAATAAAATGCACTATTTTAAAAAGAAAATATCTAACTAATAATCTATAGTAATAAATCATAATCCTTTTACCTTAAAAGAAACTAGTTTTAATAATATTTCCAATATAAATTACCTATTTTAATTTCACTTGTAAAATTTATGACGAATTTGTCATTTTTATTTTTAAAAATACAGTCTTTTCTTCTAACATTTATTCACTCAAAGTCACTTCCTATTTATGACAACTTCATGATTATAAAAATATATTATTTGTTTTAAATGAATCTAGATTTATGCATAGTTATAAAAATATAACTTCATTTCCTAATTTATCATATAGAATTTTTTGATAATTTTTCAATGTTATTGATAAAATTATTTTTTAAGAAATCTCTATTAAATATTCATGACCTCTCAACATTCAAATATTTATATTTTTTAAAATACATATCAAGATTGATCATTTTTTATTTTAAACAAAAATAGACTAAATCATGTTTACAACGATATATAGATTGATTTTTAATTATTTTATAAAATTTACAAAGAATTTATAAACTTAATCCAGTCATTCATACTCAGGTTATAACATATTAGATTTTTGTTACAAAATAGATAAATTATCCTTACGATCATCCAACTTTATAAATTATTGGGATCTCTATGGATAATTTTTTGACAATCTACACGATTATTTATACGGGTACGATTCGATTATTCTTAAGATTCAGATACAACAATCATTGTTTTCATCTCCATTTGATCTTTGTGATGAAACTTGCCTTATTTTATTCCATAGATAAAGATTTTGATTATTCTTTATATTCATCCATTCAGAATCCTATAATTTCTATTATCGCACGATTACCACCCTATTGATATCTAACTTTTCAGTTTAGTTTTTTTAAATATCGATTAGTCAAACTAACTTAAAGTGATATCTAACTATTATTATCGTAATTTAAACACGATTGAGGTTACACGAAAAATATAAAAAGTTAAATTACTTTGATTATCATCAAACTATTTGAATTTACCTATTTTGAACATTGAACTAAATAACTCGCTAAACTTATTAAATGGTTATATTTTAACAATCATTATTAAAAAATATTAACAGATGGATGATGTAACAATTAACGAATAATTATAAAATTAAATATTTAGTCCATATTATATAACTATAGTATTAATTTGATCTTAATTTTAATTTAATTAAATAAAATTAATAATTCAATTGGGTGATAACACATATCATCATCCGATAAATTAGAACCATATTTATATTTTATATTATATTTTAATATAATATATAATCATTGAATTAAGTGATTTTTAATAAATATATATTTTAATATATAATCAATAAATTATATTAAATAAAAAATAAAATTACTAATTAAATTAAAAAAACTCATTTCAGTATTACATATAGAAAATTATTAAAATAAAAGTGAACAAGAACAAATATTTAATTTAATGTAAAAATATAAAAATTATAAATATATTTTCATTTTAAATCTTTTTTAAATATTTTAAATTTCTACTAAAAGAGTTAACTTAATCAAGTATTTGTACATTTCTATATACCCCAAATAGTTCGAGTTTAAATCTTTTCTCAATCATTTTTATTTTTTTCTCCAACATCTATTATATTATACAGTATAATTAGTGTTAATATGAATGCATTGATGCATCGGTAATGACATGTTTTTTACCAGGTACCAGGTTCAACCCACACTAATCATATTATTTATATTTCTTTAATTTTCATTTTAACGCATGTTATTATCCGATTAAATAATTAATTAAATTAAAATGATATTTATATATAAATATTATAGATTATATGTGTAATTTTTTAAATTTCTGTTAATTATCACGTTAATCCTCCATAATCAAAATAAATATACCTAAATAATTCGATGATTATATATGAGTAGTTTAACCTATAAAAGAGTAATTATTTGATATACTGATTATAAAAAAAAGTTTTCAAAAAGGATTTAGTACTAAAATCTAAATTCTTAATTTTATTATTCTAAATTTTGAACACTAAACCCAAAACCTTAAACTTTAAATCATAAACTAAAACTTTAAACTTTAAATTCATTCTATCAGTAATAAATTTTATTTTTTACCTTCATTGTATTAAATAGTACTTTCCCATAAAAAAATCCCCTATAAATACAAACCTAGTCAAAATTATCCGAAATTAAAGTGCATACCCATCTCCCTTAAACAAACCTAAAGAACACTAAAAAGAATTCCATAAATCAAGTAACTCCATGGTTGGAATTTGAGGACACTTGGGATATCAGGTCAAGGAATCTCTCCAGCATCAATAAGGGACCAGGAAAATAAATCCCAGAAACTTTCTTTGGTTTTAATATAAACTAATCCACAACCAATGAGGCCAAAGGCTACTTGCACGAATAAAATTTGTCAACGAAAACGACCCACGTTTAGGTCATATATGTGTGTATATATATATGAACATTTCTATTGTCTCAATAAGGGAGCCATTTTTATACTAGTAAAACTTTCCTGATTTCAGACAACATCAGCTACCATAGATTTCTAGTGTTTTTTTAAATGGGACGAAAACCTTGTTGTGATAAAGTTGGATTAAAACGAGGTCCATGGTCGATCGAGGAAGATCATAAGCTGGTGAATTTTATATTCAACAATGGAGTTATTCCTTGCTGGAGAAATGTCCCCAAGCTTGCCGGTAATGTTCTTCTTCTGGCATATCAAGTGCCTGTGGTTATGTTTTTTTTGTTGTCTGAAAATGTTGTGTTTTTTTTTTTGGTATGGTTGGATGCAGGCCTTTTAAGATGTGGGAAAAGTTGCAGATTAAGATGGATAAATTATCTTAGACCTGATCTTAAGAGAGGGTCCTTTACAGAATCCGAAGAAGATGAGATTATTCGACTTCATTCGAATCTGGGAAACAGGTAAATTCGATACATCACCATGTTCGTGAATGCTATAGATATCGAGATTTAAATTCGATTTGGTCTTTGTTTATTTAGGTGGTCGAAGATTGCTTCTCATTTTCCTGGTCGAACCGACAACGAAATCAAGAATCATTGGAATACCAAAATCAAGAAGAAGTTGAAGCTTCTTGGTGTAGACCCCGTGACACACAAGCCTGTCGAGAAAATCGTGGGTAATGAAAGACAAGATGAAAGCTCCGAGGATGTTCCATGCAAGGAGGTTGAAGAAATTGAAGTGGGTGGTGACAAAACGAATGATTTGTTCAAGGATTACGAAATGTTCGACTTTGATTCTTGGTTTTCAATGGAAGAAGACGAGTCTTTAAAACAATGGGATTCATTTCTCTCATGGGATGATAACTTCATTCCTTTTCCTTGGGAAATTAACCGAATATGGATTTGAAACATATTTTTCTGTTGGAATTTCACTGCAAAAAAAAAAAACAAGTGATTCAGACAGATGAATATGGTTTGTGTTTAGGTTTCGAAACTCTAGTTTTTCCAGAAAAAAATATTGCTGTTTTTAAGGTTAAATTTCTGTGTTTTGGTATCATAATTGAAACTGTATAAATTTCTTTGTATTCTCAGTTTGTCATGTCACGTATCGTTATGTAACTTTACAAGGTTTACCTGCTACTGGGATGGTAAAAGAAAAATCCGACTCGTACGATTTTCATTTGACCTAATTTAATAAGATTAGATTTTTTAAAAATATTTTTTAGATTTTAGACGGATCAAGTAAAAATAAAAAAATAAATAATGTCAAGATAAAGTTGGATTTAAGGGTGAAAATTCTCGATCAGATATAATCTTATATATTTATTATTTTTTATATATTATATTTAATATTTTTATTAAATTTTTAGATAAAATTATATTTAATTATTTTTTATTAAAATATCGAGATTAAATCTAAATTAAGTTATTTTTTATTATAACAAGATAAATATATTAAAATTAGAATAAAATCATAACAAATAATTTAATTTTTTGACTAAAACCACTAAAAACTAGTCTCACCCTATTATCATCCCAATATATTATTATTATTAATTGGTTTTTCTGGTTTCAGAGTCTAATCCTAGTTAATTCGACCCGCGTCGCACACCTAATTTTGGTATGTGAGTTTTCCATCATGACTTTCCTGCAGACACAACATCTCAAACCTAAGACTTGCTTAAACGGAATCAAACTACTTATCACTTGGACTAATCCCTATTGATATTAATTGAACATTTTTTTCATACGGTCATTCTGATAGTTAAATATACAAAAAAAAATTAAATTGAACAAGTTTTTTTTACTCTATATATACTTCTAACAGAAATCAATACCATATCATATTATCATATCTTTTTCGTTTTTTTAAAAGTATTTGCCTAATATTGTAATAAAAAAATTAAGGATAGGAATTCTAGCTATACAAGCATAACGGTCGCTAAACAATATTTTAGATTATAAATAAAGATTTAGATTAAAATTAAAAGCTTAATTAATCAAATTTATTAATTTAAATATTTTGTGAATAATAGATTATAATAGCAAGAATATTTTTTTTTTCAAAATTAAAAGTTTTAACATAAGAATTGTAAATATAATTTCACCTTTAACAATTATTAAAAATCTCCAAATATTCTTTAAGTTAATTGCTTCTATTTTATTTTACATAACGACATTTGTAAGCTGTTATTTTTTTGACTTTTTCTTCTTTTATTCTTACACATTTATATTTATATTTCAATAACTAACATATACTTTTGGAATAAAACATACTCTCATAAATAAATTAAATAATTATTGTTTTTTAAATATATGATATTAATAAATATACTTCAAATATTATTTAAATTTAATGAATAAGTAAATTATATTAAAAATAATTTTATAAATAATAAATTAATATATAAGAGCACTTGTATTAAAATATAAAGTTTAAACTAAATTTAGATATTTGTCTAATTAAATATGCTAATTTAGATGTTTGTTGAATATTAAATTATAATAGTAGATTGAGGTGAAACCACTCAGGTTTTGAAAAACTATTAACATTAGGTTTTTGAGAATAAATATTTTGGTATATGAATTTTAAAAACTCTTTTATCTTTAATAATTACTAAAAATCTCGAAATAACCTAAATTTATTTGTTTCTATTTTAATTTATATGGTAATATTTATAAGCTAATATTTTTTTCTTATACATTTACATTTATATTTAATTCTCATATATAATTTTGAACAGAAATATATTCATATATATAATTTAAATAATTATTTTTTCTTTAAATATATGATATTAAAAAAATATGCTTTAGATATTATTTAAATTTAATAAATAATTAAATTAAATACTTTTATAAATAATAAATTAATATATTGATTCTTTAAATATACTTAGAAAAGTTAAATTAATAAAATTAATATATATAATTAATATTACTAAATATAAAATATTGATAAGTAATAAATTATTTAAATATATATTAAATATAATTATGTCATTATATTTTATTTTGTTTATTTAAACAATCAAATTATCAATTAATTTTAATAAATATTTTTTTAAAATAAATCAATATAATTTATTAATGAAATCAACTGATACAATCAATTATCAGCTATCAGATAATATAATCTAGCTATTACCTAACTAAATAAAAAAAACTATAAATGACTACACATTGCTAATAAAATTAGTGGTAAAACATGTAAATAAAGTGAAATGAAATCGTACTTGTTTGAGTCCTATTAAATTTATTTTTATTCAAAAATCAGTCTATCACGTAAAATATAAATCGATAAATATTTAATTTTTTAAAAATAAAATTTTATTTTACTAAAAGCATAATGTTAAAAAAATGCCCCTAATGTTTCGCTGAACAATCTTTTTGGTCCCTATTTTTATGAACCAATTTAATCTTTAACATTTTATTTTGGTTAAAATGGTCCTTATACGGATAAAAACTGTTAATCAACTGACGATAAACAACTTAATATGACATAACAAATCTACATGACAGTACATATCATGGTATCATAGTCATATAAGCAAATACACTAACTTTACATGCTAACACATAAAAAATATTTTTATAAAAATATGTAAAATATAAATATTTTTTCTTATAATATATTATTTTATTAAATTATATCAAACTATTTATTAGTGAATGACTAATAATTCTTATCAATAAAAAATTATTTTAACTTAAATTACTTAAAAATTAAAAATCAAAATAACTATATAATCTAACGTTATTTATATCTTTAATATATTACGCAAAACCATTATCAGTATATACGTAGATGAATCTCGTACTTACTATATTTGGTTTTATGTTTTTCTCGGTAATTTCTAACCAGTCAAATCTTCTTCGTCAACCAAACTTATCAACAGAAACTACAACTTCATAAGAAAATGGTCTGAATGGACAGCAGAACTAATGATAAGAACAGATTTCACAAAATAAAATAAAATAAAATCCTTTGCTGAAGCAAGTTGATCACTGTGTGCTGTACAAATATAATTAATATTTCCTCAACAAAATTAAAATCTGTCCAAATATAAAATGATTAAAAGAAACCAGTAGCTCTCACAAGTAATCTACAACTAGGTATTTATTTATAATATTACCATCGGATCCTTTCTTTTAGGTTGAAATAAAAATTGTTTAGTTTACAGCTTCTTGTACTATTTTAGAATTTAAAATATAATTTTGATTTTTTTGAAAATGAGTTCATGATTATTTTTTATTTGAAAGGTTCAATCATTCCTTGACTTTTGTTTAATTTTGTTAGTATTTACCCAACAATTATAAAAAATAAAACAGGAAAATTAACATTTTTTATTGAAAAGAGAAAAATTAAAGTATTAAGGGCGTTGATCAAACAATATGATATTATTGTCTATTCGTATAATTTTTTTTTTTAGTTTTAAATATGGTTTTTTATTTATTTTTTCTCGTATTAGGATTTGTGGTGATATCTGATTTTAAGATTAATTTTTAAAAAGATATTTGCTCTATTTAGTTCGTCTAACATGTTATATCAATTAGATATAAGATAACAATATTTAATCGTGATTTAATTAATTGTACGACAATTAAGACACATACGTTGGGAACTATCATTCTTTAGTACTAATAATACTAGTATGACATATGGGTTAAGACTCTTCAATCACTTGCCTTTGTATTTTTCTGATTTCCTCAAATTTACTTTGATATACAAGGCGATTCGGAATGGTTAACCTTGCGATAAAATCAATCTATCGTTCAATTCCTTAAATTGGTGGCAAACCAATAAGAATCTTGTCTAGAAAGATGTTCTCGAAATCTTGTAATAAAAAAAATATTAAAAGGCGATAAATTTTTTTCAAGATTGTTTATAAAAAAAATATCCTCTTTGAGATAATCGTAAGAAGTGTTTGATTTGACAAAAGATACTTCTTAATCTCTCTCTACTTGCAAAAACACACTATTTTCTTTGTCTTATTCGTTTTTTATTTTTTTTCTATTTCTTCATTCTCCCTATTGTTTTTATCTCTTTTTTCATTGGCGTTCTCACTTTTTTCTTCACTCTTATTTTTTTTTCTCTTTCACTACCTTAAAACTCCTTTTTAGTGAATTTGGTTGTTATGTATTTGTCTTAGAGTCAACGGTGTTAAAATAATTTTTTTCTTCATTCTCCCATCCTCGTATATTAGGCATTTAAAGCAATTAATGTCTCATGAGTGATTTGGTATGATTTCTTCCATTTTTTTATCGGTTTCATACTTGTTTTATTCAATTTAAAATTCTCAACATTCTCCTATATCTAAAATGAAACTTCTTGTAATTAAATTATCCCTATTTATATGTTTTAGTATTATTGTTTTCCAACATGCTTCTTCTCTTCAACCTTGTTTCAACTTTCATACACACCATTTAATTGGTTTTAATATGGTGTTGTTGCTTCATTACATCGACTATCTTAGGGCTTAGTCGGTTAAGAATATGGCCATAGTTGCTTCATGATCTTCCTCAATGTTAGTACAAATTATAGACGGTCATTTTCTGATGACTATTTGATTGTAAGGTGTATTAACAAGCATTTCGATACGACATACCAATACGATCAAAGACATATTGATACAGTAAGCAGTATAACGATTACAACATGTAGTTGTCGTATTAATACGGTAAACTACAAAATTATAATAAATGCGGAAAAATATCAATTAAAGGTTCAAATTCATTCCCAATGGTCATTAAAGGCTACAAACTCAAATGTAACTATAAAATGGACCTTCAAGCATCAAGAAAAGATTAATGTTTCAAACGTAATAATAATATGATGTTTTTGTATCTAAGTACCTAATTTTGTACATTCCTTTGTAGAATGCGAATATTGAATGTAATTCGTGTTTTGCAAAATACGAATATCAGTATAACTAGTAATTTGTATTCTGTAAAATGTGAATTATATGTAATTTCAACATGGTCGTTTATTTTTTAACCGTTTTAATTTACTATGATAAATTGAGCCATTTCGTGAGTTTATCTAACTTAGTTCATGTCCTGGCATATATGAATTATTTAAACAAATTAAAAAAACGAAAAGAATAATTTAAATCAGATTTATTTTGTGTTCTTCTAAATGAGAATTAATAATATAAAACATAAATATTATCCATGTATACTGAAAGGGAATCCCACGCCTGACTATGAGGGAAGCTACTTGAGCGGCCGCTCAAGCTCCCGATCAACATAGGGATCTTAAATTTAATTATTTATATTTTAAAATTTTTAATTTTATATTTTAGATAAATAAATAAATTTAACAATAAAAGTAATATGTTTGAAATATTAAATTAATTGTTTAAACTATTGAAATGAATAAAAATTCTTTTACTGTGTATTTTTTATGTCCAAAACTAAAAAAAAAAATTTGAAGCGTTAACCCTAAATTCTAACTCATAAGTTCTAAACTTTACATCAATGCCTTAAATTTTAATCTTAAATTATAATTCTAAACTCTAAACTTATTTCTCTGGTATATAAATAGGATATTAAAAGGGGATAAAAAAATTATTCATAATAAAAAATATATTTTCCTTATATAAAAAACTATTTTTAATTTTCACTTAGGGTTTCAAAAATCTCTGAGACGATCCTCCTTCTTCCTAGGTATAACAAAGTTTCTAAATGATTAATACTTTGAGTGTTCAAATTTTTACATTATATAATAGTTCTATTGCTTAGCAATAAAATAAATATTTAAATTATATTTTTTAATAATAAATATTTAAAATATTTTTTTGTTAAAATAAGTATTTAATATTTTAATTTAGTTTATTTAAAAAATTCAACCATCCAATTATAGCGTGACATGTTATTTTATTTTTATTTCCAAATACAAACTAAAAAGAAAATAAATTAAAAAATATCTTAAGATTTTAAAAATCATATGTTAGGCTTGAATCAATCAATTTGTATAATGATGAATTATACAAATTTCCATAATCTGTCGGATATAGGAAGAGCAGTGAAGAAAGTAAAGCAGACATTACCAACCGAACCAAAAAAAAACATCAACTTTCAGTGATTAGGTGTTTTTAACAAATTGAAACAAAACAAAACAAAACATGTTTAATTTGGTAATAATTTAAATTACAGCCTAATAAATTAGCAAGCTAAACACTTAATCATCCAAAAAAACATTAAAAAAAAAAATTAAACATCAGTTTGGTATATATATTTTGACTATTATTAACTAAGTGTAGATTAATGCCTGTTGTCATCACCTTAATCTTAATTAGTCGTCAGTGCTATCGTCACTACTTGATTATTATAAAGTTTGGATATATATTTTAAAGCTATTTTTTGTCAGGACATTAAAATATATTCCATTTTCGTACAAAGGTCAACCTCATAAAATTTTTCTATTTTGGTTTAGTTTGAATTATTATTTATTAATTAAAATTATTGTTGATTTGTTTATGCTTAGTTATGAGAATTTAGAAAGATTAATATTTTAATATTAGTTTCAACAATGATAAGTCTTGACAAAATAATTTGGGATCTACTCAGAATTTTAACTTATAAAAAATTTTAATAAATAAAAGAGAAATTGATTAAAAATATTTTAAAATTTTCATAAGATTATTTATTTTAAAAATTAGAGTTAATTAATTATATATATTCTTATAATTAAAAATGAGGATTTTAAAATTGTAGGTTTAGTTATGGTTCTTTAATTTGATATTTTTTGATCCCTATCGTTTGACCTTTAAAATTCTTAATTGTTTATTAATTTTTTATGGTCAAGATAACTTGTAAGATCTGTTTCTTGGGATTTTTTTTCATTATTATCCTTAATCATCCACAAGATTTTATTTTAGTTTTTCAATATAACTTTGAACTTTAGGTAATTTGGTACTTAAAAAAATTTGGATGATCTTAAAAAGAACGTAGAAAGAAAAAATTTAAGTGTTTGGTTTGGAGTTTCTTTTCGATTAAGGAGTTAAGGTTGACACACTATTAATTCTTTTCTATTATTAAAAATTATGATTTATTATTTATTATTTTTTCTGTCTCATTTAAGAAATCTGATATTAGTTTTTTAGAGTTAAAATTTTAAAACTTTGATCATATTTATTTTAAATATTTTAATTTATTAAATTTTATAAAATATATATTTTTAAACTATTTAATTAGAGGTTTTTAAAATATATTTTTTTATATTTTTATCAATAATAGATTTAAACTTATAATTAGTCAAAGTTAAAAAAATTAACACAAAAAATTAATAATGGATAAATAAAATAAGACGGAGGGAGTATCTGATTTAATGTTTTAGTTATCTAAATGCTTCAGAGACTCTTGTAATATTTAATCCTAAGATTAATATTAAATAACTTAAAATGTTAGGAAACCACCACTACTCATAACTTTTAGGATATTTTGGGTATTAACTTTGGGAATCGAAGACGTGGGAAGTGATTTACAAATTTAAGAAAATTAATTTTAAATTCGAGTATCGATACGAGTTGAATGTGTAGCAACTAAAAATTCTTGAACATAAATAAAAATTATTTAAAATTATGTGTTTATTTTATTAAAAAATTAATTTAGAATTGGATTTTTTTTAAAAAATTTATCTTGTATTTTGAAACTAAATGGAGAGTTAAAAATTAATTGGAAGTATTCATCAGTTACTTAGAATAAGATAGATCAGACACTATAAATGTGATACCCCGAAAATCGAGTTAGTAAACGATTCAAATGATTCGTAAATTAAAATTGAATTACATGATTAAACGAATTAAAAGAAGGGACTTAATTGAATTAAATGAGAAGTTAAGGATTGCATGTTAAATTTCTAATTGCCCTTGAACATGAATTGCTAGAAGAGTTTTAATGAGGGACAAAGTAGTCTTTTAAAACCCATTAGAGATCAAACAAAAATCAGCCAAAATTACTCCTTTCTTCCTTATTTTCACGGCAACTAAGAAATTAGAAGAGGGGGAGTCCTTGAGAGAGAATTTATGAGAAGCCATTGAAGGAAGGGTTAAAAGTTTTGCATGGTGGTGAAATTGGTCTAGAAACTCAAGATAAAAGGGCCTTGGTAAGTTCCTTCTCCCTAATTCGAAAATTTTAGGGTTTTGATTATTCTATGACATTTATGAGATAATTAGGTTGATAGAAACACAATTTAAAGATTATGATGCTTGGGTTTAGTTATTGAAGCATGAATATTGAGTTAAGAAGTTTGAATTTGGGGTTTTGTGAATACATTATATGTGTTAATTAATTTGATATATTGATAAAAAAGGGGACAAATTGATGTTGATTTTGTGATTGAGGTGCTGGAAATTTTAGGAATGAGATCAATTGGAAATTGAAAGTATGAATTGAGAATTAGCCGAAAATACTTAGAAAGGCTATTCCGAGTAGCCATCTTCGAAAAATTCCCTAGGCCAAGTTTGGAGGATTTAGGAGCTGAAATTTTGCAGTATGATACTCTTGAATATCTAGTTTAAGGGAAAATTTACGGAACCTCAATCTGAGTTCGTTAGAAAAAGTTATAAGCTTCTCCGTAGGGCTGTTCGGGCAGTCCCGAAAATTTCGGACAAGTCTGATTCGAATGAATTCTGGTACCGATCGGACATGAATTAAAATATGAGGTTAATTTATACTTGTAGAGGATTCTCCTAGCTTTCCAAAGAGGTATAATAAGCTTGAATCGGACATGAGAGCTAGGAGATACGATCGAATAACAAAAGGATAGCAAATCTGTCCCGAATAAGCAAACGAGCAAAATTACATTTGTTAAAGTAAATAATCCTTAGAGTTAAATGGTTTGGATATGCCCTAATGAATGTATATTTGTATGTGGATTACTAGATAATCAAAGAGACGAAAATATAGAAGAAGAGGAGAGACTCGAGCAAACTCGAAAGAAGGGCAAAGGAGTCGCGATCTACAATCCTTGAGTTGCTTGGAGGAATTGTAAGTGTGGCAAACCTTGGGGTTAGGACCTAGGGTCCTAACCATCTTTGTATTATTCGATTTATTTGTATTGTAACCGGACTACTGAAATATTCGGTAAATCGGGAAGGAGGATTAAATGTTAATAACTTGTTTGATGCCATGTTTTAGTGCTAGATGTTAGACTAGCTTAGAACATTTGCATAGCTCGAAAACGCCGAGGTAAGTAATGGCACGCGGCTATGGATGCCAGGTACGTAAGTCATGCATGAGGCATGTTTAGATTGATTATTCGATTTGTAACATGATGTGAATAATTTGATATGATAGTATGATATTCGATTTTGATACAATAGCATGACGTATGCTTTTGACTTGTTAGCATGATATATACTCTTGAAATGTTAGTATGATATGCTTTGGATATGCTAGCATGATGCATATGCTTTTGAAATGGTAGTTGATGTTAATGCATTGGATATTAACATGATATGGACAACCTATGTGATATGAAACTTGCTTAATATAAATGGAAAGATTAAATGAATTGGAAACTCCGATTGAGCCTTGGTTGATAGTTGGTCATAGGTAGTAAGGCATGCCTAGGGTTTGAGCTCATTTGTTAGTTTTCCCAGTACTTCGGTACTTCTGTTGGTACTATGGGTACCTTTGTTGGTGGTTAGTCACCATTTGTAGATACCGTGGGTATCTTTTGTTAGTGCCTTCGTGGCACTTCTGTCAGTACCTTTGTGGTACTTCTGTTGACCCGCTTACTTAGTTAAACTATACCAAGGCATCATTTGTAACTAATTCGAAAGATTAAAATTATAATATTGCTATTGAGCATCCGAAAATGATATTGCTATAAGCATTTGAAATGATATTGCTATAAGCATTTGTTATGATATTGCCATTGTGCATCCGATAATTGTATTGCTATGAGCATTTAGTATGTTAGTACTATTGATCATTTGGAAATGATATGGTTATGAGCATTTGATATGAGGTTGCCATTGAGCATATGAGCATGAAATTGTCATCGAGCATATAGTTTGCGAATTCGATTAGCATGCTAGTGACATGATCCATGAAAATGAATTAAGCATGAAAAGCATGACACTCTTCACACATACGATCGTAATGTTAGTATAAACATGATGGATTGTTAAATTGGAGTATGCTATGTTGATATATGGTTGGTGTCTAATTGGTTAGACTTAGGGTTGCCTCACTAAGTACTTCGTAAGTACTTACCACCTCTGTTTCCTCCTTCCCAAATAACAGGTTATCGGACTAAGGGGTTAGATCGGCTTTGATCGCGAGCAAGGACACCAAGTAATCCCAAGTATGGTATTCTGCACTTTTGTAACTCCTAGTTTATGGTGGCATAGGGAGCATGCTTAGAATGATTTATGCATTTGATATTTAGCACATGGTTTATATATATGTTTGTTCGTACATAAGGCATATTGTACTTGGTAGGCCTTGCATATTTAGAGTTCTCGGCCTATGGTTTGGGTAAGTAGGCTTTTGGTGATATGCATATGTTAAGTAAGAAATTGTCTTGAAATGTCAAACATGAACTAGGTAGGATAGCATGTGAATCCTTAAACTAGAACATGAGTATGCTAAATGCTATAGTGGGAAGTCCATGACATAGTTGTGTCTTGAATGTCATTGAACATGGTTAATGGCTCGAGTAATGAGTTGGCTAAGTGAATCGATTTAATAGAATGATACATGTTATTTAAATATGTTGGATATTGCCCCTTATGGATTAGGAATGGTTTAGACCATATAAGTGGTCTTTTGGTAGAGTCTAAGTATTTAAAAAGATAGAAATCTGGAAATTGGGCATGGGTATCGATACCACTTACATGGGTATCGATACCACCTTTGACAGAAACGAAATGGCATCGAAGCATAGTTCGATGCCAAGCTTTATTTAAGACCTCCCTGGTTCGATGCTAGTATCGAGCCAGGCCCCTTTCGGCCTTAAGCCATTGAGTCCTAAGAGTAGACCAGCATCGATACCTGGTTCGATACTGGGTCTTCCAGTAACGAAATGGCATCGATGCCAGTATCGAACCAGGCTACTTAACTTTTGTCAACGAGTCAACAAGGAGGTCCAGCATCGAAACATGGTTCGATACTGGGTCTTCCAGTAACGAAATTGCATCGATACCTGTTTCGAACCAGGCTCCCTAACCTTGGTCAATGGGTCAACACAGTTGACCTGTATCGAACTAGGGTCGATACCCCTGTTTCGATACCCCTTCATAGGGAGTATCGATACCCCTAGTCGATTTTGGATCAACTTGAAAATGGAATTTGCTTTATCAACAAGATAATATTAATGGTGGTTGATCGAATAGAATTTGGTTAAAGATTCAGATCATGATTAATTGTGATTGTAATTGATCAATTGAAAGGGTTAATTGCATAAGTATGGAAAAAGTTTTAAATTGACCTCAAAATTGATAGAATTTACATATAATCGACTTGAATTAACACACATTTAATCGAAACATTTCTGGAATTAGATACAAGTTTGGTCCAAAGTACAAGTTCGAATGTCCGGTCGACACCTCCGTCTCCTAACCCGGGGCGAGGGTGTCACAATAAATAACAAAATTAGAGATTTAAAAATATGGGTTTGAAATTCGAATACGGATGAGAAAGAATTAACATCCTTATATCATCCCAAATTGGTACTTAAAATTATCGCTCTATTAATATTAAATTTTACGAATAAAAATGATATTTAAATCAAAATTTGATTATACATGTGAGTAAATTTTTAAAAACCTATTATTCAAGAGAAAATGACTAAACTATCATCACTACGACTGGTACTAACCCGTTTACTTTCGTATAAAAAGCATCACATTAAACAATTCATATATCCAAATGCAAACCATTTATAATATGACATGACATACAAATAAAAATATTGAAATACAAAATTTAATATGCATGAATAAAAATACGATTATCGTTAATAAATAGCATAAATATATCGATAATCAACCGAGCTAAAATATAACATGTAACGTATTACGTATACAAATTATAAGCAAACCACAAACATCGTACGTAAGTAATTTACATGCAATATAAGATTACATAACACATATACTATATTATACAAAATAAAACAATATATAAAATATTATAAATACTAATAAAACACACATGATATATACATAAAACAAAATAATGCGTATATTATATAAAATATATACCTAATATATACATATACGTGTAATTTAAAAGACCAAAATATAAATAAATAAATATGATATATATAACATGTAACGAATACATTTAATATAATAAATAATATAAAATATTATAATATAAATTATACACATATAGATAATATAAGTAATATAATATGATATACACATACAAAAAATATATAATAATAATATAGTACATACAGGGACGGAGCCATGTTGTATGTGGGAGGGGCTCTTGCCCCTCCCAAATTTTTTTAGTATAATTACATTTAAGGTCCTTCGTAATTTATATAGTAATAGAATAAGGCTTTTGCCCCTCTCAATTTTTAGATTTAAAGGCTTAATAGACCTTTGTCCCTCCCAATGTTCGATCCTAGCTCCGTCCTTGAGTACATATATTATCTATAAAATACATACATAGGTAAAAAACATTCTAACATACACATATTGAGTATGATATATATATTAAACTTTATTATTATTACTATTATTATTTTGGTTCTGGGTGTTTTATTTTAAGTTTAAAAATAGGGTTAATTACACAGGTGGCCATTAAATTATTTAATGTATCTATTTTGGTCACTAAACTAAGTAATTCATCAATCATGTTATCAAACTTTTTAAATTGATTTTATCTTGACCACAACCGTTAAAAAATATAGAAAATAATGTAATAATTAATGTAAATTTATAAAATTATCTATTTGGTATCTATATCAATTTGATCATTAGTTTTAATAAAATAAAATAAATTAACCAATCAAATGACGACATTTGTTATTACCCGATTAGATAAATTTATTTTATTTTTAATTTATTTAATATTTAATATATTTTTTCCAATCAAGACCCTATCATCACCTAACCAAGGAAAATTAAAAATAATTAGAATGACCTTATGGTGAATCAAACCTAAAATCATTGAAAATTATTCCGACACTTTTACCACTACATCATTTTTTTTTTTACAATATAAAACAATTCCGACATGCCAAGTCTGCATATTCGGATACTAGAAACCAAACCAAATATCAATATGGAATTAACATAAAATTGAAACCCAACAACAAAATCCTTAGAACCAACAACAAATTCCCCATTCTGAAACTTACGAGAAGAAACCCTCTTTTTAATGATCCTTCTTCTGCACAAAATCCTCCCTCAATTTAATTTCGGGATGATGACTTCGAGTATTAGTACGTATTTATGGATGTATCAGTATGGACAAAGAGATTGGTACGAGATTTTATGTACTGAAATTGAATATCGATACGAAGAGTTGGCATATTTGTAAGAGTTTAAGGTTAAGTCTTTCGAATGACGTTTGAGTATAGATACTCGGGTAGGAGTACCGTTACCCTAGTATGACGTATCGATACACATTTAGGAGTATCGGTACTCGCAAAACAATTTGTTTAAGAAATTCAAATTAGTGTTCAGGGTCCTATAATTTAAGGTAAAGAGCCCAATAGGTCTTTAAAGGTATAAAATAAACTGTGAAATTGAGAAATCCAGATAAATATCCCGTATGTAAAATAATGGCTAATAACTTGATAATTAAAGAGAGGTTCACTTGTATTAATAACCCATAGGGATCTTTGGTGGATCGATTATTGTAGCGTAATAATTAAGGTCTTTGATGTGTGTTGAAGGGATGCTTAAATAGTTGAGTTGTCTTGATTAATGAGATAATCTAACTAGAATCTTATGAATGAGCTAGAAGGATATGAGTTAATAAATCGTAATTATTAGAGACATGTCTTAAGGTATTTGTAATGGGTTGACTAGATACTTCTTATTATTTGGTGAGATGTGTAGATTCTCGAAGAGCATGTGTTATCTTATATGCCCTGTTAAAGGAATTTGGATATCGTAGAGTTAATGCAAGGGACTTAAATAAGGAGGTACGTACTTTAAATTATGTGATCGAGTACGTTCAATGTATCCATAGATAATGTGATTTGGACACAATTAGTACTTATTTGTGGCTATAATGATTCAAATGAAAAAATATAACTTGATGAGATGTATGAGTATCAAGTAACTCAATGGTTATGTGAGCTCGAATAACCTGATATGATATGAGTTCAGGAAAGGATTTTTTGTGGATATTGTGATCCAAGTATGTCTAGGACGTATTTATAACTATGGTGATCTAGATATGGTCTAGACCGACAGCTATGTGATCACGAAAAAACTGACGATTGTGTGAGTGCGAGTAAAGTAAGACTTCATTGACCGATAAGTATAATTGTGGTATGTTTATGTATGTATTCTATATGGATGTTAGTTGATAGTTTTATATCCTAAGATTTTGCAACCAAGGTTTGATATGTATAACTCGGTGAGTTGTGTGACTTTGAATAACTTGATAGGTTGTGTGACCTTGAATATGGTAAGTCTATGGCACATGATTTTCTTATAAATACCTTGAGATAGGTTAATAGTAACACTAGTTGGGATAAGCTAGAAGATCATCCTTAGTTTGGATGTCTTTCTGTTCATTATTGATTATATTATTATGCATGTTTGATTTATGATATTCATATATTACGGTAGAGTTTAGATAAATCACTAAACTTTGGTAGCTCAACATGTAAAATTTTTGGTATTCTTCATGCGTAGTTTGACAGATTGTTTTTGGAGGAACACATAGTTTAAAACTTCCTAGAACCAAGTCAGTTTTAGAATATTAATACTTGATATTTTAGTTTGGGCTCTTTGTATTTTTAGAACCTTACTACTACCAAGTCCTTAATTATTTTAGATTATATTTATTGGTCAAACAGTATATTTAAGTTGGAGCTCCTATTTTAGTAAAATCTTTTATTATTATTTATCTATACGGATTTATTAAAATGAAATGTTTGAGAAATGACAAACTTCTGATTTTAAATAAAATTTTGATAGGTTGATTTTAGGAGAGCCAAATATAATATATATTTTGGATTTGGATCTAGATCTAGGTATTACATAAATAAGATAAATAAGATTAAGAGGATTTTATAATTTCTAGATTTTGCTCAAGTCTCATGTCCTTTCTCTAGATTTTATTGAGAAGTTTGTTTGAGTGTTAATTAGAAGTGGTCAACGGGTCATTCGGTTCGAATTCATTTTGTTTCATTTTAATTCGTTTCATTTCGGTTTTAATTATAATCGATTTAAATTCAATTTGTATTGATTCGGATCTGGTTCAAATTTTTGGTTGAAGTTCGGGTTTACATTGATTTCGGTTCGGTTATCGAGTTGAGTCGTTTAATTTTCGGTTCGGATAATATTGGTTTGGTTATTTCGGGTCGATTGATTTCGGATCATGTCAATATCGAGTTAGTAAGAGATCGATCGATTCCAGTCGGATTTTTAGACCAAGTTAGGTTTTTACATCATATATATATATATATATATATATATTACTTTGTATAATATATATATATTTGATTTTTGGTGAATTGTGCAACAATTCACATCCTATCTTTCTTTCTTTCTTTTAATATATTTCCTTTATTTCGGGTTGCCTTCGGTTTGGGTCTATTCGGTTCGGTTGAAAATCGATTCGGATCCATTTGATTCGATTGAAAATTTCTTTGGGTCTATTTTCGGTTCAACAAGAATTCATATCGGTTTTGGTTTTGGTTCGGTTCGAATTTCGGATTAAATTCATGTCACACATTCAGGTTAATTTCATATTTCAATTCGAATAAATCAATTCGGTTTTTGGGTCTCGAATCAAGTTTGTGTGGTATAGTGTCAATTGTTTATCATCATAGTTGATCTAGCTTTGGAAGGAAGGTATTTATATTGGATACACAGAATCTCAATCTCTTAAAACAACAAAAGAATTCAATTGTTTTTATTATCACTAAAATCTCATCATATTACAAGCCAGATATAACACCGCTTATTTCTATTATTATGATTATATTATTAAAAAAATATGAAAATTAGAACATGGAATTATATTTATATAAATTTAATATTTCGTTCTACTGGATTTTATATATATATACATATAACCGACACGATTGATGAAGCTGCATGATTGGTCTTTGAAATCACTCTTCCCTGAGCATAAAATCTTTGTTTTGTTAATGCATATGCTTGGTTGCCAACAGGAACAAAATCTTTGCCCATTGTTTCCTCACATGTCGCTGGTTAAAATGATGAAAACATGTTTGTCCCAAGCACGACCAATACATAGGTAGTTTTAAATGATTTGCTAAAGGGTTGTTCTATTTGTTATGTAATTATAACATTTTCATTTAAATTTAATTATAAAAATATTAATATAAAATGTATTTTAATTTTTTTATAATCAAGATCCATTAATAATTAATTTAGATTGAATAATTAAAATGAATTTACATTATGATCTGAATTTGGCGAATAAAATTTTTCCAACTGCCGTCCAATTATATAAAAAGTGATTAAATTATTTATATTTATTCTATCGTATTTATTTAAATTATAGGTTTTAGACTCATTAATTATATTTTTTTTCTCCAAAAGTCTTTTTTTCATCCCTTTAAAAAAAATAGGCCAATCAAAATCCAACCACCGTCCATTTGCTATGTCTTTTTTCTTACGATACATGTGGGGTTGTCGTTATCAACTTGGAATAGAAATAAGAATTGAAACTCCATCATAATTTGACAAATTTTAAATATATAATTTTATGAGTTCAATTAACTCTAGTTAACAGTAAGACAAAAATATTAAATTAATATTTGGCACATGTCTTAGCTCCTTGGATATATAGTGTAAGTAAAAAAAAATCGCACCAGCCTTTTATCCCAAGTAATTAATGAAAAAGTTGTTGTTCTTAGAGGTTACAGGTTCGAACATCAGTAATTGTAGTAAAGTGATCGAGCAATTAATCTTAAATGATTTGAATTATCTTCTAGAACAGATACTATTGTAATCACTATTAATTAAATAAAAAAGGTACAAAAATACCATCTGTAAATGCCAATTTGGGAAGAAGACATCATCTACGACTAATATTCTCTGTTTTTTAATCTTTTTTAAGGGACAACATCATATACACGTGACGTTCTACTATTTTTAAAAATCATTGAATAATTGAGAAATTTGAGAGATAAAAAGAGAATCTCTCTTCCCACATGGGTTGAGAGTTTGAATACCATATAAATTTAAAATAGCTAACCACCCATACATGAAAAAGTAAACCCTTAAGACATATCAAAAGACAAGACCTACCAACTAAACTTAAACATAATTAAACAAGGTATACAGACTAAGAGAAAATAAATTGTCTTTTTCTATTTACAGCCTAAGATTAACATTACACTAAGTCGCGGAACATATAAGGGATTAGGGGATTCAGTCTCCAAATTTTAGAAATTTATATTAATTTTAAAAATTTTGAATATTTTTAATTAATTTTTTCTCATAATTTTTATTTATGCCTTTAATTTTAAAAAAAAAATAAACCCTAAACTCTTATCTCAAGTTCCGTCATCGATAACGCTCTTGTTTTTCTTTGAGAATATGATAAGAGGGATAAAGAATAAAAGTATGCTTTAATGGTAACTTTTCTTTGCTTTTCTTTTAAGTGAATAATGATATATCTAAGATTAAAAAAATACCCAAAAATGATACAATATTAGTGAAGTTTAATAGATTCAAACTCAATATAATATTAATATCGATCATATAATTCTTAAATCAGTTTGAAAAAATTTAATTCATAATTTTATGTATTATATTTAAATCTAAATACACTTATATGTATGTAATTGATGTACATTTGAATTATATAACATATGTTATATATAAATATTGTTTTAACATATTTCACAAAAAATATTATATATATTATTGACTTGCCGTGTTGTTTTGTTACTAAAGGGATAAGGTGCAAAAGAGTTGCTTAAGTTAGCAATTATTGCTTAAGTAATTAATACATCCGTTTATATTAATTAGATATAACCTGATAAATAAATAAATAAATAAATTATATTTTAAACAGATTGTGACGTAATAAAATCGATAAATATGAAAAATGGAAATTATAGGATGTTAGGGACTGGTCTAGTTTAATTGATTATATAAAGGATATAGTGAGTGTTAAAGCTAGTAGCAGGAACATTCAAATGGATACTATAAATAATATATTTTGTGTCGTTTGAGGAATTCCTTAAGAGATGACACTCGAAGAACATGATAAAGTTTGTACGGTATATTTTTTCTATTTTTTCTTGGATAATATAATACATAATTTATCAAAAAGAAATATGGGATGTAAATAAATTATATTTTAAACCAATATTGTTGGAAGTGGTTTTCAAAATGGATGATTGCTTTAGTTACTTGTTGTGACTAATTGAAGAGAGTAAAAGCAAAGAAAACAAGATATGAAAGATCTTATAATCATGATCCAAGACACTTATTTAGTGGTTCAACAACCAATGTTTAGCTTAATGTAAAGTAAGTAAAATCATGGAAATTTTTAAATAATTTTTTATTGAATAATCGACATCGGTAGTCACAAAACTTTTAAGATATTTTTATTTTGATTATTATACTTTTAATTTATTTTTATTATAGTACGTCGTTAAAAAATGCAAACATGATATTTTTTAGGTTTTTTCTTCCAAAACAAAACCCTAATTTTTTTAAATTTATAGCAATTACAAAGATCAAACATTCAATGAATGGAGAATAGATCAATTCCAAAGGTAGGAATGATCTATTTTATCGAAAGATTAACATAATTTGATTTTAAATTGATCTGTCAATTAAAAATAGTGTACCGAAAAGTTTCAAATTTCGGCTTCAATTGATATTTGATAATATTTTGTGTTTTTTTATAAGTTTGAACATATGAAAAGGAAGAGAACATGAAGATGAGTAGTTTGGTGATCTTTTCGACTAAAGAAATCAGTAAAACAATAACTAATACGAGGATAAAAAGATGTGATAGTCAAATCAATTTGAAACTAAAGTACGTTAATATTTTAGCCAAATAAACACTGCAACAATATAGATTATTAGTGATAAATTAACCATGACTAAGATTATTTTTATCACAAATATTAAACTTTTTTATGTTTAACAGATTTCTAACGCCTTATAATCATTGAGATTGACCAACAATTGCTCTATTCATCATAAAATTGGTTTTATACGGTGACTGTCAATTCTTAAAATTATTTTTGAGGATAATACTTTAATATAGTTTTCAAAGTCAATAATCGTAAAGAAAATGAATTAAAAGTTCTATGATTATTATTCAAAATTTAAAAGTTTGATGACTAAAATAAAAACATCCTAAATGTTCATAAAACGTCCAATCACAATGTTTCGAAAATTTTCTCTCTCGACACCCATCCAACTACTATAAATAACCATGCAACATAGAGTAAAGACACGACCATACTCAAACAAAAGACCAAACTTGACTATATCAGAATCACCTTGATCTGAGTAGAAATCATATGTCCCCTAATCATATCTCCTGTTAAAATTCTTGAAAAATTGAATTTTAAATTATAATCCTAATTTTTTATATCCTAAACCCTTAACTTTATACCTTAAAAAATACCTTACCCCTAATTCTCTAAACCTTGACTAGAACCTTTAACCTTAAATCCTAAATTCCAGACTTTAAACCCATTAATTTAAAGTGAGGATATCAACAAAAACACGATTAGAGACAGAAAATTTACGCCGCTTTTCCTACCACCACTTTGAAGCGTTATTAACGTTACTAGTCAACAAAAAGTATATTTTTATGTATTACAATCTTGAATAGAATGTCAACAATGGCTAAACTAAGCAGATTGAAGCAATGTCTTGATCTTCGATACAAGAGCTTTGTAATAATGGAGATGAATTTGGAAATCATTTTTTTTTATTTCAATTTTACTAAATCTGTCTTGGAGGAAATTTTAACCCTCTATGAGATTGATAGGAATGTTGGGAACTGGTAGCAATAGTTTGATCGGACTTGCTCTTACCTTAAGGGCATGTCTCCTACTGTTCTAACACTGGAGATTGCTTGGAATGTTGGTATATACCATGTTTGAAAAGAAAAAAGAAAAAAAAAACAGTTTTTTTGAACAAGTTTATGTTTTTAGGTAAATAAAGATTACACTTATCTAAAGAACTAAATGAACAAAAAAAAGTTGATCAGAATCAAATCTTAAAATAATTACTTAATTTAATTAGTACTATTCAAAACCGTGATTTAACAATTTGATAAAAAAAAATGGACTGTCCTCAACTAAAATCATTACATTCTCTGACCTTATATTATATGCTTCTGTCTCAAAATTTTACTCACACATATATGAAAGGGGAGCCTTAGATAGAAAGAAAAGAGGACAGACTGCATGATGATAAGATATAGATAAAATTGTCTTAAAATTATTCCTAAAACGCATAAAATCAAGCAGCAATATATATTTGGCAGCCGACCTATGTCTTCGATTATGTCTGTAGGGGGTTGGCCCGCCAATCAAGCAAGCGTGTTCCACCGGCACCCACCACCCATGTGCTGTTTCATCCCACTTGTCCTTCACTTTCCCTTCTCTATTATATAACCCCATAGCCCTACACCTTCTCTTCCCATCTCTACACCTGCTTAAAACAAGAAAAATGATGAAGTTGAAGTCTAAGAAGTTGTGCAGAGGCAGCTTCAAGTTTGGAAATGGAGGTGGAAACAGCCTAAAAGGTGGTGATCAAAAGGGTGTCGGAAACTGTAATAACAATCACTTCAGTACTGAAATCAAATGGGAGCTTAGGCCCGGTGGAATGCTTGTTCAAAGGAGAGAGACCGGTTGGAGTGTCGGAGAAGGGACGATCATCGTTCGAGTCTCGACTGTTACTCAATGCCATGATATCTCCATCGAAGCAACTTCCACTTTTGGTAAGCCTTTAATGTTTAAAGTTCGAATCTCGATATCTGTAACTATTAATAACCGGGTATTGATTGAAATTCGAGGGGGAATTTTGTTTTTTTAGGTGAGTTGAAGATTATATTGTCATTGGTGACAAGTTTGGAGCCACGAGAGCAAAGGCTATTATTCAAAGGGAAAGAAAGGGAAGACGAAGAATACTTACACATGGTTGGTGTTCGAGACCAAGACAAGGTGCTTTTATTACAAGATCCTGCCATTAAAGAGATGAAGAAGCTTCTTAGATTGAGATCAACAAACCAGCAAATTCCCACTGCTTATCACACCATCAGTGTATGACAGTGTTTATAACATAAACAGTATTATGCACTCGCCACCAAAAAAAACTGTGGTGAAATGTGGTGGAGTGTTTTGTTATTATACACACATATTTCACTTTGACTAGGTTAGGGCTTGGTTGTGTCCAAACTACATAGTTTAATTTCCTTGCTCATGTTTGTCCAATTCATTTTTCATAGTTTAATGTGTTTATAAAGTGATGTTTTTTTTTTTTCTCAAGTAAACTTTTTTAAGTATCGTAACACTTGTCTTTTTTTCTCTCTATTGATAAATTGAATTTAGTACAAATACAAATATAATCTGTGTATATTAAATGTACAACGTAGATAGGTCCAGATTAATTAGAGTAAAACTTAAAATTTGAAAAAATATTAAAAAATATAATTGATATACATCGATAAAAAAAACAGTCCATATCGATACGTAATCATCACATCACTCTCATTTGCCTTTATTAACATAGAGAGACTAAAACAAGAGTAATCGGAAAATTTAATGATCAAATTAAAAAATTTTAAAATTTAATGATTAAAATAAAAAAAATTAAATTACAAGTTATGTAATTTACTCTTTACTTATATTTCTTTTTCTACTTTCGTATTAAGCTTTTCGATTTTTTAATAAATAATTTGCTACAAAAGGGTTTTTTTAGTGAACGAGTTTTATTTTAAAATTAATTTTTTAAAATTTAATATTAATATTAAATGTTTAAATTAAATTATTTAATATTTTTTGTTTTTTGTTTTTGTAAAGACGAAAAAAGAAATTTTTTCTCCTATTTACTATGGCGATGAAGAATCAAATTATCACTATATTTATTTATTTTTTTTTACTTCTTCCAAGTGCAGGATAACCACAAGGGGTTGCGAGGGGATTTTCTACCAATTGGAGTCCTCCTTTCACCACCCCATAAATACGTAAGAGTAGAGATTTAAATATAAAATTTATTATTTTTTTAAAAAAAATTGCTTTGGGTTTAGCACTATAGTTATTTTTGAATAGTCTAACGATGATTATATAATTTTATTATTTATAAATATTTTTAACTCTTTAATAATATATATTTTTATTAGAAATACTTGTTAGATTCTCGTGTATCATAATTATTATTTAGCAATTAAATTATTTAATTACAATTTGGATTAACTCAACTCAATGGAACTATAAACATCTTGTTCAAGACCTGACTTGGACTTGCCAATTTAAGCGATAACCCAATTTTTTGTTGGATTTACTGTCAGGAAATTAGTTATTATAATTAATGGGAAATGTTTAAATGTCAATAGTTTTAAAGGAATAATTAAGATCTGGCCCTTGATGTTTTAATTACGTGCTTAATCCTAAAGTTAGGTCCATCGAAAAGTCAAAATCATTACCAATACTATTAAATAAGAAGCAAAGAAAATTGTATTCAAAACTCAGTCCTGTGTTGTACAGTTGCATAACCAAAAACACATATGGTCCCATTGACAGATATTACATTCCTTCTGTCTTGTAGCAAATGACATATATGTAGGTGCAAAAGTATTTTTATAATCAAACTTAAAAGCATGATAAATTTTTAAAAAATTAATTTTATTGAAAACAAATTATTTAACATATTTTTTTAATGTTTAACTATAAAATATGTTTCTAAGGTTTATTATTTATATGAAATATGGGTTTAAAATTTCGTTCTGGTTTTAAGGTAATTTTATTAAAAAATTATCACACGAAAATTGATTTATATCTTTTATTTAAATTTTTTAAAAATAATTGAAAAAATATTTTTTAAAATTTTAAAAAAAATCTTAAATCTATAAATCTAAAACCCAAAATCACCAAATTGACGTGATTGACAATGTCAGTATCCTCGTCGGATCTAATCATCGCCTTTTTCGGAGGGTCAACTTATTTCTCCCAATCATCCATCAATGATAATCGATGAGATGGGCTAATTGGACGTGGAATGGTTAGAATCTTCGTGTTCAGTATTCAATGTTTGATTGACATGCTTCCTCAGGTTGGTCATGAGTGATAAGGAGTCTTCGAAGACGATGATGATGGGTCTGATAAGTCTATTAACGACAACAATAACTTTAATTTTAGGTTTTTAGTATAAGAGACAGGGACTACCATGATCTTGAAATTGGAAATAACAGTAAAATCAATACTAGACGCAGTCGCATGGTTTCATTACAACAACAAAAGTACAAACTCTATAGTATTCATCCAATTTATATAGCAACATACAGATATTGTCGCTTCATATACCACTCTTATACTATTAACTAAACCCCAATACTAGAAAGACATTTCATCATCCTCTTAATCTCTATTCCCATGTGTTTTTCTGGCATACATATATAAATATGTATGCATGGTCAACGCTAAGTCAAAAGCTAGCAGCGGGATCCAACCCTACAGTTTAGTGCACCAGCAGCTGAGGTCAATGAACCCACAAGAGAAGATGGTCTTGCACTCAGACTAGAAGCCCGTGCATAGGTCGATGACGCACCCGCTCCGCTCTGCCTGAAGAAGGCTCCGTTCAACATCAAGTCTCCTTCCGATCTCCAGTTCCAGCTTCGCCACTCGCTCTCCGGCGCATCCTCATGTTTGGTCACCTACATATCAAAATTATATGTTGATTGTATACATATGCAATCCTTGATGTTTATTTTTTCATGATTAGGCTGGAAATTAATCACCTCTTTCTTGGAACCGTCATTTGGTGCTTGAAATCTATTCCCTTGGCTGTTGATTGTAGGGTTTGCACTTCCTCCAATGGCATACATTTCCCAGTGTATGTAATCGTTGTTCACCACATGAAAATATCCATGTCGACACCTGTGATTTACGAGCGATGAGTATCGATAACGTAAGTAATCAAAACCGCGGAGAAGTTACGAGTTATTGTTTACCTAGGCATTCTCTGTACCAGACCCTCTCCAAAATGGTTAAAGGCAACGGTGACTTGCATGTCTTTGTCTTGTGTGTAGGCATCACTGTGTCCCAAAAGCATGACTTTATCATGATGGGTCATGTAGTTGTTTGAGATGGTGACCGCGGTGGATCCATGGATGACATCGATGAGTCCGTCTTGACAATTCGAGAGCGTACAATGGTCCACCCATATATTCTTACTATTAAAGATGGATACCCCATCACCATCCGATTGATCCCAATGGCCAGCATGCTCAGGTGAATCTCTTATAGTGGTACTCCCTCCAGCCTTACAATCATGTATGTTGAGTCCATGGATGATGATGTTCGATACGTAATGTATGGTTATGCAGGGTCCTCCCGATATATGAACGCTTGCACCCCGTCCATCAATCGTCTTGTACGAGTTCATCACCAACTCTTCTTTCAATGTAATCACCATGTCTCTCTTAAATATGATCCACAATGGCTCATCTTGGATCACAGCATGCCTTAAAGTACCCGGTTTAGGATTCATAGCATCATCGTCTCCGGCATCCGTAACAACATAGATTCGACCGTTTTTTCCACCCATCGCATTCTTTCCGAATCCGATCGCACAATCAGCTAACTTCTGACGATTACGTTCCCAATTCGGATCACACCTCCAACAATCATCAATAGGGTTCCCTGTTGCACATGACAAGTTACCCAAGTTCCTCCTCGAAGCATTTATACTCCTACAAAACAAACACATACCAAAATGTTACCTTGTATAAAACCAACACCAATGAGGAAAACATTGACAAATTTCCGACATATTACTTATGAACTTCGTCCACGACTGCTTCGGGGTCTCGAACCGCCGAAGAAGAAACAACGAGGGAAACGAAGAGAATGTAGAAGAGCTGAAATGTTGTGAAAACCATTGTGTTAGTGGGAAAGGAAGTAAGAGATGGTGGTCTAGACCAGCCATGCAGACTGGGGTTTTATATAAAGAGCGATAGCCGAGAGGTATGGCGTGATTAGCCTAATTGAGTCGTAATTTCAGGGCTTCTCTGGCCTTGGGAGTCATATAGGTAGTTTAAACCGTTAATCAAGCATGAAGAAATCTAAAAAGCTGCTAATTAAAGTCAATTTTATTGAATTTATTGCCTCTGTATTTCATCTATACAGTAGCCCAAATGTGTTACAGGGTCTAATTTCATCTTAGCTTAAATTTCTAGATTCGTCATTACTACAAGCATACCTAATTTCAACTAAAATACTAAAATCTTAAATACGATCTTATAATTTTTTTTATCTTATATCTTAAAATATAAACCCTAAATTATACGTACTTGTAAGAAATTTACCCGGAATGTTTTTTTCATTTAAATTCCCAAATAAGCCTTAATCCAAACAAATTCAATATATTTTTATTTTGATCAAAGAACATTCATGCCTGAAGCTTTCTTGATTCGATCCATACCGTGCTCAACTAAATCAACTGGAACATGTTTTAGTAACCATTTTATTGGAAAAATGTTGATAGTAATTGACATCCCCACCCTTTTTACTTTATAAGATGAAAATTTGGAATTTTGGTTGCTTTTATTTCACCTAATGTACGTGATAATACAAAGTTAGCAAGGAAAATAACGTTTATTTCGTTATAGAAAATAAAATTTATTTTTATTTTTTAGAAATTAAAAATAAAAATGAGGAAAAATTGAAAACATAAAAAACGATATTTTCGTTAAAAATGTTTTAAGAAAGTAGAAAAATAAAAACAAGAATTTTAATTTTAACTTCATTTTAATTCGATTTAAATTATTCTAATGCCATTTTTTTAAAAAGTAATTTATTTACTCACAATTTATTATTATTATATTAATTATTTAATAAATATTTTTTTTATTTTTATTTTGAAAAACTAGATATGAAATATATTTTTACTATTTTTCTTTTTAAAAATAAATTTTCATCTATATTTTTATTAGGTGAAGAAATGTTATTGTTATATTACTTATTAAAAAACCTCTAAACCTATAAAAAAAGTACATATAATAATAGATACATGTGAACCTTAAAACATAAAAGACAAGAGCATGACAAAATAGAAAGAAAAACAAAGACGAGAATGGCAAAATAGAGAGAAAAAATTGGAAAAAGACGAGCGTGGAAAAAAAAAAGCTTATTACACCGGAACATGTTTCTAATTTTTAGAAAACTAAAACTAAATTTATTTTTTTTAAAATAAAAATATTTTTAAAACCAAATAATCTTATTTAAAAAAATATTTTTATAAATAGGAAAAATATTTAATTATTTAAATAAATATTGATCCCTTTTTGTCTCAACGTTCCTTTACCTTGATATTAGTGATAATCTCGTATCAAATTCTAACACTAAATGGTTAATCAATTGAACTGAATTTTTAATATTTTATTAACCGAATTTTTTTATTAATCGTTAATTAATTAAACCTTTTTTAAAAATTTTAATCAAATAAAAAATAATTAATTTGATTAACCGAAATTTATTATAAAATTTTGATTAAATTATATAAATAATTATTAAATTACGTTAGAATAATTTTTTTAGTCACTAAACTTTTAAAAATTATTAAACAACCATTAAACTTATTAAATTATTATAAAATGATCATTGATTTATTGCACGTTATAAATTATTGATAAATATTAATAATTTTAATAATTTTTTATTTTTATTTTTTGATTGATTTATCGATGGTCAAGTATTCAGATACCCTCTTTGATAAAATATTATTTGCTAATATAATCAAAATTTTGTAACGAAGCAGCCTATCAAATAGTTTAGTTCGCTCATCACTTCATTAAGAGTCTCGTTCAACAGAAACAAGGAGTTTTATGAAGGTTATTAGGTTCTTTTGATACTGAACTTCATTCTTAAAGGATGATTCCATTTTTATTTTATATTCGGGTTTAAATATTTGTTTTATATGTGTGTTTTTAGTGATTGTTATTCTTTTTTTTTTCTTTTTTCTTTTTTTGAAACTTAGGCGTGTCATAATTTTAATTACTTTAATTGTTTTTATTAATGAGATCCAGTTGATTTTTTTGATCTCGAATAATGTCAATCGAATATGTTAAGAAGGAGTGGATTGACCTTCGATTAAAATGGTGGAAATAATAAAAAAAATAGACCCAAAAATTTATAAAAGTTTGACATAAAAATCAAGACTATATTTACTATCTTAACTTTCCCACTAATTTTTTTTTTCACAAATCCACAAAACTTGTCTTTTTTTAAGGCACACAAGATAACCTTACAAACCTCAAAATTTATACTCAAAGCTTGAAAAACTTTGTTCCTAAAAGAAATACAAACGAAGCAAACTATAGAAAACTTCATGCAATTTATTTGTACAATTTAAGTACTCACCTAAAATTTAAACACCTAAAAAATATTGATAATTAAGCTCAAAAGTGTATTTAACAAAAAGAAACATGAAAAAATAAACATAAATATATATTTTATAATGACCCAGATTTTTAAATTTAAATTTTTAAATTTTTCGAATATGTTTTAGGTATTAATAATAGATGGAGGAATATCGATTTTGGTTAGGGGCATATCGATACTCCATATAAGTGTATCGATACACACAAGCTAATCTTTCCAAATATTAGCCTTTGAGTTCGGAGGACCAATAAATTATGTAGATAGTCTTAATATCCCCCTTTATGCTTAAAATGAATAGTAAAACCGAGAAATGAGAACTTTGACTATGTGTTTGACTCAAACATGAAATTAAAGACTAGATGCCTTAAGATGACCTGTATTGATGTGTAAACTTGTGTTGGATACTTGTGTTTATGGTTGATGACTATAGAGATGTTGGAATAAGATCCGGATATCCAAGAGGTAGATTCCAATTCTATATGACTCTAGACCACTTATATGATGGAGTGTGAGTTCCGATGCTTAGTGACTTTAGAAACACTAAGGTATGAAGGAGTTTGAGTTCCGATGCTTAATGACTCCAGACACACTCAAGGTACGAGAGAGTGTGAGTGTAGATGCTTAGTGACTCTGAACATATTCGAGGTATGGCGGGGAGTAGGTTCTGAGGCTTAGTGATGATCGGGCCCTCCTTAGGTATGTAGTTTTCGATTCTAAATGATTCCGAACCACACATCTATAGTATATATATATGTATGAATATATTGATGATTGATAAATATGATGTTGCCATACAAAATGTCATGTGTTTAAGTGCTCATAGTAGTGTCAATCTCTCTCTCCCACTATATCTTGTTGCATATATTTAATTATGAAGACCTAGTTATGTGCTAATGGAATACCAACATATTTAAGAGGTTTTGGCTAACGGAATAATCTAATGAGAATCCTATGAGTGAGCTAATAGTTTTGAAATACTAAACCTTAATTAGTGAAAACGTGTCTTGAACATTAGTGACGGTTCTATTAGACGCTTTTGTCTCTTGGCATGATGTATGGATTGATCGAGGGATCAAGGGTTGCATATATGTTTTAGTAAAGAAATCTAGATGTCCAAGAGTCAGTACATGGGCATTTAATCAAGGGGATGAGTACTTTAGACTGTGTGAGCAAGTAACCCGACGACTAGATAAGCAGGGGTAAAGTAGGGCTACTTTGGCCAATAGGTATGGATGTCGTGTTCAAGTATGTATGTTGTATAGATTGATGGATGATGACTTTTATATTTGAGGGTTGTGTGTTAGGGTATGACACTTATGACTCCATAGGCTATGTGAACTCGACTGGTTTGATAAGTTGTGTGAGATTGATTAGGTAAGTCTAGTATGACACTCGATCTTCCTATATAATGTTATCTTGAGATAAATATTTGAGAACCTTAATTAAGGTAGGTTAGGAGATGAACCTTAGTTTATAAGGTTTTCTGTGCACTCTTAACTATTTTATCATGCATGCTTGTTTTACGATATGCATGAATTATGGTAGTGTAAAAATGTACCAATAAGCTTTGTTAGCTTAGTATGCAAAATTGTGGTGTTTTTTGTGCATAGGTGACAAGAAATTTTAGAGGAGCACATCGTGGAGGACTTTCTAGCATTGGAGCTATAAAGAGTATAATACTTAATAATCTAGTTTGGACTTTTGTATTCATGGGACTTTACCATAAATCGAGTCAATATCTTTATTTTGGATTTTATTTTTGGTCTAATGATGTATTTAAAATGGAGCTCGTATTTTGTAAACTTTTTTACTTCGTTTTTATCTATGTGGATTTATTAAAATATGAGATGTTTGAGATTTTGTGACATGTGTTTTGAAAAAAAAATGACGGGACAATTTTAACTGACCCAAATGTGACACTTCGGATCCGGATCGATTTATAATTGTTTATGATTGTTGAAGGTTGTTTAGAGTCATTGAAAATAAAAAATTCACCATAATTACACTTTTTATAATCGTCGGGTATCGATACTTATTTTATATATAAAAATCTTTGAACTTTTAAACTGCACACCTTGAAACTTTTAAACTTTTTATAATTGTTGAAGGTTATTGTAAATTTAAAAGCAAAGTTATATCGGTACTCAAAGATCAAAATAGTATTTTGAGTAATTTTGAACTTTTAAAATCATTTTGAAATTATTTCTAATGATTTAGATAAATTTTAATCTTAAAAAATATATCATTTGAACTATTAACTCTTGTTAATTTAGTATTTATGAGTTATTTCAATCCTTTAAAATTTTATTTAAAATATTTTTTATATAAAAATCTTTTTATATCAAAATTAATATATATTAATTTAACACTTATAATCGAATAAAAATTTAATGACATTTTTTTAAAATTTTAAATGTTCGATGACTAAAAAGATCATTAGGTATAATTTAGTGATTCTCTGTGTGTTTTATCCAGTTATTCAAGGGAATTAATGACATTTTTAGAAACAGGTTGTTTTTCTTGAGAGAAACCAAATACAAAGAGAAGGTAGAAGGAACATAGGGTATATCGCCAGATTCAGATAAGCACACTTGTTTCATAGTTTCTGTCGACACCGTGTCTGTGTCATCTCCGCCCTCATGCTCTTTCTTTTCCCTTTCCATCACTATTTCTTCTTCTTCCTCCTCCTCAAATCTTCATTGCCACTCATCTTTTCCTCCTCTCATTTCTCCTTCAATGGCCCCTGCCTTCGAACCAATCCCGGTCCAAAATGACAGTGAAACCCAGACTGAAACACCCCATGACACGTCCAACATTGTAAACAATGATGCTCAAGTAGATTACAAATCAAGGGTCACTGTTGTTGGTAGTGGAAACTGGGGCAGTGTTGCTGCTAAGCTCATCGCTTCAAACACCCTCAAGCTCAACTCTTTTCATGGTATACTATTCACCTTTTTTTTTATTTCGTTTTGGTTGTTCATGCGGTTAAATGGTTTACGGATTTGGGATTGAATTTGGATTTCTTGTAATGAAAATTCAGATGAAGTTAGGATGTGGGTATTTGAGGAGACATTGCAATGTGGTGAGAAGCTTACAGATGTCATTAATAGAACTAATGTAAGCATTTAAAAGACATTTTATTTGCAATTTCTTTGTTTGTGTAAATGTCTCAATAAAGATTGGTTCTGTTTTTTTTTTCTTCCAACAGGAGAATGTTAAATATCTCCCTGGTATTAAACTTGGTAAAAATGTCATTGCAGATCCAGACCTCGAAAATGCAGGTACTTAATTTGCTGTTTTCTCTAGATTTCTTGTGAATTTTTTTCGTTGATTTGTAGACTTTTCATTGCTTGTATTCTGTGTTGCTCCGATTCGAATCGAATAAGATAGCTTGTATTAAGGGCTAGATGTTTTTGTTTATGGTGATACTGGAAATTTTGCAGTTAAAGATGCAAACATGTTGGTTTTTGTGACACCTCATCAATTTATGGAGGGCATATGCAAGAGGCTTGTTGGTAAAGTGAGGGGGGATGCTGAGGCTATTTCCCTTATTAAAGGGATGGAGGTTAAAATGGAAGGCCCTTGCATGATCTCCACTCTTATTTCTGATCAGCTTGGCATCAACTGTTCCGTTCTGATGGGGGCGAATATCGCAAACGAGGTTATCAGCTGATTTTATTTTGTGAAGTTTCACATACTTGTCATTTTGCCATTGGTTTTCTCAGAAGTAATTGATTGAGTCTGTAGATTGCTGTGGAGAAGTTCAGTGAAGCAACAGTCGGATACCGAGACAAACGAGAAATTGCGGAACAATGGGTTCAGTTATTCAGTACCCCATATTTTGTTGTCACTCCTGTGAGTACCATTAATGTGTTTTTTCTTTGGAGTCTCAATTAAACATGGAACTTATAGATTGGTTTACAGTTACAACTTACAACTACTCTAGGTATAACTGTAAATTATAATGGTTAGGTCAAGTGCCACGACAAATCATTGAATAGGAAGAGAGACTAAAAGAAATAAAGAAAAAATTATAATTTCTGCATTTCATGTTCCATGAAAAAAAACAGGTCCAGGATGTGGAAGGGGTTGAACTATGTGGCACATTGAAGAATGTTGTGGCCATAGCATCTGGTATGATTGCAGTAATGTCTAAGTTCGGTTTTCATTCTTCTAGTCGTGAACTAATAGTTATTCGACGTAAACAGGTTTCGTGGATGGGCTCGACATGGGAAATAACACAAAGGTTAGTACAATACAGTTTTTAGCATTGGTCTAACATATTCCGGCCTTCTTTTTCTTATTGCTATTGCAAATTATCAGGCTGCAATAATGAGAATTGGTCTGAAAGAGATGATAGCTTTCTCCAAGTTGTTATTTTCATCTGTTAGGGATAGTACCTTCTTTGAAAGCTGTGGAGTTGCTGATGTCATCACAACATGCTGTAAGAAACCAATATCTTCTGGTTAAGATCATTTCCATTATGATAGAAAAATATTGGAAGGAAGCTTGACCCGATATCGCCGTACCTTCTGATTTAAAAAATTAAGCCTACTTTGATACTAAAACTATGTCATTTGTGGGCAGTGGGAGGAAGAAACAGAAAAGTTGCTGACGCCTTTGCTAAGAACGGAGGAAAAAGGTGAGCCTTAATTAATGTTTCTCCGGCTCTTCATTTGTTTTCTTGCAGTACCCGTAAATTACATTCATGCTCGACACATATTTGAACACGTGGGTCAGGATATGATCTTTCAAATATATGAAAAATTTGAGAAACAATTATCATACTTGTGTTGGATGCATGCAATTATATTATGTTGCTCAGACTCGGGTGCGTGTAACTTATATTACAAGTTTTTATCATACTGGTTCTCATCTGCAGATCTTTTGATGAACTTGAAGCAGAGATGTTGCAGGGCCAGAAGCTACAGGTAGATCTTAAACAAGGGAAGTATGATCCTGAAAATAATGCCAAAAACTCGAGTTAATCTCAAATACGATCATGTTTAGATCCTCTGTACTTTTTGTGGATAATGGATTTGGATATCAAACTGATAATAGATTTAGATAGTAATACTTGAATATGATGCAAATAATAAACATTTATATTTTAAAGCAGTTACCTGAATTCGGGTCTGGATTTAGTCGGAAAATGCAGATATTTCTACCATACCATCCCTAGGTTTCATGTTGATGAATAATGAGTCAATAATCAATATCCATCCTGGGATTCTAAAAAGAATGAAAATGTTGAGTCCTCTACGATGCTTTTGAATACACAGTATGTTGATTATGATTAAATCTCTCTTATCTTATGATCAGGGTGTATCCACAGCAAGAGAGGTCTATGAAGTTTTAAGCCACCGTGGATGGCTGGAACTGTTTCCGCTATTTGCAACAGTACACGAGATCTGTGTCGGTCGACTTCCACCATCCGCCATAGTTGAACACAGCGAGCAGAAACCAAAGTTACCCTTGTTTTACTCCGCCAGTTAAACGTCGACTTATCTATTTCAGTTCGCCGAAGTATCAAAGAGAAGACTGGAGCAAAATCTTTGCACGGCACAGATTATTCAAACAAAATGTGGGTAGAATGAATGTCTGAATGTCAGTTTTTTCCTTTCTTTTTCCAGAAATGTTGTCTTATGGTGGTTAGATAAATATGTTTAGTGTTATGCAGCCTATGTAATAATGAACAAGATGTTGAAATACGGAAAACAAGCAATTCGAATAACCTGTGTTACGAACATGACAAGATTAAACGTATCAGTTGAATATTCGTTCCAGATTTTGTCTATTCTTACTCCTAGTAGTTTGAAATGCTCAGTTGTATCAAAACGACAAAGCTTGTATCGATACATATATGCTGAAAACATAAATTTAGCTACTTTAAAATATTTTAAATACTTCCAAAAAATTTTAAACATATTTTTAAATTGTTTAAACATAAAAATTATTTTTAAAATCTTTTTAAATTTGTCCAAAACATTTTTTAAATATTATATCAAAACACATATCTCAACAAGAGTTTAGGTTTTAGGATACAAAAATTAAGATAGAATTTAGAATTTAATTTTTTTTAAAAAAAATTAGTAGGAGGATTGCATAAACAACTCAAACATCAATATATAAACAGTTAAAAATATCTAGCATCATGCCTATTATCTAAAATTCTTTCCGCCAATCATCAATGATTGCACGAACCATCTAGCCTCATCGATTAAAGGAACTATTGTTGTTCTTAGAGATTATAGGTTCGAGCACCAGTAATACCAGTACAATGATTGAGTGATCAATGTCCAATGGTTAAGAATATACTCTAGAACAGATATTACTGTAACCATTATAGCTGAATAAAAGAAACGTATATATATTCGTGTTATAAGTAATAATAAAAATATAAATGTCTTAAAAATATAACATAAATAATAATAATGATGATGATTTATTTCTATCAATTAAAAATATGGTGTAATATATCTATTTATGCCATATGTATATATAAATATAAATATGAAAAAATTAAGATAAAATCATAGATAAACAAACAATAAAATAGATATAATGAAAAAATAAATAAATAAAAATATTAATGAATTACGAAAAGTTAAAGAAGTTATTGAATGAAATTATAAATAATACGGAATTATAAGATAAAATTATAATATATTAAGTGAAAATTATAAATTAAAATAAAAAAGCAAATTAATAGCATAAATAATAAAAATAAAAAATTAAATATAATCGACAGAATAGTAGATAAAAATGAACAAAAATAAAATTAAATGACAAATTAAAAACGCAAAAAAAAAATACTCAAAATTATAAAGTAAATTGTATTAAAATAAAAATAGTAGAGGGTCAAAACATAATATGTCTTAAAAGATATTAAAATATTACGGATCTATTTTACGCGTTCGAGTTAAAAATAATAATTTAATCTGAATTTGATTCGAAAAATCTAATCTAAAACTCCAATCCAAATCTAATAGAAAAAACTCAAATCCAAATCTAATAAAATATTTTAATTTGTTTATAATAAATTTTGTCTTAAATTTTATACAATCTAATTTAAATTTATCAATTTTCGTCCCTAATTCAAATCCCTTGAACGCAGAAGTAGGGATGGCAATTTGACCTGTTCCCGTCGGGTCTCGATCCGACTGAGACGGGTTTTATTTAAAAAAAATCAGATTCAGATCAGGTCGAGTGATTAAAAAATACTTGGATCGAGTTGGGTTTACGGTGAAAATTCCCCGACACGACCCGATATATTTATATATATAATATTTAATATTTTTTATTAATTTTTTTTGAGTCTGATAAATTTATTCGAATTTTTTATTAAAATATCAGAGACAGAGTCAGGTTATGATTTTTATAATATTGGGTCAGGTCGAGTCAAGAATAAAAAAATTGAGATTGAATTGAGTCAGAATCGAATCGAAAGACTTAAATTTCGGGTCGAGATCGAGACAGCTAAAAAACCGACCCGACCATCGCCATCCCTAAGCAGAAGAAACTAGCCGATCCAAAAGATGCACACATGATTGAAAATAAGTTATAAAACAGACCCTTATTAGTAAAAGGAGAGACTATTTTTTTTCTTCTCTTATAGGTTTTCTTGTCGACCACTCTAGTCTTCATCGCTAAACTTCCAAACTCTGATCTCCGGTGAGATCTCGGAAGTGTCTTTTTCAATCAAAGTTCTAATCTTTCTGCTTTAGTTTGTGGTGTAAATTCTATTCTTATTTGAATTTGCTCCTTTCTTTTTAGGTCATAGAACAATTAATTTAGGGGGGGGGGGGGGGAAGAAACATGTCGAAATCGGTGATTGAAGTTCCTCCAAAGGGTGGATTCAGCTTCGATCTTTGTAAAAGAAATGAGATGCTGACAAAGAAAGGCGTTAATCCGCCTTCATTTCGTAAAACGGGTACCACGATTGTTGGCTTGATCTTTCAGGTACAAATTTTGGGAGGAAAAAATTAATATCTGAGTTTCTTTTATGTATTTTAATTGTTTTACCATGAAATTTTGGTTCGTTTTCCGCTTTTTCGTGTGTATGTGGATTCCAATATATGGGATTTAATAGGTTTTATCATCTTACGATAAAATAGCTTTTGTTGTTGATGAGGAGTGAAGGAAGGGATGGATTGTACTACTAATAGTTTTCTATAGGCATAGAGAAGCTTGATTTTTCAGTGTTGTTAGCCATTTCCATGTGGTTGATTTCACCAAATGGGTTATGTGATGTTGAATTTGGAAATAGTTTGGTTATAAATTGTAGGATTTAGCACTTTGTTAAAGTTGAAGTTTTTTGTGAGGTATATCTATGCTATCGTGATTTTTGGCTCATGGTTTTATTATTGAAACAAACCCTTGAAAAGTTGAAATGGATAGAATAAGTTACCAATGTAACTTGCTTCTAGGTTCATTTTAAGTTCAATGTCAGGTGTGGTTCATTTTAAGTTCTTTGTGAGATGGTGGTTGTTGGTTAATATCTGCTGCAGAACTTAAGAAGAGAGTTGGTGCCATATTGTTGTGAAATTTCCCAGTGATACCTTCTTTTCCTTATCTTCAAACTTTACATATATGGATATGCTGATATTTGCTGTTTATCTGTCTTCATTTGTTTTGTATGTTCTGTTGAGCTTAGTTCCGAAGCTAGTTATGGAATGCCATTGATTTCACTTGAAATTGTGTATAGGATGGTGTTATTCTTGGAGCAGACACTAGAGCAACTGAAGGACCTATAGTTTGTGACAAGAATTGTGAGAAAATCCATTACATGGCCCCAAACATTTACTGTTGTGGGGCTGGAACTGCTGCTGATACAGAGGCAGTTACTGGTACTTTCAGAAATCGTTTAACATCAGTAGTTTTTTTTTTCCTTCAAATTGAATGCTTTAACACCTCACCTCTACTTGTTATTTTCACATTCTCACTTTACTGTAGCTAACCCATTGTTTTGGTGTCATGCATATCGTCAGACATGGTCAGCTCACAGCTCCAGTTGCATCGCTATCATACTGGTAGAGAGTCTAGGGTTGTTACAGCATTGACCCTTCTCAAGAGACACCTTTTTAAGTAATGTTTTTATGTTTTCTTATATTTTTTACTGACACCTCAGTCTATAGAGTATACGTGATTCTAACTCCTTTGTAATTTGTCCAGCTACCAAGGTTATGTTTCGGCTGCTTTGGTTCTTGGCGGTGTTGATGTCACTGGGCCTCATTTGCATACTGTGAGTTTTTTCCAACCAGTCATACTTCAAGATGACAGTAGCTTTTTGCCTCTATTAGTGTATTTCTCATCACAGCAATGCTTAAGTTCTGCAGATATACCCCCATGGGTCAACCGACACATTGCCATTTGCTACAATGGGCTCTGGTTCCCTCGCAGCAATGGCAGTATTTGAATCAAAATACAAAGAAGGCCTTACTGTAAGTTCAACTATTCATTTCTTTCATTTCGAAAAAAAAACTATTCATTTCTTTTGGTTTCTTGAAGATTGAAGGGGTACACTACCCTAACATGTTGTTTGACGATCGGTTTGTTTGCAATGTAAATTCTCTTGTAATTTGTTTTCCATGTAAAATAATTATTTCATGCGTTTGCAGTTACAAAGTAAAATAAATCAGCAATATTCAATTTGGAGCAATTACACCCGTTTTGATATGCCGATAATACTAGGTCAACTGTTTTTTCTCTTTGCAGAGAAATGAAGGAATTGAACTTGTCACTGAGGCTATATGCTCTGGTATCTTCAATGACCTTGGAAGTGGAAGCAATGTTGATGTTTGTGTGATAACTAAGGTTTGATGTTACTCACTAACCACTTTTTGTTCGAAGGTGATGTAGGTAAGAAGAAAACAACAGTAATTAAAAGAAATAAGGCTGAACAAACTAGTAGGAAATAAGATGGAACTCTAAAAAGATAAGTTGTGGCTGTAATATTTTACAGCTTATATATACTTAGGGTTGCTAAGATAATTTAATCTTATCCCTAGATTTGAAACATAAAGCAAACTTATAATCCATTCCTAGCCATCTGAAATATCGTGTTTAATATGTTTCAACAAACATCTTAAGTTCAATTTGATCTCAATTCTAATTATGATGAATGATGCCTCAGGGTGGCAAAGAATACTTGAGGAACCATCTACAACCTAATCCTCGAACTTACATCAGCTCCAAGGGTTATTCTTTTCCCAAGAAGACAGGTTAGTAGTGATGTTCTTTACAATTTCATTCCATTTTTACCATGAAGAATGGTTCTGTTGTTTTTCCATTTTCTGTTAAAAGAACTACAAAAAATGTCAATATTTCTATTATTAAAGGTTTTGGATGTAGCATGATTGAACTGTGATTGCTGGCATGCTCGGTTGATAGCAAAGAATTTGAATGTCAAAGCAAATACTCTAATGGCCATAATAGTTGTCGTAGTCTATGTTACTCAGATTTGTAAATGAATTGATGGGTCTTCAAAAGGTTATATATCCAAGTATCTACATGAGAAAATGTGTCTGGCATGAGTATTTCAAGAAAAATGAGAAGTGGAGCAATATCGTCTTTAATAATCTTGAACAGTTTTTGTGTACGAACAAGATTGTTAATGATGTTCAAAGTTCTTGTGATTTGTTTGATGTACTTGTTCTTTTCAAATTTCTATGGTTGCAGAGGTTCTCTTGACTAAAATCATTCCACTCAAGGAGAAAGTGGAGATCATCGAAGCAGGGGACGCCATGGAAGAATGAAGCAGATTGGTTACTTCATCAGTTTTCTATCCGTCATTTATGCTCTTTCAAGGAACTATTTTCTGTTCAGTGTTCTGCAATTGCTCATCTTTTGAACCTAGGTTTTGTTGGTTAAACTAGACCTTTGGGGGTTGTTTTTATCATGTTAGTAATGATATATTATGATTCAAATGGAATTATTACCCTTAAAAGATCTTCTAATCAAATTTTGCAATCTTACACGCACATGTAGAGGCATAAACCCATCCGACCCTCTAAAGGGGCGTTTGGTTCGAGTCATCCTACACGCTCAGGTGAATATAATCTTTGGGAGATTTTATTTAGAAAAATAGGATTTTTAAGGTTTATTTTAAAATTTAGGTCAAAAATTACATATGAAAAAATATTATCTATAAATAATAATTTAAGAGGAAGACATCACTTACAAGTAACGTTTTTCATATTTAAAATACTTTTTTTAACATCTACAAAGATAATGTCATGTGCATATGACATTTTATTATGTATACCGTAAAAATTAATTTAGAATCTAAAATATAACTGAAGATTAGATATTAGATTATCTATAAAAAAATTCCAAACCATCTTTTCCCTTTTCCTATATATCTCATTTTATAATTTTCTTACATTTCTTTTTATAAACTTGATCAATTCCTTTGTATTATGCATTAATGTAGTAATAAAGACTCTTATAAATGAGATGAAATATTAGATTTTTTTAAGTTAAAAATTTAAATTTAATGTATTAATAAAGACTTATTCCTCAGACATCATAAGTCATTTAGGAATTAGGATGAATGGTCTCTAAAGAGCTCTTCCTTTATAGTAATAGGAGTACATATCATAGATCATCTCTTTAGTTCAGTGGCGGATACACTGAAAAAGTGATAAAATATGATTTTATGATTTTTTAAATAGATTAATTTTTATTCATATTGTTTAGGTGACATTCTGATGTGGATATTTATATATCTACCGTAAAAAAAAATTGCAAAAAATTCAATATCAATTGCATCATTTGTTTTTTAAATACAAGTGACTATACTGGAATCAATTAAATATTTGAGTGATATATTTATTAAAATTAAAAGTATAGTAGTCATTTCAATCCAACCCTATATTTAAGCGGTCATCTGTATTGTTTACCCTAAAAATAAATTTTGAATTTTATATTTGATTTTTTAAAATAAAATACAAAAGATTTATTAGATCTAATTTGTAGTTTTATTTTGAATAAATATTAATTGCATGTGAAGGTCCTATAATTTTTTTTAAAAAAATAATAATTATTAAAAAATGATAATCAATAGTATATTTAGGGATGGGCACGGGTTTCGATCAGATCGGATCGAATTTTTTATTAAAAAATCGGATTCAAGTCGGGTCGGGTCGAGTTTTTTTCAAGGGTGATTTTGGGTCGGGTTCGGGTTTAGGGAGGAAAAAGTCTGACCCGGGACTAATAGTGTAATTTTTCCATATATATTTTAGGGATATTTGCAATAATGATCCCTCTTTATATATATTTTATACAATTAGGTCACTAAAACTAATTTTTTATAATTAGGTCACTAAAATTTTATTTTTTATAATTATATCCTTCAATTTTATTTTTTTTACAATTAAGTCCCTAAAATTTATTTTTTTTAATAATTCTGGTCGGGTCAGTTTTTTTCACCCTAAACCCAGGTCGGGTTGGGTGGCGGGTAGAGGGTATGAGTTTTTGAGTCAGGTGCGGGTGGGTCAAAAATTCGACCCGACCTGACCCGTACCCATCTCTAAGTATATCATATTAATGGTGTTAAGCGTTATACAACAGTCATTATAGACTCATCGCATTATTTTTTTTTAATTAGCTAATAGTGATTACAGTAGTATCTGTTCTAGAATATAATCTCCACCATTTGACATTGAATGTTCAATCACTCTGCTGGTATTACTCGAACCATACCTTTAGGAACAACAACCGTTCCTTTAACCACTTAGGCTAGAGGGCTCATACACTCATCGCATTATTTTATATAGCTGTTAATTCTAATTTTTTTAATATATCAAAATATTACATTTATATTTAAATTCATAATTTTTTTCTCATAACTCATCATTCGACACAAACATATATATATATATATAATTATGCACGTAATTAACATGTGTATTACACGGAAATGCAAACTAATTATTATATTGATTGATTATTTTAGAGCATCAAATTTAAGGGAAAAAAGAGAAAAAAATCTCCATGAAAACAAAATCCAAATCTTGAATCAAGCAATCTTCTTTACCGGCAAAGAAGGTTGAGACGTCGTCGTATAGAACCATGTCTTACGACTATCTTTTCAAGTACATTATCATCGGCGACACAGGTTCGTCTATAAATCCACACATTTGGATTTCTTTGTTAAATTTCTTATGGGGTTTGATTGGTTTGTGGTGCAGGCGTGGGAAAATCATGTTTGCTATTGCAGTTTACGGACAAGAGATTCCAGCCGGTTCATGATCTAACCATCGGTGTTGAATTTGGGGCTCGGATGGTCTCCATTGATGGAAGACCCATCAAACTGCAAATCTGGGATACCGTACGATGCCTTTTTTTTCTGTTCTTTTTGGTGAAAAGAATGTTAAAATCTTTATGAATAACTTTGGGAATCTGTTGAAATATTCTATCCATGTGTTTTCTTTGGATGTTTGGGGAAAAGGGTGTTCAAAATTATTTAAGTTCTTGGATATTAGGCATAGATGAACTTAGTTTAGGATCCAAAGAAGATGGTGAAGAGAAATATGGGTTCATTTTGGTAGTTGCTTTCTACTCAAGAAATGTTGAACCTAATGAAATGTAGTTTATTATTAATGAATTTAATGGCTTCTTTTATCTATGATTATAAGGTTTTTGTTGGTTGTGTTTGATCATTTTTACTTCTATTATTCAATGATTAGATGAATATATATATTTCAGGCTGGGCAAGAATCCTTCAGATCCATCACCAGATCTTACTACAGAGGAGCAGCAGGAGCCCTTCTGGTCTATGACATAACCAGGTGAGATACCAAGTTGTCTTACTCTGCTTAAGTAATGGGGTTTGAAGATATATTGTTGTGACTTATATGTAAGAATTAGAAACCAATGTGTATGATATCAATATGTTCAATTTTTTTTTTAATATCGGCTCAGCCATGTTTGAGTATAAGGCAGACATGGGTACTTAAAGCAAAATAAAGAATTGGACAACACAATCGTAAGAAGAAAAAAGAAGTTCCAACAGCTACTGTTGTCTTGTTTTTTTACTGGAACTGAAGTGTAAAGTTACACTGTTGGATCAGGAGAGAGACGTTTAATCATCTGATGAGCTGGTTGGAGGATGCTCGACAACATGGGAATCCGGACATGGCGGTCATGGTGATCGGAAACAAGTGTGATCTTTCTCACCGGAGAGCAGTGAGCAAAGATGAGGGTGAGCAGTTTGCAAAGGAAAATGGGCTTTTATTCTTGGAAACATCTGCGAGGACATCTCAAAATGCCGAGGAGGTAAGTGTTATCCCCAAGGTGTTTCAACATTTTTTCTTTCCTTTAAAGTACTCTTCCCTACATGCTCGGCATTCACACCCAAGTAGTATTGCTTTATATTTTCCTCGAATGAAAATGTTGAACTCTCCTGCAGGCCTTCATCATAACTGCTGCAAAGATACTTCAGAACATTAATGAAGGGATCTTTAACGTTTCCGATGAGGTAATATGTTTTTCAGAGCATATTCATATCCGGACATAGATTACAGGTATAAAAAATAGTCTTCCAAAAACCCTCTAAATATATGAAAACTCTTCTTTTCTTAAAAGAAAGTTATAATCTCCATGTCTAACCCTCAAAATGCAACTTAGAATCATTTTCATTAATCCTTATATGCTTTCAGTTTCATTATTTTCCTATCATAAGAACTCCAAAGCATATCTCACGTTATATAGACTGATTCATGGATCTGAATGCAGTCATCCGGCATCAAGATTGGCTACGGACGTGGACAAGGTATGACGGGTGCAAAAGATGGAAACCTCGGTCAGAAAGGTATCTGTTGCAGTCAGTAGGCAAAACAATACGTGCCTGTCTTTCACCCTTCAATCCAATTCATTTCCTACCACATTGCTTCCATTCATATATTCTTAAAGGAGCTGTTCAACTTAGCAAGAACGTGGAACATATAGAACTAGTGTTCTTTCTTGTACACTCAGAAATCACATGTTCCATCTTGTTTTAATTTGATTTGAGTCATTTGCATAGTAATATATATTAACGACTATTATACCGATTTATTTTCAGTGTTTTGCACACTTACCACCCCTTCAGGAACTAATTGATGATAGAAACAGAACAGAAATCCGGCAAGATGAATCCTCATCTAAAACTGTTCCATATTCAGATAGCATACCAACAATATAAGGAAACTGCTGTTCTCCATTGATGTAGATCCAGATTAAAACTTGAACGACTATAAATGTTCCATAGAACTTTTCTCTTTCTAATGCCTCCAGAGGAGAACAACATTACAGTAACTGAATAATAAACAGAGAAGTACCTATACGGTTGCAATTATATCCTTGAAACTGGAATGCAACTCCTCGGCCTTTGTGTGCCAATTACTAAGAACCAGCGAATATCTGCAATGAATATAGGAAAGCTTCAGGGAACAAACTACAAAAGAAAACAAATATGGTTGTTGCTTACTTGTTCATCAAGTAACACTTAACCCAGCAAGAATATCTTTGGACAATTGTGGTTTGCCTTGAGATGAATGTTGGCTTATTCTGCCAGAATTGACGAATCACCTTCTTGGTAACAGGCAGCTCAGAATTCATTCCAGACTCCTTTTGTACCTTTTGCTTCTGTAGGAAGTCAAAAATCACGTTCAACATTTGCTTTTGTTCAAGGCAATTACAGATTAAACTATGCAAATGAAATTCAGCCACAGAAGTTATGTTACCTAAGAGTGGAACATGAACTAGAATGACATGTGCAAGAAAAAAACTAACATCATGTAGAATTGCAGATGCATCGAATCCACAACTATCATTGATGGCAAGCAATGAGTTGCATAAAAAATGGAATTGTTTACCTTCTTCATTCGCACTTAGGGAACGTGATTGATCAACTTTTGAGAGATAGAAATCATGCTCCCTCTTGGAAGCAGAGAGTTTTAAGGCTAGCTTCTGCTCCCGAATTGTGCTCTTGTAAGCTATATGAGAAGAGAAATCAACTTAGACGCATCACACACACATTCATACATGTGTGTAAATATAGCACTAAAATCATTGCAAAACAGAGAAACATAAACCGTAAGTTACCAATTTCTTCGGTAAGATCGTCCCACTTGAATTTACTCAAGTATTTGATATTCCAAAGATCATAATAAAAAGACGACCTCTTCCTTCCACATGATCATGGTGAAAAGAGATCAACATAAGAACACACCATATCATCACAAGATACTAACATCTAGAAGTACAAACGAGTGTTGAATATGTATTGGGGGGGGGGGGGGTCATCTCTCTATAACATATCCAAATAAGTGCTGGAAACTCATGTCCAACATGAATATTTCAAGCAAAACAAACAGTCTAAGCAACATAGATATGAATCAAGACATTGCATTTAATTTCCATACCAACTTGTTCACCATTTAACATATTAGCAACCCTCTTTGAAATCCGTTTCCTAGCAAATCAACCCACCTGTATAAAAAAAACAATAAACTCAATATCAAAACAAAAAGAAGAAAATCTTTAAAAATTCACAATAAACCGTGTTAAGCCACAAATGACAAACCCTTCAGAAAATTCCTGTTCTTGAACCTTGGAGGGTCTAGAGCGTTTACCCTTCACTTGGGGTTGATGACCTGCAATAACAAAACCAACAAAATCCGATCTTTTTTGTAAAGAAGATAACTAAAGAAAGAGCCCATTTTTGAGCTGTGTTTTTCACTTATACTATTACTTGCACACCGGAAGGCGTGAGATAAATCCCAAGTATTTCTCCTTACTGAGAAAACAATTGGCGTAGTTTGACATGATCCATATGTGGTGGAAGTCTGCTTCCTTCAACAATTTCATCTTTTTCTTCTTCTTCTTCTTCTTCTTGTTGTCGGGTATAATAATTACATCTTCAAAGCCATCATCTGTATCATCATCATAAACCACTTAATTCTCTTCTTCAGCCATTGAAACTTCCTAGTCGGTTTCAGCAAACACATCGTCAGATTTCAAATACTCTAAATAGCGGCACCGTCCGCCACCGCTAAAGACATCAATAACGATAACTGTCCGCTATTTCAGTTAAACTAAAACCTTTTAAACAAATACGACGAAACGGAGTAACAAGCGGTAGGATGAAGAAAAAAAAAATCAAATATAGTAGTGTGATCAGTGATGCAGAGGCAGAGACCAGATAATCGAATAAATCACTAGTAGAGTAGAAAACTTCAAGTTAAATTTAGGGTTTCAAGAATTACCTTATTTAATTCCCCGATCTGTCAAACTTGAAGGTACGGAGCGCTTGAGTCAGGTGTTGAGGAAGAGAGGCTTGTTTGGCGGCAGGGGGTGTGCGAAGATCGACGAGGGTGGGTGCTATGGTAAACTATCTGCATAGTTCAGGATGCGCATTTTATTCGACCAAGTCAGGTTTCGATCCGGTCTATTGAGCTGAATTTTTTGACAAAAAATTAAACCGGGTCGGACTGATTCTAGTGTATAAAATATCTAATCCGATTCGACTCGAGATCGAATATGTAATTTTTTTAAAAAAATTAATGATATTTATAATAATACCCCTATTTTTATTTCTTTAATATTAGCTTTTTATTTTTTACAATTAAATCTTAAAATTATTCTTTTGTATAAGTTGGTTCGGGTCAAAGTCGGGTTTAAATTATTTATGTTCGGGTCAAATTTGGGTGGATTAAAAATTTGAATCGATCTGTGCCCATCTCTAATATAGCCACGTAATTATTTAGATAGTTAAATAAATTTAAATATTGTATATTTAATTTTTTTAAAATAATTTAGCATAAATTTTGGTTTTTAGTTTTAGCCGCTAAAGTTTAAAGTTTAGGAGTTTAAGTTTTAAGATTTAGAATTTAAGGTTACCGTTTGAAATTTAGGGTATAAGAATTGAGTTTAAAGGTTTAGGTTTGTAAGACTTGAGTTAACTATTTAAGAGATAGATTTATAATATAAATATATAGGTTAATATAAAATAATTTTTACCCAATATAGATATCAAAATTTTACTCATATTTTTTTTTAATTTAGAAAAATAATCAATTTAATTTTAGTTAAAAAATAATTAATATTTTGATATATAAATTAAGTAAAAAATTATAAAATCTATTATATTTAAATCTTTAATCCTAAATAAATTTTAAATTTTAAATTTAGTTAATAAATTTTAAATACTACGAACTAAATCCTTAAACCTTAAACTAAACTTCTAAATTATAAAATTAACAAAACTTGCGTAAATTAAAATATTTTTCTTTTAAAATGGCTTAACAATAAAATAAATGTTCATATTATATATTTTTTTCCAGTTAGGTGTTTATACTATGTTCTAGTGAAATGTTTAAGTTTCAATTTTTATTGAAATAAGTTTTTTTTTTCATCGACGATAATTATAAGAAAAGATTATCATCTAATTAGAACATGACATATATCATATTTTTTATTATTTTTTAATTTATAAATTTTTAAAAATATAAAATTTTAATATATTTCAATCAAACCCTCAAATCATATATACCTTACCATCTAGCATCCTCACACATCAAATGGTTCATCCTTTACCGTTTATGTGTCGTGTACCTCAAAGTTCAATATCTACCACCCTCTGACCATTGGTCACGACTCAATCAATCACTTTTTCTTCATTGGTAAATGTTCGTTGACAATGCAATCGACGATTTATTTATTAATTTTTTTTACGACGGTATGATGATATTTTTAGTTTTGAGGTTTTGAAGAAGGTAAGGATAGTCGATGGTGGTTCAATCAATGATCAGATGATTGTAATATTTAGGATTAGTGTTTTGTTTCTTTAAAGAAATTAAAGATTTTTTATATTTTTTAAAATTAAAGAAAATATAAAAATAGATCATGTATTATATTCTGATTGGATATCAAAATTCTTTAATAACTGCGAAAAAATTTATTTAAATAATAAAATAAAATGTTAGACACTTAAACCAAAAAATATTTTAAAAAACTAATTAAAAGGTAATATAATTCAAACACTTATTTAACGTTTAAATAAATTTAACCAATAATATTTATAAGTGGATTCAACTTTAACTTATTTTTATTATAAGCGAGTTTGAGATTCAAATCTTTACGTAGCCGACAAAGTTTGATGTGTTATTGGTGGGGTGTTTGTACCGGTATCCCTTGTTTGACTAATGAACAAGGATGAAAGGGGAGATGAGTACCAATTTGGTGTTTAACCTGGTACATAATTTAAGAGAGTATCGGTATGGGTTGACAAATATTTATACGCAAAGACTTATAAAATTTCAGTAACGAGTTTTAGTATTGATGTATAGGGTAATATCGATATTCAAGGTTTAAGTATCGATATGATCGACTTAGTAATGATATCAATAGTCTTTGAGAAATTTCAGTCAACAACTTGGATATCGGTACGTGTATGAGTATTGATATTCGTGGGTTGATTTTACTATGCAAAATTTTGGATGTTTAATATTTTTAAATAAAAGCTAAATTTTTGGTTTTAAAATGAAATTTGATGGGTCAGATTTTAGGTGACCCAAATATATCTCTTTGAATTCGAATCTAGATCTGAATCAAGGTATTACACCATCCTTCAATGATTTTCTAGATTCGAGCCATTTGTTTACTTATTCCCTTGTCGTCATGCCGAGGTTGATCCCTCTGCTCGATGTACGTTGTTTTCCTATCAAATCTTGTAACAAAGTCTTAGCTCATGCCACTTTATAACATTTCTTCAACTAAGGGGTATTGGTGTTATACCTTCATCGAATGCTTCCAAAATACACCACATCTGAGAAAGATACCAGCGCCTCTACACTACACCCTTCATCCCCTGAAGGCTCACCTTCGAGATGTATGAAGCTTTCGAAGTCCGCAAGCCTCTGAGATCTGCAAGTTGTCACTGCAGAACCTCTAGAGCTCTCAGACTTTGTACCACTCGAGGCACCATGACCTCTAGAGCTCATAGCCTCCACACCACTCTAGACACCATGACCTTCGCGGCTACTATTCTTTACACCACTCTGTTCCTACACTTTGACATGACCATTTCAAGTCCACCTAACTCACCAGCTCTATCTATCGTTAGACAGTCGGGTCTATTCTATCAGCTCTTAAAAAGTTATCATGACGCTAGGTCTAACTCCATCCCAACGAGCATCACAAAAAGGCTATAAATATACTCATATCGAAGAGCAAAACGATGACTTTCTCTCTCCTTTTCCATATGCTTCTGCTCGCCCTCTACATTGTCTGTCAGTCTCGACCTAAAATCTACTACAGTGAACCGCTCGATTCTAATGTCAACCAACGTCCACAATAACTCTCAGCCTGTCTCACGACAGATGAACTGCCTAATCTCATCGTCAAAGCTTCTTTCAGTCACCGTCTCCTTATCTGATTTCACCCAAAATCAACAAGAGTATTCTCTTTGCATGTGCCAAAGCATGCTATCATATGGATGGCTTTGCTAGGGAAATTGTCTAGATTGTTGCATGGACTTAACGTGGATAGTACTTGTTTGTTGCGTAGGGACAGCTTTGAGTCTCAAGAACATCTTTTCTTTGAATGTAATTTCTATAGTCGGTTGAGTGGGATGACTTTAGGGACTTGTAAAATTAGTTTTAAGACAATTAAAAAATAGTCACCCCTCATAGACAAACCAATGGAACAAGTGACGAAGAAACTCAAACTCCAACACAAGCCGAGCTTTTAGAATTATAAATATATCTTCCATATTAAAAAATGGATAAAAATTCATATCATGACCAGAACCATTAACAGGTCTACTGTTTTTGTTAATCTCATAACAAAATCTTTATAAGTATTGATTTGGAATGCTTCATGCACTAGTCTTGACCTATACAAAATAAAAGGCCGATGAGGCTACTCTAATGTTGCCAGCTTCTCTTCATCCACCTCAAATGCCTTCCTCGCTTGCTTCAACTCCTCTTGCATTGACAGCAATTCAGTGCAGCGATTTAGTTTTGGCATGTCCTGGAGAATCAAACAGGTTATCAACTATTCAAAGCATTAGGATAAATATCAAAGGGCAACCATTCCCGGGAACATGCTCGTATTATAATCCCTCGGACATCCGTTAAAACAAATTTATCGAATGATATGAAACACACCATTTCAAAATATGATTGAGAGTTTACCTTGCGAATTAGATACAGAAAATCTTCAACAGATAGCTTTCCTCTCTTCGTTCCGATATCTTGAGCTTTATGTGCCTACAGACAAGGAAGATAGGAACATATTACAATCGATGGCATCTCATTTAAACAAAATTATAAATCAGAAAAATCATGGAAACTTACCAGATCTGTTACATATTCCACAACAATGTCTTCCACAAGGGTCACGGTCTCTGGAAGTGGCTGAAAATGCAACAAATGGAGTCTGAAATTATGATCGAATACATACAACAATCATATTTCGTGCAAATTATACATTTGCAACGCATGGTCTCCGTTACTGTATCCAAAACACGAGGTTTTGAACTTTATATACCTGTATAGGGATTTCAAGCTTATATGTTTTAGCTTGAAAATAGCAAGCACGCAAAACAAACTTTATCATGGATTAATGGAATATAGCCATATGGCAATCAAAATAAACAACAGAAATTAGTCTCCAAGATTATGCCTCGATGTAAAAACATATGAATGAATGATACCAAACAGCGAAGCAACTCATTCGAATTCGTGTTTTTGAGCAGCTCATGGCAAAGTTGCAAATGTGCAGTAAATTGAAATTTCCAACTTTCTCAAGACAACCACTAACCCATGGCAAATATCATGATTTACAGTATGAATAGCTGAAAAAATCAACTTTTATAAGGTGTCAGCTTGACAAATACACTTCCTCTCATTTTAAGTGAAATAAGTCATAACTAGTGTCTAGTGGCCATGACATTAGGAGGAAATGTGCATCTCTTCTTCTTAATTATCCGTGTTTGAAATGTATACGATGATAGACGCTCTAAGTGAAAATTTAGAAAACACCCATGGCAGATACATGTCTGTATCTGATATTGACAAACCGAGTACGAGTAACATAGGCTAAGATCAAGTTATTTCTTGAATTTCCAACCAAAGCCAATATGTAATAAAGATAAACATATAACAAACATCACTCCAACTGACATAAACGATTATATAATAAATAGCCAACAAAAAATCTGGAATCTCTTTCCTGTTGTTACTTTCATTCACATCTCAATCATGATCCTAAAAGGGGTGAAATTTAAGTAATGAAAAGAACTCGATTCAAAATTTCAGAGGAATACTTACATTGGCATCATCTCCAAAACCATACATCATATGCTGCACTGTAAGAAAAACAATCTAAATCATTAAAAACAGTTGCAGGACAAACAAAGAGCATTGGGATGTAAAGAAGGAAGAAGATTTGTTTTACAATCTTTTTGAAAAACTCCTCTTTTACGCTTAAACGAAGTTTCTGAAGGTTGTGAAGACCCAACTTTTGCTTTTGAAGAGGTTCCTGTTGAGGGGTTACTCATCTTTTATCCCCAGAAAGCTCTCTACTTTCACAGAATCGTAGGAAACAAACAGGTCCTAAGAAAAACAAATTAGTATTAAAAACAACCATCATGAGAGAAATAGGAAAATAAAAAAAGGGTTTGAAGAAAAGCAATTGATTTACCTGAAATCTGAACTGATTTCTTGAAAGAGCAGAGGAAGGGTTCCAATCTTGAGTTGAAGAAAAAGTTGAGAGGAGGGTTCTCGTATTTGTGAAATCGGCTTAGTTTGGGCCAACTAAAGTCTTGAGTTCTTTAGCCCCAATCACCTTGTCAATGCAATTCAATAAGTATCATTTGGGTTTCGACCCATAGGAAAAAAATGGGTTACTGAAACATCTTACTCAAAAGTCAAAACTTCTGTTCCTGTTTCTCCATGTCTCAAGGGGATGCTTGGTTTCTTGATTGGCAAGAGGTGTACTGTAATAAAGTCTGGTGTTAGCTTGGCAATGTGAAGAATGTTGTTTTGAGTGTCATCACCTAGGTAAAAAAATGTTCTTTCTATTTTTACGGTAACAAGTCAGGTTCGGTTTGTTATAGTCGGGTGCAAATCAGGTTTTGGATCTATAATAATAGGTTTAATTCAAGTTTAGATTATTCTTGGTCGGATGTACAATTGGATTTGGTTATTATAGTAACAAGTTCAACTTGAATTCAAGTAAACAATAATCGGTTACAGTTCAATTTTAGGTCATCGTATTTTCGAGTTAAATAAAATTTTAACTCGAATAATTTTCAATCGGTCCAACTTTTAACATCCTATGTTTAATGATCTAAACGAGTGTTTGTTTCTTACTTTTCTTATCAAATAAATATTAATTTAATTTAACGAATATTTATTCACTATTTTTTATTTAAATAATTATTTTTTTATAATTGATTTTTTAATTTTTATTGACGGACGTTCAGTCTTAACGATAGTTTAAATTGAGAACTTTTATAGTTTTACCCCACTACTACAATGGAATTTTTTTATTCCACAAATATTGATGTGATCGAGAGATTATATCATAGGCCTGGCCTACCAAGTCAGCCGTGGTCCCTAACCAATAAAAATCACTTATTCTGCCACTAATCAACCATGTAATTAATATAATTTTCAGAAATTATATTTTTAAAGTGAGATACAAAATATGAGTGAAGATTCATTAGTTGAAAAAAAAATGAGTTGACAATTAGTGGTGAAGTGGGTGATTATTGTTGGATGAGACTACGGCTGACGTGATAGGCCGGACCTATGATATAATTTCTCGATGTGGCCAAATTATTTTGATCATTATATAAGTTAGAAGACGGTACCAACGATGGTTGTTATTTTATTTTGTTTTAACTTATTTTTTGGATTAAGAAAATATTAAAAACAGTGACAGAGGATTTCGATTTTAGTGTAGAAATAGATTTTATTGTTTAAAATCGAAGTCAAATAAATTTAATTTTAATTTTTAATTATTAAAATAGATTTTATTGTTTAAAATCTGGGTCAAATGAATCTGATTTCAATTTTTAATCATTAAAATAAATTTTATTGTTTAAAATCGTTGTCAAATGAATCTAATCTTAATTTTTAATTATTAAAAATAGATTCTACCGTTTAAAGTCGATATCAAATGTTCTGATTTTATTTTTACTATACAAACAACAGTATTATAAAAATAATCCGAGTAATATTATATTTTAAGATAAAAAATAAGAAGACAATATGGAAATATTCAAGTATGGTTAATCATTTTTTTTATCTTCACCTCCAAGGTAACTCGAATGGAGCGAAGATGTATGAATTATCTTATTTCAATAATTAAATGAATAATTATTATTCTTAGAGGTCACAGATTTAAACATTAGTAATGTATTATAGTGATTGAGTAATCAATATCCAATAATTAAAAATATATTTTAGAACAGATACTACTTAACCGATTAAAAAAAAGAATGAGGAGATAATGTCTCCTATGAATCTAATTTTTCTATATAAATTAAATGTATTTTTTATGATTTGCATTTAATTTTATAATTTATGGAGTATTTAAAATTTATGGTTGTTCTGTATCTAAAACTTTAATTTAAGTCTTATAGGAATAAGATTTTTTTTTATTATATAATTTATATTATACAATTTTTATCCCAAGAAAATAAAATAATTGTGTAACAAAAATCCAAAAGCACAATATAAACTAGATTTTGTCAAAAATTGTTCAATAAATAGTTGTACATAAGAGTGATAAAAGAATTGTTCGAATTTAAACGTTGTAAATAAAATAAATTATGTTTAAACAAATACTATTTTTATAATAAATCTTTATAATACTCATTCTAGATTAATCGAATAATAAACCGAATACCGATGATTATATATAAAAATAACCTATATACAAATTACTTTTATCTGAATATTTCAATATTAAATCATGTTTTTACTTCAATATTCTATAAAAATAAGAAAAAAAATATTTCTTTATAATAAAATTAATTATCATTTACATGAGGTATATTTTAATATTTAAATAACATAAACTCAGGTACATGTTCTGTTATTAGTATTGATTTAGTTAGTTAATATGAATAATGATCAGAATCTAACAAATAGTCTTAATGAAAAAAATAATATTTATTTTAAGAAATTATAACTCGAATATTTTTATTTATAAATGTGTATGTTAACAGAAAAAAATTACAAAAAAGTTTAAACAGATAAAAAATATTGAACGACTTTTACTAAAAAAAAGTTAAATTAATGAGTTGGATATTTAATTAAAATTTAAGGTTTAAGAATTAGAATCTTAGGGTTTATGAGATTCATAAATTCTAATTAAATCCCCAATTTCTGAATTTAGTTTCTGATTTTTTTCAATACTACACACAATGACTCAAATGCATAGCATTATAGCAATTAGCAAACCAAGTCCATGGATGCGCCCGTTCTTTGGAAAGACTAAAGAGCTGAGCTCCACCCAATTATGGCCTAAGCAACCAAAAACGGTTAAATATAGAACTAAAACCATGGGATTTCACAAATCTAAATATGGATTTCATGCTACAAGAGTTTCATTTCCGCTAACCTTTTAAAAACATACCATCAAGTGTCTAAGGAAAACACACACACGAAATCTTGTAACAGTTGGCTATAAAACCTGGAACAAATTTTGGGATTTTGGTTCCCAAAGATTCAAACTTTTCATTTGATCAGTCTTTCAAGGAAAACCCAGACTGACAATTGTCGTTTTGGTTCTAAGTATGTTGTTTTTCTCATTAGATTATGTTATTTCTCAGTGAATGGAATGAAGTTTTTGTGTTTTTTACTGCATGAATAACTGTGATTAACGATTGCTTAATATGGTTAATGGATTGAATGGGAATTGTTTTAGCTTGGGGTTTGATGTTAATGTAAATTTTGGGGGGTGCATTTTCTGATTTAAGAAGAACATAAAAATCTTTGCTTGGTTCATGACCGTCTTCAACTGTGTTTGAGTTTTTAAATGCCTTTCTTTTGCCTAGTATTTTAGCTTTGTTGACATGATTGAGCAAGAAATTCAAGCTTGTTTTGGCTAAATTCAAATACTGAAAGATCAAATGTGAATGTTTGAGTTTTATCCATTTGCATTGTTTCTTCAAAAAATTGTTTATTTTAATATACTGGTGTGATCACAAGATAGTATATATTCAAATTTTTCTTAGCCCTTTAATAACGCACTCACACCGTGCACACATGGTGTTTGAACCCGGATCACCTAGATGAAATACATATTAGAGTTGATTTTGAAATATAAGTGTTTGTACCATCTTCAACCATGTGAAGTCGGTTTTGTATGAAGCTCAATGGGCCAAAGCGGATTCTACTTGCTCTTTGTCAAGCTAGAGCATGAAGAGTAACCAATATCAATGAGCATGGCTTGTATCTGATTTAAGCTGTGATTAGCTGATATTAGTCTGCGATTTACAAGATTATATGATAGAGCAAATGTTATGTTCGTTTGGGCTGTGTATTGTAATGTTAGTTCATACTGCATGTTTTACACTTCTCAAACCTCAAATTAACACTATTATTTTTTTTCTTAGAACCTTTTTTCAGTTCTGGTTTGTCATTCTCATTTCCATTTCAGTTTGAACTTCAAACTTGATGAAGGCATTAGGTGCATTCATCTCCTTTTGGTATCAAATTATATCTTTGTATAAGTAGACGACGAAAATCTTCTGCACAATGGCAGTTCCCTTTACGGAGGTATTGCTTTTTCATTCTTGTATTTATATTGGTATGCTCCTCATCTTTTCTTGAAGTATTCATATTCGACACATATCCAGATATAGGAACGAGGATACTGAGTAAAAACCCTCAAGGATATTCCAAAAAAACTTTAAAAAGAAACTCAAACATACCCACATGGAATGCCCTTTATATTGTCTGTCATTTCCTTGCATTGGCATTTTTGCACTAAAAATGGTTACATTGACGTCTGTTTGAGTTACAGTGGTAATGCAAGGATACCTATTAAGACAATGAGGCTGATTTTAGCAACATTTGCTGGAGCTATGTTTGGCTACTTTTTAGGAATAATATTACCAAATCTTTCAGCTAAGGTTACACTCTGGTCTGTCTCTCACTGTTTAATTACATTTGTAGTCGTTTCTAATTCACTTTTCATGTGTTTCTTCAACATTAAATGGAAAGTTTATTTCATTACATTTGAATCTTTGGTAGATGAATCTCCCCTCCAACTTATTTCCTTCCACTGATCTTTCAACTCAAACACTCTTCAATGCTTTGAATTCTTTCAAGGTTAACATGGTTGTCTCAGTGCCATCTAAAAAAATCAATCAACCAAAGGTATTTCTTTTTTATTTTATATATATGTGTGTGTGTGTGTGTTTTACGTTTATTATGTCAATCAACCAAAGGTATTTCTTACATTATGTGATTATTGAAGCATATGGTTAGACTTTTGTTTGTTTTTTCTGGAAAATATGTCTGTCATCTATAGTTAATGTAACTATTACTAACTTGTAATTCCTTAATTATGGCAGATATGGATTCCAACAAACCCAAAGGGTGCTGAAAGACTTCCCCCTGGTATAGTTTCTCCTATATCAGATATATATCCTCGTCGATTATGGGGTAAGCCAAGTGAGGTATGCAGCTTTTATGTTATATGTGTGTTTATCCTATTCTAGTATATCTCAGTTATGCTTTTTGGACTCAGTGTTATTGTCGAATGCAAGTCTGTCCATTCCCCCCACCCAGGATTTCAGCTTCGGAGAATCTTTGGATGATCATATCTGAAAACCATGTCTGTTTACATCATGATGCATTAGACCAGAAAAAAATTGTATATATATAATAAGTTTTTGTTTCTACTATAATCCGGTTGACGGGTTTGCATTTGCAGGACTTAGCCATCGTACCAAAGTATCTTGTAGCGTTTACTGTTGGTTATGAACAGAGAAAAAGCGTTAATGCAGCTCTGCAAAAGGCCAGTCCTCTCTCTCACTACTCTCTTCCAAACATATACACATGTATGCACTATGTTACCACAACGCTTCATTTTGCTTCAAGTGTAAGTGTTTCAAACATGGCTATATTGGTATGAGGTTATGAACTTCATAGAGTTTCCCAAATACGCAAATAAGACGTTTACACCCAGGCCGAACACGTAACCAAATATACATATCTAACACTTATATCCGTGTGTAACATAGTATCCATGTATGTATATATTGTTGCCTCTCTCTTGTCTTACATGTCTATACCCTTTTCCTCCTTTATTTACTTCAACAGTTCTCAGAAAACTTCACGATTGTATTGTTCCATTATGATGGGCAAACCAGTGAATGGGATGAGTTTGAGTGGTCAAGCAGAGCCATTCACGTGAGTGCTCGAAAGCAGAGTAAATGGTTAGCAAGCAATTATTCCTTTAGCTTTCAAAAATGATAATACAAACATATACATAGATATATGTATATATAAGCCCTGGTTATGTTATATTGCACTAAAATACTCCATTAAAATTTTGATAAGGTGGTATGCCAAGCGCTTTTTGCACCCTGACATTGTTGCACCATATGATTACATTTTTATATGGGATGAAGATCTTGGAGTACAGCACTTTAATGCTGAGGAGTATGTCCTTAACTTTGCTGAAAAATTCCATTAAAACTATGTTGCTACAACGTTTACTTCTCCGGTATCCGAGACACTTTAAAATAGAGATATTTTCAAAAATACACCTAGTCTTAGTAACATAGTTGGGAAAAATATATGTTAAAAGTGAGGTGAAAATGAACTGAAATTTCTTTTGATTCTCAGATACATAAAAATTGTGAGGAAACATGGGTTAGAGATATCCCAACCAGGGTTAGATCCACGCAGTGTCGGGCGGACATGGGAAATGACAATGAAGAAAGACGGCATTGAAGTTCACAAGTAAGAACGTTTAACTTTATATTGACTGCTTGATATCTGTAAATCCCAGATGGATTAAAAATGGATATTAATGTTGTTTCTAGTATAGAGAAGCTAGTTTGATTTTGGGGTGATTTTTTGTTAAATAATCTGTAGGAAAACTGAGGAGAGACCTGGCTGGTGTACTGATTCATATTCGCCTCCATGTGCAGCGTACAATACCTTATTCACACATATATATTATATTGCTTTCTATTTATCATTTTTCTTGAACTATCCACGAAAGATATTCATGTTCCATACATATTTGCATATGAGTATAAAGATTTAACCTCTAATTATATGGGGAAAAAAAACTTATAAAAAATTGAGTACACGTGTTGGAAACACATTCGTATCCGATAATCACAATCTAATCCAGATAACATGTCCTATTCATATAAACTTGATGGCTGGTCACAGATTTGTTGAGATAAGGGCTACTGTGTTCTCTGGAAATGCATGGCGATGTGTTTGGCATATGATTCAGGTAAAACAAATGAGCTTTGACTTCAACTGAATTTTCATATTTCTCTTTTTTTCTGATTTATGACATAGAACTATCCTTTAAAATGACAGAACGACTTGGTTCATGGATGGGGTCTGGATTTTAATATGAGAAGATGTGTTGAGGTTAGACAAAAGTAAAGTGAATTTGGATATGGATATCTAAGGATTAGCATTCATACTCGAATTCGATGTGGATAATAACTCGAACAATATGAATAGAATATTTACAAATATCTGAAATTTCATTATCCATTACTATCCTTACCGGTATAAGGAATGGCCATCTTTCCTGGAGTTTTGTTGATATTTGCTTACTTATGTGAAGCAGCCTCCACATGAGAAAATAGGTGTTGTAGATGCTCAGTGGATTGTACATAAAGGTATTCCTACTCAAGGAAACCAGGTATCTTTAGACCCCTTTTGAGCCATTATATATATTTTACTTTAATTCCCATTTTGCTCCCTGCAATATCACCTTATTAGTTTTCAATAAAATTTTCAAGGGTCCAGGTGAGACCGGAATGACACCTTTGAAAGGGGTATGCCCTAAACTTTCCTCTCTTTCCCATCCCCAATCCCCGGCACAAATACACACCCGTCGCCATGTCGAATATTATCATTTTTGATTGTTCAAATGTCTTTGATGGAAAAGCTGGAAATGCATTTGTTACATCTGTTGTTTGAATCTGCTTTACGAGTGATAATGAGTTCAAAGTTTTGTCGTGGCAGATAAGGGAAAGGTGTAAGCATGAATTGGTTATATTCCAGAACAGGATGAGCAATGCTGAGAAAGATTATTATGAGGCAATGGGGGTCGATCCTTCCAATCTTACAACAGGGTTCTAGTTTTAGAAGATAGACATCTGATTTCCTTCTAGCTTTTTTATTTGTCTCAAGTGCTTTTCTATTTGCACTTAATTTATTGTTTCTCCGTAAATTGTATCGTCTTATTCTTGACTTATGAGGTATGGTAGGTTAAAATAGGGGTTTATAAAACTTTATCGGCAAGTAAGACAGTAAATAATTTCAAACCAACTTTACAGTTTAAACGGTAAGGTAGAATTATTAAATAATAATAATAATAATAATGTCGGTATAATATTATTAAAATTAAATATCCTTAACAATGCATGAAATTTAAAAATATCCTCAATCCCTAATAATCCCAAAAACAATTGAAATAAAAATCTCTGGTAACTAACATACTCGAAATAATGAAAAATAAAATATCTGGTTGAGAGCTCCGAGTATCAACTTCTAAGGTCGAGTATCTGAAAAGTTAAATTAAAGGGTGAGCTATAAAGCCCAGTGTGTCTCTAAAGTGCAGTCGTAGATCACAATGGTATTCAGTTCACAGTCACAAATATAATATTTAATGATCACAGTAAATGACTCAATGATAAATGAATGCAATGTCACAGAGAATGTAGTCCCATAATCCGAACGTCAAACACAGTGGTGACAAAGCCAACCGATCACAGTGGAGGTAGTTCCCTAGAACCCCTCACCCCTTATTTCTCCAAAACACAGTGTGGTAAAACCACCTTCCTCTGTACAATCCACCCCATGCACATGTATGCAATCAATGCAAATGATCTCAATGTCTCAACTCGTAAACTTGTATAGAATACGAATCACAAAACTCAGATAATCTGATCGCAGTATTACAGGAAATCTCATGGTCACAATAACATGTTATACAGTTAGTCACAGAACACAAATTTAGCACAGAAAGAGAACACACCTCTCGAAGCACAAGTACTATTACTGACACGGACGTTTCCCACGGTCTGAGCTCGGTCCTGCTCTAGCTGAGTCAGAGCCTACAAACGAAGTTCTAATAAATAATCTAATTCTAAAATAGTACTATGCCACTTAAATAACTAAGAAAACACGTCGATCGAACTTGAGACGGAGGCGGTCGAGGCAACACGTCTTCTTCAGAGTCGACGTCGTCTGGAAAGATAAATATTTGAATTAAAATCTTAAAACCACTTGCTACGATGACAACTTTAGATGAAACTATTTAATTTGGTTCGAAACGAAAAACGTGGTTTCACTAACAACCCGTAAACAAAATAAATCAAAAGAGAGAGCATCAAAAAAAAGAGACCACATTAGATCACTCCCCCTAACATCCACTCACGGCAATTTGGAATTGCTTTGGAAAATTAAATTCAATCCATTATTTCCATCATACATCACGTGGGAAAATTCCCAATTTGATACACCACTGCCTTTACTCAAACCTCATCGACAACAACCCTCTAACCTGAACCAAAACGCCATCTTAATTCCACATGTCTCAAACTCCAGTACCGATAGTGAAAAACAAAACAAAATTATCAACAACCTTAATTGATTCTATCCTACAACACCTAATCGATAGACTTGACCCAATTCCAAATAGCAATGATCGAACCCAACAATGGATAACCATAACCAATGGCCGTAAACAAAACAAAAAGCCAATACCTTACCTTTGATCGATTAACAAAACTCTCAAGAGATGAACGTGACTGAGGCGTCAAGAAGGAGTAGAATATGAAGGGGGCTGATCGGTTGAAAAGTTTTATAAAAAAAGAAAATAAAGTTATACTCCCACTAGGTTTGAGATTATCCTTGTAATTCTGATAATACCCTTAAAAAAGATCCAAATTGAATCAAATTAGGGCACAAACTAGATCGGGTGTTAATCCGATGATTGGATAACCAATCCATACCAAGTATAACATCTCCCCTTTTAATGAGCTCGGTATATCCTATTAACATCTACTGGGTTACCCACTGGACTTTGCACAATTATAGAAAAATCGGTTTTACTTACTGGGATCTCAAGACCACCCGCTACTGCACTCGCCACATAAGAGTGCGTAGACCCATTATCAAGTAAAGCAAAATAAGGTATAGAATGGATAGAAAAGGTACCCGCTATAACATCTGGTTGGTTACGGTCATCATGAGCCCTGGTAGCATATATCAGACCTGGTTTCTTAACACCCGAAGCAGCTGCACTCTACACTGATCCTCTCTTACCCCCTGTATCGGAGACGACAGGTTTTCCTTGTCCTCTACTCGCACCGGATATCTGAACTGAGGCCTGTGACTGATTCCTCAAGAAGGAAGCTGTAGGCGGTTCAGGATAAGCACCAACCTTCCTCCTGCATTCTCCTCCATGTTTCTTGTAATAGAAGGCACATATTGGTCGGGAAACTGACGATCCACCTCCACTAGCAGTAGATACCATAGGTTTTGATCTCTGATTACTCTGTTGGACTGACTCTTCCCTAGTTCTCTTACCCGAATAACTCGGGGTACCCTGTTGAAAACCTGATCCATAATATCTCTTACCCCGATCTTTCTCATATTTTGATTGACTCACAGAAATACTTTTCATTCTCTCCACTATCTTAGCACGGTCAACTAAAGCACTAAAAGATTTATCTTGGAAAGGAGCTATCTTCTCACGAATTGTAAAACAAAGACCCTTTATAAATTCTCGGCACTTATCTTTTTCAGTATCCACTAAACCAGGTGCATACTGTGATAATTCCACAAAACTAATCTCATACCTAGATACTGTCATGTTCTCTTGTTTCAAGTCAATGAAAGCCTAACTCCGATCAGCTAGATATTTTTCTCCCACATAACAGTTCTGGAAAGCCTGACGAAAGTCTCCCAAGTCATTTGATCAACTGACATTAGCCTCTGCTCAGATCTCCACCAACGTTGTGCTTCACCTTGTAGTAGTGAAACAACAGCTCTTAATTTCTTACTAGTAGGGTATTCCATTTCCTCAAATAGTCTCTCAAGGTCCTCCATCCAAAGTTCAGCATCCGATGGGTGTTCATCCGAAACACCCGCAAATACCCTCATTCCAGCACTTAAGAAAATAGCGGATATTGGTTTCCTAGCATTTTTCGACTGATCACGGAAGTATCTCAGTAACTTCCGGTTAACCGCAGCACTATCTAACTCTACTGTCTCACTATCATCAGAATCTAGCAGTTCTTCCTCATGATGACGTTGTTCACGAGTAACCCTATCCCCAGACTGTCGGCTCACAGTTTGTTGCACCTCAGGTTGAGGGTCAACTTCCTGGTTTTGCATCTCAGCTTGATCATTAGTGGTATGATCAACAGCAGGTGGCGGCTCACTAACAGCTGTAGCAGTACGACCTTGGCCTCGGCCTCTAGCAGCAGCAAGTCTAACACTCCTACGAGGTGGCATAGTATTTATCTACAAGAGTATAATCCTAAGTTAGATTTGGTACCGGAGTCTTAGTTTCAAAACACAAGAGAAAATCTTATAGTAAAACATTTTATTTCCAAAAATTTCTCATAACCCCAAAAATATTTAATGCATGCATGCTTTTCAAAAACCGATAAAAACATTGGTTACGGGCTTCACAGTCCGAGTGTTGAACTCGGATCTGATACCAAAAATGTAACGCCCTATTCTTGACTTATGAGGTACGGTAGGTTAAAATAGGGGTTTATAAAACTTTATCGGCAAGTAAGGCGGTAAATAGTTTCAAACCAACTTTATAGTTTAAACGGTAAGGTAGAATTATTAAATAATAATAATAATAATAATAATGTCGGTATAATATTATTAAAATTAAATATCCTTAACAATGCATGAAATTTAAAAATATCCTCAATCCCTAATAATCCCCAAAACAACTAAAATAAAAATCTCTGGTAACTAACATACTGAAAATAATGAAAAATAAATATCCGGTTGAGAGCTCCGAGTACAAACGTCTAGGGTCGAGTATCTGAAAAGTTAAATTAAAGGGTGAGCTATAAAGCCCAGTGTGTCTCTAAAGTGCAGTCATAGATCACAATGGTATTCAGTTCACAGTCACAAATATAATATTTAATGATCACATTAAATGACTCAATGATAAATGAATGCAATGTCACAGAGAATGCAGTTTCATACTCCGAATGTCAAACACAGTGGTGGCAAAGCCAACCGATCACAGTGGAGGTAGTTCCCCAGAACCCCTTACCCCTTATTTCTCCAAAACACAGTGTGGTAAAACCACCTTCCTCTGTACAATCCACCCCATGCACATGTATGCAATCAATGCAAATGATCTCAATGTCTCAACACGTAAACTTGTATAGAATACGAATCACAAAACTCAGATAATCTGATCGCAGTATCACAGGAAATCTCATGGTCACAATAACATGTTATACAGTTAGTCACAGAACACAAATTTAGCACAAAAAGAGAACACACCTCTCAAAGCACAAGTACTATTACTGACACGGACGTTTCCCACGGTCTGAGCTCGGTCCTGCTCTAGCTGAGTCAGAGCCTACAAACGAAGTTCTAATAAATAATCTAATTCTAAAATAGTACTATGCCACTTAAATAACTAAGAAAACACATACAAGTATCACAAGCGGTGCTCGTAGGAGTCGATCGAACTTGAGGCGGAGGCGGTCGAGGCAACACGTCTTCTTCAAAGTTGACGTCGTCTGGAAAGATAAATATTTGAATTAAAATCTTAAAACCACTTGCTACGATGACAACTTTAGATAAAACTATTTAATTTGGTTCGAAACGAAAAACGTGGTTTCACTAACAACCCGTAAACAAAATAAATCAAAAGAGGGTGCATCCAAAAAAAAAAGACCACATTAGATCACTCCCCCTAACATCCACTCACGGCAATTTGGAATTGCTTTGGAGAATTAAATTCAATCCATCACTGTCATCATACATCACGTGGGAAAATTCCCAATTTGATACACCACTGCCTTTACTCAAACCTCACCGACAACAACCCCCTAACCTAAACCAAAACGCCATCTTAATTCCACATGTCTCAAACTCCAGTACCGATAGTGAAAAACAAAACAAAATTATCAACAACCTTAATTGATTCTATCCTACAACACTTAATCGATAGACTTGACCCAATTCCAAATACCAATGATCGAACCCAACAATGGATAACCATAACCAATGGCCGTAAACAAAGCAAAAAGCCAATACCTTACCTTTGATCGATTAACAAAACTCTCTAGAGATGGACGTGACTGAGGCGTCAAGGAGTAGAATATGAAGGGGGCTAATCGGTTGAAAAGTTTTATAAAAAAAAGAAAATAAAGTTATACTCCCACTAGGTTTGAGATTATCCTTATAATTCCGATAATACCCTTAAAAAATCCAAATTGAATCAAATTAGGGCACAAACTAGATTGGGAAATTCATAAATTAGGGTTTTTCTTAGATTAATTTTATGGGTATTACATAAATACTTTGTAATGAATCTTAGAGCATTGTTTCTTCGTACATGCTTTTAATCACTGATATAGTCATTTTCACCATCTACTTGTTCCATTTCTGTAGGCACCACTGCAATATCAGTCTTAGGGAGACTGTAAGAAGCACTGCATTACACTTGGGCAATCTGCTAGCCAAGTGATGAGCAGTTTCAAGCTAACTGGTTGAACATACGAGTAACCTTTCGTCCCATCTCTATCTTTCATGGAAGTGGCAACGGCCAAGTACCTAACAGTAACTCTAGAACCCCAAAGTACAGAGCAGGGGCTTCAAGCTCAACTCATAGGACCTATACATTCTCCATCGATATTAGATTACAGAAAAAATGAGTCATGCAACTAACACTTTACTACTCCGTCTAATGTTAAGACAACATGGTATCACTCTATTCTAGGATAGACAACATGCACCTTGGCTAGTAGATTTTGGGACCTCGGATCATATGACAGGTGATCTTCCAGTCACTCAAAACACTTACTACTCCGTCTAATGTTAACACATTAGATGATGTTCTTCCTCGAATTGAGGGAATTGACACAGTATTCATCATCAAGAATCTTATCCTCAAAGTTATTCTTTATGTTTTTTATTTAGCATGTAACCTGCTTTCTGTTGGTAAACTTTTCAAAAAGTTTAAGTGCTTTATTAAATTTAGTTTCCTAGTTTGTAAATTCAGGCAATGAAATCGAGGAAGGTGCTTGGTAATGCTAAATTGTTTGATAGATCTAAAACTTATTGCAGGGGAGATTTCTAATGATGCTGTATTTTAAATTTTCCAGTACAATACTGCTGATAATTTGTAGTAAAATTCATCCTTCTAACAACCCACTACTGTTGGTCAGTTGCATCCAGTTTTAGCCTTCCAACACCCTACTATTACTAGTGATTTGTAGCAAAATGCAATATTCCAACAGCCTACTCTGTTGGTCAGTTTCAGACAGATTTAGCCTTCCAACAGTCCACTGTTGTTGATAATTTATAGCCTGTTTTAGCCTTCTAGTACACGATTGTGTCGCTCTTATTTTAAATATTTGTTATTTATCATGTTAGTGTTGACGATTCGTTTTGTAGTTCATATTACTAATAATTTAGAAACAAATTTTTATTAAAAAATAGACCAACCAATCGAGCAAACTTATTTTCAATCTTTGCAAACTCGAAAAAGTTCACGGGTTTAACTATAAAAGACAATAAAGAATAATGATATTCTTTGAAAAATTAGACTCGGATTGCATGGTGATCAACTCAGAGCAGGTTCACCATCCAAAAACACTGGGAAAAGCCAAGAAACAACAACAGATGGGAGATACTGTGGATATGGCCACTTTGAAGCGTCAAATGGAAGAAATGAAGGTGGATAAAAATACATTAGTGGATAGAATGAATCAGTTCGACATCAACTTGGAGGAAGTCCGGTCGGATTTGAAAAAAATCTTGGATGTTGTGACCAAAGCAGCAGAGGGCCCTGGAGCAACAACACCTGAAACACCCAAATAGATGCCGATCAACCCCCAGCAAAAACAGGAAGGTAAGAAATCTGTTCAAGTAACCTTCATTGATGATAAAGAAAGATACTCAATGAATATAGATAAACCGGGGATTCTAGCTTCTAAACCACAAGTAGGAGCATCATCTCGGGAAAAATGGAAGGTGGGGGAGAATTGGACTGAAAAGGGGGATACATCAATGCTGCAGGAAACCCCTAGAATAGACAAGGGTAGCCAAGAAAAATTATGGAGTTCTTTGAATCTTAAGCCTAAGATAGAGCTTCATATGATTGAAGGTGAGAACCCTAGGGGATGGGTGAGGAGATGTGAAAAGTATTTTGCCATATTCAATATTCCTGAGAATCATAGACCGGAAATTGCAACCATGTACCTGGAGGGGAGAGATGAAACTTGGTTTGACGGTTATATGATGCAGAAACATAGGGTATCATGGCATGAATTCATTGCCGATTTGTGCCATAGATTTTGCAGCAAAGACTATAACGATGTGATAGAGGAATTTAATAAACTGTCACAGAAATCTACAGTGAAGGACTATCAAAACAGATTTGAAGAACTTAAGCCCTACATGTTACAAATGAATGCTACACTAAGTGAGGATTATTTTGTGTCCAGTTTCATCAGTGGCTTAAAAGAAGAATTGAGGCACAGGGTTAGAATACATCCCCCTAACAGTCTTTGTGAAGCTTACAGGCAGGCAAAACTATATGAAATTGCCTTGGAAATTGAGCATAGAAAACAGAGATACCAAGTGAAGAACACTTCCACTATGAGTCAGCAGATACAACCAAAGAATACTAACAATTTACCAAGCTACAAACCCCTCAATCAACTGCAGAACAACAAGCAAGCTTTGATAGACTATAGAAGGGCTAATAATCTCTATTTCAAGTGTGGAGAAAAATATAACCCAGGGTATCAGTGTAAACTGAAGCAACTAAATGTGATGAAAGAAGAGAGAGAAGAAGAGGAAGTGATAGAGGAAGAGGAGGTTGGAGCTGAAACAGGTAATGAAGAAGAGCCATACAAAGAAGCTGAACTAAAAATTTCCATGAATGCACTGACAGGGAGTATTGGAAGTAACACTCTGAGGATTCCAGGATCAATAAAAGGAAGGATGTTGAGCATATTAGTGGATAGTGGGAGCACACACAGCTTTATTATCCCAAATTGGTCTAAAGAAGGCACTGAAGTGATTCCTACTCACCCTTTGGCTATCACAGTAGCTAATGGAAAAAAGTTATACAGTGAAGCTATCAGTAAGCAAGTGAATTGGAAAATGCAGGGGCAAATTTGTGCATGATTTTAGAGTGTTACAAATGGGAGGGAGTGACATGGTCTTGGGAGTAGATTGGTTAAGTAAATATAGCCCAGTAACCATGGACTTTAAAAAAATGACCCTCAGTTTTGAAAAAGAAGGCCAGAACATCACTTTACAAGGAGGAGGGAAACAATTGGGAGTTAAAATGATTTCTGGTAGAAAAATGAGAAGATTGACAGAGAGGAACCTGATTGTTTTGGGAAATTATACTTGTTGAATTTGGAAGAGAGGGAGACGGAGGTGCCTGACTCCCTTAAAGGGATTCTGGAGGAGTTTTCTGGAATTTTCGAGGAACCTAAAGGGTTACCCCTAGAAAAAAATCAGGACCATGCTATAATTCTGAAGCCTGGCACTAACCCCATAAACTTGAGGCCCTACAGATTTCCCTATCATCAGAAAATTGAGATTGAAAATCAGATTGCAGAGATGCTGGCTAATTCTGTGATCCAGACAAGTAAGAGTTCCTTTGCTGCCCCCTACTTAATGGTTAAAAAAAAGATAGGAGTTGGAGGTTTTGTGTGGATTATAGACAGCTGAATGCAGCCACTGAGAAGAACAAATTTCCCATACCAGTGGTAGAGGATTTGCTGGATGAATTAAAAGGGGCTGGGTACTTTTCAAAGATTGACTTGAGATTAGGTTATTGGCAAATTAGAGTGAAAAAAGAGAGGATATTCCCAAGACTGCCTTTAGGACCCACCAAGGGCATTATGAGTTCAGGGTCATGCCCTTTGGGTTAACTAATGCCCCAGCCACCTTTCAAGCCCTAATGAACAGCTTATTTGAGTCCTATCTCAGGAAGTTTGTACTGGTTTTCTTTGATGATATACTGGTATATAGCCCTACACTAGAGGAACATGGGGACCATTTGAGGAAGGTTCTGAGGGTACTGCAACAGAATCAACTATTTGCAAAAAGAAAAAAAATGCTTCTTTGGACAACAGCAGGTTGAGTATCTAGGCCATGTGATTTCTAAGGCAGGAGTAGCTACAGATCCTGAGAAAATTGAATCGATGAGAAACTGGCCTATTCCAAAAAATCTTAAGTCCTTAAGGGGATTCCTGGGACTTACAGGTTACTATAGGAAATTCATAAAAAATTATGGAGGGATTAGCAAGCCCTTGACCAACCTCTTGAAGAAAGATGGGTTTAAATGGACAGAAGAGTCTGATGAGGCCTTTACTGCACTGAAACAAGCCATGTGTGAAGCTCCAGTTCTTACTCTACCAGATTTTAATAAGAAGTTTTGTCTAGAGACTGATGCTAGTGCTAAGGGGGTGGGTGCTGTATTATCCCAGGAAGGAAGACCTATAGCATACTTAAGTAAGGCTTTGGGACCTAAAGATGCAGATTTATCCATCTATGAGAAGGAGTACCTAGCCATTCTGATGGCAGTAACCAAATGGAGGCACTATCTGGAGGGGAATTCTTTTATTATCAAGACAGATCATGAGGCACTTAAGTACCTCTTAGAGCAGAAGCTGACCACAACCATTCAGAAGAAGGGCCTTACAAAACTTCTAAGGCTTGACTACACTATACAGTACAGGAAAGGGAGGACTAATACAGTGTTTGATGCATTGTCCAAAAGAACTGAGGGAGAAGGAGAATTAATGGAAATTACAGTCACGTCACTGATTCCAGGATGGGTGCAGGAAGTGAAAAAAAGTTATGAGGAAGACACTTTAGCCCAAGACCTGATCATTGCCCTTAGCATTGATAAGAAAGCTAAGGATGGATCGAGTTTTTCCAGAGGAATATTGAGATATGAGAATAAAGTGTATATTGGGGGAAAAGGAGAATTGAGGCAAAAATTACTTCAAGAACTACATGACTCCCCATAAGGAGGTCATTCAGGCATTCAAGCCACCTACCAAAGGATCAAATCTTATTTCTACTGGCCTGGGTTGAAGGGAATGGTTAAGGTGCATGTACAACATTGTGAGGTTTGTCAGAGAACTAAGGAGGAGCACATAGCTAGACTAGGTCTATTACAGCCTATTCTTATCCCAAACCAAGCCTGGGAGGTAATCACAATGGATTTTGTGGAGGGACTTCCCACTTTTTCAAGGTTCAATTATGTACTAGTGATTATAGATAAGTACACTAAATATGGGCATTTCTTGCCCCTGTCCTATCCCTACACTGCTATGGAAGTGGCTAAAACCTATTTGAATCAAGTCTACAAATTACATGGCCCTCCAAAGATAGCCATTTCAGATCGGGATAAAGTGTTTACTAGTCTCTTTTGGAGAGAACTGATGAAACAGAAAGGCACGACCACACATTTCAGCACAGCCTACCATCCAGAGTCAGATGGTCAGACTGAAAGGCTAAATCAGTGTATGGAGCAGTACCTGAGATGCATGTGTTTCCTAAAACCTAACAACTGGGCTAGCTATCTACCTCAAGCAGAGTGATGGTATAACACCAACTATCACACTGCTCTCGGGATAACCCCCTTCGAAGCCTTATATGGGTATAAACCCCCTATCCTTACTTGGAACCTAAACTCCCAAGTAGACAATGTACAGAAAGAAGGTCAAGACAGAGAGCACATGAATAGAGTCTTACAGGAACAGCTAAAGAGAGCTCAGCAGAGAATGAAATATTATGCTGATAAAAAGAGATCAAATTGAGAGTTTACAGTCGGGGAGGAGGCTTACCTTAAGTTACAGCCCTATCGACAGACTTCATTAGCCTTGAGGAAGAACTTGAAGCTTGCTACGAGGTATTATGGACCTTACAAGATAATTGTACCTTGGTTTTAGATAAGAGGATGGTGAAGCGGTAGAATCGCGCGGTGACACAATTGCTCGTGCAATGGTCCAATCGGGGATCCGAGAATACTACATGGGAAGACTTTAGTGTGTTGAAAGCGCAATTTCCAGAGTTTGATCCTTGGGGACAAGGATCCCCTGAAGGAGAGGGCAATGTCATGAATGGTGATGGAAATGAAGGGGAATTAGGGATTTCTGAGATGAAATTGGGGAAAACAATTGAAGTGGCTCGGGAAGTCAATTTGACTCCTCTGTCAACAGCTGAGCTTGTGGACGCACGTGGGGAAATTGTTTATTCAACTCGAAACGACAGCAGAAAGAAAAAATAGCAGATTTGGACCCCGCGCCAAATGGATACCAGCCCAATGGGAAATAGTCAACCCAAGACATAGCCCGACAAAACCTTGAGATTAATTGTTTTAAAATTAATTTGGGTTGTTAATTCTGTTATAGTGCCAGCTGTAAATTAATAATGTCTTGTCCAAACCCTAAGGTATATCATGGATGATAGAGAGCTGAGCAAGTTGTCTTTACACTTATGAATGAAAAAAATTTCATCTTTTCCTGAAACCTTACACTTCTTTTCTGAAATCTTAGTCTTTTCTTTCTAGTTCATTACACTTAGATGTTGTTGATGTCATCATCACTAATGAAGACCTCGTAGTCGTTTAAGAGTCCAACCAAAAATTTTCGTAGGTAAACAAAACGGTTTTAGAATATCTATTAAATTATATGTTAAATAAATTATTTGATGTGTTTCATAAGAAAAAGAGTGTCAAACTGACTTGGGATACTTTTGAGAAAATTATAAAATTGATGATGCAAGAATTAAGAAACACATGATCGACAAATGGTTAAAATTCTAGATAACAAGAAAAGTTGATCACCGTTAGTGTTCATGATTACGAAAAGTTGGTGTTCGACGTCATTTCTAAGGAACAAAAATGTGTGAGGTGTTGTAAGCTTATATTCTAATTTTTTTTTTGATTTTTTTTTAAATTAGTTAATAGTGATTACAGTAATATTTGTTTTAGAATATAATCTCAACCATTTTGACATTGATCACTCAATCAGGCACGTTTATCGCTCACCATTCGTAGTCACAACTGACGGCCATAGATGGTGGTTGTTTAATCTCATATTTTATTGATCATTTTGTCTTATTTTTATGAGTTTAAATCTGACTTCTATTTTATCAGAAAGTGTTTCAAAATTCATAAAAAAAATAAAAAATGAGAAAACAGAACGTGTCAAGATAAATCATCAATACAATTTAGGGTAATACAACCATTGATTTTAAAGATCAATAAACGATGAAGATAATTTTAAATATTTTTAAAATTTAATACTAATAATTTAAATTATTTTTATATTTAATAATATTTAAAAATTTAAAAATAATAATAAAAAATTTATAAGTGACATCAAAACATAACCCTACTCTAATCGAATTTAATCGTCCAATAACTTGAGGTACAACTTGAACTCGATCTCTTTATAACTTAAACTCGATCTAAATCATGGAAGATGACATCTTTTCCCTTATTTGTAATCTTTTATTCGATTTTTCTTCAACATTTTTCTGTTTAACATAATTTGCTTCTTCAAGGTTATGGTTCTCTCAAACCATAGCTTCACAAAATTGTAGCCAATTACAATAATAACAGACAATGTTCATCTTAGAATCACTAATAAGTTTTAACAATCAAACAATATTACAAATTAAATGATACTCAAGAATGTTGAACCTTTTTATGCTTCTTCTCCAATTTCTGAGATGATTCAATATTCTTCTTCCGTTGCTTGAGTATTTCAACACGATCCTTCTTACGTTGCTTGCCAATCTGATCAAAGAGAAACACAGTCAAGGAAAAACAAAGATAAAATTAGGATGTACAAAGAGACTGTAAAGTAGGTTGTTATACAGCAATTTTAACACTACATTTACAGACTCTAGGTTAAATGCCAATACAATACCCAACACTGGTCCGATCCGAATAACATGAACTTTAACCTTCATCCTTTCCCATCCCTTCCCTAATTCCTTTTCTCCAAATTAAAGAAAATCTTTTCAAAGTTTTAAATTATTGTTTATTGGGAACTATTGTCTACTATGATGGAATCAATATCAAATTAATTTCTGCAGGCCGACTTTCGAAGGAAAAGGTGAACCATAATGAAACTACAATACGAGTGAAGGGCAGGTCCTTGTGAGTTGTGACAAAAAAAACTATTTTAATAGAGGCCAATGAAGTCACCTCAATGGCTTCAGCAAGCCTCCTCTTTTTACGTGACATCATGAGTCTTGATGGATCCTTGTCACCTGGTTCTTCTACATCAGGGAGAGATTGTTCCTTAGACTCGGTGTCCTCAGAGTTCTGCTCATTTATACTTGAGACTCCCTGAAGTTCCATTTTCAATTCATCATGATACTGCTGCTCTAGAAGCATCATCTGCAACCAAAACAGTCAATAGGAGAGAACATGAACTTCATAGGAATTTCCCACGTAGAAGCAATATAATTTTTAAATCTCAGTTGCGTATAGAGTTTCCTGTAACTCCACAACATACCTGTCGCTTCTTCTCAGCAGCTTCCATAGCCTCTGTTCTATTGATAAAGCCTTCTGCCAACATATTTTGAGAGCTATCAAAGTCGTCATTTCCCATACCAGGCAAAGGTTTAATATCTCTTTTTGCAGCAGCCTGTAGTTGTTTAATGGTCTTGGAATAATCAGGAACATAACCTTCAGCCTCATCATCAACAAAAGGTGAAAGATGTGGAGGTGGGTCCCTAATGGCAAGAAGACAGTAAAATATCATACGCAGATAGCATAGACATATAAAGACAATATGCCAAGTTCAAACACAATTAAATGATCTATTGATTAATGGGGTATGCACACTATGAACTACACCAAATCAGAAAATGAGAGCTGGAGGCCACTCTTTGAATCATTACAAAAGCAAAGTTAGACCCTCAGTGAGGAAACAGATATTTCAAGCCAAAATTTACCTCCCAACCATATATAGTTCAGTTGGTAAGATAATCCGTGCATTTACACAGTCATAAACCCACTGTGGTTGAACATATTCTCTTGAAAGGTATACATGTCCTTGGGTTGGTCTGTCCACAATCTACACAAACAAAAGCAATAAGTAAACTGAAATCTCCAAAACCAAAATTCCCAGGTGCAAATCTCATATATGGTCCGTTTGTTAGTACACCTGATGAGTAATGCTATCATCGGCTTCAGAAAACGGAGCTCCATCTCCTTCCCAAGAAACAATACCTCCAAAAGCAGGAACGACAAAAAGTAAGGACTCTCTCGGAACCTGAAGATGAAGAGTGTTACGAACTACTCCAACACAAACTAACATAGAGAAATGGAAGCCACTTGTACTTTTATTCTCATGTTCATCGAATTGATGAACAAAATGGAAGCAAATCTACACAACTTGATATAAAATTTCAGCCAGGAAGAATTAAATTCACCTCACGACTCAAGAAGAATTTCTTCTTTCGGAAAAGATTTTTACAGTCCCTGGTAGCTTCATCTTCTTCAACTTCACTGGATGCATGTTGAACAAGGTGCATCAGTGCACCAGGCTCATTGGCAGGCAGTTGATGCTGAAGTTGAGCAAGTCTTAAGTTAGACTCTTCCTGCTCTTGCTCCAATCTAGATGAACCAGCAACTTGTGGTTCTTGAACAAAAGCTCTGTTGTTAGCATCAAAATACCTTGACAATGCATAGAGATCTGCAGTATTCAGAAACAAAGCACACTATCATAGGCAGCAAGGAGGAAGAAATTTACAATTATTATTCATAGTCACCACCTAAAATGCAAAATTTAGAAAGAATGTGAAGGTTAATTACAAAACATTAACCAATAAAGCAAACCTGCAGCAAGAGCTTCCAACCGAGGATCCAGAATAGGAGGATACTTCACATTTATGGAATGATAAAGTTGAAAATTGACAAAGCCAAGAAGTGTCTGCACCCAAAATAAATAAAAGTCAATCGATGAAGAAACTAACATATAGAAACATATTTGGGGGATAAAGCAGCTTGAAACAATTTATAAAATATTAATTATGAAAGTATCAAGGTAATATTGGAGGAAGACTTAGAAAAATGAAAAGCAAAGCTCCTCTCTTCATGCTTGGCTTAAGCTATTTTATTCAAGACTTCATGACACACCTTCCACCTTTCTGACCATGACAATCAATAATAAAAAGACCTTGTATCTGTTTAGATGCAAACTTGGATGGAGAGAAAGAAAGAGATGTAACCTCATAAAATTCCAAAAATGTTAACATAACATTGAAGTCGATATCATCGGTCAATACTTGTTGCCGTGCATGCGGCGCTAACCATGTGATTTTTTGACCATCAACCTCAGCCTGCACAGGAATGAGAATAATTTTATGCCACATGCATAATACCAAAAGTAGAAACAGTCTTATAGACAAACAGAAACATAACAATTAACAACATAATGCTGTAGTACCTGATAATATATACCCTTTACAGCCACAAAAACCTTCCGTAATTTATGTGTACGAGAAATGTAAGCTTGCCATTCATGACACAACCTGACGAAGGACCAAGAATAGAAAGACAAGGGATGCAACTGGTAAGATTATAGAAGCAAACAAAAACCTATATGTTCTTGTCTTCTTTCTCACGCTTTTCCACAAAAAGAAAAGAAAAGCCAACCTTCGACAATTATGGGTGCGTTTCACTTCAATTTTAAGCCTATCAATGGCAGGCAACACTGCAAAGAGGTGCACCATTGTAAGAGGATCATCCAAATCTCTAAGTGCATCAACAAACGTCGGATACCTAAAATACCAAACATATATCAGAAACTCAAGGCTTCATATAAATGCCAATGGCAGGAAATAAAAAGCACAAAAAATATTTAGCAAACCTATCACGGATGACCATGTCAAGCTTGTAAGAAGGTGCACGCGATGCAAGAAGCTTTGCTAATTCATCATTCTTTTTAGCTTTGGCTTTCTTTATCTTCCTTTTATATGCCCTTATTTCTCTAAACTTCTCGAGTAATGGATCATGAAGAATGTACATGACATCCTTCAAGTGATAGTAAGTATGATGGTTTCCTTTCACCTTCTTCTTTGGCTCCCTCGGAAATACTCCTTTGTGAATGCATAACTTCCTGCAATATTGAGTCTATTAAAACAAAATGAAGCAAACCATATTCAAAATGCAAAACAATACACCCCACCAAAAAAATTCTAGTTCTTTTCAAAGTGTTCATGTGGTTGATGCTTTTTTGCTATTTTCTTGCTACATCAAATTTTGATAAACAGAAGAAAAAAAAACATATCCAATTAGAAAAGGCAAATATAAAAAAAATATATATATATATAGCATACAATAAATCCATACTCCTCAAGTGCAATCATAGCAATAAGGTTAAACCGTTTAACATATTTTCTAACATACTACTTTTTTACTTTTTGCATCAGTCAGAAAAAAAAAGGTAGCAAAACCAGCAACCAAATGCTACATGATGAACTAATCTCAGCTTCAAGAAGCTCAGTAGTTTCAAATTCTTAGCTAATTAATCTAAGAAGCTAAAAATAAAGCAAAAACGTGATCATGGAATGTAAATAAAGGAAGTTTGAATAAATAAACATTAAAAAGCGGGAAATATGAAATGAACCTGAAATCCGAGAGGCTAACTTGAAGTATTTTAATAGCCTGTGACCTCGTCACATACCTCGCAGCATTCCCTTCCTTCTTCTTTCCCTGTAAAATTTCACCATAAATTGTTAGCAGAAAAATATCCCTCAAATAAGTAAAACAAATTGAAAATCTAAAGAGCGAGTTTAACAGTTAAAATAACTTGCCGGAGGGCGGTAATGCTTTGGTTTCCCCATGAGAAGAGATAAACTGGGAACGAAGAAGGTGAGAATAAACAAGAGGAGAAGCGCTAAAATATTAGGGTTTAAAGTGGACTAAGCCTAAATATAGGGTTTTTGGGAACGATGACGGTCCGGGTCGGATTCTCATTTCTTAGGTTTGTTTTTAACGGACCACTTAATTTTGAAAAACTTTATGGCTTAATTACGTAAATTGGTCATTGAAATATGAGTATGTTTTTCTTTTAAGCTTTAAAAATAACGAAATAGTCACTAGAGTTATCATTTTGTAATAAAACGGTCACTTTACTGTTAGTTTTCGTTAAATTGATAATATAGTATATTGTCAAAAAATATTAATATCCACTTTAGTTTATAAGCTATAAAAAAGAATTCAATTTTATTTTTTTAACATATTTTAATTTTAATTTTTTAAAAAATAAAATATGTATAGTTCTATTTTGATTAAAGTAGATTGGCATCTCAACATGCACTCCTTATTATAGTAATATTAAGTACAATTCGTTTTATTTCGATTCATAGATGATTTATTAGTCTTTTGATCAAATTTAAAATAATTGTTAATCCTAATATGTACGATTATATTAATGATTCACAATATTCTCCATCTCAATTTATAGATATCACGATAATAATTGTTAATGCTAAATATGTACAATGATATTATCAAGATCGAATTCTTATCAATGCTCTTCTTAGCAGATGTGATGATCTAGTTCAACCACTTATTTTATTACTTGTCACCGTAAAAATAGCTTAGGATACTCTAGTCGCAAGTTATATCTAAGTATCTTTTGGTCGCATCCTTACTCTCAAATCCAAATTAGTTTGCAATCCATGTAATTTTAGGTATATCTCCGCAAGATATCTTTTTAGATTTTACCTTGATAAATTATCTTATCTTCAATACAAATTATTGATTTTTATCGCCAATTAATTAGGCAATGACTATCGTCCAATGGTTATGTATAGCGACTAATTAAAAAATCGATATAAAGTATCTTACTTTTTTGAAAATTGAATACGAGAGATTTTTTTTAATTGTATTTTGAAAGAAGAAAAAAATTTAAAGTTACCACCAAATCACTTAGATAAGAAAAAATCAGATATCAAAAATAACCAAAAATTCATTAAAATATAGGATCGAGAGTTGATTATGTGGGAGAAGAATTAGCACCTTATACCACCCGAAATCGATACCAAATCATACGTTACTCTTATCGATGAAGATTATTGAAATTTAAATTAAATATAATTAAATATTTTCTTAGTATAATTTTTAATTAAGTGAATATTAACATTTGGTGGGTTTGAATTAATTAAGTATTTAATTAATAAAGGTGACTTTAGATTTGGATCATAGATTAAACTGATACTAAATAAGTTTGACTGTCGTATTAATTTATTTTTGGACAAATAAAACTTCATTTTATCTAAAAACCTCAAAGAGACTACAAACTTTAGTAACTGTTGCGTGCTGAGAGGGTGATTCAAATGTGATTGTGATCAGCGTGCAATAATGTGCAAGTATACACATCAAACAAGTAATAAAGTGTGTGAGTGAGATCGTTCCCATGAGGATTGGGTAGGTTATTTCAAAAATAGTTAACATACACAAAAGATGAAATAATCCTTTGTATGATCATATGCTAAAGCAATTCTTCAAATGTCACCAAAATGCTTTAGCAAAATAAAGATATCACGAGTGATGTTGGAGCAAAACAAAGATTGTCACGAAAATGCAGTAGCAATTCAACAGATATTGGAGAAATAAATAAAGCTGCACAAACACAACACAGAGAAGATATTCAAGCTTAAGACAAGTTAGGCTTGCAATGGTATGATCTCATTGTTCCCTTGAATGCTACTGTTCCACTGGTTTACTAGTGCTCGACAGAGTTTACTGAAAATGCCTTCACTATCCCTAGTCAGAAGGCCTAACATTCGAAAATGCTAAGGCATTACCTTCCGGTCTCAACCCTAACACTCCTAATGTTGATAAAGTGCTACTCCTTTTAGTCGTTGAAACTCTACCTTATCCCTAAGGCAAGTTAGGATTCTGCTCCTGCAGCAACCCCATTGTTCAAGTTGGTCTAGCTTTGCCTATCCCTAGATCTAAGCTTCCCGAACCCCTTGAGCTATGGCTACCTCCCGGTGCTCTTACAAACCAAGTTTTAGAGTGAAAATGTATTAGCATTCTTGAACAAAGCACAAAGTTAAACACTGGAAACAGTAATCATCCATTAAAACATAATGAAAATCATTCAAAACAAGCCTTAGCCATACTAGTTTAGTTCATGGCTAGGTAAGAAAAACTATTCAACTTGCGTCCTTTGAAATACATATCCAACAACTTAGAAAAGAGGTAAACAAAGTGAAGAGGAAGAAAGTCTCAAATGCTTGTGCCGTGACACTTTTCCTAGCTTGTCGCTCCTCCCGAAGCCGCGCAAATCCCTTGCTTGAAGCTCTCCAACAATGGTGGCTTGGCTACAGGTTGAAGATGACCGAAAGTGGCCTCCTTTCTTCTTTCTTCTCCCTCGTGCTTTCCTTAAAGCTTGCTCCTTTATGGCTCCTCAACTACTGATTTTTCTCTTTTTCTTGCTCTGAACATGCTTGTTGAAGGAGGCTTGGCCTTGTATTTATAGGAGGCTTCTAGGGTTTGGTGCCCTAAAGATGCCAAGGGAATATCCCCTTACATTTGCTGCAGCAGATGGCAGAAATGCAGGGTCTGTAGGGGACTATTGCAGGTCTGCAGAGGTGGTGCAACGTTTGTAGAAAAGTGTGGCAGGGTGCAGGGGCGGTGCGACATCTACAGCATTTGCAGAGGTGCAGGGGATGTGCAGCTGGTCTAGAAAACGCGTGAGGATAGTGGGCTGTAGGTGTGTCCTTTCTTCCGTTTCGTTTGGTCCGCCCACAATGCTGTAGCATCCTTAAAGCTCAATCCAACACCATAGAAATTTGCTACAACATCTCTTTCGATCATTCCACTTTGCTCCAGCATCTGCACAGCAGAACCAAGAAAATACCCTTCAAAGCAGCATCTTTTAAAATAAAAAGAAAATAAAATAAAATCCTAATCTAAATGCAAATGCACATGAAATGCAGCTAAATACAATGAAATGCAATGCAAATGAACTTGAAACCAAACAAAACCTTAAGTAAAAGGGTATAAAATATACGCTTTTTAGAGCGTTAACACCCCCAAAAACTTAAGATATTGCTTGTTCTCAAACAATTACATATAAAAATGCTATGACATTACTTTCAATTCTTGACAGCAGTTTAGGCAAAATATCAATCCTCAGATTATAAATGCTATAGCAATCTACATGATATTGAGAATTCTAAGAACTTGAACTAAGACAAGATACTTTGCTTGTGTGTGCTGGATTGTATCTAACCTATGCTTAAATGTTAGAAGAACTCTAGTTTTCCTTATTCACTATACCCTAATTCCTAAAAATTACTCCCATGCTTAGTTTTTTTTTTAAACACTGCTTTGAAGGGTGTCAGCTCATCACAACTACCATCCTTAACTCTAGATGAGTATAGAGCAAACATCTCATCCCCGAGCCAGTAGGTAGAGTTATCCCGTGACAACTTTCATTTGCTCATATGTTGCAGCATTATTTATGTTCAGAACATAGGCTAACCTTGCATAGAGGAGCGTCCTTCTACAGTTTTTATGCTAAAGCACGTATTCATGTCTCTCTCTCTTTTTTACTGTTTATTTATATATTAAAGCAAAAAGGAGTTTTTCTTTTTAAACTAAGGCATAGATTCTAAGTTCTCTAAAAAATTCCTACCGCTCAAGCAAAGGAAACATACAATCGTGTCAAATAAAATCCAAGGTATCAAGTCTTAATCCAGTTCAATTTATTCTCAATATGTTCTAATTCAGTTCAAAAGCATCAAAATTCTCATCATCGGATATCTTTTATTCTAATCCTAAAAGCTGTCTTGAATTGAATCTAATGCTATAGCAAATTTATATGTATGCAAAATGGAATGAAAATGCTAAGGCGAAGACTTTGCTACCCCCAAACTTGAGGTTAGCATTGTCCTCAATGCTATGAGGAATAAAACTAAAAAAAAGAAAAGAAAAAGCAAAGATGCTTACTTAGCGTCGGGTCTTGTTTTGTGGGTGGCCATCTTGACGCGTTTCCATGGCCTCTCTAGCGGTGATGGTTCTGTGACTTCTGGCTGATCTTGGCTTGTGTCTTGCTCTGGTTCTGCTATGGCAATGGGAATCAGGTCCTCCTCCACTCTAAAGGAAGCGTGTCTACCAGCAGTACGCTTGACCTTGCGACGTGGGACAAGGGTGTCTAAAGGATCAACAGGGGATACCTCGACTTGTGGTAAGTTGAGGTCGAAGTCTCCACTGCTTATTTCAACTGTGTGTTCCCCAGAGGTATGTGATTCAACGGCAGGCTCCTTGCCCTTGTCCTGTGGTGGTTCTGATGGACCGGCAGGGACCTTGTGCGATGCTGTAGCAGAAACAGTAAGAGATGGTTTAGATGCTGGTACAGTAGGCTCATGCTGTTGGTGTGTTGTGGCATGCTCATGCACAGAAGTAGGTTGGCTTTACTGTTGCTGTGGCGGAGTCTGTTGCTGCGGAGGAATAGGCTCGGGCTCATTTTGTTGGAAGAGGTAAGCTGGGAAGTTGGGAAAAGTGTAGCCACCATCTGGTAGCAAATCTCAGAAATTCAGCTGGAGGATCAAATCCCTCTTTTGGACGTAGCTCATGTAGGACATGAACTTGCTGTGGAGTTCTGCCAGATGCAGTTGTAGTCCTTGAACTGTAGTATGTAATAAGCTAAGATTTTCTTGAGCATTTCTTGGCTTGGCGGAATGCTCACCAGATGCTGGAGCATTTTCCTCTAATCCCATTAACTCAGGAATTTTCTTCAAAGCGATTCCTTGATGCCCCTTTACCTTGAAGTCTTTATCGTTTTCGAACACTCTCTGTTTCCTACAAAGGGCTATAATGAGGTAAAGGAATACAAGAGGGCTTTGTTTCCTCTTGAGTGCTGCGTAGGCTTCTTCAATAATAATCTTGCCCACATTGATCTTTCTATTCCTCACAATTGAGTGCAACAGTTGTAGTCGCCCTAAGTTTACTGTGGTTGTGTGAGTTGTTGGCATCAGGTTTGACTTGATGAAATGCATCCAAAGTTTGCCCTCCGGCTTTAGAGATGTGCTGTCCACCGTGGTGTTTGCTTCGTCCCAAGTGGTGCCTTCAATGCATAGTTCTTGGAGTAAAAAGTCCTGGTCTTGCCCTAACATCGAGGCGACAAAGATAGAGTGTTGGTCTTCTACATCCAGTCCATAGAACTGGTTTATGTCTTTGGCAGTGAATGGCACAGCATCTCCTCGGACGTATACTGTTCGTTGCCCCGACCTGGTGTAGTGGGCATAGAACTCTTTTACCAGTGAGATGTTGAGGGGTTTAGCGTCCTTCTTTGCTGCAAAATGCTGCGCAAAGTCCTCCCATTTGTGGCGTTTTATGGTTAAAGCCACTTGCTCTGGCAACTTTTGGAAGGTTGCAGTGTTGTAGGCAAAGCCCTTTTCCTGATGAATCGTTCTCCCTTTTAGCTTTTGAAAGCGATCCTTCGCTGTGTCATCCTTAAACTTTCGAATTTCAATCGACCGAGCTTGAGCAGCAGCTCTTGAGGATTCCTCTATACGCTTGCAGCGAACCATTGTGACAGAGAAATATGGGTTATGTGCTTTCGGTTTTCTTGAAGGAGGAGGGAGTTGTGAGAGAATAATGGTTGGTTTCTTCGGAGAAGAAGATGAAGTGGAGACAGAGGGTGGGGTTAAGGGAGATGGACGGTTACTTGTTTGGGAAGGGGAGAGGAAAGAGAAAAGTAATAAATGTTGTGTAAGGTTTGGACGGCTAGGGTTATTGGAAAAGTAAAAATGTGTGATGGGGAAGTTAATTTGAGTGTAAGTGGGAGAGAGAAAGGGTTTTATAGGTAATGAAAAGGCAAATAGGGTGTAAAGAAGGGTTGAATTTTAACTAAACTACTTCTCTTCCCCTTTGAAAACCAACCGGTTTCAATTTCATGGGCTCCTCAACTCCCTCCTTCGTAACCCAAATCAAATAATTCCAAAACTTTTCCCTCCAAGGCTGGCAGCCGTATAGTCCTTCCTTGCTCCCAGGCTTTCCCTTGCACAGACTGTGCACTGCGCACTGTCCTACCTGTGTGTAGCACGCGTCTGGTGGTGTGCAGTTCCCTGTGAGCCTCCAGTGGTCTGAGCTTGTACCTTAAAAAAATAAAAGCTGAATATGGACAAAAAAGAGATAAAAGCATCTAAAAAAACTTAAATAAAAACGTCTACTTTTTATTCAAACTGAAATTTAAATGCTAAAGCAAAATGAAAGATAGGGATAGAAATGCTCAGGCATTTTGCAGACTGGAGCCGTCCTTGTCACGCACAATGGGAGCTCCATTATAGATCTTCAGCCTTTGACCATTGACCTTGAATATTCGATCACCTTCAAGTGTTCTGATTTCCACAACTCCATAAGGATAAACCCTATGTATCATGAATGGTCCAGACCATCGGGACTTTAACTTTCCAGGAAAAAGTTTAAGTCTTGAGTTGTAAAGTAACACTTGTTGGCCCTCTGAAAAATATCGTGGCAAAAGATGCTTGTCATGCCACCTTTTCATTTTTTTCCTTGTAAATTCTAGCATTCTCATAGGCATTGGATCGAAACTCGTCCAATTCATTTAGCTTCAAAAGTCTATTCTCTCCAGCTGTCTTGAAATCCATACTGAGCTTTTTGATGGCCCAATAAGCTTTGTGTTCAAGCTCCATGGGTAAATGACATGTTTTCCCATAAACAAGCTTGAATGGGGATATCCCTAAAGGAGTCTTGTAGGTTGTCCTATATGCCCACAAAGCTTTATCCAGCTTTGGAGACCAGTCTTTTCTCTTAGTGTTGACTGTCTTCTCTAAGATTTGCTTTATTTCTCTATTGGAGATTTCAGCTTGGCCATTCGTCTGCGGGTGATATGTTATAGCAATTTTGTGTCTGACTCCATAGCGTTGTAATGCCTTAGCAATGAGCTTGTTGTCGAAGTGGGTTCCTTCACCACTGATTCTAGCTCTTGGGACTCCAAACCTTGTGAAAATATTCTTGTGCAGGAACTTCAGGACTGTCTTCGAATCATTGCGGGGTGTTGCCACCGCTTCAACCCATTTGCTCACGTAGTCCACTGCTAGCAAGATGTATAAATCACCATAGGATGATGGAAATGGTCCCATGAAATCAATTCCCCAAACATCAAAAAGCTCAATTTCTAGAATATTTTGTAACGACATTTCATTCCTTCTTGAGATGTTACCGGTTCTTTGACATTTATTGCATCCCTTGTAAAATGCTTGAGCATCTTTGAAGAGTGAGGGCCATTAGAATCCAGATTGAAGGACCTTTGCCGCAGTCCTTGATCCACCAAAATGACCTCCACACGATGCTATATGGCAATGGAATAGGATATCTTTCTGCTCCTCTTCCGGCACACATCGCCGAAGCAATTGGTCAGCACATTGCTTGAACAAATATGGCTCATCCCAATAGAAAAATTTTGCATCATGTTTGAACTTCTTGCGACCCTGGCTAGATAAATCAGGAGGCAAAATACCACTAACAAGAAAATTAACAATGTCGGCATACCAAGGTAATGCTTTAGCATATAAAATTTTCTCATCAGGGAAATTTTCTTAGATTTCAAAATTCTCTCCTAAATTTTTTGGATTTTCTAGCCTAGATAAGTGGTCTGCAACTTGATTTTTAGTGCCTTTTCTATCCTTTATTTCAATATCAAATTCTTGTAGCAAAAGTATCCACCTAATAAGTCTCGGCTTAGCATTTTTCTTAGTCACTAGGTATTTGATGGCAGAATTATCAGTGTGCACTATCACCTTAGTTCCTATAAGATACGCCCTAAACTTATCAAAGGCAAATACTACAGCAAGTAACTCTTTCTCAATAGTTGTGTAATTAATTTGAGCATCATTAAGAGTTCTACTTGCATAGTAAATAACATGAAAGAGTTTACCTCGCCTTTGACCTAGTGTTGCGCCAACTGCGTAGTCACTTACATCGCACATCAACTCGAATGGCTCAGTCTATTCGGGTGGTATAACTATTGGAGTTGAGGTAAGCTTCTTCTTTAGTTCAGTAAAAGCGTTGTGGCATTTTTCATTGAAGATAAAGGGTTGATTTTGCTGTAGCAAATTGTAGAGTGGCTTAGAGATTTTCGAGAAGTCCTTGATGAACCTCCTGTAGAAGCCAGCATGTCCAAGAAAGCTTCTAATTCCCTTCACAGTTGTTGGAGGTGGTAGCTTCTCTATCAACTCTACTTTTGCTTTGTCAACTTCAATTCCTTTGTTAGAAATTTTGTGCCCTAAAACCGTACCTTCGGTCACCATGAAGTTGCATTTTTCCCAATTGAGCACAAGGTCGGCTTCTTCACAGCGTTTCAGTACCTTGGCCAGGTTGCCTAAGCATTTTTCAAAAGTTTCTCCGGACACAGAAAAATCGTCCATAAATACCTCCAAGAATTCTTCAACCATGTCTGAAAATATTGCTAACATGCAACGTTGAAAAGTTTCTAGAGCATTACATAACCCAAATGGCATTCTTCGAAAAGCATAAGTCCCATATGGACAGGTGAAAATTGTCTTCTCCTGGTCCTCTGGTGCTATAGCAATTTGGTTGTACCCAGAATAGCCATCAAGGAAGCAATAGTAAGCATTTCCCGCCAATCGATCCAGCATTTGATCGATAAAAGGAAGGGAAATGATCATTCTTTATTGCTTTGTTCAGCTTCCTATAGTCCACACAAATGCGTCAGCCTGTGACTGTCCTTGTTGGGAGTAACTCGTTGTCCTCATTTGTGATCACTGTCGTGCCTCCCTTCTTAGGAACACAATGCACAGGACTAACCCATGAACTGTCAGAAATCGGGTATATGATCCCTGCATCCAACCACTTGATAATCTTTGTCATCACTACCTTCTTCATTGTTGGGTTCAGTCTTCTTTGGGGCTCAACAGAATTGTTGTGGCATTCTTCCAGCAGGATCTTATGCATGCAGATCGTAGGATTGATGCCCTTCAAATCGGCCATAGTCCACCCTAGAGCTTTCTTATATTGTGATAGCAAATTCACGAGGCTAAGCTCTTTGTTAGGATCTAGGCTAGAAGAAATAATCACTGGCAAAGTATTGTGAGATCCCAAATAAACATACTTTAAATGCGTTGGCAGTGGTTTTAAGTCTAGAGATGGTGCATGTAAAAGTGATGGTTTAGGAGGAATAAATTCAGAGAAATCAATTGATTCAAATTTTGTACCTGGTCTTGGCTTGAAATAGCCAATTTGCTGTAGCTCCAGATGAGCTTCTTCTTCATCCTGATCATGCTCCTCCAGCATTTTTGCAAAGTCCTTCATTTACGGAGAATTGTCACAGCAAAAATCTGCATCTTCTTCAATTGCTGCAGCATTTATCCCGGCTATACAATGACATTCTTCATTATCGTCCATGTACTTGAGAGTATTGAAGACATTGATAGTCATGGATTGATCTGCTACTCGCATTGTGAAGTTTCCCTTTTCACAGTCAATGAGAATTCGACCGGTAACAAGGAATGGTCGTCCCAAGATGATGGGTGCTTTGTAGTCCACTTCGCAATCCAAAATCAGAAAATCCACATGGAACACAAACTTACTAACTTTTACTATGACATCTTCAACTTTGCCTTCTGGTCGGACATGAGAATGGTCCGCCAATTGCAAGATGACAGTGGTAGGTCGCGTACTCCCTATATCAAGCTTCTTGAATATTGCCTTGGGCATCAGATTTACACTCGACCCTAGGTCGCATAGTGCTCTGCCCACAAAATTGTCTCCTATCGAGCATGGAATGATGAAGCTTCCAGGATCTTGCCTCTTCATGGGAAGCTCAGTCCTCCCAAATAGAACTCAGATGCTATAGCAACTGTTTCAAAATTCTCATCTTTTCTTTTCTTTGTAACAATATCTTTCAAAAACTTTGCATATGAGGGCATTTGATCAATAGCATCTAAAAATGAAATATTTATATGAAATTGGTCCAGCATACTTAGAAACTTTTGAAATTGAAGATCCTCTTTGTGTTGCTTCAAACGCTGAAAGAATGGTGGTGCGGGTCTTACGTCCTCCATTACGTCCTCCAAAGGTTGCGTTGATGCTGCTTCTTTTGCTACAGCATCTGCAAGCTTTTCACCAAATGCCTCAGTATTTAAGTTTTCTCCAGTTTCTTCTTGAGCTAATTTTTCTTCTTTTTGTTCAGCTTCTTTTTGCTCCTGAATGAGGGTTTCTTCTTTCTCCTTTCTTTTGAGTTGTTCCCCCGTGTTGATTTTTCGTCCACTTCTCAAGGTAAGTACGCTGCATTGCTCCTTGCCATGATTTTTAGTGACTTCAGTATCACTAGGCAAATTGCCTCTTGGTCTTGCTTGTAATGCTTGAGCAATTTGACCCACTTGAGTCTTCAGCGTCCTCAACGAAGAGCTGTGACTTTGCAGTAGTGCGCCTTGGGTGGAATGCTCCTGCAATAATGTTTTCGTTGACGTCATGAACTCCTCGGTCGAAGCCATGAATTCTTGCAGCGAAGCTTTCAAAGAATTGTTGTGACTTTGATGATGAATTGTCCCCTTGTGTTCATTTTGCCATGGCATATTTCCTTGAAAGCCATGGACTCCTGGTTGTGTTGCCATGGGTTGTTGCCTGTTTGAGTTGCTTGCTTGATTCGATCCTTGAGTACTCCAAGAAAAATTAGGATGTTGTCTCCACCCTGGGTTGTACGTGTTGGAGTAGGGGTTGTTGGATTTTTTGTTGAAGTTTCCAACGTAATGAGCAGACTCTAAATGAGTTGGGCAGTCTTTATCAAAATGGTTTCCACTACAGTGCACACAGCTTAATGCCTTAGCATCTCGTACTTCACTAGGCTGTTGAAGATTCTTCAACATATTTGTAATAGCAGAAAGTTGTGTTGAGACAGAATCATTGGCGTCGAGCTCTAGCTTTCCTTGAGTTCTTCGTCCTGTCCCAAGCCTAGTAGTTAGAAACTAATAATCATTGTTGGTTATTTTGTCCAAAATATCAAATGCTTCTTCTGGCGACTTGTCCAACAGTGTCCCATTTGCTGAAGCATCTAACATCATCCTTGTGGGTGCATTGACTCCATTGTAGAACATCACGATTTGAGTTCAATCTTAAAAACCGTGATTGATACACCTTCTTAGCAAGCTTTTGTACCGATCCCAACACTCGTACATTGACTCGTCATCCCCTTGTTTGAAGGATGCTATCTCATTTCGCAATTGAGTGTTCATGTTGGGTGGGTTGTATCTTGCCAAAAAGCTTTTGCACAAAGCTGTCCATGACTCCATCGAACCGGCTGGAATACCATTCAACCATTCTCTTGCTCGATCTCTCAAAGAGTATGGAAATAGCTTGAGCTTCAACACATCCTCGTGCACTCCTTATTGGCGGAACAAATCACAAACCTCCAAGAAAGCACGGATATGTTGTCGAGCGTCCTCGTGTGGAGATCTTCCAAACTGTCCGATCGAGTTGAGTATATTAAACATCACAGGTTTGAGCTCGAAGTGTGCTGCTTGTATCTCAGGTGTCACTATCCCAGAATTCAGGTCATCCAAGATCGGTGTCAAGTGATCTCGAATTTCCCTTGGTCTTGCTACTATCTCCGGATTTGCTGCAGCATTTGGATTTGCTGCAGGTATTGCTCTAGCATTTTGATTTTGTGGATCCTAATACATGGCTCTTGTTCTTCTTTGCTCTCGCCTCCTTTGTATAAAATACCTTTCGATTTCCAGAATAAATGGTTCGAGGCCTTCCCTACGATTCACTCTGGGCATCCACTAACCAAAAACCTGAAAATATAAACAAGAAAACAAAGATTAAATCAAAGACAAAAGACTCAAAACACAAAGCAAAAATAAAAAGATAAAAAGTATGAAAACTATGATAGAAATTGCCTATTGCCTCAATACCCGGCAATGGCGCCAAAAACTTGTTGCGTGCTGAGAGGGTGATTCAAATGTGATTGTGATCAGCGTGCAATAATGTGCAAGTATACACATCGAACATGTAATAAAGTGTGTGAGTGGGATCGTTCCCACGAGGATTTGGTAGGTTATTTCAAAAATAGTTAACATACACAAAAGATGAAATAATCCTTTGTATGATCATATGCTAAAGTAATTCTGCAAATGTCACCAAAATGCTTTAGCAAAATAAAGATGTCACGAGTGATGCTGGAGCAAAACAAAGATTGTCACGAAAATGCAGTAGCAATTCAACAGATATTGGAGAAATAAATAAAGCTGCACAAACACAACACAGAGAAGATATTCAAGCTTAAGACAGGCTAGGCTTGCAATGGTATGATCTCATTGTTCCCCTGAATGCTATTGTTCCACTGGTTTACTAGTGCTCGATAGAGTTTACTGAAAATGCCTCCACTATCCCTAGTCAGAAGGCTTAACATTCGAAAATGCTAAGGCATTACCTCCCGGTCTCAACCCTAACACTCCTAATGTTGATAAAGTGTTACCCCTTTTAGTCGTTGAAACTCTACCTTATCCCTAAGGCAAGTTAGGATTCTGCTCCCGCAGCAACCCCATTGTTCAAGTTGGTCTAGCTTTGTCTATCCCTAGATCTAAGCTTCCCGAACCCCTTGAGCTATGGCTACCTCCCGGTGCTCTTACAAACCAAGGTTTAGAGTGAAAATGTGTTAGCATTCTTGAACAAAGAACAAAGTTAAACACTAGAAACAGTAATCATCCATTAAAACATAATGAAAATCATCCAAAACAAGCCTTAGCCATACTAGTTTAGTTCATGGCTAGGTAAGAAAAACTATTCAACTTGCGTCCTTTGAAATACATATTCAACAACTTAGAAAAGAGGTAAACAAAGTGAAGAGGAAGGAATTCTCAAACGCTTGTACCGTGACACTTTTCCTAGCTTGCCGCTCCTCCCGAAGTCGCGCAAATCCCTTGCTTGAAGCTCTCCAACAATGGTGGCTTGGCTAGAGGTTGAAGATGACCGAAAGTGGCCTCCTTTCTTCTTTCTTCTCCCTCGTGCTTTCCTTAAAGCTTGCTCCTTTATGGCTCCTCAACTACAGATTTTTCTCTTTTTCTTGCTCCGAACATGCTTGTTGAAGGAGGCTTGGCCTTGTATTTATAGAGGCTTCTAGGGTTTGGTGCCCTAAAGATGCCAATGGAATATCCCCTGACATTTGCTGCAGCAGATGGCAGAAATGCAGGGTCTGCAGGGGACTATTGCAGGTCTGCAGAGGTGGTGCAACGTTTGCAGAAAAGTGTGGCAGGGTGCAGGGGCGGTGCGACGTCTGCAGCATTTGCAGAGGTGCAGAGGATGTGCAGCTGGTCTGGAAAACGCGTGAGGACAGTGGGTTGTAGGTGTGTCCTTTTTTCCGTTCTGTTTTGTCCGCCCACAATGCTGTAGCATCCTTGAAGCTCAATCCAACACCATAGAAATATGTTACAACATCTCTTCCGATCATTCCACTTTGCTACAGCATCTGCACAGTAGAACCAAGAAAATACCCTTCAAAGCAGCATCTTTTAAAATAAAAAGAAAATAAAATAAAATTCTAATCTAAATGCAAATGCACATGAAATGCAGCTAAATACAATGAAATGCAATGCAAATGAACTTGAAACCAAACAAAACCTTAAGTAAAAGGGTATAAAATATACGCTTTTTAGAGCGTTAATAGTAACTTGTACAGATAAAATAAATCTACAAACTAGTTGTACAAATCAAAGTATTATGTGTTCTATCATCATTCTTCCATCTCACATATTTATAGTTCAAGTTGAATTTATCATCTTTATACACGATGCAAATAATTAAATATGATGTTATGATAACTTTTATTCATTTTGAAACTTACATTTAGACGACAACAATAATAAACCGAGTTAAAAGATTTAGATAAAATTTTGATTCAAATAAAATTAATTATTACAATTATCTTTGTTTGTTCATTCTTGTGAAACGAAAATTAATCAAAGATTATAAGTATTAATTTTATCCTATTTCTTTTGAATGAAGATTTGAACTACAAATTCTTATCATAAACTTTTCATTCTTTTTGAAATGATGATAAATTTGATAAAATTTATATAATCATATAATCTTTTATCAATTATTATAAAATTTATTTAACTATATAAATTCTTATCAATTTTACAAGAAATATACATTTTATTTTAAATAATAATTTACATAATTACACAAATTTTTACTTTATAACCTAAATTATTATTATTTTATAAAAAATTATATAAATCATAATATTTATATAATTACATAAATTCTAACAAAAATAATAAAAAATTATATAACTCTATCTCGATTTAAACTCATTTTAACCCGACATCCCCTAGAACTACCCCATTCCCGGTTCTCACCTACCCCAAAATGAAGAAAACCCACCTATTACCAGTTACCATTAATTTTCCAACATAAAATTATTTATTTAATTAAATGGTAATTTAAAAAATCACTACTACATATTTTCTTCACAGATTACTACTTTGAAATGGTAAAATAAAAATAATTATTTAAGTTGAATTTATTTTGGTTATTATTTAAATATGTTTGATTTAGTTGGAGATTATACTTTTATTGTTATGATAGTAAATCTTACCTTTAATATATATAATTTTCATTTAAATTTTAATATTATAAATTATAAATAAAATAAATATATTATAATAAAATTTTGCATAATTCTTTTATATTATTGAACTGTTAAATTTTATTCATTTCATCTCATATCGACTGTCAAGATATTTTCATACTATTATACACATATCCTTAAGATTTGTTTATATCATTATTTTAATAATTTAATAATATAATTAAAGTTTAAATTAAAAATTAATATATTAAAATAATATTAATTTTAATTTAATATATAAACAATGTTAAGGGATATTTAGTGTAGTTTATCATAATTTAATTTAGATTACTTTGATTAATATGTTAAAAAAGATATTTGTATTGGTGAAATTATTAGAAAAACTTTGTTCATTATTAGTAGAGATTTTGAACAAGTGCAGTAAAAATGACCGTTATAATATTCTTTTAAAAAATAAGCCTCAAAATTTTGATAAGAAATTCATTATAAAAATTTTAAAAAATACTTTTAAGAAATATGATGTTATAATTTTTTTTTGATAATTTATTAAGAATCTTATTCTTCTTATTATTATTATTTATTGTTTCAATAGAATCAATAAGGTTCTAAACATACGCAATAAGAACGACCCCACACAGAGGCCTCTAAAAAGAATAATTGCATCCGAGAGTCACATTTCTAGTACTAGTAGGGTTTATGAAAAATTACTTCTAAAGTTTACATTTTAATAATTTACATAGGACTCTTAAAATTTTTTATCGTTGTTCATCATGTCATCCATAATCCATCAAATGAGATTCATTCATGTCAAAATAACTTTTAATCAACTACTCATTCTTTAACGAAACATAGGAAAAAGATGAAATTCATCTCAAAATCTTATTAAATGTGACTATAAATAAAGTAAAGAACAAAATTATCTAATAATTTTTTAACGAATTTTGCAGAACCCACGTGTCTCCTTCACAAAGCACAACACAACAATTTTGCAGCATCGCCCTTCACGTAAACGTGTCAATTTAACTTGGAAAGAAAAAGATGGTCTGTTTTTAAGTATATGGCATAGGAGAGGAATCACCATGCAAGCTGTTCCTCATGCAAAGCCTCAGCTCACCATGTCATCACGTACGTGTCTTCTCATGAAACATACAAGTTCATACATAAAAAACACCACCCACTGACCCAGGTTCTCTTCATATCTTTCAGATTCTCTCTCTTTTGATATACAATTTGCACAAGTTCATACAGCTTTCTTATCTTCTTTCTTTAGCAATGGCAGAAATCCGTGACCGCAACCAGCCTCAGCAGGTTCAAGTTCACCCACAGTACCGTTATGACAACCCGGCCGGGGTCGGTTACGGTGGTGGGATGAACTATCAGAGTAGCGGACCATCCACATCGCAAGTTCTAGCGGTCCTCACACTTCTCCCCGTCGGTGGAACACTGCTAGCTTTAGCAGGGTTAACACTTGCCGGCACCGTCATTGGGCTAGTAGTGGCGACGCCGCTCTTCCTCATCTTCAGCCCGATTCTCGTCCCGGCCGCAATAACCATTACCATGGCGGTGACTGGGTTCTTGTCGTCCGGGGCATTTGGGTTGACGGGGTTGTCGTCTTTGAATTACGTGTTGAACCGGGTGAGGTACGCGACAGGGACAGAGCAGATGGACTTGGAGCAAGCGAGGAGGCGGATGCAGGATATGGCTGAGTACGTGGGGGCAAAAACGAAGGAAGTGGGGCAGAAGATCGAGAACAAGGCACAAGAGGGACAAGTTACGACTGCCAGGACATGATGTTGAAGTTGAAGGTGGTGGAGGGAAGGGCTGCTTTTCACAATAAAAATAATTATGTAGGGTTTGTTTATGTTGATGTCGTGTGTTAATGTATTATCTTATCTTATGCTGTCTGTTTCTCTGTTTAGATTGCTGAATTCAATTTATGTAGTTATGAAGTTTGGTGTTCTCTCTTCTTTACGGTTTACGGTCAATACAAAATAATCCTAAAAACAGACTGAATGTTGCAGCAAATCCCTCAGACATTGTCTCTGAATTCTCAGATTCACCATTACCCAAACTAACAACTTGGTCATAGCAAGATGTCATCCATGGAAACTGCAAGCATGGTGTTGGTTCTTTTGCACCGGCTTCAGAGGAACTTGAAGTTAAAGCCTTTGCAGATCAGCCACAATTTCCCAGATAGTAGATCACCCTCGACACCACTAGACTGCACAAATTGAACCAAAACCCCATGCTAAACCAACCTAAAATAAGGAGTAATATCCCATATCTAATACTGTAAAACCCTAATGCAAAGTGTTCCCATTTCTACCAACTCGTGCTAGCATGCGTATGTATTACGTGCATATATGACAAATACCCACCATCGCAATTTTTCATATCATTTGTTTCTGAAGCTTGTCTAACTGGCGCTGGAAGTCATTCCCCTTCTGCTCCAGCATTTCCTGCTTCTTACGTAGTTCCTCTTACATCACATCTGCTCCAGAATCTCTAACTTTTTATGTAATGGAGGTGGAGCCTTGGGACCATTCATATTGAAAGGCTTAGGGGAAGTTAGAGAAGGCACATCAGCACCCTGGACAAACATTGCTTTTATGACCAATTGATTCAAGATTATCCTTTCCTCTATTTGCAATAGGCTGAACTTGAATACAGGAAGCTGTTAGACCATGTGGATTTTATTGCCACGCCAGTGCCACTATTTACGGCATCAACCGGTATGCTATCCCGATTAGCCCACCAGAGTTTAATAAAGCGGTTTCCCATTACAGCATCAGGTGACTTCAGAGTTGGTTTTCTGCTATTATGTGTTCTATCACTCTATGACTTGAGTAACAAATCCATTACTTTGGAGCCATCATCCTCGGTTCTGATCTGCTTTACCTGAAGGAAAGCGCTTTGAGAACAAGGAAATGCTTCTTGTTCTCCCTTGGTTTCATTCTGAAGATAGTTCGACAGTGTGAGATTGGTCTTCTATTTTCTATGTATTCTACTTCTTGAGCCACCGGTTCTACCCCAAGCAGACAAATTTGTTCCCTGTGACTCAGCACATCTAATTGGCAATTCATTATCGTGCAAGGACTCCCTTTCATGAACCTTGGGTGAATGTAGTCCTGAGAGAGAAGCCATTGCTTCTGATTCATTGTTATTCTACAAAGGCTGATCAGGATCATATAAATCATCCCCATTTGCACCAGTCATTCCGGATTTGCTACTTTTTTCATGTATACTGTTCATTAAAGTGGTTGAGGGAGGAAGACCTGATGGTAGTGATCCGGGTACAGAAGGGGTTGCCAATAGCTGTGCACTTGGAACCGCACCAGGAAAGTTAAACTGTGACAGACTCTGCAAATCAGAAAAGAAATAACTTGGGGAATGCTAGCTGTTTCAAGGTGATAATAAAGAATCAAAGTCAAAGAAGGAACTTCCTTATGAAGGTAATTTGGATTTCAGAAAGCATGTACATCATGAATCAGATGATCAGTTAGATGACACTATAAATTAGAAAAGAAGCCACTCCACCAGCCAATAAGATCATAGAGCAAATAACAATGATGTTAGAATAGTCTAATTGCGGTCATCTCTATTCATGTAGTGCATTTAGTCAATAATTAAAGCAGAGATATATCTGTAAGAATAGATCTCTTGATTACTGTAACACCACCATACTATCTGCGGGCATCCCTTCAACAAGACACTTAACGATCAACCGTGAATGAAACTAATCCACCAGAGAGTTGAAGCAGGTAATCTATCCCGCATGCATGTCCCTTTTGTTATTTAGGTCATTGTTAAAAAGATAAATAGAACAGCAGGGCCCAGGTAATGAAATTAAAGCAACAAGAATATAAGCCCCGCCTTTGGTGGTACTGAAGCACTTAATGAAGGTAAATGCCAACATAAAAATGTGTTAGAAAGGAAATATTAACAGTCAAAAACCTTCTTAGCACATTGTCCATCCTACACTGCTGGTAGCCTGACAAGGTAAACCAGATGAACATGGTATCATATTGCGTCACCATATGACAAGTTTTCTTTATCTATAAGAATTCATCGGTTGCCTGAGCACCACTTGAAAGCCAATAGGATGAACTGTATCTAGATCATTAGGTATTCCAGGCATAAGCCTAAAGGCACTCCATGATGATCTTTGTGCATTTGAAACATTTGGTAATCCCCTTCCAGCAAAGAGACTTGGAGAACAGATCCTGACTGAACCATCTGAGAAGCAATATCAACTGAACTGAACCTAGGATCACATTAATTCCAAGAAATGTTATCCCTTCCTCTTCCCCTACCAGGACCAAAACCTCCACTAAATGTTTGGTTCGATGTAATGCTCTGGTTCAGATCCAAATTTCCTCTGGGAACTAACCTGGGGTGTCCTATAACAAACTTCAATGTCAAGTCTTTGTCAAGAGGCAAACTGTTGTAATTTTTCCAGGTTTCACCTGCTAGAGATTCATTTTCTCTGAAACAAAGCCCATTTTTAAATAATTAAACCGAACTTAAATTAACTTTTCTTTCTTAATTATTGAGTATTCAACCTGATTTAATAAGATTCTATATTATATATCTTACATTTTAAAATTTTAAAAATATTTTTATTAATTTATTAATATCAAAATATAAGATTAATATTTTTAATATTTTTTATAATAAATATATATAAATATTCACAAATTTTAACTTCTTAAACCTAAAATCTAATTATATTGTTTGAATGATCTATGATTCACAAAATTAAAAAATTATGGTATTCACACAATATTGTAAAATAAAATTTTCATATTTAAATTTTCATATTAAAATATTATAACTTATAATTGTTAAAATCTGGATCAAATTTTGTAGAGATTTATTATAGAGCGATCTATCCAACTCAATTTTATTCATTTATAATATTAAAATTCAAACCCTTGATATCGACTTAACGTCTTATCCGCTAGACTAATTGGATGTTGTTACAACATATGTTTTTGATGACTCGATTAACATATATTAAGATTGGTTCATGGATAATAATAATAATAATAATAATAATAATAATAATAATAATAATGGCAATTTTCATATATGTAATATTCATGACAAGCATAGCAAAGACATTTGGATATAACTGCAAGTAGGGGTGTAAACAAGTCGAGTCGAGCTCAAGTAGTATTAAGCTCAGCTCGATTCGTTAAGATTTCGAGTCGAGTTCGAGCTTGAATAATTTTAAACGAGTATAAAATATCTGAGTTCGGTTCGGCTCGTTAAGAACTCAAGTCAAGTTCAAGTTTTTTTCGAGCCTAATCGAGTCAAGTATTGAGCGATCTTTGACCATATTAGACTCAGGTTACTCTTATCTCTCACGTCTCACTTAAAGCTTAATGGAGAAAAAACTTTGATGCACAAGTTGTGTAAACTCAAACTTGTTAATTTTAGGTTTTAGTATCTTAATTTAGGGTTTAAGACTTATGTTTAAGGTTAAGACTTGAGGGTTTTAAGTTTAGAAATTTAGATTTTAAATTATAAAAAATAAAAAAATAGTATATTTATGTTTTCGAGTATCTCGTGAGCTTTTCGAGTCGAGTATTATGTAACTAGGCTTGACTCATTAAGAACTTGAGCTGAGTTCGTGCTCAATTTGAGTCTAATTTTAACCTAATTTTGACCGAATCGAACTCGAATAACTCGCGATCTGTCTCGTCTCATTTGTCCGTATACATAAATCGAAAATCTCTTCTCTTCTCCTTGAAAAAAAACAAAACAAAACAGAAACACTTACAGTGAAACGGTGTCGTAAGGAAGCCAGCGAGACGATCCGAGAGTACTGCGTCTCCACTCGCAAGACAAAACGACACTAAAAGCGCTGCCAAAACCTTCCTCTTCCATCTAATTTGCGATTTCTGCTGCACCGGTTTCCGCTTCATCGCACTCATTTCTTTCTTTAAATTTGCCAAAACTTTCCTCTTCCATCTAATTTGCGATTTCTGCTCTTTCATTTTTTGGTTGAAAGCGTCCACCCAAGTATCCTGAGTTGGGCTCTAACAATGTCGATCGAATCAGTATTTATCCCTCAAACTCTCAGTCTCAGAAGGTAAAACAAAATTGTAGTTTTCAATTTTAATCTCGTCAAGAATTATTCACTAATTTGTTTTTAAATTACAGTTCTTCAGATCAGAGGGACCCTTCAAGAAAATCTACACGGGAATCCATCAAATCCCCAAATTTTCAAATGGGTACTTCAAGAATCAGAAATTTCTCAGCAAAGTCAAGTTTGAGCTTTGAAAATGGTGGATTCAAACAGTTCTCGTATGGGATTGGGGAAAAAGATGGAGTTATCATCGTGGACCATGGTTCGCGCCGTAAAGAATCCAATCTCATGCTAAGTAAGCTTTAAACAAACTAATTTTCTTGCTAGAACTGTTGGATTGGTTAAAAATATACTTTATTTTTGTGCTAATCATATTTTATTTTTAACGTTTTCTTAGATGAATTTGTAGCCATGTTTAGAGAAAAAACGGGATACTCAATTGTTGAACCAGCTCATATGGTAATTCTTTTTCCTTCTTAATTTTTAGTATTTAATTCTTTTGCTTCAGTTAAATTTGAGTTGCCGCTGCTTCTTTTATAAACCGTGGTTTTTAGAAAAAGCAATTTGATGACAACGGATTTAGCTTTGAAGTTGTCTGTTTTATTTGGTTCATTGCATTGTGATTTTCAGGTGAATGTCAATGTGTTTGATTGTTTTTAAGACGTCACAGGATCATATTTTGGGGCATTGAATTCTTACATTTTAAGTTAATTTAACTAGGAATTGGCTGAGCCATCGATAAGAGATGCATTCGGTGTGTGTGTTGAACGAGGGGCAGATCGTGTGATCGTTAGCCCATTCTTTCTTTTCCCTGGAAGGCATTGGTACCAGGTAGCTCATTTTATTTGCATTTGATAACTTGACAAAGAACACATGTGTTTGTGGATGTTTGGGGTAATTCTGTATTTGCTGAATGTCACTAATGTTATTTCTCAGGATATCCCATCATTAACTGCCGATGCTGCAAAGGATTACCCTGGTGTATCGTATATGATAACTGCACCACTCGGCCTGCATGAGCTGCTTGTGGTATGAACGCTCTTGCTCTCCTCATTGTTCACCATCAATGTCATATGAGTTTTGTGTAGTTTTATCCTGCTAAGTTTTCAAATGGTCCACAAGTCGATTGTTAGCTTGAGTAATATGGTTTTGAAACAAGGGAGTCAGTAAGTCATTGTCAAGTACATGATTGTTGTGAAACTTTCTTTGTTATTGCTCAAGCATGTATCATATTTTGTAACCACATTAGTTGGTTTGCATGAGCTTCTTGTGGTATGAGCTCTCTTGTTTTCATTACTGGTCACCAATCACCATTGGTTTTGTTTGAGACTTTGAGTTTTGTGTAGTTTTCTCCTGCTACTTTTTGAAACGGTCCTCAATTTCATATGTAGCTTGAGTGATAGATTGACAAACAAAGCAGCCTGTTAGTCATTGTCGAGTACATGATTGTTGTGAAACTTTCCTTATTATTGTACAAACATATATTGTATACAATAACTGCCCTATTGCCTTTCCAAGCTGTTCGTGGTCTGAGCTCTCTTGTTTTCGTCATTGGTCGCCATTGGTTTCACATGAGTTTTGTGTAGTTTTCTCCTGCTACGCATCCAAATGCTTCTCATTTTGATAGTTAGCTTGACTAATATGGTTTCAAAACAAAGAAGCCTGTGAGTCATTGTTAAGTGCATGATTGTTATGTATCTTTCTTAGTTATTGCTTAAACATGTATCGAATATAATAACTCCCCAAGACCTGCTCAAGTTGCTTATTGTATGAACTATCTTGTTTACCTCTTTGGTCACCATCGAAAAACATGTCAATTTTGTGTATTTTTCTTGTGCTAGTTTTTCCATCTTTGGTCGTTTATATTTATCTTACATAATAGTAATTTGAAACAAATGAATCAGTCAGTGTTGTCAAGTACATAATTGTTCTGAAACTTGCTCTCGTTATTGCTCGAACATCAACAAGTGAATTGAACTTTCTTTGCATGCCTTGTTTTTGGATTTTTAATAACGTTGAAGATGGTTTCTCTTTCTTGTAAGTTAGCTTTACCCGACTGTCGGATGTCTTCTCTTTTGCTTTCCTATATTGTAGGATGTTATGAATGATAGGATCAAACACTGCTTGGGCCATGTAGCTGGAGATGCCGATGAGTGTGCTGCTCGTACCGGAACAAGCAAATGCAAGCTCTATGGACTCATGGATGTAACTAAAACTTAAAAAGATATCGGGATTGAATATAGGGATCCGAGGTTCCCCATTTTATGAAAGTTGAGATCTTTGCATATGAAATAACCCAACAGTTCATCCAATCTGCATATATAATAGTTTTCCTTTTCTAGTCTTTCAGGATGTTCTGATCTTAAGACAATATGATTATGATACCCCTGAAGAAGCTGCTCAACCATGGTTCGATGTAACCGGTTTCCGGTTCTACTGCGTAGGCTTAACCGCATCGAAACCAAGCATCATTGTGCCAGATATGGTAGATAAGCCATAATCACCAAGACTCCTCTCCTGGGTCGGATACTTGTGAAATGATCTTCGGTCATGATCACCAAGGATTTGCAGATGAACTGATAGGGTGGATATATATATCCTCGATAATACTAATATTGATCAAATTATATAAAAACAGAGTAATATTTGAAAATAAACACGTGTACAACATGTTACATGCTAATCAACTATAAATTCAGTAACGAAGTAATATTTTTAATTTTCATAGAGTAATAGGTAATATTTGAAAAATAAAAGTACTATCTTATCAATATCAATCAAATTAGAAGATTATTAGAATATAATTCAAAATCTTCTCATTTTATAGTTTTATACTTCTTTTAATTTAAATTTATATCTACTAATCTTTCAAATTAACATTTTTTTATATAAACAAATACTTATTATGAAATGATTCCACACATTTAAAACTAAAATAATAAAGCAAGAATCAGTGGTTTAATTACCCCTCTGATCCCTTTACCTTTTCCTGTTTATTATATCCGTTAGTTCAAGCCATATATTTGTTTCGCACAGCTTAGCCTTAGTATATAATAGGGTTTATACCTTGATTTGGATTATATGTTTGTTAATTTCTGGTACTGTCATTTATTGTTTATGTTTGTGTATATTATGTTTTATTTATGTTGCGTTCGGAATATATATTGTTAATACGGTATTTTTTATTATTCTAGAATAAACGTTGTTAGTACTAGGTGTAGTGGTGGACTGATGGTGATTTTTAGTTTATTTCCAATTAATAGAACTCTTAAAATTTATTAGTATGTATAATCAAATTTAATTTAAATGTTATTTTAATTGAATAATAATAATAATAATAATAAAATGATAATTAATTTGGTACCATGTCTGGGATGGAAAGTAAAATCATTATCCACACGTAATTAACTCTCGAATTTAAAAATAAAATTCTTTTATTTTTTTTTTAAGTGTCCAGCCTACCTAACCCAAGTGATAGTGACAACTCTTTATCTATTTTCAAAAGAAATTCCCTAAAATCTAAAATTTTTATAGAAGTTGAAAATTTGAGTTTTAAGACGTCACTACAATATGTTATTGAGGTTGTTTGATAGCGAACCTCATTCGAAGGCATTTGAGGATTGATACCAGGTATAGATGTAAGCTTCTGAGGTTATGTAGCATCGAACTTCATTCCAAGTTTGAATAATACGATGCATATGTTTACTTTATGAGATTAATGTATCTATTTTTGTTGTATTTAGACGGCTAGATGTAACATTATATGTTGTTTGTATAATACGATGTATAGGTTTATAATATTTTTCATAGATTTAATAAAAATTTGGTAACAATTATAAAAAATATATCTACTGAACATTGTTCGTTCAACGTTTGAAATTGTTGTTTGTTCCAAGGTTAGTATAGGTTGACACGTGTATCAAAGAAGCACCATTAAAATAGGACTTTGACATTGACTTGCTCAGAGTACATTACTTATATTTATTTGGATTATATATTCATATGACTATACGGTTTTATATTATTTTGAAAATTTGATTAAAGGATATCACAGAAATTGGGTTGATGCAATAATATCACAAATATTGGGTTGGTGGCTTGGTGCAGTGAAAAGCCTTTTGGTTATATAACCAAAAGCTCTTATGTTCAAATCCCACCAAAATTCTTTTTAACTCATTCATTTTTCTTTAATCCCATTGTGACACGTGTCACCTCCTGATGACGACATGTATTACGGACCGATTGAAAGAAAATAATTATAATAAATATAAAATTAAATTAAAAATTAATCACCCAATCGGATGATGACTTGCGTTATTACCCAATTGGATGATTGATGTTATTTAATTTAATTAAAATTAAGACTAAATTGATTTAATAGATAAATAATAGGGATAATATATAATTTTTCAATTTTTTAATGTACACATCATCACTCCGTCAGTCTTTCGTTTGAATTTTAAAACAATGACTAAAATTGGTCAATTTTATAAATTGGGTGACCTGATTGACGAGTTTGTTAGTTGGATGACCAAAATAAGTATCTTAATTAGTTGGGTGATTATTGGAGTAGTTTACCCTATTTTTTATCCGATTCATAACAATTATTTTCTTTTTTGACGAGAGATTATATCATGGCTCCGGCTCACCGCATCAGTCGTGGTCCATAACTAATAAAAATTACCCATTTTACCATTAATTATTCATGTCATTAATTTAATTTTCAAAAAATATTTTTTTAAATGACATGAAAAAAATATGTAAAGATTCATTAGTTGAAAAAAATGACAAAAAATAATGATGATGGTTATAATTTGAATGAGATCAAAACTAATGTGGTAAGTCAGGCTCATGATATAATTTTTTGATTTTTTTTTATATGCCACGTGGATGGACGTGAGGTGGACAAAAAAGCCGTATATTAAATCATATGTCACATCAATTATTTACTTCACTGAAACTACGACGAATGGGTAGTTGGATTTGGAGAAATTGTACTATTGAATAAGTAAATAATTTCAAAAAGATAATCAAATTATAATATAAATTATTGGCGATATAATGAAATATTATAAAAAATTAACATATTTGTATAACCCTTTTAGCTCAAATGGTTAAATGAATGGTCGTTGTTTCTAGAGATTACAGGTTTGAGCATCAACTTTATCAGTAAAGTGATCTAACGATCAATCTCAAATGGTGGAGATTATATTTTAAAACATATATTAGCTTGTTCAAAAAATAAAATAAAATAAAAAAATTAACATATTTTAAAGATATGAGTATTTTAGTAAATGTGATATTATTAATTAATTTTTTTAATATATCTGTTAAATTTTATTACGGTCTTGATATAAGTAAAAAGAAGAAAAAAATATATTTTGTACATTTTTATAGAAGTTGATTATTATGGAGAGATAAAAGAATTTATAATCACACTAAAAGAAAATATAATATTTAATTATTTATATAAAAATTATTTTAAAGAATAAGAAACAAAAATATTAATATAAAAATATTAATTATAATTTAAAATAGCATTAATATAGTAATTTTAGCTCGATTGAAGTCCGATTAACTTGTGACTAGAGATGATTATGCATCGGTTTGGGTTTTTGGTCAATTTACATTCAACCTGAAAAATATAACACATTTATTCGAATTTGACCTAATATTATATGATGTTCTACTTGATCTAAATTTTAGAGTAAAAGATTGAACCCGAACATAACTCGGTCCAATATATGTAAAATATATTTTTTTCATATTTATTTGATAAAACATAAAATTAACTGAAAATTACAAACAGACGGAGTATTATGATAATTACTTATTTTTATTAAAAAATATATAAAAAGAGACATTATAATAATTATATTTAAATATTTAAAATTAGATTAATATTTTTGTCGAATTTTTTAACTTTAAACCTAAATTCAATTTGATATTATTATAAAAACTCACAAGAATCTGATTTTTTTAAATTAATATAAAAAAATCGAATCAAAACCCATCGAGTTTAAATCAAATGATATTCCCAGTTGTATAAATATAAAACTATATTTTAAAAAATATATATTTATGCTATTTGTGGATTTATTTTAAAATTATAACTACAATCAAATAGAGAAGTTAGCCATCAAAATCAAATATTTAGTGTCAAATCTAATAGTTTAAAGAAGAAAAATATAACAATAAATCATATATTTAAACATAAATTACATTAAAAAATATTCCATCCATATTTAAATTTAAATATATTTAATAATTTATTTGTATTTATATTTACACAATGAATACAAAAAAGAACTACATTAACAATTAAAGCTGAGGATTTAAAGGAGAAAATAAATCCTAACACCAAAAAGTGAAGATTTGCTTTTAGCACTTCTTTGTTTGCATATGTCAAAGATGAATCTTTGGGGTTCGTTTATATGCCATGAAAATACCTCAAAACCACTAACAAATGTGTACTCCCATGTCCCATGCTGAGAATCGGATTCGAAGTTTGGACGTAATATTGTAAGAAGAGTCAACTACGAATCCCGAACATAAAAATCTCTCAAAACCTGGTTTTCAACTCTATTTCTGCAGATTATGATTGAGTTTTTGATGCCTCATCTGATCTACCAGTCCTTGAAGACTCAGAGAAAGTACCTGAACCTTGAATTATCCTCACTGCGTTTGATATGAAACTGTCTGAGCTATAACAAGACTTTGTTGAACTCTCTGGTTCTTTGACATTAGTGTTTAAGAAAGGAGGCTGGCTTGGTACGGGGATTTCACAATCTTTACCAGTGAGCATCTGAACTACTTCTGCCATTGATGGTCTTAAAGAAACTGAAGCCTGTGTGCATAATAACCCTACTTGAAGCACAAAATTTGGGGCCACTTCTGCTGATATTTCATCTCTTAAGCAAGAGCCAACTGCTTCAGCTAATCTATTCGATTTGTGAAGTGTCCAAACCTGAGGTTGAAAACACACACACACAAATTAAAGCTCTCATTTCATTTCTTAAACGCTAATGTCAGTCAGTCAGCTGTTATTTTCATTGAGTGTCATAAGTTGGTGTTTGATTTTTCTAGTAAATCAATGTATATTGAACTGACCAATTTGTCACTATAGACTACAGTAATGAACCTGAGGTTGAAGTAGTAAATATGGCGGTCATTCATGCTTTAATAAAGATGTTGGATCTTACAGTTTGTAGAAGAGAAGCAGAGTCTTTTGAAAAGGTGGTATTCCTTTTACCACACACAATCTCAAGAACTAGAACACCAAAACTGTAAACATCTGCTTTCTCTGTGAGTTGTCCTCGAACAAGGTACTCGGGAGCCATATATCCACTGCATAAAATTTTCAAATGAAAAGTTAATGGGAAACTTCAATAAAAATTCTAATGTGTTGGTTATATTAAACCAATTCTGGAAATATAATTTTTCCTAAAATATCCATGTCTGAACATATTTGGAATAGTTAGACCAAATTAAGTATGCTCAAACACATATCTGTATCAAAAACTCACTTTTGAGTCTGTTAACTTACAGTGTTCCGGCAACCCCAGTGCTCAGATGACTTTTATCAGGAGCTAAACATCGTACCAGTCCAAAATCAGCAATCTTTGGATTGAGATTCTCATCTAAAAGAACATTGCTGCTTTTGATGTCCCTGTGGATTATCCTTGTTTCAGACCCTCCTCCATGAAGATGTGCTAAACCCTCAGCTGTTCCAACAATGATTTCAAACCTATGCTTCCACTTTAGATGTTTTGCCTTCTCCTCATCTGCATACTCAAGTAAAATCATCTACAAGCTCAAATTAGTTACAAGAATGCTATGTTACTCGGTACAATATCCCTGTATCAATGTCCAAATATGTGTCGGGGACTAATACTTCAAGCAAAATGAAGAGTCTGAGTAACATAGTAAGAATGAACAACCTATAGTGTTTAAGTATGTGTCATGAAATCTTGATGCAAAGAAGGATTGAATGCAGGAGCAGGGGACTGATTTTGGCTGAAACCTCAGTGTTACCACCAACAATGGATTCAAAGTTTTGTCAAGAGGAATCTAACTGATTATGTCAGGAAAATGCAAGTTTGAAACATTCAAAGAGCAAAACATTACCAAAAATAAACCGATGGAGGCTCTTGTTCGGTACATACTCATAAACTAGAAGACTCTCAGGACCTTCAATGCTACAACCCAGAAGTTTCACTAGATTCTTGTGTTGAATCCTGCTGATCAGATTTACTTCATTAAAAAACTCATCAACCCATTGTCTGGTATTATATATCAATCTCTTTACTGCTACAATCTTCCCATTTGGAAGAATCCCCATGAAAACTGAACCAGCTCCTCCTTGGCCTAATTTCCTTGAAAGACTGAAATAATCTGTTGCTTTCTCCAGTGTTTCATACTTGAACTTCAAATCTGATTTGTCAAAAATTTTCGAAATCTGGCCGAGATTTTTGAGCTCTAGGAGAAATGTAATTGATTGTTAATATTTAAATATTTAATAGACATCAAAGGTATAATAATGCATAAAAATCTTGTGAAGATTATTTATAGATGTTACCTTTTCTTCTCTTTGAAAATCTTGCATAAGTTACATAAGCTACTGCAGCAGATAGGATTATGAATGCTAACGTGGCTGAAACAATGGCTAGTATGACTGCAATTGCTGAAAACCCTGGAGAAATGGAAAAATGATATTCCATTAATCCATTTTCACATTAAAACAACCTTAAAGAACAGTTTTGACAAATCAGAAACATAAAAAAGACAAGACATACCATGATTATGTTCTGTTTCTCCCCTTTCATTGAAAAACTTCTCGGTTGAGTACCTCAAATAACACCCTGTATTCAACCCTCTCCCTTCAGCCTTCGGCAAGCAGCCTTTGACCGCCATTGCCGCTTTCTGCAAGCATTTTCGACACCCTTCGAACGGTACACTTTCCCAACATTGTGCCAATGCAAACACCCCATCAACCGCCACTGCCCCAAATCCACCGTCTCTCAAAGCAATGTTAGTCACCCTCGAAACCACATAATCAACTTTCTTACCAAACAAATCAACTCTCTTAGTACTTTCTTCATCAACCTTCGCTACATCGTCGGAACTGCAAATAACTTTATCAAAACTCGACGAAACAGACTCTCTATAAAAGCTGTAATTATCGTAACGCAGGAAGCATCCATCGAGAAAGATTCTAGCCGAGTTGAAAGGAAGGCAACGTGGAATCTTGGTCCTTGAAGCTGCATAACAGAGAAGGCAATCTGTTTGCGAAAGATCTCGATGACACTGAGCCAGCGCGTAGATTGGTGGCGTTGAATTAAGGTGATAAGTAGCGAAATTCCGATCATTGATGGCTTCTGACAAGCCTCGCATCTCTTTAACAAAGCTCGGAACGAAGTTGGTTCCATTTAATGGATTGAATTTCCCACAGAGTAGAGTCGAGTTTGAGATTCTTGGATCAGCAATGGAGCTTGAGATTAAGGAAGAAAAGATAAACATGAACACCCATTTCCAGTATGATTGATTTGAGCCTGAAAACTGAATCAAATTCATGTTTTCCCTTCCTGCTGCTGAACTGGAACAGGAACTGGAACTGGAACTTTCACTTGCATCAATTATCAAGTCAAATGTTAAACCATTTATAGTTACAACTTTTGGAATTCAAATTCTCCTTTCGTTTTAATACCCTAGAGAAAAACGAATACAACAAGAAGACTCTCAGCGGTTGCTGTAAAGAGAAGTGAAACCATTTCTGTTTAAAATATATATAGTAGGAGGATTAGTACTGGAGACGAGAAACAGAGCAGAGATTTAAATGACAGCAACATGGTTTTGTTTCCTGTTCATTTTGGTCTCTGTTATACGCTGTATTGGTTTACTAACAATTTGTACACAAGTGTTGATATATTGTTCGGGTTTATATCAGAAAAGTTAATTGGATTAATATTAGTATTATATATTAAAAGGTATAAGACACCTTTTAATATACTGATGTAATCATAAGTTAATATTTATTTGATTTTTATAATCTTTTAATAAAATATGTAGTATATTATACATACATGATGCTCGGATTTAAATTATTTGAATGAAATATTCCATTTTTTTTATAAATAGTGAAAAAAATACTACTATAGATCTCACTAAAAACCTTTATAACCTAAATTGGATGAAAAGAGTACCTATAATAACAGTACGAAAAATGCGTACGAGATAAACCCGTAAAAAATCAAATAAAAAACAACATTAATTAGTGTCGACATGTAATATAGTTATGAACTTACCCGAAAGTTGCAAAAAAAGAGCATGACTCAAAGCAATCCCAAAAGCACAGTTTAACTATCATATTTGCTACCATATTATCCTCGCGAAACATATATTTTTAGGAAAATTTTTACGACGGGCGTCAAACATTGTTGAACACCATTAAATTAATTAATAAAAATTTAAAATCTCAAGGACTTAATATGTAACTAATAAAAGAATGATAAACTCATATAATTAATAATTGTATAATTAATCCTTTAGATTTTTATTCTTTATAAATTAATTTAATAATGTTTAACGATATTCGACGCTCGTAATAAATTTATTTATATTTTTAATAAAACAAATATATCATTTTTTATCGTCATGACTCTCGTTGAATTCATTTTGGGTGATAGTTAAAAATTATCTTACAATTAATCCAATCAATAACTCATTTAGCTCAATATGAAAAGCATAAGTATCCGCAATTAAAGCAACGAGTTAAGCATGTAGGAAAAACACACACGACACAACATAACCCAACACGTTGATGTGCATGTGGTGGGTCCTATTCAAGTTGAACTCCATAAACATAAACTGGTGCATTGATTATGTACCCACAGGGCATTAATAAGTCGGTGAGATTCGAACAACCTACTTTATGGTCGGAAGTCGTGTTGGTCCTATCAGGGTACGCCAACAATGAATGCTAAATGAGGGATGTAAAAATCGGATCGAATTAAATTAAATGTATATTATTTTAGATTAAAATAGTTTAAGTTTAAATCAACTAATTGACGAGTTATTTTGAACTCAGATGATCCGTAAAACTCTCAATTTCTGATATAATATTTGAATTAACTCGCGCCTAAAAATTTTCGAATCATTTCAAATTTTAAAAGATGGTCTACAATTTCAAACCAATTTAACTCAAACGGGTAAAACATAATTTTAGTTTAAAAGAAATAAGGAGCTCTGATTTTAAAATACCAAACATTCGATCAAATATATATAGGTTTCAAAGAGGTATAACAAACTTAAATATGTCCTAAGAATACATGACTTATCTATTTAAATGATGTACTCCTCAAACCGATTGATCACCTAAAAAACTTTGCACGAAAATAAAGATTTTAAATGTTGAGCTAATGAAAATTTAGTGGATACACACCTCCGGTCAATCATGATTTATACAAATCAGAATTAGATGCATGTAATAAATTATGATGAAAAATGAATGATTGACACTACTATAATTGCCTAAACACATAACATTTACAATTGATTATTTAAGTCAAATATGATGTCAAGATTTTCGTTTCTCAGTTTTACAATTCATTTTAGACATAAGGGGACCCACCAAGACTATTAACTCGAATTATTGATCCTCCGAACTCAAATGCTAAAACTTAGATATATTGGCTTACGAGTATCGATACACTTATATGAGGTATCGGTACATTTCTAACCAATATCAATACCCCTTCATTGAGTACTGATACCCAAAACACATTCGAAAGAATTTATTTTACCCCGTACCGATACGCCTATGTAGTGTATCGATACCTAGTACCGATACAAAGATCATCTGTACTGATACATGATCTCAATGGAACAGTGGTATCGATACACATTCGTGTACCGGTACACCTAAACGATTTTGGAATTGCTTAAAATGCAGGGGTACCAATACACGAGAGAGTTATATCGGTACAACCTCCTTGAAGAGCCTATTTTTTACACGAGTACCGATACGCAAACCCAAATTTTTAAGTTTGAAGCTCAAAAAAATACCTTTCTTTACTAAAACCTTCTCAAAATCTCTCAAAACTCTCATACAAGTCATACAAGGTCTATTTAGTGAATTGCAAGCAATTTCAACAAATTATAATAAAAATTTCAAAATTTACCATTGTCATCTTTTAGCTGCCATCAAAACTTAAACATACACAAACGTGCAATTAACACTATTATCATGAGTTCTATAAACACATAAGAGTTCGAAGTGTATTTACCTTGACTTTGTAGTAGCCAAAACCTCTGATCTTTTTTTTAAGATTTATATATTTTTCCTTGTCTCTTTGATGATTTCCCCAAGTATTTTTTTATAAACAAGTGTTGCGAGAGCTATTACAACATTGATGAATGTAGAAGGAGCTAAAACAAATTAAAACACTTAAGATTTGAGTTTTTTAAACCCAAATATTTCTTTCTCAACTCTACAAAAATCTATGTTACCATTTGACCCTATTTCTTATCTTGAAATATATATCTTCTCTAGCTGAGTAACCTTCTTTTCTTCTCTTAAACGAGATTTTACCTCTAACACCTTAAAACTTTGTAATATGAGAAAAAGATGATAGATGAAACGGAGGATAAAGGAAAAGTATTTAGGTGATATCATCCCCTATCAATCTATAGAAATTTTAAGTTTTGTCCCTCCTCATTGGTCAATTCCTTCCAAAAATTACTTTCATGCCCTTCAAAGGACCACATAGCCCAAGGCACAACATCTAACAATTCAAATAGGCTCATAAGGCCCAAATACAAGGCTTATGCCCTGATTTAAAATCGACCCTCAAATTTCGGTAGAATCTGGGTCGTTACATGATCTTTAGGTTGAGTTTATTTCAGGTCGGATAATTTTAAGTCAATTTTATTTTAGCTTGGGTTAATTCAGGTTTCTAATTCACATTAAGTTTGAGTTTAGTATAAATAATGGATAAACTTTGGATAGAGTCATTTCGAAGTGAATAATTTATGCTTTTTAGCTTTCACTAACACGAATTACATTAAAAATAAATATTATGCACTAAAATGAATAAAAATATCATCATATGATTCATATCTAAAATATTGGAGTAGATTACAAAAATTAGAAATTATTAAGGGTTAATTTCAATAAAAAATAGAATTTTAGGGACTAACATGAACAAAAATATCATTACATTAAAAAAATTAGACTAAATTACAAAAAATAGGGGTCAATTTGAAATAAAAAAGTTTTAGGGACTATAATGAACAAAAATATTAAATTAAAATAAAAATATTAGACAAAATTATCAAAAATAAAAAAATAAAAATAATCAATTTAGATTAAAAAAAGTTTTATGAACTATAATGAACAAAAATATTATCTTGTTAAAAACATTAGAATAGATTATAAAATTTTAAAACAAATAGCAGTGAATTTGAACCTTGAACCCTAAAACTCAATTCTTAAATCTTACGATCACTAATAATTAAAGTACAAACTCAATTCCTAAATTAATCTCATAAACCGAATTAAATACTCAATTTGACACATTTACCCTTAAATCCCAAACCTCAACCCATCTTCCAATTACTAACAATTAAAGTACAAGTCTAATTACGTGTATAATTATATTTAATTTATTATATGTTATAATAATATTATATGTTATAATAATTTCAAACCTAAAAAATTCTTATTTTTTATTATATGTTATAATAATTCAATATATTTAGTATTACTCATTCAAAAATATAAATTAAGGATATTATTATAACATATAATTTGATTAAAATGATAAATTATATTATTATATTAATAATTTAATATATTTAATACTAACTAATTCAAAGTTTATTATGTTATTATAATAATATCCTTCATAAATAGGAAAGATTGTTAAATTCTTTCAAAAAATTTTGGTGGTTTATTCTTAATTTCTTCCAAAATTTTGGGTGGTTATATCCTACAAAAATTTTATATTAAAAGTAAATTAATTTCAAACTTTAAAAATAATTAGTTTATTTTAATCATTTTTCTTTTTCTCTCTCTTTTATTCATTTATTGTTTTTTATTAATTATTTTAGTTTAATTCAATTGAGTCCTTATTTAGATTAATTTATTTAAAAATTTATATTTAATTTTATAATTCTTTTAATTATATTTATGATTTATGTTTTTTAGACTTTAGTTTAGCCTAATTAGATCTTAAATTAACATATAATAAACTTAAATTAATTTAATTCGAATATTATTATATTATTATAATATAAAATAAACTTAAATTAACATATAATAAACTTAAATTAAATATAATTATACACAAAATTTTGATATGAATGCAAATATGTAATTGTACACACGCTGATATAAAAATAAAAGTTCAAACTTTAATTTAGTTAAAACTTTTAATTTCTTATTTAAAATTATTTTTTAATATAATTTTAATAATTATTAAAAATTAAATTTATATATTAATTTTCATTTTATAAAATATAATTTTGTTAATTATTAATTGTATATGTATATATTAATTTATATATTATTTTTTTATTTATAAAATTATCTTTTTAATTTTATTATTTTATTCAAATTTATATTTTTTAGAGTAAATTTTTTTAATTATCATGAACAAATGAATATTTATAATTCATTTATTCAAACCTTTTATCTTGAAAAGTTCTTAAAATGAGTTTTCTCTTTCATTAATCCGCTATTATAATCTTTTATTTACCAAATATCTAAATTAATGAATTTGATTGGTCAAACTTTTAAAATGGTTCAAACCTCTAATTTTAACTAAAAATATTTTTTAAATCGTGTCATTATATTCCTAAGATAAAAGTTAAAATTCGAATCTATACAAAATAAGACAATATAATAACTCGATAGAAAAAATATTCAGGGTGGAGCTAAGCCTGCCCATTAATAAATCCCCTAACAAAACCCATGGTCCAAATCTAGTTTGTCCCACAACAGTTTGAGCCAGATTTAATGGAATCCGACAAGCAGAAGCCCATTAAAACCACACCGATTTCCCACATCGTATCTACCAAAACCCTACCCGATGACCAAGTTGTAAAAGGCTCCCGTTTTTGGCTGCGGTCTTCAGTTACTTCCGATTGGTAAACTTGAAAACTCAAAACTTCCAATTTTCCCTCCGATAATTCTTGCTTTTCACGTCAAAACCAAATCTTCTGTAAGTCTTCCCTGCCCCATCAAGTCATTTTCTACCTTAACTATTCCTGAAATCATTGGTAGTGTTCCCTTTCTCTATACCTGCTTTGAATGTATATGTATATTTTTTTTTATAAATTCGGATTTTTTTTTCTAGCGTTTGCGTAGGACAGTTTAATCTTAATGGAACTCTGGGTATTTGGTTATATCCCTTTTCTTGTTCCCGAAGCTTGTGAACGTTTATAGTTGAATTTACCATCTTTATGGGTAGTACTGTGTAGACACTTTTGTACGTTTATGGTTGAATGTGTGTATATGTATATATTTCATGAATTTGGGTCTTTATGATATTGTATGTTGTAATATTTTTGTTTTCAAATTTGTGTACGTTTATAGCTGAATTTACTCTTTTTTGGAGGATAAACTTTGGTACTTTTGATTCTACAGTGGACAGATTTATGTGAGTTATTAAAAGAAGAAAAAGAGATGATATTTCTGGAATTTAATGAATATTAGCTTTACATTGAACCTATTTTCAGTATTTACAGGTTATTGCATCGATTGGTTCATAAAATTCGGCATTTTGAAGATGTTGCTAATGGATCCCTCAAATAAGATATCTTTCAATCGATGTGTTAGAGATGGAGACTTGGTTATTGTTTATGAGAGACATGATATTATGAAGGCTGTTAGAGTGTGTGAGAGTTTGGTTTTCCAAAACCGATTTGGTTTGTTTAAACATTCGGATTGGATTGGGAAGCCGTTCGGTTCTAAAGTGTTTAGCAACAAGGGTGGATTTATTTACCTATTGGCTCCAACACCAGAGTTATGGACTTTGGTTCTAAGTCATAGGACTCAGATTCTCTATATTGCGGATATTAGCTTTGTGATTATGTACTTGGAAATTGTTCCTGGTTGTTTGGTTCTTGAATCCGGGACAGGAAGTGGATCGTTAACGACATCACTTGCAAGGGCTGTTGCTCCTACAGGACATGTTTATACATTTGATTTCCACGAACAAAGGGCTTCCTCAGCTAGGTAAGAAAATGTTTTTTTTTTCGTCTTTTATGAGGCTGCGTTGTTATTGTGGTCTTCATTCTGATGAATTTAAGTTTCAAAGCTCGATTTATGGGATATTATTCGATAGTTGCTTTTAGGTATTGTTAGGTTCTGCATTCTAGCTGCAATGTTTCAGAGTCTCGTTTTATAATCTGTTTTACGGTTTTTCTTGCCTTTGACAGGGAGGATTTCGAGCGGACCGGTGTAAACACTCTAGTGACCGTATGTGTTAGAGATATTCAGGGTGAGGGATTTCCGGATGAATTTTCCGGATTAGCAGATTCCGTATTTCTTGACCTACCACAACCTTGGCTGGCCATTCCTTCAGCTGCAAAAATGCTGAAACAAGATGGAGTTTTGTGCTCTTTTTCACCATGCATCGAACAAGTCCAACGCTCATGTGAAACCCTTAGATCGAACTTTACAGGTAGCTTTTCCGAATCCAGTTTATTGTCTCTTGCTTGTGCAGTGATTTTTCGATACAAAAATATGCTGCAGTCTAAGAAAAAGGGAATAAAAGGATGTACCGATATCGGGAATCGAATTTAATATCTGCACTGAATCTTCTTGGAACTATTCTCTTTATCTATACATGTATATAGGAAGTATAAAGTGCTTGTAACATATGCAGATCTACGGACTTTTGAAATACTCCTTCGAACATATGAAGTCCGAGAATGGAAAATGGATTGCTCGAAGGTCGATGACGGTGGTTCCGTCGCATGTCCACTTGGCAAGAGGAGGAGGCAGACTTCAAGCGAAGGAAGTGTGAGGGAGAACCCAAGTTGTCCGGCAGTGATGGCTCGGCCATCTGCTGAAGCTAGAGGCCATACTGGATATCTGACGTTTGCAAGACTTAAATGTATCACTTGAAAACAAGGTTTATTATTAAATGAATTTTAAATAGAAATAAATTTACCTTTTTTTTAATTACTTAATATTATTTTTTATTTTTTTATTCAATAAACAAATTGCAACATCCTAAATCCAACATTTAAAATTTTAGATAAATAATTTAAATAGTTACAAAGAAATTTCATTTTAATTTAAAACATTTGAACATTCAACTTAATTGATACAATTCAAAAATAAGAGGTGTAAACTCGATCACATAAAATCTTATAAATACTTAGCACATTAAATATAAGTATCATACTCTAACAATCTTTCTTAGTTGAAATTTCATATTGATAATGTACTTCGATCTTGCGATTCAGTAATCAACCTATGCATGGAATTAATGATTCCGAATGTTGAGCTTTCGAAGTTCAATAGTACACATCGATTCTATTATATTTCATATTAATCATAAATGTAAACATACAAGCTAGTATAGTAAATAAGAAGGAAAAATAAACACACGACACTACCACTAGTAGGGGTGTTTAAAAATATTTGATCCAATTATCCATTGATCTTATCTAAAAATACGGATATCTGGTCTGATTTTTATTTTTGGATTGGATATTTGATCTGATTTTAAATTTTCCGGATCAGATACGGATTATAATATTTCAAGTTTCGGATTATCCAAAAAAACAAAATTTCAAATTTTTATTAATATTAATCTTGTTATATTTAATAATTTAGTGCTTGTTATTTTCAAAAATCGAAACTTTTATAAATGTAATTCTTGTTATATTTAGTAATTTGTTGTTTATTATATTCGAAATTCCAAAATTTTTATAAATACAACATTCAAATTCGAAAAATTAGTTTAATCAAATTATATTTTTGGATAATTGAATATCCAAATATCCGATATCCGGATATGCGTATATCCGCTTTTTTCATATCGGATACGGATCATTATATCATCGATCCAAAAATCTAAATATCCGAAAAAATCCGATTGAATCCGATCTGATATCCGAACACCCCAACCACTAGTCACCTAAACACATGCTCAAAATATAACAATCATCATACATGTCACACAAAGTCTAACCATATCTAAGATCCAACTAAATCATCTAAACAAAAGCACAAATATCAATAACAACAACTTATAATTCATAATAAAACTAGATGACACTAATTTGTTATACTTCATAATAAAACTCATCTTTTTACTAATATATTTACAAATAAATATAAAATAACGATCAATTAAATAATCATGGTGAAACTCAAACAAATGTATCTTCTCACTGATTTATGACATAAATTTTTATTTTAAAGTAATATAGTTAGTTTATTTTTATTTTTGTAAAATCAAAATTAATGATAGGGCAAATTATAAAATTTATCTCTAAATTTTAATCTCTGACCTATTATAATAAAGTTTTAATTTTGTTTGATTTAGTTTATTTTAAATTATATCTATAATTAAATATGAATAAAACTAAATTATTTTTATATTTAATAATAATAAAATATATCAAATCATACTAAAATGTTAAAAATATAATATAAAATAATCTAAATATATCAATGTATAAATTTCAATAAATAAATTGATATTTTAAACGAACTTTATATAAACTAGTTCCTATAAAATGATCATATTTATTTTGTAAATTAAATAGAGAGAAATAGAATATTAAGTACAAACACAAACTTTATAGAAAGTAAACAGTTGATAGTTCCTAAAAAAGTTAAGGATTCCTATGTCCCAAACAGTACAACATAAACCTTAAAAACCACACACAAATTAACCTTAAACAAACGAAGTTCAGTTCTGAACCCTAGATTTTCACGAGAAAACGACTTTAAAGTTTAAACCCTGTCTTTTTCTGTTGATTACACCTTCAGTTCTTAACCCTATAGATATTTTCTTGAGTTTTTTCTTATGGTATGACGATAGAAGCTAGAGTTTTCCTTGAGAGATCATCTCCAGCAAATCCAGCCTCTTCCTCAACGAATCCATTCCCAAAGGAAGATCGAAATGCTCCATGGAATTGCTGCTACCTTCTCCAATCATAGATCCGAAGCTTTGATTACGTTGCTCGTTATAAACATTTGCATCGAAACTGTAATCCATTTGCTGCTGCTGCTGCTGCTGCTGCTGGCGATGACGATGAATATGATTAAAAGCTTCCATATTCCAACCAGTAGGGTTGAAACCCGAGTTTTTGAGTTGCACCAGGTGTGGGTTGTTTCTGGTTTCAGGGTTGGTGATTTCGAACACCATCTTCTCGTTGTCATGTTGGGTCATCAGCGGCGATGTCGACGGCGAGGCCGAGGCTGAAGCCGAGCTTAAGGAATTGATGTAGTTTTGGAGAAGAGAACCTTTTGAATCGCCTCCCTCCTTGGTTTTGAGCCTGGAATATTGTCTTCTCTTGGTGGCGTTCCAGTGTTTTTTTATAGTGTTCTCTGTACGTCCTGGTAGTTTCTTGGCTATCTCGGCCCATTTGTTTCCTACTGCCCTGTGCTCCGCAATCAGTATCAGGTCTTCTTCTTCACTCCACGAATCCTTCTGCAAAACAAAACAAAGCCATGTAATTTCAATGGATGATTCAGAAATCACTATACATAGGTGGACATGATTAATAAAATAAATAACTAATTTTTCATTAAAGTTTAGCATTATAATTGAGTGAGGTGATAAAGCATGAATTAATAATATTTTAATCTAATCTATTATTGGTTAGGTTGTATGATAATATACGTTGTTAAGCATATAATAACGGATGGTTAAGATGATAAGGTTTTAAGTAAGAGTGCAAATCGACTGCTTCTTTATTGTACTTTTATCAGTGTCTCACTTTAAATTAGTGGATTTAGGGTTTAAGATTAAAGTTTGTGGTTAGGGTTTAGGACATTAGGGGTAAGATGTATTTTTTAAGGGTGTAGGATTTAAGATGTAAAAAATTAGAGTTAGAGTTTAGAAATTAATTTTTAAGAATTTTTAGTGCGAGTATAGAAAGGGACATGATTAAGAAGCAGAAGATTATTACTCTTTAAGTAATGCTTAATAAAATATATCAAATAAAGAAATAATAACAACAAAAATATGATGTAAATATTTTCATTCATCTATTGACGCGTGTCATCTGAATTTAAAATTTCTATAACTGAACATGATTACTTTTAATTTTTACAACTAATATCATCTATGCATATGATGTATGAGTGAATGGAAGTATATCAACATATATACATATGATGAACGACATACATATAATCTTTTGTATGAATATGATGTGCATAATATGTATATCTATACACACATGCATGATCATGTATGTATGTGTATGCATGGTTGATGTGTTGTTAATGAGGGAGATGAGAGAGGAAAAGAAAAGGGAGAAAAAGTTAAAAAGAACCTTGATATCAGGTCTCAGGTGGTTATGCCATCTCTCTCTACACTGTTTCCCCACCCTTCCGTCCAGCAGCTTAGCGATTAGAGACCATCTCTTCGTTCCATGCCTCGATACCAATTGTAGTAGAATTCTGCAACAACAGATACATACGCACATATGTATAATCAGATGTTCATATATGAGCTACTGAGATTTCAAAGGGAAAAAACACGACCCTAAGGCCTAATGAAACAAAAATGTGAACAAAATGGACTGGAAAAAGTTAATTTTCTACCTGTCTTCTTGAGGAGACCATTGACCTTTGACTACAGTAGTTTTCTTAACAGCCCTGTTAAGTCTTTTGGATTTGAGGAACCTCCTGATGATGTTGTTGTTGTTCTCATCAGCTTTGTCTCGATGATGATTCCCGTTTTGATCTGCGGTGATGCATGAGATTTCATCACTCACTTTTGCGGCAATTGGTGTTTGGTCTTGCTGATGATAACTCCGACGATCGTCGGTCTCAGGCGGGGATAGTAGGGGTTGAGCTGAAGGTTTGGTTTGAGAAAATTCCCAGCAGGGTTGAGTTTGAAAGCCTTTGAAAATCAGGCCGTTGTTTGAAGAAGAACCGTGATCTGGTGTAAAGGACAGCGAAGGGATATAAGCATTGAGTTCACCGGGGAAACCACTGGTGTAAGGCTGGACAAAATGGTCGGATTCCTCAAAGGAAGGACTTTTTGAGGACCCGTTGATGGGAAAGTGACGAAAATGGTGAGGATTGTTCGGGAGAGAACCACCGGGAGTTGAGTTACGGGCACCACCACGACGGTTCTGGTTCAGAATAAAGTTGTGAACCAAGGCTTTGGCAGATGACGCAGAAGCATCACCAGCGAAAGCAAAGTTAGAGCCGTTAAACTCAGGTGGTTTGAAGGTAGAATTAGAGTTATTTTCCGGGAAAAGACAAGAAAGGAAAGGAAAATCCTCTCTAAAGCTTGCATCAAACTCCATGCAGGCTGAACAAGGAAGGAGAGAAGCAGAAAAGAGAAAGAGAAATGAAGGGTTGTTTAACGTTTGTTTTGCAAAAAAGGGTGAAACTTATGGTTTATAAAGGCGTGAGGCTAAGTTTCTATATGGCATTTTTTTTCTTATTTTATTTATTTATTTATTTATATAACTTCATAAAAAATAAAATCTGAAAATTGGATAATTTTGCAACATTTTAAGCCCTTGATGAAATGGGAAATCAAGGGTTAATATTGAAAGTTGATAGTGACTGTTACACTTCCAAGTAAGTGTTGAGATGGGCAAAAAAGGAAATGGACCCAAATTAATCATTAATTAGTTAAAAAGATTTGTATTTTTCTTCCATTCTTTTCAAGAAAAAAAAAACTTTCAATCAGTTACGGTAATTATAGTAGTATCTGTTTTAGATTATACTTTCAATTATTGAACATTAATCGTTCAATCACTATGTTGATATTATTGGTGCTTAAACCCGTGCCCTCCAAAAACAATAATCGTTCCTTTAACCATTGAGATAAGATGATTTATAGTTCGTACTCTTTATTTTAATTTTAAATACAATTAAATGGTTTTGATTTTATAAAATATGTTTTGGTTAAATCTGATTTAATTTTAAGAATCTGATTAAGTTATGATTACATATATTAGTTACAACTTTATACTAAATTAATTTCTGTGGGGTCAATGTAAATATGAAATTAAGAGAATTTTGCTATTTTAAGGGTGTTTGATTTTGATTTTTCATGTATTTAATTTTACTTTGATTTTCTCTTTAATTACATCTTTCAATGCTTCGTTGATACTCTAATTTATATTTTTTTTATTTAGTTAATAGTGATTACAGTAGTATTTATTTTAAAATATATTTTCGATCATTTAATATTAATCGCTCAATCACTTTACTTAATTACTAGTGTTCAAACACGTAACCTCTAAAAACAATCGCTCCGTTAGTTACTTGGTTTACAAGGCTCGTACCTCGAATTTATATTTTTAGAGAGGAGCCTCTAATTTTAATGCCTTGTTCTGAAACAAAAGAAAATTAGAAGAGATACTAGAGTGAAATAAGTCACATTTAGTCAAATTAACTCACTATGACCAAATTAATGCTTTAATATTTCAGACATATCAAACGAAATTTGTGCATTATTTACAGACATATTCTTTAATTAACTTCATGAATAAATTAAGTACTTCAACTTTTTAAATCATATATATATATATAGGTTAGGAACGACTTACGTAGTGTAAAACTAATTTAATTTTATATTAATTTTAAACCATTAGATGATGGTAATAAATGATAAAGATTATTTTTTTTATTTTTTTAAACAATAATCTTTATATTTTTTTTAATGTTAATCTCATTCATCCATTTTACTCATTCAATGGTCATTAATTAGTGTAAAACTTTACGTTTTATATTCTTTTTGGATCGCTGGATGTCTGAAACAGATGACTCAAATTAACTTTTTTTTAAGTGATACTCTTCACATAACTAATTGTTTATCTAAGACTTTCGTTTCAATCATCCAACGATACAAAAAATATTTAAAACTTAAAGAGTTTTACACTGTATAACTTGATCTTATCTTTTTATATATACTTTTAACTTTTTAATGGTCTGAAGGTTCTTATAAGGTAGTATATTTATATATATATTCTTAATTATTTAATAATATGCATACACCTTATATTAAAAATAATTTAAACTCATATCTTCTAAAATAAATATTATCAATTTTTTAAAAATAAAAAATATTTACCACATCAATTATATGATTATAAATTCTTTTCGAACAAAAATGTCATATACATTTTTAGTCAATTTTCTTAATCAAATCAGTTGAATAACCTTGGATTTTATTTTTCTCACCAGATTTTTTGGTCAAATCTCATAAATATTGTTCTTTAAATCTTTTTTCCTCATAATATGCACTTATAAAATTATTTTTCAAAGTATTGTACTTTGAATAGTACCAGTGAAGTCAGATTCATTAGAATCCGACTATGACTAGTGAGCGGATTAAAAAATAAAAATACTATTCAGAGTTGAAACCTCTTGCCACCGACTTTAGTGTTTTTTTTTACTATTCAAAGTCGGAGCCTCTTGCTTCCGACTTTAATTTTTTAACCTAAAAATATAAATCACTATTCAAAGTCGGATTTTAATGAATCCGACTTCACTTTTACTAAAACATCTATAGTTTAAGAAATAATTTAGAAAAGACAATATATTCATAATATTTTTTTTTCATTTCGACCAGATTTCTTTTTCAATCGCATTATACCAAATTTAGTTATATATTAATAATAAAATTATAAATTTAAATAAATTCACTTTTTTATTTATAAAAGGGGTAGGTGAAGCCCAAATAAAAAAGGTATTTTCTTTTGTTTCGAGAGAGTATCCTGTAACTAAAAAAATTGTCTTTTTATGAGGAAATTTTGAGAAATAGAACAAAAAATTTAACTGAGGAAGGTTGGTTTTAGAGACCTTAGTAATGTGTCAAAGGTTTTTCAGTAAAACCACTTGGTCTTTGTAACTGAAAATTTATCGTTTTTCTATTTTTGAGCCTAAAAAAATGATTCCACACATTTATTTATTTTTATTTAATTTTTTACTAAAAAATTATATTAAAAATAATGACTATCATTCCATAAACTGACCGGAAAAAAGAATATTTTACAAGATTATATAATCGCTATCTATATTAAAAAAATTAAAAAAAAATCATAAGACACAATAATATTCATCTTAAATAAAAGAAATTATATTCATCTTAAAGATTTGATTTTAAATCACTTTGTTCATAAAGCGTATTTTTTCGAAGTTTTAAATATATATATATATATATAAATATATATTATATTATATTATAATTATCTTAAAATTATTTAAAAAATTATGTTTAAAATAAAAAAAAGATTACCGTTACTTCATTTTATGACGTGGTTCTCAATTGAAGTTTTGATTCATTTTACACTTGAAACTTGGGTAGTTGGAGTCTAATATTAATTGGGGCAAACTATTTTAAGTATAATTTTTATTTAATTCACATGAAGTTTTATAGTGATAAAGATTTGATTTTATGGGCTCGATTTATAAATAAATACACTAATTTTGTTTTGATCAAAATTAAATTAGCTAAATTAAGATTTATTTATTTATAATTTTATTTTACTTTGAATTTATAGGGTTTTGCTAAAAATAATATAAATAAAAATATTTTACGCGTAGCGTAACGAGACTAGATTCTTAACCTAACAAATTGCGAGGCTTTGAACGTTATTCTCGAGATAAATGTTTAAGTTAACATGATTACTTTCTTCAAAAATTCAATTTCTTTCTAGGCAAAAAAAAACCTAAAGTGTTCTAAGCATGAGCAAATTAAAAAAAAAGATAACTACGAAGAACAAACAAACAAACAAAAAATAAAGAATTTTAGAGTAAATACGTTGATTACTTATAAAATTGATGATAAAAATGACTTAAATAAATTTACTCAATTCGAGACTTAATTTGGATCCAAATATAATGGTTCAAACTTGTTCTGAATCCGAAATAAATCAAATTAAATCAAATTTAACCTTATTTTTAGCTGAATTAAAAATCAACCTGAACTGAAAAGAACATGAATCAAAAGCTAACCCTAATTGAAAGTAAACTAAATGGAATGTAGCACGAAGCAAAAGCAACGTGAACGGAATTTCAACTCGAATTGAAAAAAACTCGAACTGAAAGTTATTTAAATTTATTTTTTAATTTGAATCGAGCCAAATCAACTAATTTTGATCTTATATTTGAGTCGAAGCGAATGAATAATTTTTTTATTATCTATTTTAATAATTTAATAAATAATAAATATGTATGTTTTATTCTTATTGTGTATCATATTATTAATTAATAATCACCTTTAATAATAATTTAATATATTTTTTCTTTTTTAAAAGAAAATTTTATATCCGAATCAATAATTTTTCATTTTAAAAAATATTTAATACGAAATATTATAAAAGAAAGTTACTCACTACCCAAATTTTATATTTATGCGATTAACTTCGATTTACATCTCTTAGATGATAGAGCATAGTTAACTTAAAAAATATATTTTTTCACAAACAAAAATTAACATGAAACACAAGTCTGAAATAAAAATTATAATTCAAAAGTAATAATATAGCTGCAAACCTAGTTAAAAAATTAATAAAAGCTACTCTTACCAAAAAAAAATTACATTAAATTTTCTAATAAAGCTTAAAATCAATAAAGTTATCTTAAAATAAACATAATAAATGTAATAACGATTGTTATTTAATGGTAACGTTGTTATCCGAAATCGTTATTCGTAGAAAAAACGATGATATTTAATTCACATCAATAATGGTCAATAATAGCCGTTATTTAACGAATAACAGTCGATAACGACCTGTTATTATCGTTATTATATCGTTATTTATCGTTATTGTATTGTTATTTCAAAAAAACTCCCATAATAAATGTTGAGTTGATCGATCTTGATAGCTGGCCAAGAGGGGGTGAATTGGCAATTAAAATTTGTCGGTGGAAGATTTTCGGTAAAATTGGAAAATTTGAAGAATAAGAGATTTATAGTGGTTCAAGCTTCGAACAAGCTCTACATCCACTATCTTAGCTCCCACTAAGGATTTTGAAACCAATTCACTATGAATTCAACCTTTTTCTAGGTTCAAGGGATAACCTTTATAATCAAGCCAATTTTCTACCCAAAATTGACTTGGACCTCACAAAGAAATACAAGAGATAAGAATGGGTTAAATGAGTTCTCTCAACAGAAATATATGCCCCAAATACAGAATCACTCTCCCCAAACTCAATTACAAAGAATCAAATTGAAGTACAAGAGATGAGAGTCAAGATTTTCATTGAAAGTGCTTGGGAGTTGGATTTGATTGCTTGGATGTTGCTTGAGGTTCAATAGTTGTTACTGCTGCTTGAATTGCTTCATTTTATACCTCCTCATTGATTTCTAACCGTTGTGGTTGTTGGGACTTGAAATAAAGACGTTAGGACCTCATCTTCCCACCATAAATGCACTTCTGCAGACACTGGTATCGAAACACGAAGAACCTGTTTCGAAACAGCCTATAAAAAGAAAGAGACGTGCATTTAATAGGGGGTGTATCAAACCATGTTTCGATACCATTACTACACTGTAATGGGTGGTATCGAACCATGTTTTGGAACATCTCAACCATCTTTTAAAGTTTTAACTACCACCAACGGTCAACTCATTAAATGCTAAAATAGCCGTTGGGAATTAAAGAGGGTATCGATACTGGTATCGATACCATGAGTCATAATTTTAAATGATTTTAAAATAATTAAAACATTTGAAGTGGTTCGATACTTGGTTCAAAACATGCATTGGCAGTAAGGTATTGGTATCGAACCATGTTTCGATACCTGTTCTTAGTTTCAAGAACAATGCTTTAAAAATGCAGATCGGTATCGATACCGGTCTTAATGATATCGATACTTTCGTCCAAAAAACACTTAGAAAATTTATTTCAAAGTTCTTGGTTTGACTTGAAATCAAAAGTTTGACTTAGGGACTTAAAAATTTATTACAAAATAGTCCTTATACATAATTGTTATATCAAAATCAATTTTGGTTTTACAATAAATTATGCGAGTTTTAAAAAAATTCACGATCGTGACTCCTGCAACGACTGCGATAATAACTATTATGTCCATAACCGTGATAAACACGACGCGATCAAAAACACAACCGAAAACGCTTTTTAAATCCCTGACCATGAGTGGCTCGTCCAAAGAGGCCTCTCCTGGTGTTAACATTCCATTGCGGTAGCGCCTGAGGTGGTGCCGGGTGTTGATATTGTGACTTCAGACACCTACACGGATGCTTCTGGTATTGTAGATGTTCTACAAGGACATCTTCATTTTGAAGAAAAAGTTAGAAAATGTAAGGACATTACTAGAAGTATAGATGAATAAAGGTTGTTATATAGTTAAAGTTTCAATTAGTTTGTTAAAAGGGTTCCTCCTTCCTTATATAAAGAGAGGTAGCCATTGTATTCAATATACCATGAAATATAAGAATCAAATATTCTTGTTAATATAGTTTCTTGTTTAGTTTTATATGGTATCAGAGCAAATCTCAGGTTCAAAGTAGCAAGAACCATTATGAACTGCATCCCCTGAAAAATACATCACCAGCTGAAGATTCACTAATGGGAAACGATTTTTCTGTCGTTTTCATCAAATATCTCCACTCGAGATGGGTCCTATATCCTTCTTCCACAGATGGGGCAATTCCTAACAATTTCAATGATGTTGAGAATTAGATTGCTAGGGTTTGTTTGGTGAAATTCAAGAGTATTCTGAAAATGGGGGTTTCAGAAAGTTGAATGCGTCGAATGAGGATTTCGTGCAGTTGAATCCACCGGATGCCGAGATATTTGGAGGTGAACCGGTGGTTGAAAGAAATGGAACCGTATTTTCAGATCAGTTCTTGGAGAAAAAGCAATGCGAAAGAAATAGCTTGGAGTATTCAATGAAACCGGTTCTTAAGTCATGCTCTCGTGTGAAGCTTTTCAAAACGCCTAGCTCATTCAGTTATAGAAGATTGTTTCCCTATTGGACAAACATTGAAAAATACAATTTTGGTTCCCAAATAATGGATCAATGTGAAAAATCTGGGAAGGGTTTCAAGGATGATCATCTGTTGGCTTCAAATGGTCCAGAAACATTGTCAGACAAGTTAATTAGCTGGTCCTTGGAGGCTAATAACACTGATTTGGACAATTTGTTGATTGCGACATCAATTGGATCCTTCACCTCAAAGAAAATAGTCTTCCTCGATGTCACTTGTTAATAGAGAAATTAAAAAAGTTGAGTTGCAAATATAATTGCTCGAAAAATGGTTTATTTTCAACTATAGAGGATTCTCATTGCACTATGGAAAATTCAACACACAGATGTGCCTCTTACCTACATTTTGAGTGAGATTTCTGTCATAATTGTTCAATCTCTATTGTTTGGTTTACCTTGTTAGTCTTTATTTTCGGTGCAGTTTTTTTTGTTCGTTGGTGATCAATTTTTTTTTCTAAAGAAAATTAGTGTTGTTTTGTTTTTTGATCAAGAGAATTTCGAATGACAAGAAAATTGTGAAAACGAAGTGGATTAAGAAGAACGAAAAGATGAAAAACACCTTCGATTTTCGGTAAACCACCAGAAAAAAAAAGTGAAGTTAAGAAGAACGAAAAGATGAAGAACACCTTCGATTCTTACTGAACCACTAAGTAAGCATTACAAGTTGTTTTTAGTTTGAAGGAATTCTTTTATCAATGATAAAGTTCAAGTATCAATATCTTTTATCTTTTGCTCGAGAATCATCAATCCGAAGAGAATTGAGAAGCTTGAAGAAGTAGGGTGAATATTAGAAGTATAGATAAAGAAAGGTTGTTTATACAATTAAGGTTTCGGTTAGTTTGTTAACATGGTTCCTCCTTTTATATATAAAGAGAGGTAGACATTATATTCAATATATCATAAAATATAAGCATAAAATATTCTTATTAATATAGTTTCTTGTTTAATTTTATAGACATGACTTCAAATTAAGGTTACTTTGGAATTTGTATTAAGAGTTTCCCATTGTAAAAAAGATACACATCTTGGGAGATGATAACATTCCCAAAATGTAAGAAAACATGCTAGATTTTTTTTTTTTTAATATTTTGAAAGCCTTAAATGTTATGTTTTTTTTTTATTAAATATAGATTATATTTTTTTTTATATCAAGATTTAAACCCATACAAAATGAGACATGATAAAAATCTTGTGTTTTTTTAATAGAGAGAACTTTTTCTATTCACAATTTGAATAGTTATATTTAGTTTTATTTAAAAAAAATATTTTTACACAACCAACAACAATAAACTTTTCTAATGACGTGGCATGACACATCACTGCTTACATAGAATATTACTGATCGAAGTAAATTCGTGTAATTAATAATAATAATGTCGTGTAATTAATACTTTAGAAATAAATTCGTTCGAGTTGTAATAATCTGAAAATTCAAAGACGTTTCTAAAGTTACTGCAACCTTTCAAATATTTTACACCTAAAATAAGAATGTGAAACTCAAATAATCTTATTCTTTTTTAAGAAATAGGACAAAAATCAGAAAAATAAGGAAGCAGAGTCAATTAAAAATCACATAACTACTGTATATAAAAGAAATAACTGAGAATTACTTTTTTAAAAGAAACATCCAAATGAACAATAAAAAATAAAATGGTTCTCGGATAGGATGGGATGTCTACGCCGAATGAGGATTATAAAATCTTTGTGGCCCAGGAGGAAGCACTTGCGTCCTGTTTGTATTTTTATTCGAGTAATAATTTTTATTTTTTATTAAGATATAAAATATGGTAATATGGTAAATTTAATAATAAAACAAAAAAATATTAAATTTTTTAAAGATTAGTCGATTTTTTTTAAAATTTTTAGTAACCAAAATATGAACAATTTAAAAGTTAAGTTATTAAATTAAAAAGTTTAGTGACCAAAATAGGAGTAAGAAGAAAGTTGAGTGATTATTATTGTAGTTTGTCCAGTTTTTATTAAGAAAGAGTCAATTTTAACGGTAGAGACCTTATCGAATGTGAATTAAACGTTTGGTGACCTTATCGAATGTGGACTAAAAGTTAAGTGACCTTATCAAATATTTTAAAAGTTTAGTGACTTTATGTAGTTTACCCCATTAATAAATATTAAAAAAAATCTTTAAAGTAGAACCCTATTAATAAGTTTAGTAAAAGATATACCCCTAACAACAAGCATTGTAAAAAAATAGGATTTAGGAATTATAATAAAAAATATCGAAAAAATGAATTTTAAGAATAGGCCTAATATAAATATTAAAAAATTGAGACCATAATAACAAATACTAAAAAAATAAACTCATATAATAATAAGTATTAAAAAATTAATAATTAATTTATAATAATAAATATTAAAAATTATATTCTAATAATAAATATTAAAAAATTAAACTATAATTAAAAGTAAATATATTTAATAAAAAAATAAAATTAAAGTCCCTGGACATGAGTGGACCTTAGGTCATCGCTCTTATCACCCACCCAAAAACCGCTGAGAGAAAAGTGCGAGATTGTATAAATCTTGTTAATCTTGTTGCAGAAGTTAATCTTGTTACTAGTTCTAGTGAATTTTATAAGAAAAACACTCATATAAATCTTCCCAAACATAACATCCTTTCGAGCTTTATCTTTTCGTAACTGTTTACAAACGAAGTATTTAAATTTTATACTTTAAATTGAATCAATTATTTATTTTGTTAAATAAAATACTATTTTTATTTAAATTTTAGGATAAAAAGATTCCTAAAAACGAAAGGATCAATGTAGAAAGAAAATGAGAACGAAAAAAATCCATAAAAAATTAATAAATTTTTTCAGTAACATAATATAAATATTAAGTACGAAATAAAAAAAAAAATACAAAACTATCGCAATCTTTCCCAATTCCACACTTTAGTTATTTTTTCCATTTTCCTTTCACCATTTTCTTGCGAAAGTGAATATTTCTTGTTGTAATTAACTAATATATAACTAAATCAATTTTAACTGATTAAGTTGGTTAGACTGTTAGGAGGTTAGTTGGTTAAGCTAGCGCATATATTATAAATAAGTTTATATAACTCTACAGAATGTAGAATTTCCTCTGCCACCACTTCCACCATCCCTAGTCCCTAGCTACAGCCATGAAACCATGCACACACAGGTAGCATTAGCAATGGAGATAAAGTCCAAACCTAGAGTTTCATGAATTTATCATCTTTGGCTCCTTAGACCTATAGAAGCAAAAAGCCAAGAAACCATGCAGAAATCCCAACCCTACCTAGTAGCAAGCAGCAACATCGTACCCGTCGGGCTGAGATTTGTCACCATGGGTAGCAGCAGCTACAAATCTACTGAGATTTCGAGCTAGTTGATCACACATCTTCCTGCAGGTTGAACAAAAAATAATGATCTTGTAATAGACAAGGATTAGCAGCTATGTTATTCAAACCTGTGTAATAGACTTGTTGGCCACAAGTTCCTCAATATTACCAAGGTTGACCTGAACAGGATTTCTGCAGCAATTTTCGAACTTCCCTTTGCCACGTTGCTGTGTACATTAGCGTCTGCCTGCAACTGCAAGTTCCCACTTCTTTCACAATCTTCCATGTCTAACATTCGATCAGCATCATCTCCAGAATATTATTTAGCCGACCACGTCCAGTTGTAGCAACCACAAGATTTACTCCTTTCTCAGTCTCTCTCAACTGAGTACCTTTCGGAGCTCCTCGTTGGATTTACGTTTCCATCAACGGTTCAGCTGACAATCTGTGAAGCAAAGAGCCTCTATCCTCGTGAGGCGTGCCAACTGGTGTCGTAGGGACGAATCTGAAAGTTTAGGTAATTGAAGACTCATGAGTTGAATGGAATCGGGCTGGGGTATTTATTTGCTTATTGGAGTATATAGATATATGGGCTTTGTAAATTTAGAGGTTCATTTATTTATATGGATTGCTTTATTGTACATAGACACATGGTGAGCAAAACTCGATTCAAAAAAATTGAGTAATTGGATTCGACTTGAGGCGAAAATACTCAATTTGTTTTAACTCGATTCAAAATTGTATAAACTTGACTCGACTCAACTTGAAAAAAATTCAAATAAAGTTTGAGTTATAAAATGAAAATTCGAATTACTCGAAATTTTTAGTAATTAAGTGATTTATTTTTAAGTTTGAGAGTCTCTCAACTTTTTATGATATATATATATTGATATATAAAAATATAAAGAAATATTATTATATATGAATATATATACATATTTTATATGATTAGAGAAAGTCGTTTAAATTAGAATCAAGGTGTACTATAATTTCTTAAACGTGACTCGAACCGAAAAAATTTCAAGTTGTAAAATATGACTCGTCAACTTGAATAACTCAAATTTTTTTTACTCCAAATTGAATAGCATACATCGACAAATATGATAAATATCCGCAAACATTTATGTCATTTATCTCAAATAAATTGTCACATTTATAATATGTGAAAAATTTATATAGAAAACTTAAAACTGATTTTAATTTTTTTTAAATGTTTTTTTAAAATAACATATTTTTATCGATTATAATCATCAATTATTTTCCTTTTCTTTTTAATTTCATATCTTAATGTACAAATCCATATCTGTATACAAATATGTAAATGTACAATAAATCTAATGAAAAGTTGGAAAATATAATCCAAACAAGGAAACACACAAACACAGAATCTCTATTTAAGGATTAAATCCAAACATTCCATATATAATTTCTCTATTTTCTGGCTTATAAGTACTCAAACTGCAGTAGCAGTGAAACCAAGAGAGAAAATAGAATTTCAGATTCATTACTTCCACCACAATGGCCAACATTCTCAACTTCTTCTTTGCAGCTCTCTTCATGGCTTTCATTGGTCAAGGTATGTCAATTATACACCTAAATTAGAGGGTTTTAGGACAAGTTAAAGGTATCTTTCAAGTGTTGTTGTTTTAAGGCTGAAATGTATATTTGTGTTGTTCCCAACTTACTGGAACATCTAGAACTCATTTGTCTCTTGTTTTTTCCCTAGGATATTGCCAGTGCTCACTAGCCAATGTGACCATCAGCCAAGCAAAGACTGGAAAAACAGTGTCAAGCAAGCCTGAATGGAAAGTGACCATCAGCAACAACTGTATCTGCACTCAGTCGGATTTGAAACTCAGTTGTGATGGATTTCAGACCGTGGAAGCCGTTGATCCATCGGTGATGTCGAAATCAGGGGGAGAATGTTTGATCAACAATGGCCAACCAATAAGTTCTTCTACTGACCTGAGTTTCAACTATGCTTGGGATACTTCATTCCCTTTCAAGACACTTTCTTCACAAGTCAACTGTTCTTAAAGATTGAATCTTTACTGGTACTTTGATTACCTATGTTTAAATAAAGGGTAAACATTATTATGACCCAAAATCCCATATTTTTATAAAAAATTACCAAATTTTTGAAATAAAAAATTTATATATATTCTTCGATTTCTTATGGTATCTAAATACTGTTATCATATTCTAATAATTTTAATAAGAAATTTTCTTAATATTTATATGATCGACCTAATATAGATATAAATTTTAATAATATATTTTAAATTAATATAATAAAAATTATCGATACTCGTAATTAAGCATCAGTACTCACCGAACCTATGTCCAAAATTTTGGATTCATGTAGAAACCTTGGTGTTTTGGGTATGACCATAGTGAACGATATTCAACTTAATAAATTTTAATACTTGATTTGGGTTGAACTAGGTAGAAAGCTACCCAGTAGCAAATATATATGATTTTGAGTACTGCAGTACTTAATTGATGTGTACTTAATGTTGTGTCATCATGGTATATATAGTGTGCTTGTTAAACTCATTAAAATTAAGTTCGATTTGTGCTTGTTAAAAACGTTTAACTTAACTCGACTCGTAGCTCGTTAAGCTCACTAAAAATTTATCTTATTTTTAACTAAAGTTAAATTTAATAATAAATATTAACATAAATTAACAAATTTAACTAAAAAATAACGATCCACAAATACTTAAAATAACTAAAAATTAATCAAGTAGTTTAAAAATATATATTTTATAAATTTTAATAAATTAAAATATTTAAAATAACTATAATCAAAATTTTAAAATTTTGACTTTAAAAAATCAATACTGAACTTCTTAAATGGGACAGAGAAAGTAACAATAATTAAACTCGAACAAAATATAGATATCATATGCATTACATTTTTAATGGTTGTTAACGTGTCGACAATCAATTTGGTTATCAAATTAAATAATTTATCATAATTCATTTATCGTTTGTATAATTTACCAAAAAAATAATTAATAGTTTAAAAAATAATTAAAATAATTAATGATATATAACAATACATATAATTAATAATATATAAAATACATATAATTAATGATACATAATGATATATAACATTTGCGATGAAATCATCCATATATATATGTATCATAAAATTAAAGATGCATTTTGTAGGTAAATAAATATTTTTAAATTGATACAAATATATATTCACTAAAATGTAATATATGAAAGATAATTTCACTGTAAATGTTATATATATTATTAATTATTTTAATTAACTTTAAAATCTTAAGGACCGAAAGCATTATTATCTCTTTTAAAAATAATTTTTTTAAAATAATTTATTTTAAAAAAGTTATATTATTTTTTAGATTTCTTCTAAGAGTAAACTACTCAAATGATCACTTAACTAGTTTAAACACGTAATTTTTTAGGTGATATCAATCAAATTATTTATCATTAAAATTTAATGAAAAAATATCTGACAGTTAATAAAAAATTATATATAATAACTAGTTAACATGAACCTGAAGCATCAGCTCTTTGGTTCCTAGGGTATGGGAGTTTGCCATAGATAATGCCGAGCCACTTTCTTCGAGAATCTGTAAACTCACGTAGGGATTCATGTATGTCGTACATCTTCTTCAAAGAATAATATTAAATTAAAATCGAGATCGAGATCGAGAAAAAAGATAATATTAGTTATAATTAAACATATATATTGTAGATAAAGATATGGATTTTTATTATATGGTAATGTATGATGAACGGATAGATTTAGCAACAAAAAAAAAGATCTATTTTATCCCAAATTATAAGTGCTGTATAGGATTATTATATCTAAACCCAATACTTAATCCCATAATGTATATTATGTAGCTTGAGATTAAAGATATGAGCTGTAGAGGAAGATAGGAATATCTATGAAGTGTTAATCTAAATTAACGTTTAGGATGTAATTGAAAATCCTGTAATAATTATTTGTACTTACACATACATGACCCAAAGTTCGGCTTCAACAACTGAGAAAATGATAATAAATTTGGAGAATTCAATATTTTATTATCCGATATAATCTTTTGATCACATCTTTGTATATAAGGACGGAACTAAGATTTGAAGTTGAAAGTTAAAATATAAACGATTAAAGGTTGAAGAGAAATTCATAAATAAATTAATTTTTTAAAAATTTCAAATAAGAACACAAAGATAATAAAAAAAATGCTTCGAAAACAAGGGACGATTGCGCCTCCCTGTCCTCGTATCCCTTCGTCCCTATCCGCATGAATATGCATGTCCACTCCACATAAAGTGTTTTTAAGAGTTAAATAATAATTTTTATTTTTATTTGTTATTGTGTTTTTTTAAAATTTATAAATTTATATTTTTTAAAGATAAAATTAAAAAATTAATAAAATATTTTTAATTTGAAATTATATATATTAAATAAATTATTTTAAATTTATTATATTTTTATAGAATACGTACAATTATTAGAAAAATATATATTTATTAATAAAATATTTTTTTATATTTTATGATAACTTAGATCGATATATTTTATATATTATAACATTAAAAATTAAATATTATTTATATATATAACTTATAATATTATGTTTAAAATAATTATTTACCTTTTTAAAATATTTTTTAACAATAATATTAAACACTTAAATTTCAAATTTTAAAATTTAAAATCACTTATGAAAAAAAAAACTTTTCGGAAATACTTTTTGTTGCACTTCTCAAAAAATTGTATATAATCACACTTTACCAACAAATCAAATATGCATAAAAGAAATGAGGGATAAATATTTTTTTTTAGTTTATTAAATTTGGAAAGTTTTTCTAACTTGATTAATATTTTTATGTCCATATTAATCTTTGAATTTTAATTTTTTTTAATTTATTTTAATGATGTGACATGATACAATCCATTTTCTTGTAACTATCCCATGGTGCCCAAAAGCTTCCTTTGTCGTCTGTTTGGAAAAAAAAAACATTATATAATTGGATTCATTTATAATTACACAAGTGTAACATGTTTAGGTAACTGTTATAATATTTTTGTGTTTTTTTTACGTCGAGAAAGTTGTTGGTTATATGGACTGCAAAACAGGGCGTTAGCACTGACAGGAAAAATAAAATGAACGAACTGAAAGATAATTAGACCGTGTCGTGGTATGGAGGCCACTGCCTTAGAAATAATTCGCCCCGATGTGTGTACTCGCTACTTTAGGCGGTTGTCCCCCGAAAGTTAACACGGACCTCCAAACAATGTACACCCAAAGTTTGGAGTGGACTGTAGAGGAAATGATCGTCTAAACCGGAGTCGAACAAAAGCTTTTCTAAGCTTTTCAAGGAATGCTCTCAAACTCTCTCAAATAAGACAGAAGTAAATCTGAATGGAATGATTAAAACTGAGAGAGAGCTCTCTTATTTAAGGTTGAAAGCAGGGGCAAATCTGTCCGAGAATCAGATAAAATCTGATTTAAATAACAGATTATATCATAATCAAATATCTAATAATATCAGATAATATCCATTTAAAATCTCAGATAAATCTGTTAATATCTATCCAAAAATAGTAGATTTGATAACCGAAAATATCCATTTAAATCTCGGATAATATCTATTCAAAATTAGATTTAATAACAGATAATATTAAATCAAATCTTTGATATTTATTAAATCTAATCGGTTACACATTTAAAATTTAAAATGAATTTTAATTTAACCGAACTGCTTCCATGTCTCCTATAAATACGAAGTGTGGGATTCAAGCATTATCCAACAAAAGTTTTTAGAAATACTTAAAAATCTCATTATAAAATTAAAAAAAATCTACTAAAATTATATTTGATTGTATTAAATTATGGGCTTTTATCTTATATATTAATGGTAAAATATTTTTATAAGTAATTAAATTTTAGAGATTAAAAATTAGAGTTTAAGTGTTTGAAATTAAATTTAAAAGTTTAATAATAAATTTTATGGTTTAAAGTTTAAAATTTATGATTTAAAGCCTTTAAAAAGAATTTATAATACCGCATCAAATAGTTATTCATAAATTATTCACTGCTAATTAATGACTTAAATATTTTTTTTACAATTTAAAAACAATATAACTACTATCCTAATTATTTAATATTCTTACATTTATTCTATGATGTCCAAACATTAAGCTTGCCTCTAGTCTCTCAAATCACCATCGACGTGTTATAAGATTATATATTATTTTTATTAAATTTATTATAACCAATGATAATGATATAAAAGATGTTTGTATGAATTAGATATTTTCAAACTCACGTGCATAGGTTGTAGCCTCAAGTTGGGAAATTTGGACAACAAACAACGATTTATTTCTAGGAGCACTTGGTTTATGGAATCCAGCTGCCTAAGATAGTGTTGTAACATCATCATAAGTTGAGTGAAGTAAGGTTTTTGATGCTATATATTTAGTTCTAATTTACGGGGTGATTTAAAGATTGTGAGGGTCTTATACAATTTATTAAAATGTGACTTTTAGAAACAATTATTTATAACTCACACTAGTTCTAAAAATATGACTTTTAGGAGCAATTGTCATATTTAGGGGTCCCTGTACGGTCATTTTTATTGCATCTGTCCAGAACCTTCACTGATTCTACAAAAACAATAGAAATAAGAATAATCAATAAGATTCTATAATCAATTGTCACATTTAGGAAATAATTATAACGTTTTAACAATTACAACTCATATTTTTAAGAGTATTTTCAAAACTTTTATAATGTAGTTTATCAAAACTTTGGGACCCCTATTTTTCAGGAACCTTATGTGATCGCTCCTATTGCGCCTGTCCAAAACCGCATTACTGATCTATATGTGTTTGAGAGATGATTCTGAGTAAAGTGTATGTTTTGACATCATGCAATTTAATTTCATTTAAGATATATGTTCTGATGTTATGTGATTCAATTTCATTCAGAATGTATATATTGATATTATGTGACTTGACTTCACCCTAATATGATATGGTATGGTATAGTATGGTATGATATGATATGGTATAATATGTGTTGAGCTCGATGCTTCAATTGTTTTGACTGTCAAGTGGTAGAGAAGTTACAATTTGAATGTTGGTGGTGGAAACAAAAAGATAAAAAAAAAGTTATACAATGATTTTAGACTGGTTTACATTTCTAACCAAATACTACATGTACTATCTTAGTTTTCCCACTAAAAAATTTAAATAATTCACTTAAAAATCGTCCACTTTTCGAGGCTTGGAAGAAAACCTTAACAACCTAAACTCACTCACCAAACTTAGCATTCAAAGCTCACAAATCGAGTTTTTAGAACACTCTTCAATAAGAGAAATTCTAAGCAAACTAAAATTCCTCTTAAAGATATGTGTTTGCACTCTAGAGCACTCATCTAAATCCTAATACACGTAAGCTTACATATATATTTTGGTTCGTAAGTGTTTTATCTATTTTAAGAATGGAATTTAAGCACTAAGACAAATTTACATTCGTGATATATTTTGGCAAATGTTTTTTTTTTTTGATACTTGAAGGTCTATTGTGTAGTCCTAATTAAGTTCCTAACTATTGGAGACCGTTGAAATTGGATTGGAACCGATGAAGACATATTTTTATGTTAAATTTCCACTTATGTTGCGTTTGGTATCGCGTGGGAGCATATTGTATACCTCTACTTTGGAAAATAGTCATTGTGTGCAAACCACGTTAAGCGTATCGATATGTCGTCTTATGTATCTGTACGACTCGTCCCGTTTTGGCATGCCTACTGGTTATTTCGGTACGATGCACCTATGTGAAAATAGCCGTTGGGGTTTAACAAACAAAAGTTTCAGTGTGTGTATAAGTGTATCGGTATGGTCAAGCCTATACTGGTACAATTTTTTGTTATAAAAAACTTATATCAATATGGGGATTATCGTATCGTTACGTTTGTACTAAATCACAAGTTTAACTATTTTAAAATGTTTTGAATGCTTCCAAAACCTTATGAAAACTCTTTAAACATATTTTTAAGTTGATTGAATTTAAAATCATTTTTAAGATCTTTTTAATTTAATCTCAAACTAATTTTCAATTATTATATCAAAACAAAAATTCTAATAATCTTTCTTTTTTATATAATAAAATTAATTTAAAAAATTATGTTTAATATTCTCCTCCTTAGTAAAAATAATTTTGAATAAGAGTTTAAAATTCAAAGAATTCCTCCTTATTCAATTGAAAATTCAATTTTCAAAATATTCTCTCTATTTTTGTTATATCAAAAACGGTTCAAGCATAAATTTAAAAGACTTTTACGTTCAGTAACAATGGAGAATTTTAAAATGAATTTTGAAAAAAATGAGTTTAATTTAAAAATGGATCCCCCTTATTCGAAGCATCATATCATGTTAGTTCTAACAAATATATGATTAAAATTGAATTTCACTCATCCAATGATCATATATTTAAATTTTATATGGTGTAATTTGATCTCGTCCTTATCTACTATCCTAATTATTTAAAAATCAATTAAGTCCTTAAACTTTTTTTTTCACTCAATTAAGCCCTTGAACCAAAAAAAATCAATTAAGCCCTGAAACTAAGAAATTGAATCAATTAAGCCCTTTGACCAATTTTGACCATTAAGTTTTTTAATCCTCTATTGTAGTACATTGTGTCAAAGTGTTTCTAGATGATATTTTTAAAATTTTTATTTTATTTAAAAAATTATTTAAATATTCTAAAAATTCTAAAAACTGTATTGTATCATATGTTGATAATCAGGGACAGACCCAAAATTTCATGTAAGGGGGAGCACACTATCAAGAAGTTATATTAGAAATATAGGGGAGCAAAATTAAAAGAGTTTAAGTGGTGCAAAATTAAATTATCAATAAAAAGTACAAAGAAAATATATAAAATATAAGGGAATTTGAAAATTTTAAGGTTTAATAATAAATAAAAAACTGTTAAGATTTAATAATAATAAATTATTAAAAAGCTTCATTGATTTAATTTCTCAGTTCAATGAATTAATTATTTCTTTTGTTTAAAGACTTAATTAAGTAAAAAAAATTAAAGGCTTAATTATTTATTTTTTCAAAAAATTAAGAACTGACCCTTAAACCTAATTTTTATTACATTTTTTATAACTAATGATAAAAAGACGTTTGTATGTCTTAGATACAGTGACGAAATTAAGTGGGGGTGGGGTGAGGCAATTAAGTGACGAAATTAAGTGAGGCAATCGTCCCCATCCCGAAGATTTTTTTTGTCCCCTTATTTATTTTTTTAAATTATATTCTTTTATAGATTTATTCCCTACTTTTAAATATTTATATTTTATCCCTAACCCTAAATCTTAATTCCAGATATTTTCAAACTCACATGCATGTATGGTAGCCTCAAGTTTGGACAACAAACAACGATATGTTTGTGTGGAAGATACAAACTCTTTAAGACGTATAATAATAATAATAATAATTATAATACTACTTAATAATCCATTAATTAATCTTCTAATAATGCATCTCTCTCTTCCCAGCCGCAATCTTTGAGGTCACGGATTATTGATTCATTACACTTCCACCACAAACAACCTCATCAAATCTCTGTCAACCACGCACACAACAGTAACAAGAACGTCATCACAACCTATACAAATCAGAATGTGATCAAGACAAGTTTATTGCTTAAATGCATTGCTTTTAATAGCAATAAAACATTGTTTATTCAATACGAACCACAAGTTTGAAAACTATGATTTTTATATTAAATTAATCTTAATTTTTTGAATGTTAATTTATCTTTATCTTTAAAATATGATCTTATTTTAAATTGATTTCTAAATTTTTAAATACAAACTATGATTCTTATTCTATATTGATTCACAATAATTTAATATGTTAATTATATCTTATGTTAATAAAATTATTATAAAATTATTAATTGTTATGTAAACGTATATTTGTATTATGTAAAAATATGATGCGACAAAATGATAATTTTAGGGTTTCATTTGAATATTTAGAAGTTTGGGACCAAATTAGAATGGGAGCCATATTTGGGATGAAAATGAAATATTTAAAAAATTGAGGGCTAATTTTGAATGAAAACTATAATTTGAAGATGAAGTTGGACACTTTATCGTTTAAGTACTAATTTAAAATGAGAGTCAAAGTTTGAGAACACGTTATGCAATTAACTCTTAAAAAGTTGTATTAAACTTTAATATTCATAATCAACGTCTACTCTTTTGATTCTATAGAACACGAAGAATCAATTACTGAATACATGGTAGAACTCAACGTTACTTATTGAGGGTATCATTTAAAAATATTAATTCTAAAAGGGGTAACAATATATTATATGTTTGGAGGATAAAATACAATTTTACAACTGTCTCAACTTAAATTTTTTCAATTTTTAAAAACTCGAAAGGGGTAATTGTTCTTATTAGGTATCTCCCCTGGGTGCAGGGATGGAGCCATGTTAATGGTGGGAGGGGCTCTTGTCCCTTTTAAATTTTTTTGGTATAATTACATTTAAAGTGCTTCTTAGTTTAAATAATAATAAAATAAAGTTTTTGCCCTCTCCTGAATTTTAAATTTAAAGGCTTAATAGACTTTTGCCTCTTCCAATATTCGATCTTGGTTCTGTTCCTACCTGGGTGAGATGATAAAAGTATCTCGTATCTTAACCTGTGATCAAAAGTTCGACCATGGTGAGATCATGAAGCAATGACATGATATCATGGAAGATTGATCACCCATGCTAGAGGCTAGAGCCATGGCATGATATCAGGGGGGAATTAAGAGTTTCTGTTTGTCAATATCTAACGTGCTTCTATTTTGTTGTTTAACTAGCCATTGGTCATTAGGGTTTGCATTTGTCAAAGACGTTCCATGTGCTTACCCGGGTTTAAAGGGTTTAAAAAGTGAAGTTTTGAGCCGTAATTTCATGGAGGGTAATTTGATTCATACAGGCGTAGGGAACAGGTTTGAATTATTTTGCCTAGCCTTTGCTTCAGTTAAATTTGACTTTATAATCCATTTAATTACGGGGAGACAGATAAAAATTTAACACTGCACGTTCAAACATAATGTAAGAAGAAATAAACAATAGGAAGAGTTTGTTTTTTTTTTGTCTGAAAATCATTAACTGTATAGCACGTGTGAATAGGGTTTTTTGAACCGCTTATACCTTCCTCTCGCTCTATATATATCAGCTAACTTATCTGATATCTCCACACATCATACAAATACATAAACATTTGTATACCTAACTGTCCAAAATCTCAGTTTTTTTCTCTTTCTAAATTTGTTGTCTTAATATAATGTTCAAGATGTGTAAGGTCAATCCTGCAAATGTTGTTGCGTTTCTTACTGTTTTGTTGTTTTGGTTATCGAGCTTTGACGTCACCTGTGGTGCTAGAGAAGGCAAGCACCGGAGGCAGAGTGTACACGGTGGTTCCCACCGTCAAACAGCGGCGTCACGACAGTATACAGGAAGCTCTGCTACTGCCAACACCTCCGCCGCCTCTGCCACTTCGACCTTTAACGTGTTAGACTACGGTGCCAAAGGTGATGGACGCACGGTTGACACAAAGGTGTGTGTGGTATTTTCATGATCTTCTATTTTTATTATTACAAAGGCTAATATTTTTAAAATGACCTAAAAATATCAAATATTGTTTAAATAAGTCCTTATATTTTCCATTTCCCAGCAAAATAATTTTTTTACAATAAAACATGTGTAATAATAAAATATAAAAAGTAATTGAAGACCTTTATAAATAAATATCATAGACTAAGATCTTGATTGAACTACAAAAAGTATAAGGACTTACATAAAAAAGTTAGGATAGTTTAAGGGTTTTTTTCTAATATATTATTGTTAAAAGAGACATAAAGGCGTGTTTGATTGGAAAGTCAGGCATTCGAAGCAACATGGGCTGCAGCTTGTAAAGTTCAGGCATCAACGGTGATGGTACCATCGGGTTCGGTATTCCTTGTTGGTCCCATTTCCTTCTCGGGCCCCAACTGTGAACCGGACATCGTCTTTCAGGTACCTGACATCCCAATTCTCTTGTAATGTTAGAACTGTGATTATTGAGCTTTATCGTCGTAATAAAAGAACAAGAAAAGTAATGCATGGTAGTTTGTTACAGTTGGATGGGAAAATAATAGCACCTACAAGCTCCGGTGCTTGGGGATCTGGTCTGTTGCAGTGGATTGAGTTTACAAAACTAAAGGGGATTACAATTAGAGGCAAAGGAACCATTGATGGACAAGGTTCGGTCTGGTGGAATGACTCACATTCCACGACTGGGCCAACTAATGAAACGGTAAGATAATATTCTTATCAGTACATAAAAAATCAGACCATGGTACTCGAGTGTAAGAAGATTGATTTCTCTATGTTTTTTTTAACCATGCAAATCATGCACGGCAGATACGTGCTGAGCAGGCGAGAAGAATGCCAGGCACCAAACCAACAGTAATTCCTTGTTCAAAACTCCATTTTTACAATGTTTAAGAATCAAAAAGCTTTTGATTGACCATGGTCTGATTCTATGGACAATATTCTTTTTGGCGATGCAGGCTTTAAGATTCTATGGAAGTAATGGCGTGACAGTGACCGGCATAACTATACAAAACAGCCCCCAAACTCACCTCAAATTTGATGACTGCACAAGCGTTCAGGTTTCAAACTTTGTGGCTTCGTCTCCCGGTGACAGCCCCAACACCGATGGAATTCACCTCCAGAACTCCCAAGATGTGATCATCTCCGCCGCTACTCTCGCTTGTGGTATAAATCACAGACCATTCTGAGTGTATATATATGAATCGAATTCGAACACGAATATCTCAAATAAACAATCTACTGATCAGGAGGTTTCTTTTCTTCTGGCTTCTGCAGGGGATGATTGTATCTCCATACAAACCGGATGCTCAAATGTAAATATCCACAACGTCAAGTGTGGACCTGGCCATGGAATCAGCATCGGTGCACTCGGAAAAGGCAACACCAAAGCCTGTGTTTCCAACATCACTGTTCGAGATGTCACTATTCGGAACACATTAACCGGTGTCAGAATAAAGACATGGCAGGGAGGCTCAGGTTCAGTTAAACAAGTAACGTTCTCGAACGTTCAAGTGTCGGAAGTCCAAACTCCGATCATGATCGATCAATTCTACTGCGACAAAAGTCACTGCAAGAATCAATCCTCTGCAGTGCAAGTGTTGGGGATAAACTACGTTAACATACGAGGAACCTATACGGTGCAACCGGTCCACTTCGCATGCAGTGATAGCTTTCCATGCAGTGGGGTTTCTTTAAGTACCATTGAGCTGAAACCGGTTCAAGAAACCCACCATCTCGATGGACCATTCTGTTGGGAAGCATATGGGGATCTCAAAACTACGACTAATCCTCCAATCAGTTGTTTGGAGACCGGGAAACCATCGAAAGCCGGAACTCAATCGAGTTCTGAATCTTGTTGATAATTGCCATTTCTTACCATTGGACACATATCTGAATGTGGTACGAAATCGATAGTAAAGTCCAGATTATACAGTCTATTACATCCTGTTAAAAAAATATAAGTTAAAAGTGAAAATATTCGATTTAGGTTAGGGTTTGTTTATTTGTTTAGTATGGTGTTTTTTAGATATATATTCGAACATGAGTGTACTGAATGTAACTAAGTCTATCATATGCAAGTAAAAGTGTTTGGTTTAGTTATTTTTTATCAACATAGTTCAAACATCCTTATCGAGTATATCTTATTATATATAGGGGTGAGCAAAACTCGACTCGACTCGAAAAAACCGAATAACTCGACTCGAGGTAAAAATACGATCGATTCGTTTTGATTTAACTCGAAATTTCATAGACTCGACTCGAAAAAATTTTAAATAAAGTTTGAGTTGTAAAATGGAAATTCGAATAACTAGAAATTTTTAGTAATTAAAAGATTAATTTTTAAGTTTGAGATGAATCTCTCAATTTTTTATGATATATATATATTGATATATAAAATATAAAGAAATATTACTATATATGAAAAAAATCTATATATGCATATCTTATATGATTAGAGAAAATTGTTTAAATTAAAATCAAATCATACTATAACTTGATAAATAATTATAACTAAATATTTATAGGAACTCGAAAACTCGACTTAATTCGATTCGACACAAATTTATTAAACTCGACTCGAACCGAAATTTTTTTAAATAAAGTTTGAGTTGTAAAATATGACTCATCAACTCGAATAACTCAAAATTTTTTGAATCGACTTGATTCGATCGAATACTCACCCCTAATTATATGAATAATAAAGCTCAATTATACTTGTTATCACGGCCTGGGATTTGGGTAGGTATAATCTTTGGTCCTTTTAAAATAGGTGGACCGGAAACTTAAAGATAACTAGAGATTACAAAATTTTAGGTTTGGAAGTATGGTTACGTTTGTACAATTATTAAGAAATTTAAAAAAATATAATTTAAAATTAAAAAGTATATATTAAAATTAATCGGATCAGATCTGATAATAATTAAAAAATTGACTCAAGCCTAACTCAATTATTCTCAGATTGAATACACGATTAATTAATCAGTATTTTTCTTTCAAATCAGATAATTTTAAATACTTAGTCAACTATTTGATGGTTATTGACAGAAAATTAATTATTCAAAAGTTTAGCTACAAAAAATAGAACCTTTTAAAGTTGAATGACTAAAATGGAACAAAATCAAAGTTTGGTAACCATCCATTGTACTTAACCCTTCCTTTTATTTTATTTTATTTGTTGAAAGACCCTTCCTTTTATTTGCCTACAGCCTACAGGGAAAGGGAACATACAGAACACTGGAGATACGAGTTGTAGTGGAAAAAGATCTACAATTCTCAAATTCCTACAGTTTCTAAACGGGAAAAAAACAATGGGTGGCTTAGAACAACGTTTTCCCGTTCCTTTCAAGAATTTTTCAGTGGAAATCAAGGTAAAAAAAGTGTTCTTTCTTCTTTTCATCTCTCTAAGTTTTGATGTTTTTACCTTAATAGCATGAATTGCAAAAGAAATTTAAGATTTTGATCACTGCTTTCTTTTAATCCTAAACCGAAGATGAAGTATATGGTTGATAGTAATTTGATTTGTTGGATTATACTCCTTTTACTGTTGTCGCGAACATTGCTCACAGTAATGTTGTTCAGACTCTTCAATTTTCTCGAACTCGTAGAAAGCTTTAAAATTTATTGATGGGGTTTCAATGTGAATTGTAGTATTTAGTTGACTCTTCGGAGGAGAATAATGTAGCGGCTGAAAATAAATTAGGGTTTAAGATGAGTTTTCATATTGGGAAGGGAATTTTGTCGGTTTGAGTTTGGTTTCTGTTTGATTAAAGATTGCTTTGGAAATGTCATGTTATTGGACATACTGAATTTCATACCTTGTGCTTGGTAGGGAAACAACACGGATCTAGTCATTTGCCGATACGACGATCATTTTCTTGTGAGTTCAAGTCTTTCTATTTCAGTTTTACAATCAAACTTTCAGGTTTCGTTAGTGCACTTGTGTGTATATGTGTGATCTCAAGGGTGGGATGGTGATCCCTCCTCTTTCAGCAATGATTTGTAACATGCTAATGGCTTCTCAGGTCATGGCTACCCAAATCGGAACTATGGGAACGATACTGCATGCAAGGTTTGGGTTGCATTTATCTTCGAGTCAATTCATATTGATTTTCTTTTCTTTCAAAATCAAAGATAAAGATTTGTTAATTCTTTTATTACCTAGTTTTTCTTTGAGTTGTTCAGATTATTATTATGATAACTGTAATCCAAAAGGCATCTGATGTATGTTTGTATTGTTGGTTGCCAGAAAGGAGGAAGGGGTTACAGTCGAGCCAACTTTCAATGTGTCTGTAATATTCGGCAAACGTGATGAGGTAAGCCGGATTGTTCATGTTGTATGTTAGCTTTGTTGTTCATACCTGTTCTGAATCTTGAATGAATGTCCAATTTGCAGCCAATGCTACTGGCAATTACCCGTCAGCTCATCGAACACATAAGGTATTTTTATTTTCAACTTGATAGACTTTTCACCTTTCATAAAACGAAGGTATCTTTATATAGGAATTTAGTATAATAAACCTGCAAATCCACCGGGAGTTTGAACTAAGATGTCGTCCATGTCTTTATATCTTGGTTTATATTTGCAGTTCATCTGGGTCATCTATGCCTTTAGTTCTTTCTCTCGGTCTCAAAGACCATAGCACGGTACCATCCTATAATACGTGTTTGTGATTTACTTTTGCTTCATATTGTTGGGAAATAGTGAAATTCCTATGGTATACGAATTTATGCAGGAGACATTGAAGGGCATTGTTTCGGCTGTGATTGAAAACCGTCTCTGGTAATGCATTTATGCTAGTGTTTCTCAGCTTTCCGTGTCGGGGTGTTTGATTATTCGCAATCTTCACAATTAACCTAAACCAGGTATCATGTAGCGCAGGTCGGTTTCAAATCATATGTCAATTCAAAACCTTAAAAGAGGAAATGAACGATGTAGTTTTGTTATTGGAATGGTCATGAACCCTGAATTTATCTCAGATTCTGAGTCCTTGTTTATCTGCACATATTTTGCTTGCAAATCAAGACATCACTTGGGCAAAACTGTTTCTAAACCCTAATCCCAACCAAGGGAAAGGGTGTATTTAAGTCGACCTCAAGCTATGAGAAGCTTGAGTTCTCAAAGTGGATCGATTTTTTTAAAGTTTGGCTCGATTAATGTTGTTTACTGGCTAAAAACGTGTTGAAGTTCATATACTCAAAATTTTGTATTCGATAAAGCTCAAGTGCGAATAATAATTAAAAATTTTAAGATTGTAATTACATTACAATAAACTGTCAATAAATTACAAGTACCGTGAGATTCAAGCAATGGGATCTCTATTTGCAAGCGCCGCCATGGCCATAGGATGGTACACCAGGCACACACCCATGCTTCAACACCTTATGAAGCCTTACAAACCCTAGCACTGAAGACGAAAATCTGGTAGCTTATATATGGAAAATCATCCCAAACTTAACTGTATTGCGTTCACTCTTTATTGTCGGATGCATTTAATAGTTTCTTTAACTGCAAGGTAATTACATGACATAAAATGAGCTCGGTTCCTGGTAGGAAGAGAAAAACGAAGAAAAAGAACTACTGCAAACAAAACAAGAATATCGAGTTAATGCACAAACCAGCATGTTTTTCGATTTCTGTCGCTGCAATTCCTCAAAAAGTTTCCCAATACTGAAAACCAAAATACATCAGTAAAATGTTCACGGGGAAAGAAAATCAGCGATGTTTTAGCTTTCGCTTCGTACCTCTGTTGCAGCTGAAAAACCTGAGATTGCAACTCTTTCTCCCTTGCAGAAGGTTGTGGTATCTACACATACAATTAATATATATAACTTAATCACTCCTCCAGAGAAATAAAATCTCAAATAAGACGCTCTTCCTATCGAATAAAATACAGCTTAACATGAAAAATACTACAATGGCATAAACCAGACTAATTTGCTCTTCAGCTTATGACACGGAACCGCTAAGTAGTTTACTCAATAACTAATCAGGTAATTGACACCATGCGACAATTAATATTAAGAACAGCACATACGGTTCACTAGAGTGAGAAGAAGAGGTTTGATTAATTACTTGTAAAAGGTCATTCGAGCCCACCTCTGATGAGTCCCCAAGCTTACCTGTATAAGGTAGAAAAGTTAAATTTAACATTATAAAAAATTTTCATGATTAAGCAGCAAAAAATGCAAACAATCAAAATATAGTAGCATTACCAGATGTTTGCTCTAAATACTTTATCAGTCTGATGATTTCTTCCTGATGGCAAAACCAGCACCAAAATAAACATATTTAAGGTGAGCAATCCCTATTGAACAAATTGAGATAGACGCACAAAAAGGAAACATACTCTTTGCATGGTATTCTGTTGCAAAATACTTTGTAGAGATGGGAGAACTAAACTAGCCGTCTTGTTTAGAGATGTTGAATAGGTTAAACCTCCGGAAGCAGGGGTAAAACGGCAGCTTGTCGACCCCTATAGGAGAAAATAATGGGAGTGGTTACAGAGCCATTGCCTAAAAGATAAACTGCAAGGTCTATCCTTAATATTCATCTTCAAAAAATTTAAAATTTAAATTAGATAACTTGCATCCATCAGGACAAGCAAATGAAATGCATATTATGCATGTCAAACAGTACTGAAGAAACCAAACTCTGTAGAGAAACCATTTAGAACATTGCCCTTTAGCAAAAACATTATATATGATATTAATGCAAACTGTTGATGGCATTAGATGTATTGATGCAGCATGTTACATAATGCCTAACAAATCGGAGACCATGTAATTACAAATCAACAGTGATAAGTTTCAGTGCAGTAGATTATCACGGACAGATTGATACAGAATATTAATCAATTCCAAATTGTGCTGCTGATTTCATGTAAAGACTGTTCATACAAAGTTGCATGTTATTGCACCACAACAGAAGATGTGGTCAAGAGGCTGCAAAATTTCATAATGTTGCAGTTGTACCTTAGGACTGAGATTGACTGAAGTCATCTTAAAGCGTCCCCGTTGAACAACTGTTCCCTCTGATGCATCCTCTGGTGCATAAGAAGAGGCAAAAAAGTCAAATGAAGTTCATTAGACACTTCTACGTAGAACGGACGAAAATAAAACCACAAAATACCAGATGAGATCGTGTCTGTTTCTCTCCTCTGGCGGTACAACAATGGACCACTGTGGTTGTGTTCAGGTTGAAAATTAGGCTGTGGGAAGTCCCTTCAGAACATTTTTGATAAACCAGATTTTATGCAGATGACATAAAAATCTTCCCAGTCAAGTATATGGCAAATACGGGAAATACAATGCAACAATTTTCATTTTAACCACGAAATAGTAGAATCAATGAACCAAGTGATGAAGAAGTCATGTGTCCAAAAATCATACATCTAAGGATCCTCTAGAAGAATAAATAAATAAATAAATATATATACAAAACAGCAATGGAACCAAGAGAGAAAAATGCAACCATAGAATTCAAATCATCATATCTGGAACTTTATGTTGGGAAAAAAGATATTCCTATGTGATAATTCAAAGATTTTATGCATTCTATCATGTTTGATGGAAGTTTTGAGCCTAGGGATAACTTAGAACAAAGTCTACCTATCCCCATTTCCTTTAACTTTTCTGGGAGAAAAGCTATCTGGTATTAGTGAACCGCTCCAGAACTTTCTAAGCCATGGAATGACCTGATGTGGTAAAGGGCTTCTTTGCTGGGAGTTCTCACCCTCATATCTTCCAGCATCTTGGTCCATGGCTGTTGAAGAGTTTGTAATGAACTGTTCACTTTCTAATGGAGTAACACCTTTCTGATTTGGACTATTTGCACCCTCACCATCTTCAACAATGTCAAAACAGTCTCTGCACCAATTATAAAACATTTGCATAAATAAAGGACCAACAGAATTACTGAAACCAATGAGAAAACCTTTTTTCCAGAAGAAAGTAATTAGTCCAAGATATATCATATTTTTTCTTAAAATATATGCAGAAGAAGATACTACAAAAAAATCAAATGAAAATTGACCAATTAAGATTGTGACAGTATTACTTTAGATTTGAAAAATTACAATCTAAAATCCCTTTTGATGTGAACATGATATTCAACTTATAAAGTTGTTACAATGAATTGTTTGCAATAACAAGATCATGCAAGCATAAAAATGTCATACGTGAGTGCTTGAAGAGGTTTAATAGGAAATGAAGCAAGTGAACTCTCCAAATCATGAAGATCACTAAGCCCTTCCTGAAGCAAGAAAAAGGAGAGTTTAAATCTTAAAGTGCAAGCTCAATCACAGCATACGGGAAGGATTGAAGCACTGAAAATTTAGTCATACAGTAAGTTACCTTCTGGCTAGTTGCAGAAATGGGACTACAAGCTGTTTCTTGGGATATACTGTCTGCTGGTAAACTGACTACATCATGCCCGTCTTTTTGCTTCCTGCTTCCCTCTTGATCTTCTGCATTTGGAGTATCATTATAATCTTGAATCTGCATGTGAAACAGTTAGATATTATGATGATATTAAGATCATGGACCAGGTCTTGGACTACCTCCAAATAAATAAGGGGGGGGGGGGGGGAAGAGAGGTGGGAAATTTAAGCTACTTACAAGTGCAGCCTGACTTTTCAAGTCCTCTAAGTTGAAATTCCAGGCACTGATTCCTCGTATGTACTCTTGCTGCAATGTGATAGAAATTCATATTCAAATTAATGTGTCAATAAACCATGGGCATTCATTAGTAAAAGTAAAACTAGGTGTAACAGTTCCCTTAATCTTTAAGACCTGAGATGAATGTGGAACCGACAGAAATTGGATTGGATCACGCAAAACATAAAGCCCTTAAATACTAGTAGGTGCATAGAGGAAAGAACCTAGCACTATTGGTTACTTTTTTATTGACAAAACATAAAAAAAATGTTCTCTATTACTCACATGTGATAATTGTTCCATGTCCTCATGGAGAGCCTTATTCTTCACAAAAAGATCAGCTTCTTTTGTCTGAACATAGAGACCAGATAAGAATTCCAAATTAATTCCCCATCCTAAACAGATGGCACAAAGTTATAGAAAAAGGATAGACAAGAGACCTTAAGCAACCTAAAACGTTCTCCCAATGGTGTAAGGCCATCGAGAATCGCACGAGCAAGATAATTGTAGGAGCGTGCATTTTTAAAGAAACGGTGCTTCAAAAGTTTTGCTGAAATTGGACGTTTCTTTGGGTCCTTCGCCAGGCAGGTAGCTACCATCTCTTTGAAAGACTAGAGAAGTACATAACACTATCAGAATGTTACTATCAGACACTAACGAAGTGATACCAGTCAGTAAGATGTAATTGAATAGAACAAACCTTTGAAAACCTCTTGTCCCTTTCATAGTCCAGACCAGGGGGAGCATTTTGCAAGGTCATCAACAAAACCTGCAGCAAAGGGGGAGCAAACAATCAAACAAGGAACTAAAACATAAAGTTATAACAAAATACATGCAATATGCAACAGGTATAAGCATTGGAAAACTAAGAGATTTACTTTCATTGGCGGATACTTGGAAAACGGGGCATGACCATGAGCAAGTTCAAGTGCTGTTATTCCAAAAGACCAGATGTCCGCTCTGTTTACAAGAAAGAAGAAAAGGAAATAGAATGATTTAAAAGGTATAAAAAGAAAATAATTGAAATTGAAATAAAAGGTCTAAATCAGAAACAACAATCAGCTCACTTAAAATCATAACCGTGTAATTGCTGCATAACTTCTGGAGCCATCCTGATGTAAAGCAACAATAAGAAGAAACAGTGTGGACAAAATTTCCATAACAAAAAAACCAATGAAAGTAAAATCCCAGACAGTAGAAAGCCAATGGAAACAAATACCAGCAAGGAGTTCCAACAAAAGTATTTCTAGAGCGCTGTCTGTCCCCAGTATCAAACATGCATGCTGACACCCCAAAGTCTGCCAACTTGACAGCACCATCAGTATCAATTAAAATATTCCCGGCCTGCAAGTAGATAAGAATAACAGAGGAAGTCCCAAAATGATAAGGAAAAAAGAACAAGGACAAAATAACAGGCAGTACACAGTTGATGTATGGCACAACTGGTATCCCACTTGTGAAAAAAACAAAGAATAATTCTTATCAAACTACAGACTAATGGATCCCATAACAGTTACTATCAGTGTAAGTCTTTGTCTATGGACAGCAGAAGAAAACTTCCCCACATTTATCATATTTTAATTTAGATTATAAGAAAAAACATAGGCATTCATATTAATTGTTTAATAGCTTAATCTGTATCTTTACTGATGGCAGTTAATATCTAATCGACTTGACCTCTGAAAATAAACTACTAGCAGAAATAAACAAAATAAAGGGCAATTGGATACCTTCACATCTCTGTGAATGTGCCCATGGGCATGCAGATAAACAAGAGCTTTAAGAACTTCATGCAACACAATCGAAATGACAGGCTCTTCAAAACCTTCCGGATAATCAGATTTCATTATATGCAAGCAGGACCCCCCAGCCATGTAAGGCATCACAACCCAAAGGTTATGGCCAGCAGTAAATGAGCAATGTGCCCGCAGTACATTTGGGTGATCAATCAAGCTCAAGGTCTGCACCTCTCGCCGAATGCCATCCTGCATCACTTGTGAACAGAATGCTTTCAGTATTTAAAATCATATGTTTTATGTTAACTTTTGATGTGGTGGCAGTGGCATTGTTGAGACTCACAAAAATAAGCGAACAAGTAAACACAAGTACATAACTGCAAAGAAACAAACAATGAAATGTGATACGTACCAAATCATTGTTGCATTTCTCCAAATCAAGAACCTTGATAGCAACAATTTCATCAAGTGGAATGCATAAAGCCCTGTACACGGTGGCACTAACACCGTCTCCAACTTCTTCATATATCTTGTAGTCTTTTGCATTGACTGGATATCGTTTCTCCAAAGGACGCTCCATGGTTTCTTTTTACAGCATGCTCTTACCACCCTCTTTACTTCTAGATGTTCCAATTAACAAAAACAAAAATTCAACTAAGGATTGGACCGTCAATCTAATGTGGGGCTTCTTCCAGTTTGGTAGCATTTTCTCTTCTTTAACACACAAGCACAGCAGTATTCACGTACATTGACTTCATCAAGTTAATGCCATTACCTGTAGTTTTCATGGATGGAGAAACAGTTTAAACCAAAAATCCTAATTGATAACAGCAGAAAAGAAACGCATTACAACAAGTAATCTATGATTGAACTATTGGAACAGAGCATTCAGCAAAGCAGACTATTTGAAAAGTGATTTACCTCAGATAGCAAATGCAAGCCTAAAGGCCAGAAAATGTTATCTGATAAATGCAGTCCAAAAACATTGCCAACTAAACATGGTGTAAGCTAATCAAGAAGTAGAAATCCCAAAAGAAAATGGTGCTAATTCTTAGTTACAAAAACACAAGACATAGTAAAAACCAAAACCAAACTCAACTTTCCTACAGAAATCAAAACCATTAGATGCTAACTCTTAGATACTCAAACAAAAGATTCCAATAAAATACACAAAATTTAACCTTTTATTTACCATCATTTTTCATAAACAAAAGCAATACTTGTATAAAAGTGACCAATGCATTTCTTTCGAATTTCAGCTTTTCTAAAGCAATTACAAATTTCCCATATCCACAAAGGCAACTTATCATACAATTCCAGCTTAAATTCCCAGAAAAAAGCCTAAATTGTAACAGTAACTCAAATTCTCTACCTAACCATCAAAGTAACTTGGCATTCATACAAACACTTCAAAGTTTCCACATTTCCTCTAGAATTCCAACCCTCCCAATCTAAAAAGAATTAATTAACTATAATGTAGTAAACATATAAGAATAAAAAAAAAATCTGAAATTGTTCATAGGTTTAAAACAAATCTAAAGTTTCAGCCGATTCAAATCAAAACCGTGGCTGAAAACCTGATTTGCATTGAATCCCAACCCCACCAACTCCTTCATACTACGTCGCTTATACTCAAATTTCGATCTTTTCCTTGTGCTTCCGTAAAGACGATTGAAACGATAACCATTTGGCAACAATACTATAGGTCGAAAAAAATTACAAACAAAAATCAGAAGAAACTGTCGTATTTCAGATCCTTGGATCGAATCTTCCACTTTTCACAATTTTCAATAAAATAAATAAATAAACAGTACTTCAAATTTCTGTGTTTTTTCTTTCTTGTTTTTCAAATCACGCTTTGATTTAGCTGAGTTTATAATTGAGGGATAAATCATAAATGGAAAAGGAAATGCACTAGTCGGAACGTAAAGAGAGAAGCTCAAGTCGGATGTAAACCATATTGAGGCCCGATCCGACCCGACCCGATAAAAGATTATTATTTTATATACTAAAGTTCTTAAATTGCTAACTATAAAGTTGAGGTCGATCATTTATGAATATTATAGGAAATGTATCTTCACTTAGTACTAAACATTTATTATGGTTCAGGTCGATAATATTTAGTGTATAGTATCACTTAATTAATTTTTATAATTATATAAAATTATCTTTATTTTTCGTACATAATATTCCTTTTGAAGCTATTTTGATAATTTATAAAATGTTTATTGAGTTCACGATCGAACAACACATCATTTTAGTTATTTCGTAATTAGGATCACATCAATATTTCAAATACAATGCGTATAAAAGGAAAAATAAAGATTATAGATTATGTCTACCAAGTACCTCATACAAACATAAAAGATAAAAATTGTGTAGAGAAAAGCAAACTCTTTTCTTGATGTTGGCAAAAAAGAAGAAAAAAACTTTCATGGATCTTCTGGTTTTTATCAAGATGAGATATTTTACTTGGTGAAAAAAGTAGTAGTGGATGAATTAAATTATGAGACATATTGTTTCGATATATAATTTTGATTACATCAATAAACAATTATTAAAAGGGATCAAACTCGTTATAACTTCTGATAAATACAAATAAAAAAATCAAACATCATGAGTATCTCTATATAAGCATCAAACGACCGTTAAGATATGTAAAAATTATGTTAAACGCTAAAAAAATATACCACAAAAATAAAAATAAATGTATCACGAAGATAAAAGAAAAACTTACTAGAAAGGTGAAGAAACCACAAAAATAGAAATTCTTATTAAAAATTAAAAATTTTCAAAAATAAATAAATAAATATCAACGAACAATCAATATCCTTTTAATCGATGATTGGGTAATTAATCTTGTGACACTAGCATCAAACATTACTTTTTAATTTTGAATATATATTATTTGATTTAAATAAATTCAAAAGATAAATAATTTTTTATGAATAATCAATTGATTTAATAAAATATTAATTTTTTAAATAAATTAAATTTTAATTTTAAAATTGTATATAAAACAAATTAAATTAGACGAAATCGAAATTATTATAAAATTTGTAAGAATTTTGATATAATTTTTTGTATATATCAAAATTTTTAATGTTTTAAGAAATTTAGTGTACACTAAAATCCTTACTTTCGAAATTTTTTATAAAAAAAAAATTCGATATATATCAAAAAATCGATATTAAAATTCTTATAATTTCTATAACAATTTCGGTTACGACTCATTTTAATCTTATTTTAACCCCTCTCACCCTAGAACTTCCAAAGCAACCATGGTGATCGGAGACAATAATAAATTGAACGGCAATGGTTTTACGATAGGAAGATGAACGGTAGTTAGAGATAAATACTAAGTTGAAAGTATATAGTTAATAAAATTAACTCAGAAATCAGAATCCTAGTAATAAAATGGAATCAAAGATTGGTGCTTATATGTATTAGGGTTATATAGTTCAAGTCCAACTAACTCAACAAACTAACTAATGCTCTGATCTTCTAACACACACCAATGCAAAGCTCCTTACTTGTATTTCCCATGTTGTCTGACTCACACTTCTTCTAAAGCTTGAAACTTTCAGACAACAAGAAAGAAATCTGTCTGGAACTTCAGCTCAAAGTAAGGAACTTCTTTTTTGTTGAAAAACACGTTGAACTTGACAGTATAATATAAGGACCCCCTGCCCCCTAAGTTATTGAACTTATGGTTTCAACTTCAGTATGTAATGAAAGTTGGAAGATTTATTGGTAGTTTGGGTTGAGTTTGTGATTTGGGTTTTAAGCTCTGCAAATGGCTAGAGTAAGGAAAAGAAGTATACACCTAAGCAAACTGTGCTCGTTTCCGTGTTGTCGTCGACCTGGTCTGACGGATGAACATGCCCGAATAGGGCAGAAAGGGTACTCTAGAGTGGTGTATTGTAATGAACCTGGTAGTCAGGAGCAAATTCGTTTGAGGTATAAGGGAAATTATGTATCCACTACTAAGTACACTGCAGCTAATTTTATCCCAAAGTCTTTGTTTGAACAATTTAGGAGGGTTGCAAATGTGTACTTTCTTGTTGTTGCTTGTGTTTCGTTTAGTCCGTTGGCACCGTATTCGGGACCAAGCATCCTCGCACCGTTGGTCATTGTGATTGGAGCTACAATGGCCAAAGAAGGCATCGAAGATTGGCATCGAAGAAGTCAGGTGATTCTCGAAACCTTAATTCGATATCCAAATGTTAGTCCTGGTAGTTTGCTTCCCAAATGTTATAGCTTCAGATTCGACTCTTTTTGTAGTCGGTAAAATCGAAACTGTAATGAAGAAAGAAATGGTTATAGTAATTTGTATTCAGATTGCTTGAATACTGAAATGTTATTCATGTCATCTTTATTGATACTGATATGCTTCCTTATTTGGTTGTCAATATGCATTTCTTTTCTTTCTGTTTATGTGAATTATCTGAACTAGTTTTCCACTGTTCTAGGACATAGAGGCAAACAATCGGAAGGTTGAAGTTTTTGATGGAAATTGTTCTTTCAAAGAAACCAAATGGAAGGATATCCGAGTTGGTGACATTGTTAAGGTGCAGAAGGATGAATATTTCCCGGCCGATCTACTCTTACTTTCTTCAGGCTACGACGACGGTGTTTGTTACATCGAGACGATGAACCTTGACGGAGAGACTAATTTGAAGTTGAAACATGCCTTAGATGTAACATCCAGCATTCGTGATGTAGAGACCATTAAGGGATTCAGAGCTGTGATCAAGTGTGAGGACCCGAATGAACATCTTTATTCATTCGTTGGAACATTGTATTATGAATGTCAACAGTATGTACTTTCCCTGCAACAAATCCTGTTGAGAAGTTCTAAACTGAAGAATACTGATTACATCTATGGTGTTGTTATTTTCACCGGACACGATACGAAAGTGATGCAAAATGCTGTAGATCCTCCTTCGAAGAGGACGAGGATCGAGAGGACAATGGATAAGATATTTTATATCCTTTTCACTACTCTGGTTTTGATATCATTCATAGGGTCACTATTTTTCGGAATCGAAACTAGAAAAGATAATGGTCCCAATTATGGAAGGTGGTATCTCCGACCGGATAGCACGACTGTATTCTTCGACCCGAGGAGACCCTGGGTGGCCACGTTTTTGCATTTCTTGACAGCTCTTATGTTGTACGGATATTTGATACCTATATCATTGTATGTTTCCATCGAGATCTGCAAGGTTTTACAGAGCATTTTCATTAACCAAGACCAGGCTATGTATGATGAGGAGACCGAGAGGCCGGCACATGCACGGACATCTAATTTGAACGAGGAACTTGGTCAGGTCTATACTATACTATCCGACAAAACCGGGACTTTGACATGTAACTCGATGGAGTTTGTGAAGTGCTCAATTGCTGGCACAGCCTATGGTCGTGTCATGACCGAGGTAGAAATTGCATTGGCAAGGAAGAGAGGTGAGATGATGGATGGAGCAACGGATATCAAATTTGACACAGCGGAACCTGGAGAATCTATTAAGGGCTTCAACTTCCGAGATGAACGCATTATGAACAGGAAATGGGTGAAGGAGCCTCATTCAGATGCCATACAGAAGTTCTTTAGGGTCTTAGCAATATGCCATACAGCCGTTCCTGAAGTAACAGAATCCGGGCAGATTGTTTATGAAGCCGAGTCAGCTGATGAAGCAGCCTTCGTCGTTGCTGCACGAGAAGTCGGTTTCCAGTTTTTCTTAAGGAATCAAACCCACATACAACTGCATGAATTGGATCCTAGTACTGGGGAAACAGTTGACAGGTAATCTTTTGGGAACCTTTTCACATAACTTTTGATTTTATCTTCTTAGTGAAAACTTTGGTTTACATTGCATATGAATGAATAAGTTTATGAATTCAGAGCATACGAGCTTCTTCATGTGTTGGAGTTCAGTAGTGCTCGAAAAAGGATGTCTGTAATTGTAAGGAGCCCAGAGAAACAGTTGTTGCTGCTTTCTAAGGGTGCAGACAGGTCAGAAACCACTTTCAGACATATTTGGTGGAATTTTATGCAGTTGTAAATACATTTGCTGATGTAGAATTTCATTTATCACTATGTTATTCAGCGTGATGTTTGAAAGGCTTTCAGACCACGGCAGGATGTTCGAGGTCCAGACCAAGGAGCATATCGAAAAATATTCCGAGGAAGGGTTACGAACCATGGTTCTGGCTTATTGTGAACTCGATGATGACGATGAGTATAAATTGTGGGAAGAAGAATATGTGAAGGCCAAAACTTCCGTAGGTGCAGATCGAGATGATTCAGTGGAAAAATTGACTGACATGATCGAAAGGGATTTAATTCTTCTAGGTGCTACAGCTGTTGAAGACAAACTACAAAAGGGAGTCAGTTACTATATTCCTTGTTCTTCTTCCGACAATCAAGTCCGATATATATTCGGACATATAGAGATATAACCCTCCAAAAACTCTCTGTATACATACTCAAGTTGAACACATATTTCTCTGTTACTTAGGTCCCAAGCTGTATAGACAAGCTTGCAAGGGCTGGAATCCGGATATGGGTTTTGACCGGAGACAAGAAGGGAACCGCTATTAACATCGGGTATTCTAACAAGTTGAATCCGACTAATCGGGTATAAACATAAGTTTTATAAGTTCTATATTTCTACAGGTATGCATGCAGTCTGCTAAGACATGGAATGAGACAGATTGTGATCACGCTCGAGTTGCCAGGAATCGAAGCCCTTGAAAAACAAGGGGATAAGGAAGCCATTGCAGTGGTATAAGCTTACATAGTCTTAAAGTGACGTTAATGCAGTCTTTATTGGATGAAAAATCTAAATCTATAATTATTATTAGGCTTCTCTTGAAAGTGTAAAACAGCAAATACGAGACGGAAAATCTCAAGTAGATAAAGAAAATAAGATTGAGTTCGGTTTGATTATCGACGGCAAGTCCTTGTATTTTGCTCTGGACGAAAACCTCGTAAAGTGCTTTATGGATCTAGCAATGAATTGTGCTACTGTTATATGCTGTCGATCTTCCCCAAAACAAAAGGCTGTTGTAAGTATTGTGTTTAGCAGAATCAAGTAAGCTATGGGAGTTTCTCAAATTATCTGATAGAACTCTTGATGATATGCAGGTTACAAGACTGGTGAAATCCATAACAGGTAAAACAACACTAGCAATTGGTGATGGTGCAAACGATGTTGGCATGATTCAAGAGGCTGATATTGGAGTTGGCATCAGTGGTGTTGAAGGGATGCAGGTAAACATATATATTTCATATCCATAGTCATCGGTAACCGGTTTTGGTACTGATTTGTGGTTGATGCATGATGGTTCATCCATGTTATATGAACAATTCAATGATTGTAACATGATTACTAATATGAATTTGCAGGCTGTGATGTCAAGTGATTTTTCGATTGCTCAATTTCGTTTTCTGGAACGTTTATTATTGGTGCATGGCCATTGGTGTTACAGGAGAATAGCAAAGATGGTAAATAGTTCAGCCCTGATCGCCTTTATCTCCCTCTCTCTGGAACTAAACCGAGAGAATCCAACATTTGCCTGTGCATAGAGCATAACTATATCTTTCTTGTAACTGCAGATATGCTACTTTTTCTACAAGAACATCTCTTTCGGATTTACTTTGTTTTGGTTCGAGGGGTACGCTTCTTTCTCCGGTCAGCCAGCTTATAATGATTGGTACATGTCCTGCTATAACGTTTTCTTCACTTCACTTCCTGTAATAGCTCTCGGTGTTTTCGATCAAGACGTTTCAGACAGACTTTGCCTTGAGGTATACGGTTCCTTGTTTTATTGTTATAGCTGCACTACTGCAACATCACTCGGGCTGACTGTCTTTTATCCTTTGCAGTATCCTTTCTTGTACCAAGAGGGTGTACAGAATTTCCTCTTCAGCTGGATCCGTATACTTGGCTGGATGTTCAATGGAGTACTTAGTTCCATAACCATATTCTTCTTAACCACCAACTCGATAACCGGTCAAGCATTCCGGAAAGACGGTCAAGTTTCCGATTATTCAGTTCTTGGGCTAACAATGTATACATGTGTAGTTTTGACAGTAAATTGTCAAATGGCGCTCTCTGTCAATTACTTCACATGGATCCAGCACCTCTTCATATGGGGCAGCATTATCCTTTGGTTTATATTCTTGTTGGTTTACGGTTCGATTCCGCCGACATTATCGACAACGGCATACAAGGTTTTCATTGAAGCTTGTGCTCCAAGCATTCGATTTTGGCTCGCCACCCTTCTTGTTGTTATTACTACCCTGCTACCTCTGTTTTCCTATAAGGCTTTTCAGATCCGGTTTCGACCTATGGAACATGATAAAATACAGACACGAAGATTGTAAGATCAAATACATAAATATTTTTAAAATAATAGTTTGAACAAAATCAAATTTAAATTAATTTATTTGATTATCTTGGAATATATATATATATATATATATATATATATATATAATATTTATGTTTGTAGATTTCTTCTTTACGTTGTTTAACGTTAAGCTTTCATTTTAAGTTTTTTTTTTCCTGTTCAGTCCTTATCGCTATGGGAGTAAAAATCTCTTACCTCTTGATCGTACTTTCTTTTATGTTTTTTATTAAAAAAAATTTAAGAAATTAGATTCTAAATCTTAACCTTAATTTTTTACATCCTAAATTCTAAAACCTAGACTTTAAAAAATACATCATACTCCTAAATCTCTAAACCTAAACACAACTCTTGAACCTTAAACTCTAAACCTATTAATTTAAAGTGAAAGCATCAATGGAGGCACGATTACGAGGTAGAAGATTTACACCTCATCTATAGTATGTTGTTTTTCTATTTTCTAGTTTTTAATTTTATTTTATGATATTTAGATTCTATTGGTATTTTTTATTTTTATTTTTAAAGGCTATGTTTTCATTGTTATTTTCTTTTTAGTTCTTTATATATTATTTATTTGTTACAATAATTAAAATATTATTTTATATGTTATTTGTGCTATTTTTTAGTCTTTTATAATAAATATTAATATCTTTTTAATCTAAACTTTTGTGTTGTATAAAATTTAACTTTATATATTATTATTTTTTTTAAAATGATGATAATTTAAATAATATCACTTATGTGATGAGAATGCAAAAGATAAAATTTTCATATTTTTTTCTAACAATTTTGAATTATACTTATATAAAATTAATATTTTGATATAATAATTAAAAATAGTACGAGATAAATGATTTGTACCTGACATCTATTTTATTATAAAGGGCTATGGTGGTATGAAATTACAAGTGTCATGTAATTTCCATGGCTACGTGGGTGGTGGAACTGAAATTGCATGTGTCATGGAATTTTCATGGCAAATTTACTTCAATATTAAATCTGAGAAAAAGATTTTATTCAACATGATTTTTTATTTCCAAAATTATTGAAGAAAGAACAGTTGATGAAGTCGAATCCTTTAGATACTGATTTTTAACAGTACAGTAAGGGAAAACTGAGTTAGAGAGAATTTAGTGTTTTAGACACTATTCAAAGACAGTACTTCCTGCTGTCAGTTTTTTTTACCGTTAAAAATCGGTATCTAAAGAATCCAACTCCGAATTTACTGTTCCTTCTTCAATAGTTTTGAAAATAAAAAATCATATTCAATAGTTTAGAAAAAAAAATTTCATGTTGAATATTGAAGTAAATTCGCCAATTTTCATGGAAACCCATTTTTCTTGTGCTTCCCATTCATCATTACTTCATTAGGTCCACTAGTTCAGAATCACGTGAACAAAGCTAGCTTCAAGACAACTTGTTGTTAAATGTACATGTTTTTGAGTCATCCTTGTCCACAAGAACATGAGTCACGTTTTTTTTCCCTTTGCAGTATAGATTCCATGGCTGAGTTGTCATATCCATAATCATTTTTTTTTCTGTTTTCTTATGGTTCATGAGAGGAAGAATCCAGAACCTTTTTTGTAGTGTCTCCTCGGCCTTGGAATCGCTAACAAAGATTTGCTTTGTCTATACCAATAGGACACAAGATTTTGATGATTACGTAAAGTATAATAAAAATAGAAAAAAAATTATATATTTAATATTTTAATAACATTTATGTTATTATTTTGGTAATCTATTTTTTTATAAAATAGTATTTAATGGTATATTTATTTTGTATTTTTACGCTTTTTCTGTTATTGTGACATGTTTTTATTTTTGTTTTGGGGTTTGGTTCGTCTGTCTTTATGGCATATTGCAGTATACCCTAGCGATAGGTTATTGTTCGTATAAAGATTCAATCGATGCTAGTTTCTGATTTATTGTTTTTATCGGTGGTCACTTGGACTAAATTTTTATAATTGGATGATGTTTATGTGTGTGCATTATTCGGTTTTAACTAAATTAACCGACCAAACCAAAATTATTTTGATTAATTTTAGATAATTTTGATTAACGGTTAATTTTTTTTAAGAAATTCGGTCATAGGTTAATTTGGTTTGAAATTGGTTAATTGACCAAAATTATTATATATTAAATATTATATATATTACATATATTTATTTTTGATCATTTAACTTTTAAAAATTATAAAATGATCATTATTTTTTTATATATTATAAAACAGTCATTAAACTTTTATCAAATTAGCACAAAATAAAAGCTTAATGACTAAAAAGATTATTCTACCACAATTTAGTGACCTTTTACGGAATCTATCTAAAATTTATAACAAATTTCGGTTAACTTGAAAACTCACCAAATTAACCGAATTGAAATTTTGGTTAATTTGATTATAAATAATTCAATTCGGTTAACGATTAAAGTTCTAAAAAAATTGATTAATTCGTTTTGACTAATTTAGTTCGGCCACCCACCGAATTAACCAAATGCACACCCTTATAAATGTTTAAGATTGAAACTCATTTTATATTCGGTTTTTAATAATTTTATTTTTCTTGACATCATTATCTATTCGGCTAGCACTTCATTTTCTAAAAACATTTATCATACGATAATTGAAGTTGTTTTCTTATTACATCTTAATATCTTAATTAACAGACTTACAGGATAACAGTTAATTGTAAATGTCATGGATCACCACACCCAAGGGTCCAATTCTAACACACACCAAAGGGTCTAATCTTGTCGCACCATCGGGGTTAATCTTGTCGCACCATCCAGAGCTAAGCCCGCTCGCACCTTAAGACCAAATTCGACAGCACCTAAGGAGATTGGGAGTTCTACTCTATGAAGGAGTTCTACCAACATTCGAAACAAAGGAATTTTAATCCCATAAATACTTATCATCCTAATTAGACTAGAACTAATATTGCTTTATATTTACATAAGAAAAATAATATTGCTTACTCTTAAACGAATATTGATAAAGATAATAGTCTAAACTAATATGATAGAGTAGTTGGATTAATTAAAAATTATATACATAATAAATACTTATTATATTAATAAATAAAAAGTATATAAAATAACTTAATTTTTTTAGATAAATCTTAAATGTAAATGTTTTTGTTCATCCTTGTCCACAAGAATTTGAAGCACGTTTTTTTCCCTTTTAAGGAATAGATTTCATGGTTGTTGGCTGAGTTGTCATATTCATAATCAACTTTCTTTTCTTTTCTGAGTCTTTTTATGAAGATATTATTACGTGAATCTTGTTCATCACGTCATTTATGATTTAAGTAATTTGAATCGTTGATTTTTAAATAACCACCTAATAATTACCCACTTACTAGGTACATGTAAGAAAGAAGTGATGATTTATTTAAAAAAATTAAAATTAACAGTCCAAATTACTTGAAATCATAGATGACGTAGTAAACAAGATTCACCTAATAATTTTTAGGTCTGATTCATGAATTGAAGAATCCATAACCTTTTTTTTAGCGTTCCTCAGTCTTTGAATATAATAAAAATAGAAAAAAATGATATATTTAATATTTTAAACATGTTAGGTTATTATTTTAATAATCTAATAATTTTTTATAAAATAATATTTAATGTTATATTTTTTTGTTTTTTATTCGATCATTAAAAATTAAAAAAGACGATGATATAATTTTATATAATCATAGTTTTAGTTTAAAACACTTATATGTATTATCAATTTATTTTAAAATCTATCAACTTGAATATCATTTTGATTTTGGTAGAATTTTGTCTTATTTTTTTCACCTAGGTAATTTTTTTTTTGTTTTATTTGTGTTTAAATGATGATTTTAATGTACGATGATTTTTTTTTAGATGGAGCCTCCAACCATGAACTAAATTTTTATAGTTTGGGGATGTTTATGTGTACATTATTCGGTTTTAACTAAATTAATCGACCAAATTAAAATTATTTCGGTTAATTTGGTCAGTTAATCTTAGATAATTTTGATTAACGATTACTTTTTTCAAGAAATTCATTCATAGGTTAATTTGGTTTAAAATCTGTTAATTGACCAAAATTATTATATATTAAATATTATATCTATTACATATATTTATTTTTGATCATTAATTTTTTATATATTATAAAATGATCATTAATTTTTTATATATTATAAAATAATCATTAAACTTTTATCAAAATAGTACAAAATGAAAGTTTAGTGACTAAAAAGATTATTTTACCATAACTTAGTGACCTTTTACGTAATCTACCTAAAATTTATAACAAATTTCGGTTAATTCAATTATAAATAATTTAGTTCGATTAATGATTAAAATTCTAACTTTTTTTATTAATTCGATTTTAATTAATTTAATTCGACCGCCCACCGAATTAACCAAATGCTTACGCTATAAATGTTTAAGATTGAAATTCATTTTATGTTCGATTCACTGGTTATGGCTAGTTTCACGTTTTGAAGACCAAGAACAGCAAGACCCAAATTCAGATTTTGCTTGGTTTTGCTGTGAATATTGAGTTTTTCGTTTCCTTTTTCTTTCTTTTATGTTATAGTTTCAATGAATTCTGAGATCTGGACTTTGCTTTGCTATGAGTAAATATGTTGTTTTCAGCCTGAACTTCTCGTTTGAGAGAGTTGTGTTTTGTTTTTTAGTTGAATGGATGTCGAAGTCATGAGAATTTTCAAAAAAAAAAAAAAAAAAATCCTTTTGATTTCTGAATTATTTTAATGCAAAACTTGGAATTTCTTCTGGTGGGTTGCTATACTTTTCTCCCAAAACGATTTTTATGACTAAATGCATAAAAAGTTTGATCCTTGTAGAAAAGAAACAATTTTTCGTTTGATTATCTTGTTTCTCATTGTTTTATTGATATTGCAGAGGGGATTGAGATGACTGCTAGTATAGCTTATGTAGGCGGCCATTGGCATTATGGGATGAACTGTTGCAAGGGGCAACGTTCTAAGCGAGCTGTCTGGATTCCTGGTGTCACATTCAATGGAGGCCTACAAAGAGATCTCTCATGGTATTTCTCCAGAATCTTCCTTTTAGTCTATTTGGTTTCTATATTTGTTGAGTTCATATCAGAGGTTTTGTGAAGAATATTGTTTTAATGTAGAGTTTCAGTTTTCAACAAAGCTTCCTATCTATATCTATGGATTCCTTTTGGGAGTTTTTTCAGGTCATGTGGGATATCCAAGTTTATGCATATCCGCAGGTGTAATTTGTTTGGGTCTCCAGCAAACGGAAATTCAAAGTCCTTTAGGGCATTCACCACTTTGGCTTATCTGAGAGATGGTTCAACAAAGTATTTTGATTTTGCTGTCATTGGCAGTGGAGTTGCAGGACTTCGTTATGCTCTTGAAGTCGCGAAATATGGATCCGTCGCAGTGATCACTAAGGCTGAGCCTCATGAGAGTAATACAAACTATGCACAAGGTGGTGTTAGTGCGGTGCTATGCCCTTCTGATTCTGTGGAGAGTCACATGCGGGATACAATTTTAGCCGGAGCTTATCTATGTGATGAGGAGACTGTCAAAGTTAGTTCCGGTTTCATTCTTTTAATCTGCAGTTTTTCTTCATTGATCCTGACCAAGGTTTCCTTCAAATTTGGTCTATTTGTTCAGATTGTCTGTACCGAAGGACCTGATAGAATCCGAGAACTGATTGCGATTGGGGCTTCATTTGACCATGATGAGGATGGAAATTTGCATCTAGCAAGGGAGGGGGGGCATTCTCATCACCGAATTGTTCATGCTGCTGACATGACTGGAAGAGAGATTGAGCGAGCACTACTTGAGGCAGTCATCAATGATCCAAATATTTCTGTTTTCAAACACCATTTTGCAATCGATTTGCTCACTTCTCAGGTTCAAATTCGACACCTTCGGCGATGATATTTTTATATTATACTGCTTTAAAAGTCTAGCATAGTCGTCCTTTGGCACAGATTGACAATTGAAACATGTAGAAGATTGTGCTAAACCGAAAAGCTTTCATGGTTTGCAGGATGGTTTGGGCACTGTTTGTCATGGTGTGGATGCTTTAAATACTGAAACACAAGAGGTGACAAAAGGGCCTATCTTAATAATCATCCTCAAATTTCATTTGGTTTCACTTTTCTGCATATGTTTCATATATGTATCTTGAAACTGATTATTGTTTTCCTTTCTTCGCCCTGGATCTTGCAGGTTATTCGCTTCATTTCAAAGGTAACTTTACTTGCATCCGGTGGTGCAGGACATATCTATCCATCAACAACAAATCCTCTGGTATTCTTTGTTTCAAGTTTCTTGATTTCGTCTTTCCCTTTGATTTTTGATTTATTATTTGAACTTGTGTTTATTGATTCATTCATCATAAAAATGATTGGACTTGCACCATCTGAGTAGTTCATATTCTTGATTTGTATAGGTGGCGACTGGGGATGGGATGGCTATGGCACATCGAGCTCAAGCTGTGATTTCAAACATGGAGTGAGTACATTCAGTTCTCTTTTCTAATTTTTAATAAGAATACAATTTAGTACTGCAGTTACTGATACGATGTTGCAAAATCATTTAGGAATTTGGATGACAGGGGAATCGAATCATTTTTATTCTTTAATTAAATGAGATAATCATTTGGTTTATGATGTAGAAATAGATTCTAGTTGCTGGCTCTTCTTTGACTGTTGTTATGGAACAACTGTTTCTCAGGTTTGTGCAGTTTCATCCAACGGCCTTGGCCGATGAAGGCCTTCCTATCAAATTAAAGAAAACTCGAGAAAATGCATTTCTTATTACTGAAGCTGTAAGAGGTGATGGAGGCATCCTCTACAATTTAAGCATGGAACGGTTTATGCCCTTGTATGATGAGAGAGCTGAGCTTGCTCCGAGAGATGTGGTGGCGAGAAGTATCGATGATCAACTCAAAAAGCGCAATGAAAAGTATGTGTTGCTTGATATAAGTCATAAACCAAGAGAAAAGATCCTCTCCCACTTCCCGAACATTGCTAATGAATGCCTCCAACATGGCCTTGATATAACTCGACAGCCGATTCCTGTGATTCCTGCTGCCCATTACATGTGTGGAGGTGTCCGTGCTGGGCTCCAGGGAGAAACAAATGTGCAGGGCTTGTATGTAGCTGGTGAGGTTGCATGCACTGGTTTGCATGGAGCAAATAGACTTGCTAGCAACTCATTGCTCGAGGCTTTAGTTTTTGCACGAAGAGCTGTCCAGCCCTCGATCAATCACGTGAAAAGTTCTAGCCTAGATCTTAGTGCTTCGAACTTGTGGACCCGGCCTGTGGTCCCGAAATCACTTGGAAGCGATGTAATGCACAAAATATTAAGTACAACAAAGGAAGTGAGGAAAGAACTACAATCAGTTATGTGGAAACATGTTGGAATAGTTCGATCGACAACAAGACTTCAAGAAGCCGAGCAAAAAATCAGCGAGTTGGAGGCCAAATGGGAAACATACTTATTCGAGCATGGGTGGCAGCAAACAATGGTGGCGCTTGAGGCTTGTGAACTGAGAAACCTCTTTTGTTGTGCAAAGCTCGTGTTGAGCAGTGCACTCGCAAGGCATGAGAGCCGGGGATTACACTACACGATCGATTTTCCTTATTTGGAGGAAAGCAAGAGGTTACCAACTGTGATTTTCCCGAGTTCCCATTCGACAAGTACATGGAGTTCACGACAACTACACCAGCATTCGACCTGTCAGTCCACTGTCTGATTCTTGATTCATCTATTCTCAAATCTTGTATTTGTTGCATCATAGCTGATAATTTATCACTAAAAAACCTTTGGCAAGTGAACAGATCTGCCTTTACATCCTATTTAGGGAAGCTTTAAAGAAAAGCCAAGGTTTGTCCCTGCAGAAATAAAGAAAAAAAATATATATTCAGTTTCAAAATGTCACTGATCTAAACTCCAAGAATCAAGAAAAGATATGAGAATAAGAAGAAATAACGGACTTAGTTGAGAGAGAAATAAGAAAATTGAAGAAGAAGACGATTCATTCTAAAATCATGCTCTAACAGACAAACAACCTTCAGATATACCTCCCTTCTCACACGCCAGCATGAAATGTTGCGTTTCATTTAAAATAACAAACTCAAATAAAAACAAAAAACAAGTAACGATCATAATTCATAAAAAACTAACTGACAATACTTCCCCTTTAGAATCATCCTTATCCTCAAGGATGAAAATCTGAAAATTGTTGTTGAAGTTGGTGCAAATTCTCCCATGTAACATCTTCTGGGAAGGTGTTTGTCCACTCCACCAATACCTCTGTAACTGCTCTGTTTCCCTTCTTACTCACCCTCCTGTCAAGAATCCTCACTGGCTCCTTCACGAGAGTTCCATCCGAGCCTACTACTGGTAGCTGAGACTGAAATTGATCCCCTCCAATGTGTTTCTTAAGTTGAGAAGCATGGAACACTGGATGAACTCTTAAACCCATTGGTAGCTGAAGTTTGTAAGCCACCCTTCCAATCCTCTATAATCTTATAGGGACCAAACCACTTAGGAGCAAGTTTTTGGTAGCTCCTAGAGTGGATTGATTGTTGCCTATATGACCGTAATTTCAAATACACTAAATCTTCTACCTTCCATTCACATTTTGTCCTGCGTTTATCTGCCTGTTGCTTCATTCGATTTTGGGCCCTTTGAAGATAAAACTTCAATACCTTAATAGTGGCTTCACGCTACTGCAAACTCCTATCCACCTTTTCCACCATAGAATCTCCCGCAAAATATGGTAAGTGTATGGGTGGATCCTGTCCATATAAAGCAACATAAAGGGTTGTATTTATAGAAGAATGAAGTGAGGTATTATACCACCACTCATCTAGAAACAACCAGTCACTCCAGCCCTTTGGATTCTCCCCCGACATACACCTTAAGTAAGTCTCTATACACTGATTTACCCTCTCTGTTCGGCCATCAGTTTGAGGATGGTATGCAGTAGAGGGTGTAATCTTGGTCCCAATCTCTTGAACAACTCCTTTCAGAATAAGCTCACGAACACTCTGTCCCTATCACACACTATATTCTCGGGCATACTATGCAATTTAAAAATATTCTCCATAAATAGTTGAGCAACACTAACAGCAGAATATGGATAAGAAATCATAATAAAATGACCATATTTGGTCAATCTATCACCATCATTATCCCATTTTTGCCCTTTGATACAAGTAACCCTTCAATAAAATCTATGCTTATAGATTTCTAGGCTGATTCAGGAACTGGAAGAGGTTGTAGCAAACCCCTTGGTGGCTGCAGATCACCCTTGTTTCTTTGACAAACAATGCACTCTCTTATAAATTTTCTAACTTCTTTCTTCAGCCCTTTCCAATACACTACTGTTGAAATTCTTTGCATAGTAGGTTTTACTCCTGAATGTCCCCCTAAAGGGCTGCTATGAAAATAATCCAGTAATTATTTTCTCAAATTTAATTCTGCCCCAACCACTAGTTTTCCCTTCCTTCTCAAAACTTGATTGTTTCAACTATATTTCTGATGTTTCCTCTACCTTCCTCAATCGCAACAATGATTTTCAGTAGTTGGTCTTGTTTCCAGGATTCTACCACTCTCTTCAGCAAGGGGGACAACACATTACTCACATTCAGATTATAACAACTGACAAATAAAGGGTTTCAGGATAGTGCATCTGCTACTTTATTTTGTGTTCCCTTCCTATAAATCACCTCAAAGTCATACCCCATCATCTTAACTACCCATTTCTATTAGACATGGGTAATAGCTTGTTGATCAGTCAGAAATCTCAAGCTTTAGTGGTCAGTCTTGATTTGAAAATATCTTCCAGAGAGGTAGGAAGATCATTTCTTTACTGCCATTAGAGCAGCCAACATTTCCTTCTCATAAATAGATAGACCCTAATGTCTCAATCCTAACCCTTTGCTAAAATAAGCTAAAGGTTTCCCCTTTTGCACCAAAACAACTCCAACAGTCATCTCTGATGCATAAATTTTTACTATGAATTTCTCACCAAAATCAGGAAGGGCTAACACTGGAACAGTCTTTATTGCTAGTTTTAGTCTTTCAAAGGCTACAAGTTCCACTAGAGTCCATTTTCACCCATCCTTTTTAAGCAAATCAGTCAAAGGCTTAGCAATCTTTCCATATCCCTTAATGAATCTTCTATAGTAACCAGACAACCCTAAAAAACCTCTCACTTCTTTCACTGTTGTAGGAGTTGGCCATTTCGAGATACATTCCACCTTAGAGTCTTCCATTGATATCACCCCTTCACTAATCACATAGCCCAAATATTCCACTCTAGTAGATCCAAAGTTGCATTTACTTGCTTTTGCAAACAACTTGTGTGCTCTGAGCAGTTCCAAAACTTCTCTAAGATGCTGCAAATGCTCCTCCCTACTGGAAGAATACACTAAAATATCGTCAAAAAAACCCAGCACTGTTCTTCTTAATTTCTCCTTGAATATCTTGTTCATGAGCCCTTGGAAAGTTGCTGGGACATTGGTCAGCCCAAACGGCATGATCAAGAACTCGTAATGTCCCTCGTGAGTTCTGAATGCAGTTTTATGTATGTCAGGACCCCACATTCGAATCTGGTGGTAACCAAATCTTAAATCCAATTTAGAAAAATATATGGCTTTTCTCAATTCATCTAGTAGTTCTTCAACGACAGGCATAAGGAACTTGTCCTTAACCGTGAGTTGATTAAGCTTCCTATAATCTATACACATCCTCCAACCCCATCCTTTTTCTTAACCATAACCACTGGTGATGCAAAAGAGCTGTTATTATCCTTTATCACTCCAGTTTTTAGAAGCTCTCTTGTCATGGCTTCGATGGCATCTTTTTGGAATGCAGGATATTTGTATGGATGCATTTTCACCACTGTATGCTCATCCACCAAGAGAATCTTGTAGTCTTGGCCCCTCTCGGGTGGTAACCCCTTTGGTTCTTGAAAGAGATCATCAAATTCTTGTAGCAGCTCCTTAATTAATTGTGAATCACTTCCCTCTCCTACTTTCATCTCCAATTGAGTGTTCATCATTAAACAAGTAATGTAAGGCCCAGCGTTGCCCCTCAGCATCTTCTCACAATTTTTGGGTTCAATACAGTCCAAGATCTTTGGTTGCACCCCTCGTAATTTAACTCTTCCCCTAGGTACTGAAATTCCATAATTGATTCTGAAAAGTCCCAATTGATAACTCCTAAAGAGGATAGTCATTGGACTCCTAAAACCATGCCGCAACTCTTCAAGGGCAATACTAAGAAATCAGTATTAAAACTAATCCCTTGAGTCTCCACAACACTTCTTTACAACTGCCTAGGGTGCCCATCAAATCTCCATTAGCCACTGTCACCATCAAACTTTCTCTCTGACCCATGGTCATTCCTACATTCTTTATCATTGACCAACTCACAAAGGTGTGAGTACTACCAGAATCAACTAGTGTTATCCACTCCATCCCTCTTATTTTAACTTTCAGCCTCATAGTTTCCCAATGGGAGCTTCCCCACAATGCATGTAAAGCCAGTATTGGTCTATCTCCTTTATTTTTTCCCAGCTCCTCCACCTCTTCGCAGTCTAAAAATTCCTGTTGCTCTCCTTCTTCCTCCCCACCTTCTACTGTGATTTGGTATAGTTGAGTTTTTGCACACTTGTGGCCTGGTGCATATTTTGCTGCACACAAAAAATATAGGCCTTTCTTTCTTCTATCTTCAATCTCTGTTGGAGTCAGAGTTTTCCCTTTTCCCACAGTGCTCACTCTTGTCTTGTTTTGACCACTACTATTACTTCCAGAAGATACATCCCCTTGTCCTAGTTAAAACACAGAAAGAGTACTAAACTCATTCCTCATAAAATTCGAGGGTTTAGTTGGGATAGACAACATAGAAGGTGGACTAAGCCTAAACTGAGGAGGTGAGGTTGATCCAGTTTTCTTCTGGTTAGTCAAAAAGATGTTTTCTAGTTGTCTAGCTAGATGGAATGCTTCTATAAACGATTTGGGTTGTAACAATTTAAAAAATTGACTGATTTCTACTATGAGGTGATTTTTGAACATACTGAGTACATATTGGTCTGGGATTTGTACCTGATTCAGCAAGGTCACGAATTCATCATAAAGTTGTTCCACTGTCCCTGACTATCTCAATGTCACCAACTCTGCAAAAGGGTCCTCGAAAACTCCTGGTGCAAACCGATCCTTCAGGAATCCAAGATACTGTCCCCAAGATAATTGCCCTAAATCACCATAACTTTTAACAGCAAATTGGTGCCACTGAAGTGCTCTCCCTTCCAAGTGTAACATCACCAGTCTGATACGAGCATTTTTAGGAACGCTTTCAGCTTCAAAATATTGCACCAATTTAGCCAACCATCCTCTAAAATCTTCCTCATCGAACTTAGGGCACATCAGTTTGTAGGCAAAATTCTGAGTATGCACATGATGGGTCGGGAGGTTGTAGGTCTGTGGACGTTGCTTATTTGTCTCCAAATTGGGCCCTCTCTCTGCGTTCGCTGTTGAAGAAGAAACTCCTCCTCGTGGGACTTGTTGATTCTGCGAGTTCCTCTGTATAATCACCGGCCCAGCTCAACATACCCAGAGCGTGAAAAAAGTTCACTTCCTCTATTGTGCGTTTCCCTAAGGCCTTCTCAATAATCGCCTGTAAATCGGACATCATCGAGGTTTTCAAATCCTTTATTTTGGTGTCTATTAAAGTTTCCATCGATGCTTGAAGCCCTTTAACTTATCGTCAATGGAAGCCTCAATCCTAGCCACATTTGCTTGTAGATTTGCGATTTCCGTTTGCGTCGCTTGCGCTCGAGTCATCATTACAGGAACGAGCTGGCTCTGATGCCTTTGTCACTGATCTAAACTCCAAGAATCAAGAAAAGAGATGAGAATAAGAAGAAATAACAGACTTAGTTGAGAGAGAAATAAGAAAATTGAGGAAGAAGACGATTCATTCCAAAATCATGCCCTAACAGACAAACAACCCTCAGATATACCTCCCCTCTCACACGCCAGCATGAATCACTGCGTTTCATTTAAGATAACAAACTTAAATAAAAACAAAAAACAAGTAACGGTCATAATTCATAAAAAACTAACTGACACAAAATGATCCTATCCTATCATTTCTATACTTGCATTCCATGATTATGTGGTGTTTTTATCATATTATATATCCACCATGTCGGATACAAATCAATTTTTTTTGAAACTTTTTCATGTATTTAGGTGTATGCAAGATTTTATCTTCGTTATGAGATGATACAAGCCTTGAAAAGGATTATTGGAAGTAAGCAGGGACGGAACCATGTAGAAACTCTTAAATTTGTTTAGTATAAGGGTGTTTTTAATTTAAATAATAATAAAATAAATTTTTTATCTCTTATAATTTATAGATTTAGAGGTTTAATAGATCTTTATTATTTCTAATTTTTTATTTAATTAACAATTTGAAAAGCGAAAACTGCCTGTTTGGTTTTCCTGCAACTGTTGAACTAAAGTAATCGGATTTTTCTAACGTGGGATGGATTAAAATGATGCAATGTTAAAATTTTTATAAAAATTATAAAAATTTTGGTACATATCGAAATTTATATATATATATATATATTTAAGAAATTTAGTATGTACCAAAACTCTTACACTTTCGAAAATTTTAACTTTTTTATAAAAATTTGATATATATCGAAATCTTTATATTTTTTTAAGAGATTCAATATAACCGAAAAATTGATACCAAAATTCTTATAACTTTTATAACAATTTTGGTCTGCCTCATTTTAACCTGCTTCACCTTAAAACTTCCCAAGACAGTAGTCATGCTAAAGCAAGAACATTTTAAATTGTTAGCAGTATATATGTCTCTAGAAAGCGGTTAAAAAGTGTCTGTATTGTTTTTGTTATAAAAAAATATAAGAATTTTGATATTAATTTATTGGTATATATAGAATTTTTTATAAAAATATATAAAAATTTCGGTACATATAATTTTTTAAAAAAAATATAAAAATTTTGATATATACTAAAATTTTTATTAAAAAATATATAAAAATTTTGATATATACCTTAAACTTGATATTGAATTCTTTATAAATTTTGTAAAAAAAATAATTTTTTAATGATCGTTTCTTAAAAAAAATGGAGCGTATAGACCAGAATGAAGATAAGGGGAATATGTGTAGTGCAGCAGAAATGATCAGGAATTTATGGGAACCATACCCTCACCTGAATTCTGGCGATTAAAAAAATCAAAATGAATTTATCTATTCAACCGATTAAACTAAAAATTAGTTAATTTAAAGATTCATAATTTAATGTTGATAATTACATTGATTAGAGAGTGCATGAAGCTCGAAATTCAAGAAAATAAACTGGTGGGCCATATGTAACACTGCTTACAATTCAAAGGAAGGGTGATAGATTTCTGTCCTTTTCTAATCAATGGCGGAAACCCAAAACTAAAACCATCTCAAAGATCTAACTTTTCACAGTCCTCACTGAAATCTTTTAAGGGAGCTTGAGTTATGATTAGGAAGATGATAATGGGGGAGCACCGGAAACTGGTTTATCTACTTGGGTTCATGGTTTTGGGATTTGTAGAGCAATGGAGATCAGTGAAGAGTAATCCCCAAGGTTCAATCTCATGTGGTTTTCCAGCAATATATAACTTTGGGGACTCGAATTCAGACACTGGTGGGATCTCTGCGGCTTTAAATGAGATTCTTCCACCGAATGGTGAAACCTTCTTTGGACAACCCGCCGGCAGAGCCTCCGATGGTCGACTCATCATAGATTTCATCGGCAAGTTCTTTCTTTCTTTTTATTGATTTCATCTTTTGATCTGAGGAATATATATGGTTTCTTTGGCTTTGCATTATCTCCAGCTTTCCAGTATTGTTTTGTTCCTGCAGCTGAGAATCTGAAGCTACCATACCTTAGTGCGTATTTGGACTCTGTTGGAACAAATTTCAGGCACGGTGCTAATTTTGCAACGGGTGGTTCATCAGTTAGACCACCTGGGTTTAGTCCATTCAATCTTGGGATTCAGATTTCACAGTTCATTCAATTCAAAGCTCGCACTACCACTCTCTACAATCAACTTGGCCTCAATAGTAAGTCATTCCCTCCATCTGTTTTCTTTTTTGCAGAAGAGACCATAATCTAGGAACAGGGAAGAGATTATAGATGTTATATGGCAATGTGTTTTACATTAGTACATTCACTTTTCTTTCAAGTTATTCAATGTATTTGAAATTGAAGGGTATAAGTATATATCCATACCCATGTCTAGGTATGCATTAGCATCGGATACAAATATTAAATATGATTTGTGCAGGGATTTATAAAACGTTAGTTATCGTGTTTTCGGTCGCGTCACGTTTATACGATTACAAACATAACGGTTATTAGTGCGGTCACTGTGAGTGTTGTGATCGTGACTTATTGTAAATATAATAGATTATTTATAGTTTTCTTTTGATTTTTTTAATTTTTGTAGATGAAATTTGATGGATGGTTCTTATTTTTTTTAGAGTTTTTAAAATAACGAGAATGATATATTGTTATTGACCGTTAACTATTAAATTGCGTTCATTATCGACTGTTATTGGTGTGATTATGAATCCTACCTTTGTTATACTATTAACAGTTTCGGTCGACGGTACTACAGTTAAATAACTGTCGTTATTGAGTATGAATATCGGATAAAGTTATGTCTACGAATGTGTGTTGAATATTTTTTATCCGAAAAAACAAATGTGTGTTGAAAATAATTATGTATCCAAATATAGGTATGGTAGTTTTTCAAGTTTTTCTGTATATCTAAAGGATCATATCTTCATACCCGTATTCGAATATGGGTCGAGTATGAGTGTTGAAATGTAGAAATAAAAAAATACTAACATAAGATGCTGAAATTTGGACCCAGATTTATTCAGATGCTCACCTTTTACAGTTGATTTTTAGGAGCTAATGGGATTAATTCCCTTGATTTATTTTATACTGTAACTATCTATATGCTAGAATATTTAAGAGATCAAATCTTATAATGTTGCATCTTCTGTGATATTTCTTGATTAGAAATTAAACCTCCTTTTTTTCCTTGTTGAATTCTGATATCAGGAAGAATCCCTTTATCCATTAGCAATCTACCAAGGCCGGCAGAATTCTCACAAGCTTTATACACATTTGATATTGGACAAAATGATCTTGGTTATTGTTTCCAAACCATGTCAGATAAACAAGTTCTGGACTCAATTCCCCATATTGTAGGCGAGTTATCCAGAGCTATTCATGTAAGTTATTTAGTTTCGGTTCAGATTGAATTTCGCTTCATAGTTGTTGAGTCAAGCTCGAGCAGCTCCCATCTATGGTTAGATTTTTATAAGTTTTTATATGTAATTTGAGGATCTTTGGAGGTCAGATCCCCATGTCCATGTGTTGGACACAAGGAACATAAAGAAAAAAGAAAAGAGTCGGAGTAACATAGGCTCTAACTATCGAGTGAGTCGAATTTATGAATCTATTTGAGTGATCCATGAGATTAATCAAGCTTTTTAACGTTTAACTATTGAAAAAAATACATTCATACTCGAATTCAAGCATTTATAATCAAGTTTGAATTTGGCGGAAAAGCAAACTCATCTTTTACTGTATAAATGAGTTAGATCGAGATTGCTGAAACAGTTTAGTTTTTATCTCGCTCAAAATCAAGCTCAACCCGGACTTTGATCTTAGTGTTTCTTATAGCTATAATTCAGCTCAGTGGTATCAATGTATAGTTGAACTAATTAATAACCTCCTTTCTTTTATCCTCTTAGAGGATCTTTCTTTTTATTAATATGATTATATTTTTGCCGAGCAAAAAAGAAAATAACCTTCACTTGTCTGGGTTTCAGCAACTATACAGGGAAGGGGCAAGGTACTTCTGGATACATAATACAGGTCCCCTTGGCTGCTTGCCATATAATGTTATATATGGCAAAAAGCCCGGAAATCTCGACAAAAATGGATGCGTTAAGTCTCAAAATGAGGCGGCCATGGAGTTCAATAGGCAGCTTAAAGACAAGATCTCCTGGTTAAGAACTCAACTTCCTTTTGCAAAATTCACTTATGTTGATGTCTACTCAGCCAAATATGCTCTTATCAGCAATGCCAAGAACCTAAGTAAGACATTTTTGTTTTTGGATAAATACACGTTTGAAAATCACGTCGTCCGGGTTGCGTTATTCAGGTTTGCACACGAGTGTCCGATATGAACATATTATGTTATTTCAACTCTTCATTTCGCTTGAAGTATGCATGTTCAACACCTATATAACCCTCCAAATACATTATCAGACATATATCCAGTGACACACTTGACTCTGAGTTATATGAGTCTAACCCCAGTATCTTTATTCATTGTACTATTTATTGGAGTTGATCATGGTAGTATTCATCATGTTTGTAACTCCGATAAACACGAATGTTACCCGTAAGTTTACAGTTGCATTTGTTCTCATGGGCAGGTTTCGTCGATCCATTCAACTTTTGCTGTGGAAGCTTTTATGGGTACCACATCAATTGTGGGAAAAAGGCGATTGTGAATGGCACAGTTTATGGAAACCCTTGCGAGCATCCATCAAAGCACATTAGTTGGGATGGCATACATTATTCTCAGGCTGCTAATATGTTGGTTTCGGATCGAATTTGCAATGGTTCATTATCTGATCCTCCAGCTTCAATTAAAGATGGTTGCCATCATCAACTAGGCATGTGATGGTGATAAACCGAGTGATATCGACGATCCTGGTACGTTTTCGGATTTCTGGATGTTGGATTTTAAGAAAGATTATGTGAAACAATTTGATTAAATCCTGAAACTTGTAAGTTCATATTTAGCTTAAAGAATGATGTCAATCTTGGTTAGTTTCCAGATTTTCTGATGTCAATTAAATTGAATGTTGTAATTACTGTTTTCAATTTAAGTGAAAGTTGATATAATTACATAAGTAATTGAAATTTTCAATAATAATAATAATAATAATAATAATAATAATAATAATAATAATAATAATAATAATAGCAGTAGTAGTAATTTTGAAGGATTTTATATTTTCTTGTAGTATGACATTTTTTTTTATAATAACATGTTATGATTTTTAAAATAGCAATTTACTGATATTTCAATAATTAAGTACAATAAAAAGGAAAAAAAGTTGATTATGATCTAGATTTTATTTCTAATTTAAATGGTGGAGGAATAACAAATGATGAGGAATATATGTTTAATACAGAGATAAATTATTAACAATTTTGGAATGCTAAAGCAATTAAGATAAAGTTGTATAAAATATTTGTTTATGTTTTTTTTTATTGTTAAATATTAAGTATTACTAATGTTTTTGGTAAAAATAAAATGTAATGGTGGTATTTTAGGTATTATCTCTTGAAGTATAACTAAAAAGATTCGAATAAAATATCGATGAAGATAATACCATTAATCATCGATGGAAGATAAAGAAAATTAACATAAATATAAAAGTATATGTTTAAATAGGGGTAAGTATTCGAGTGAGTCAAGTCAAGTTGAATAAAAAAAAATTGAGTTATTTGAGTTGAGTCATCATATTTTACAACTTGATTTTTTTTTTTTTGAATTTTTTTCGTGTCGAGTCGATTTTATCTAATTTGAGTTGATTTGATTTTTTGAGTTTATGTAAATTTTAATTTAATTATTTATAATACTATAAAATATTTTAATTATAATTTAAACGACTTTCTCTTTATATTTATATTTTTTTTCATATTATTTTTTAACATATGTAAATAATATTTTGAATTATTATTAAATACTTTAAGTATGAATATGTCATTTTATTAAATTACATATTTTACTAAAACCCTCCTTATCTTATCTAGGTAAGATCAAGACTAGACCAAAAATAATAAAAAAATAAAAAAATTAAAAATATATATATAATAAATAACATTATATGAAAGATATAAACAAAAAATTATATTAAATAAAATAAAAAATAAATCTAAAAAGTGAACAGATTGATAAGAAAAGAAAATTAAAATGTAAGAGAAAAAAAGAAGAGGCTGAAAATAAAATTACAGTGGTTAAATATACAATCAGTTCATGTAATTATTAAGAATTTTAAGTTATTTGATTTTTATTTTACAACTTAAACTTTATTTGAAATTTTTCGAGTTAAGTTGAGTTCATGAAATTTTGAGTCGAATGAGTTGATTTTTTTGTCTCGAATTGAGTTAAAAAAATAATTTTTTAAATCGAATCAAATTTTATTCACCCTAAACATAAAAAAATCAGTAAAATAATCAAATAAATGAAATTTTAATAGTTGAAATGTAGTCCAATTTATCATAAATATAAATAAAAAATAAATGATACATGCATAGGCAGGGTCAAATTATTCATATTAGACAAGAAATTGAAGTTGCTCAATGCAAATAATATAATCCAAAATACATGTATAGGAGGATTAAAAATAATTATCTGGGATAAAATGTCAAAGTTATTCTTAAAATTTAAAAAATTAACTTACTTGAGATGAATTTTTGGAGGAGATTTGAGTATTTTTAGGTCAACATGTGATTTAAAATTTGTTCAAATATCAATTAATTTTTTAATCATCTTGAAACGTATCAATCAGATATCTAAAACTCAAAATATATTTATTTTAACGAAGAAAATATATACATAAATTTTTATACTAAATTAATATGAGGTTTTTAGATAATTATAAATTTTTAAGATTTTATTAGCAATATCTATTAGATCAAATTTATATAATTAAATTTTGTTCTAATACTGATTTATTATTAAATATTACTTATATTTTAATATTTATTTATTATATTTAATTTTTTAAGTTTAGTAGAATTACAACTTTTACGATACCTATGTAAATAAAGCTTCACATATATTGTAATTAAGAATATATAATTAAAATATTTAAGTATTTAATTTTTTAAAGTAATTTAGGTTAGATTCATCTTTTAATTATTTTTACTTTTTTTTTCTTAACATTTATCGTTTAATAAAATATGTATATAAATGGTTTATAAAGAATAGATTGGAGTATTCGTAACTCGTAAGTGTATAACATCCAATAGTTGTTAAGTTCAATATCTCTCATTGCATCCAATATTTTTAATTTTTCTTTCATCGTATCATCATATGATCAATTTTATTTAATTTAGTTTAAGTTAGGATCAAATTGATATAATAGATAAATAATAAGGACTAAATTATATAATTTTATTAATCATTACGTCATTTTTAAGTCATCACTTCATTAAAATTTTAACAGCGATAATTAAAATAAATTAATTTAATAAATTTAGTGACTTAATTAATAAATTTGATAATCAAAATAATACGCTCATATAGTTCGATGGTCACCGAAGTAATTTAAAATATTGTAACTTCAAATTTCATATTTATTGGTGAAGAATTTTTTAAAAGCATCTTTTTATTTTTTATTGTTTGTAGGTATCGAAATATCATTAAATGTTTTGTGTTCGTTGAAGAAAAAATTATTAAATAAATCTTATTTATCATATTATATGTGGTTTTAATTAATTATATTTGTTTTTTTAAAATAAAATATCATTTATATATAATTAATAAATAAATAATTATTTAAAAATAAATAAATTTAATTATTTAAATTATAAATAATATAATAAATATGATTCATTTAATAATTTCTTCCGATAAAGACATAATTGCCAGTTGCCTTATCTATTTGATTTGATGTCAGTGAGTCATGATTAGACTGAGGAACAATGCCAATTGCCATGTCGGTGAGTCACGTGCATGGAGGTTAAGGTAGTCCAAGGTTATCCGGGGAAGGATTATCTGCATAGACTTCCCCAGATGATGAGATACTGAAACATTTAGTACTCGAATAACAATATAATTTAAATTCGATCTAAATGTGATTTAATTTAAAAAAAAATTTAAATCTAATCTGATTAAAAAGTTTGAAATTAAATCTGAATATAAATATTATCATGATCCGATTCGAATTTAATCAGAATTCATATCCGATATAATTTTTGTCTATATATAAATCAGAATAAAAATATTTAAAATTTTTAGATTTAAAATATAGATATATATTGAAATTATAATTAAGTTTATATACGATTAATATTTTAGATGATTAATATTTTCTACAATTTTATTTATATTTCCCCCTTATTTTAATTGTAGTTTGAGTAGTTACTTTAATATGTTTTTTATTGAACTGCAATATTTGTTGAGATTTATTTGTGTTATTAATCTAAATATATTTATTTGATGAAACTTATTATTTTTATTTAGATATATTTACTCGAGTTATTACTTTAAAAAATAATTGAATTTAGACTTTCATATTTAGATTTAGATTTTAGATATTTTATTGGATTGGACTTAGATTTATGTAATTAGACCTGAATTCAGAATTAAATTTTTTAAAAATCTAATTATTAATTGAATTAGATTTAAACTTTATAAAATTCGATCTAAATCTGATCTATTATCATCTCTATCTCCTATTTGAAGAATATTTTATTTAGTTTGATTATTGAACTTCCCTTCCATGAAGCATGATATTAATTTTAGGGTGGTGTCAAAATTGAATAATTAGAGGGACCGAAATACTAAAATAGAAAATATAATTATTTATTAAATATTTAGATTTAAAATTTTAGAGTTAATATTTAATTTATTTAATATTTAAATTTATAAAAATCTCAATTCTTATTTGATCAAAATAATTTGAGAATATAAGATCATTCTTTTTTAGTTAAACTTCTATTTATTAAATATTTAATATATCCTTATATTTTAAATCAAATACTTAATTTTACGAAGGTCGAACTACTATTAAACCAAAGCTTATTAAGCATATATTTTTTTTAAAAATAACCTAAGCCATTTGGGATCTAACAAAGCTTCATTTTTTAAAAAAGAAACCATTAGTTTTATTAATTAAAAAATAAAAAAAAAATAATAATGATTTATAAATTATCATTGTAAACTAATACATAGTTTAGATAATTTTGTAAAACCGACTACTTTAGAGCAAACAAGAATCATACAAAAAAAGGTTATAAAACCTTCCAAATACTCGATCAAAACTAAAAACGAAAACTGATCATATCGACAAACAAACTAAAAAACTAATTAAATTATTGATAGATCATAAAAAACATAAATCAAAACCGAAGATCATATGAGAAATTCTTTACAAATACAAAAATAATAAAAATATTTAAATTCATATTAAGTTTTTCACTCTACGTGATAATTGTAATTGTCTCGTCCTTTTAAAACTTTAAATAATAATATTTTTTAATTCATCATTTTAACCTTAAACGAAGATTTTTTAAATTTATATTTTATTCAAGTATTCCACAAATAAAACTTTAAATAAATTAAAAATATTAAACTATTTATTGGGTGTAAAAATCCAATTATAAGCATATGTTAATAAAAATAATATTTTAAAACGATAATTAACTTGATTCAAACATAATATGTATAAAATATAAAATTATATTTTTAAATATAACAATTAAATTATATAAAAAAAAGTCTTACTATACTAAATTAGGCATTCTTTGGATTCTCAAATATTTTTAATTAATATTGATTATATTAATATTATTCTTTTAAAAAACAATTGTTACAAGGATGTAGTCATTGTGGAAGGAGAAATTATATTATAGGACACTCTCACCACGTTATTTATGGGATTGACCAATAAAAAAACATTCATATAATTATTTTTTCTATTTTATTATTTTTACCAAGTGAATCTTCATTTGGTAAAAACTGAAACTTAAATTATAATAAATATTAGTGAAGATTCATTTGGTAAAAATGATGAGGTGAAAAAAATAATTACATGGATGTTTTTTATTGGCTGGTCCTATGGATAACGTAATGAGACTGTCCTATAATATAATTTCTCTTGTGGAAGGGGTTGTTGTCCCTCTAAATTTTTTTTAATATAATGATAGTTTATGTTTATTTTAATTTAAATATTTGTTTATTAAAATATTTTTTAAATTTAAATACTTAATTCGAGAAATAATTCTCTTATAATATTATAAGAATTTAATAAACATGGAAGGATAATAAAGATTAAAAAAAATTTAAAAAATAATTAAAATCTATTCTTTTATTCGTAGTCGGTAATAAATGAATGAAATCTATAAATTAAAAAAAATTGTAAAAAATTGAGGTGAGAAAAAAAATTTAAACTCGTAAGTTTTTATGATTTATATATGATAATTTTTTAATTTGGTTAAAAAATAATAACTTATTAGTATTTTAGAGGAATTGTAAATTGATAGAACTGCAAGCTAAAATATATTTTAATTAGTTTAGTTTCTTTTCTTATTATATTAAAATATAAAATATTAATTATATTAAATTTTTAGTTTTGAAAATTATTTATTGGATAAAATGTATTAATGATATTGTATTTATAATTTTAAGAATTGTTTATTGATATAAGATATTTTTCCAGTCCCACTTATATTGTCATATATTAACTTTTCACGAAATGAAAAAAATAATTTAAAAGAATTTAAATGATAAGTTTATATTTTGAAAGTTAATTTTTTTATCGTTCTTTCGATTTTTAAGGTCTTGTCATAACTAATTTAGACCGACTTGCGTCGCACATTTAGTTTTGGTGGGTGAGTCTTTTAACAGGTATTTTTTGCGTACACAACATCTCAAACCTGAGATTTGTTTAAGCAGAACCAAACTGTTTATCACTTGGACCAACCTTGTCAGTAAAATTAATTTTATTCTTTTTTTTTTGAAAAATAAAAAAATGAATATATTTCATAAAATTTATTGAATTAATTTTTAATTAAATTGGTTATAATTAATATTTATTTTAAAATATATTTTTAATTATTAAATATTAACTCTTTAATTATTGTATTATAAATATTGATATTCAAATCTATAAATTTTAAAAAATAATTTTTTAATCAACGAGATAAAATGATTCGTATAACTATTTTAATGAAGTTAATTTCACGGGTGAGATGAAATTTACTGATATTTTTTTAAGGTTGCAATTTTCTCTTAAAAATTATTAATGGCTGCTTGGGAAGAACTAAAATTGGACACGTACTGCAAGTCAACAAATCAGTCTACGAGAAGCAAAAGCCAAGCTGGAATGTGCCTTGTTTGGGGTTTCGAGAATTGTGAAACTGATTTATCCCCTATAAAAGGATTCAAAAAACAGATCATCTTCATCAGCATCTCTTCGACAATTCAAGGAAAATTCAGTGTCAATTTGAAAGTGTTCTTAAGAATATGGCGATGAAACAAGTTGCCAGCTCTGCTATCAAGGCAGTGACAAATTCTGGGTCATCCTCTGTTCTTACCAGACAACTCCATGTAAGATAATACATGCTCTTATCTCTTCATTTTAAGTTGAAATCTGGTTTGGGTTTTTTGTTGTTAAGATTATTCCAAGTTTAGATTAACATTTTTTTGTTAAATCATCAAGTGATTTAAGTGAATTTGATGGTTGGAATTTGGGATCATCGTGAAAAATGAAGCGCCTGGCTAGTTCCTTTGCATGCATTGGTATGGGAAAGTGTGTCAGCTCAGTTGTCACCTGTTAAGGATTATTTAATAACTATTTTTTAAAGAAATTCTTATTCTTGATATGTTATTTTAGAGAATTCAACAAAAAGGAAACTAATTCCAACACTTTTCTTTACACTTGATTCATGAATTGAAATGTCCGTACCCCATACATCAAAGTAACCTAAATTTTCAAGGTTGATACTAATTTCATGTTGTTTGCTCTGCAAATATCGTTTTCCTGGCATGTATCATGAATTAAAATGTCTGGTAATATTTGTCTTACAGGCTTCTCCTGGGAGCAAAAAGATTGTTGGGGTGTTTTACAAGGCAAATGAGTACTTCACAAAGAATCCCAACTTTGTTGGTTGTGTGGAGGGAGCTTTGGGCTTGCGCCAGTGGCTTGAATCACAGGGGCATCAGTATATTGTTACCGATGATAAAGATGGACCGGACTGTGGTAAGTATAAAGATCACTGCCATGTTTTTTCCGATATGGGGTTAATGTATTATCATTTGTCATCATTGCATGATACCCTTGCCTCCATAATCTTGCCTTGGAAAGTAAATTTGGTTGGTACACGAGGGAGTCACCTTACTAATTTGCAGTGTGTGTCTGGGTTAGTACAATGAGCTTTACAGAAAATTAACAAAGCACTGTAATCCGTGTTACCCGGATTCTACATTTTTGTTAAAATATTCATATCTGATGTTGTCCAGACACATATGGAAAAAACTACTCATACTTGATATGAGTTCAGGTTGCAAAGGCTTGTAGAACTTGTGTTTTCGAGTTGGGGTAGCACAGGCTTCATGTGCTATTGGAGTTTGTTATTAGTAAGAATTATGGTGGTTTACAGTTTAGAATGCTGGTATTGTAAGTAGCTTCAACCGCGGATCATTACAATATGTTGGTCCCATGATTCAATTTATAGTTAATCCATGGTATCTCTTGCTTTGATCTATTATTTGAACGTTAAAAAAACTGAATTTATGAAAATTTTGAATACTAGTTTGGTTTTAATCAGTCGTGTTCATATCGCAGAACTCGATAAGCATATCTCTGATCTCCATGTCCTCATATCCACCCCATTCCACCCGGCTTATGTTACTGCAGAGAGGATCAAGAAAGCCAAAAACTTGCAACTGCTGCTCACTGCAGGGATTGGCTCTGATCATGTCGATCTGAAAGCAGCGGCTGAAGCTGGTTTGACTGTTGCTGAGGTTACCGGAAGCAATGTTGTTTCGGTTGCCGAGGATGAGCTAATGAGAATTCTTATTCTCGTCCGAAATTTCTTACCTGGCTACCATCAAGTTATTACCGGAGATTGGAATGTTGCAGGTATTGCTTACAGAGCTTATGATCTAGAAGGGAAGACAGTCGGAACTATAGGTGCAGGTCGTATCGGCAAGCTCTTACTCCAACGACTGAAACCATTCAACTGTAATCTCCTATACCATGACCGAGTCAAGATAGATCCAGAATTGGAGAAGCAGACAGGGGCTAAATTCGAGGAGGATCTTGATACAATGCTTCCAAAATGTGACATTATTGTCGTAAACATGCCTCTTACTGAGAAGACAAGGTCCGGTTTCATTACATTAGCCGTTGAATGTCCAAATACTTATATTATGTTGGTTAATGTCCTTTGTATTCCTCAAAATTTTCATTAAACTTATCATAATCTGTATGATAGAGGAATGTTCGACAAAGATCGGATTGCCAAGATGAAGAAGGGAGTCCTGATCGTTAACAATGCTCGAGGAGCAATTATGGACACTCAGGCAGTTGCTGATGCTTGTTCAAGTGGACACATTGCAGGTATGTTCCTATATTTGAAATTTGACATGCTTTTGTTGACCTCCAAATACATGAAAAAATTAGAAAAATTAAACATATACCTCATATCTAACACTCTCACTCAAATCTGAATAATATAGGCGAATTATGCATTTTGACTGTAAAATGTCTTCCAGCACCAGCATTCCTTCCTTCTATGAATTAGAATACATTGCTTGGATGGTATGTAGGTTAACGAAACATTCTATGCTAACCAACTCTTCATTTTTCATGAACTACACATATTTAACACTTCTGTCCCTTACATGTTTGGATATGGTATAACGGTACGATTCTCCAGATATATGGAAAAAATAGAATAAATTGAACATACTCGTATCTGATACATACATTTATCTCCGAATCCAGAGTAACATAAGTAACATATATTCTTGGTCGCTAAGAACCAATAACATGAAAAGGAAAAAAAAAACGAGTTTCAGGATGGTGTTTCATTTTCATCTGATAAATTGGATAATTAATTTTCTTTAAATGGATAAGAAATGGTTCAACTATTATATTTTAATTTCAAAATGCTTCCTCTATGTAAGTTGGATTAATGTTTTTCCCCCAATTTTTCAGGTTACAGTGGAGATGTTTGGTTTCCGCAGCCAGCTCCCAAGGACCATCCATGGCGTTATATGCCAAACCAAGCAATGACTCCTCATATTTCTGGTACCACCATTGATGCACAGGTATGATCAGATTCTATGTTTTGTTCTCCAACTTAGCATCCTTTCTTTTGCCAACAACTAAGATGAAAACGGAACTTGTGCAGCTGCGATATGCTGCCGGAGTCAAGGATATGCTTGAGAGGTACTTCAAAGGTGAAGAATTTCCTGCACAAAACTACATTGTCAAGGAAGGTGAACTCGCTCCTCAGTACCGATGATTTCGTGCTTTCATTGTCCATGAAAGAGTTTGACTGTGTTCTGTTGTTCCTTTTGAAATAATGTGATCCAAAAGTTCCCTTTTCGGATCAAAGCCCTGCAAATAATGTGCCATCCATGCATGGTGGTTCGAACTTGATGTTTCCGATACATGAACGGAGTTGTAACGTGTTTAGCTTTTGATGGTTATAATGCAAACTTTTTATGGGATGATACCGTTGTACGTTTCATTTCGATATGTCTATCAAATACGAATATTTTCTTCAAATGTTTTTAAAACAGAACTCCATTTTACTTGTACTAATCCACATTGTCTGTGGGAGCCGGGAGGTACCACCAAAGGAGCTTGAGCATCCATGATATCCGAACTCCCGGTCACGGTCATGACTGTCTTGTGTCATCCGGTGTGGTCCCGTGACCCCTCCGACATAAAACCAACCAACCACTTTGTGTGTTTTCCTCCGATGCCTGCTTTGCAAATAGTCAATAAAATAAAAAAGGCAGCACTTTACATGCTTCATCATGTTATACTTTTATTTTCATGGGATGCCAGCCAAATTTTCTTGATTTCTTTCCTTTCGTTCATTTTAATTGGTATATTTCTGTCAAAGTCATGTCCCCCTTAAATGCTGGCACGGTAAGGGATGGACCCACTACATATTTCAAGGAACTAAGATATATTTAATTAAATCATAAAATTTTATGTATCAACTTTGTAATGCATGATAATAAATATGGGTACAAATCGTCTGTTTTCTAATCGCACTTTTATTAGTGTTTTACTTTAAATTAGTGGATTTCAAGTTTAGGGTTATAATTAGGGTTCAGAGAATTAGGATTAGAGTATATTTTTAGGGTTTAGGGTATAAGATATAAAAAAATTAGGACTAAGGTTTTAAATTTAAATTTTAAGATTTTTTAGTAGGAGACATAGAAAAAAACACACGATTAAAGACATAAGATTTCTATCCAAGAAATATCCTCTCACCTTCTTATAAAATTATTAAAGATAAATTACTCAATTATCGGTTAATGACGATAAGACAGTTAGAGTTTACTTAAATAATTGCCGACAACCAAAGATTAAAAGTAGGAAATGAGTTTATACACACCTAATGCTTTTAAACCTAAAATACAGGGGAAGAAGAGGCTCAAAATCTTCACTGAGCTGGGAAAATATAATATATAAAATACAGTGTTGATACGTGTTATTATATGATTAGATAATTAATTTATTAAATTAAATTTAATTTAAGATTAAATTAATATAATATATAAATAATAAAGATTAAATATATAATTATATCAGTTTTGTTTAAAAATTACCGTAGTCTCTTTAATATATTTTAATGGTAGATAACTTGATTGAAACCACTTAAATAATTAATCAATGAAATTGTTAAAATTAAAAATATAACGATTTTATAAACATCAATTTTATAATTAAGTGATGATTTGAGTATCATAATATTTAATAATATTTATTATTTTTGTAAAAATATTATTGATATTATTGAACAAATATTGCAAAAATAATTCAAAGTCCATTTAACTCAAAAAAATATGTTTGAAAGATTTTAAAAGTGTTTTTAACTTTAAAAAAAATATTTTCAAAATAGCTTAAGTGTCAAAAATAAGCCTTTATTATCAATATCAATACAAACCTCTCTGGTACAACAATGTCTTGTATCAATGCGCTTTTAATTTTAAAATTTTAGAGAATATTTCATGTAACGATATCGAAAGTATCGTACCAGTACGGCAGTACATTGCATCGATATATTTTCAACTTTAAGATTTCAAAGAATACTTTATGTAACGATACCCTAAGTACCATATCAATACGCTTCATACCGGTACTTGAAGTACCATATCGATATAGATGTATCATGTATCGGTAGGCTCTGTATTTATGTGCAACGACTCTTTCTTGTTTTGGAAAGCATTGATACGACAAGAAGTATATTGGCATCCACTACACCGTAAATGTATTTGATGTTGGAAATAAATTCTCCAACGACTCTAATTTATTCTCAACGACTATAAATGATTAGTAATTCATTTCACACTAAAAATAATTAGACACTAAAAGAACACAAAGATGAACATCCAAACTTAAAGATCAAAAAAGTTGAGTTTTTCATTATTTATTTTGTAATCTCTTATAAATTTTTTATTTCAATCTTAGTGAGTTAAATGGTGTAAACACCCGCTTAAAGAATTATTAAGCCTACATTGTTAATATCTCGTAATTAGGAGATAAGTTCTAATTGAGCCTTAGAAAAAAAATTAAAGAGATTCTACCTTAGCATTTGAAAAGATAAAAATATAAAAGTTAGCTCTTTGTCTTGTGAAGAGAAAGAATCCATTAGTAAATTGAAAAATCCTTAGTATGTATGTTAATATAGTAGATGTAAATATTGATTGAAAAGATCAATCTATTTTAAAATCGAAAAAAAATATACTATCTTTTTTTTTTCTTTTCTAAATTTTAAAATGAGTTTTTATGTATTTTGATATCGAATCCAACAATTTTAACTATATTGTAAAATTAATTTAAAGAATTCATTTGTTTCCGATAGTAATGCCTCGTTCAAATCCCAAAACATGAGAAATTATATTATGGGTAAGTTTTATCACGTTATTTATGTGATGCAAGTTAATTCTCTAAGTTGAACAAAACAGAAAGAAAATAAGAGAAAGAAGGAGGAGTCTGTATTTCTTCAAAGAAAAGGGGTAAAGACAAGAGAAACAATTCCAGATTTCAATCATACCCTAGATTTCTCTATAGCTGTCTATTTAACATAGCCAAAATGACAGCGTATAAAGGAAAACAGAATTGAAACAGAAATAACAACTTTAAAAATAGAATTGAAACGCAGCGTTTCCAAAAGGTGTATAACAATACTCCCTTCTCCAAGAAGATCCTTGTCCTCAAGGATTAAAAAAGACGAATGTGAAGCAAAACCAATAAAAATCGACTCTGAATCATTTTGGTCTTTCAAATGGTTGGACCAAATATCAATCATTGCTTTTTTTAGTTTGATCACCATCAGCATAAGAGTTGAAGGTGGCTTCATGACAATGCTAGCAAAATAATATCCTCCAAGGTCAAAATTTCTTCCTTGAACGGTGTCTCCTCCAAAAAGCACAACTTATAATTGTTGTGAATATATACATTTTTGACCAACAGAAACTCTAGCTTGAAATCTTCCCAATTCGATATTTGCATACTTGTAATTCCCTACAAGTGATGTCTCTTGGAAATGAAAATGTGACCTGAGAGTTCTATCTTTGAAATACTCGAAAACATGCCTCACACTATCAACCCATTCCATTTTCAAGTGTTTTTGGCGTTATTATCATCCACTCTCCCTTTGTATGGCATAGAAACATCCTATTTTTTACAGCCCACCACATGTCATACTCTCCAAAGTCCTTATCCACTGGTTCAATTAATGTTGCATTAAGACCCAATATCAACAATCGGTTGCTAGATTGTAAGTACGGTTCCACTACATCAATTTGGGAAAACTTAGGAGGCACTTTGATTGTCCTCAATTTTGCTTCAACAACAGTATCATTTAGTTCACTTATAAATGTTTCAACCCCATTCTTGAGCAGTGTGTGAAGTCACATAATGAAAATTGTGTTGATGTCGCTTCTCCCTTTCTTCATCTGATATGTTCAAAGCATGGCTAACGGAAGCAGCCACTTCAATGATATTCTAAGGATTTACTAGAATTTCTCCAGCACCAAGAGACTGTGCAGCACCAACAAATTCACTAAGAATGAGAACTTCTTTCTTTGCATCCTTTCGGTCAGAACATTTTTCGTTCAAGTCTTTGATGTGTTCCTTGATTAGATCCCCATCGAATCTTTCAAACCTTCCGGAGCAATTCTGTCCTTCAACGATTTATGATACACATCCCACTGCAGTTTATCCATGCCCTTACTGTTTCGTACAACAAAATAATGCCATTGAAGAATAGCACCCTCTAAATATAGTATCATTAGTTTAACCTTAGCACTCTCTGGTACCTCTATGCCCAAAGATACCTCAACCTTACATATGGCAGAAACAACAAAATCACTTTCTCTTAAGACAATAATTTGTTCGTTCTTGACATCAGTAACAACATCTATTATAGTGGATCTTGAGTCATCACTGATTCCCTTTGCTGCATAGCTATATTTCACACCAATTTTGTAAATGTGCATCTTAATGCAAAGAACTGATATATCTATGTACTTCTTTTGAGTAGTATGATGCTTATCAATCATCCCGAGCAGAAAATTGATAGCATTGTCAAAAAAATACCAAGATAAAAAATGTATTGAACCGAGTTGAAATTGCAATTCAATTGTTCTTTATCTATCAACTTCAATTTCGAATCATCACCACCCCAAATAATATACTTCATACATTCACTAACAGAATAAACATATGCATGCCAGAATAATATTTCTCTTAATATTTTCATAGGTAGTCATCCAAGCCATTTTCAGATTAACAAACACAAGATTACTAATCGTGTCTGTCCATTCCTTAAACAATCTATCACCAAAGTTTAAGGTTCCCTGAATTGGATTATCTATTTTCCTATTTAATTTTGACTTAGCACTGCAGACAAGATTCAGGTTCAAATTACTTATCCATATACCAGTAACCATGTCAACAAAACCCATGAACAAAGTTGAGTTCCCATGTACCTTACTCACTTCAATTGAACTAGAAAATTGAACTTTATCCCCTGCCGAAACTATGTCTAGGATATTGCCCTTTAGCAGAACCGTCGACTCTTGACCCTCGGTTAAACCATCCCACGCCATATCGACATTCTTAAGAACTTCGACCTCCTCAATTCTTGTGGGCATTTCGACATACACCTCCTTGGCAAGCATATCGTCTTTCTCCAAGTTAAGTTTTGGTGTAGAAACTGTTGGCAATGAAGTGACAGTCAAAACATCCTTCGAAGACGCTGTCTCTCCCAGTAATTTTTGCAGCAAAAGCTTCAGTTCATGAAGCTCAGATCGAACACCATTGATTTTCACTTGAATCTCTTGAACCTTCTCATCAATGGTTTGATCGATTTTCTCTTCCAATCGTATCGTTATTGCGTTGAATTCAGACTGCATTTTGGTAAGATTTTGTTGAGGTAGTGGTTTCACTCCGTTAGTTAGGTGCTAAGATGTAACACCCCTAAAATCGGGACGATATAATAATTCGAATAAATCGAGAGTTAAATTAAATTATATGTCACTTGGGTTAAGTGAGGGACTAAATTGGTTAAATGATAAAAATTAAAAGATTGCATGGTGAACACCTAAATTCCATAAACTACCCTTGGTCATAAAATAAGTTAGGCAATTCATTAAGGGTAATAAGGTCATTTCTCACCTTTTAATTAGAACAAACAACATTAGACCCAAATCCTCTTCATCCTTTCTCATTTCACGTTAGAAACAAAAGAGGGAGAAGAGAGAGCCTTTAAGAGAAATGTTCATGAGGGTTTGAGGAAGCAAACTTGAAATACATGCATGTTCAAGGAATTGAGTTAAGAAATCAAGCTTAAATACATTGGTAAGTTCTTTTTTCCCTAAGTTGAAATTTTAGGGTTTTAGAAGTTTGGGGTTTTGATCATTTCATGAAATGATCAAGTTCATTAGGTTGATAGAAACCTAGTTTAAAGATTATAATACTTGGGTTTAGTTATTGAAGCATGAATATTGAGTTAAGAAGCTTGAATTTGGGGTTTTGTGAATACAATATATGTGTTAATTGATTTGATATGTTGATTAAAAAGGGGGATAAATTGATGTTGATTTTGTGATTGAGGTGCTGGAAATTTTAGGAATGAGATCAATTAGGAATTGAAAGTATGAATTGAGAATTAGCCGAAAATACTTAGAAAGGCTATTCCGAGTAGCCATCTTTGAAAAATTACCTAGGCCTCGTTTGGAGGAGTTAGGAGCTGAAATTTTGCAATACGATACTCTTGTATACCTAGTTTAAGGGAAAATTTATGAAAACCCAATCCGAGTTCGGTAGAAAAAGTTATAAGCTTCTCCGTAGGGCTGTTTGGGCAGTCCGGAAAATTTCAGACAAGTCTGATTCGAATGAATTTTGGTACTAATTGGACATGAATTAAAATATGAGGTTAATTTATCCTTGTAAAGGATCCTCTTAGATTTCCAAAGAGGTATAATAAGCTCGAATCGGACATGGGAGTTAGGAGATACGATCGAATTACGAAAGGATAGCAAATCTGTCCCGAATAAGCAAACGAGCAAAATTACATTGTTAAAGTATATAATCCTTAGAATTAAATGGTTTAGATATTCCCTAATGAATGTATATTGTATTTGGATTACTAGATAATCAAAGAGACGAAAATATCGAAGAAGAGGAGAGACTCGAGCAAACTCGGAAGAAGGGTAAAGGAGTCGCGATCTACAGTCCTTGAGTTGCTTGGAGAAATTGTGAGTGTGGCAAACCTTGGGGTTAGGACCTAGGGTCCTAACCATCTTTGTATTATTCGATTTATTCGTATTGTAACCGGACTAATGAAATATTCGGTAATTCGGGAAGGAGGATTAAATGTTAATAACTTGTTTGATGCCATGTTTTAGTGCTAGATGTTAGACTAGCTTAGAACATTTGCATAGCTCGGAAATGCCGAGGTAAGTAATGGCTCGCGGCTATGGATGTCAGGTACGTAAGTCATGCATGAGGCATGTTTGGATTGATTGATTATTCGATTTGTAACATGATGTGAATAATTTGATATGATAGTATGATATTTGATTTGATACAATAGCATGATGTATGCTTTTGACTTGTTAGCATGATATATGCTCTTGAAATGTTAGTATGATATGCTTTGGATATGCTAGCATGATGCATATGCTTTTGAAATGGTAGTTGATGTTAATGTATCAGATATTAGCATGATATGGACAACCTATGTGATATGAAACTTGCTTCATATAAACGGAAAGATTTAAATGAATTGGAAACTCTGATTGAGCTTTGGTTGATAGTTGGTCATAGGTAGTAAGGCATGCCTAGGGTTTGAGCTCATTTGTTAGTTTGCCCAGTACTTCGGTACTTCTGTTTAGTACTTCGGTACTTCTGTTGATACTATGGGTACCTTGTTGGTGGTTAGTCACCATTTGTAGATACCATGGGTATCTTTTGTTAGTGCCTTCGTGGCACTTCTGTCAGTACCTTTGTGGTACTTCTGATGATCTGTTTACCTAGTCAAAATATACCAAGGCATCATTTGTAACTAATTTGAAAGATTAAAATTAAAGATATTGCTACTGAGCCTCCGATAATGTTATTGCCATGAGCATTTGATCTGTTATTGCGTTTGTGTATCCGATAATGATATTGCTATTGAGCATCCGATAATGTTATTGCCATGAGCATTTGATATGTTATTGCCATCGTGCATCCGATAATGATAATGCTAGGAGCATTTAAATTTGACATTACTTTTGATCATTTGAAATGATACGGTTATGAACATTTAATATGAGATTGTCATTATGAATTTAAGCATGAAACCGTTATCGAGCATTTAGTTGTAAATTGGGTTTGCATGCTAGTAATATGATACATGAGAGTGATTCAAGCATGATAAGCATGATACTTTTTACATATGATCAAAATGTTAGAATAAACATGATGGATTGTTAAATTGGAGTATGCCATGTTGATATATGTGTTTGGTGTCTAATTGGTTAGACTTAGGGTTGCCTCACTAAGTACTTCGTAAGTACTTACCACCTCTGTTTCCTCCTTCCCAGATAACAGGTTATTGGACTAAGGGGTTAGATCGACTTTGATCGCGAGCAAGGACACCAAGCAAGCCCAAGTATGGTATTTTGTACTTTTGTAACTCCTAGTTTATGGTGGCATAGGGAGCATGCTTAGAATTGTCCATGCATTTTGGTATTTTGATCATGATTTATACATAGATAATCATTTGAATATTCGGTACGTAAGCCATAAGGCAAGGTAATTGTAATAGGCTAGTCTTATATGTTTTGGAGATTGATCTATGATATGATTACATCGACCTCGTATGAAGCATGCAATATGTAAACTATGGAATTGGTAGTCCTTAGAACCACACCATATATATATATATATATATATGTTTGTATATGTTAGCCACATAGTGAAATATAAGTTATAAGGGTAACTAAATTGTTATAGGGCATATGGTGGTATAAATGGTCACTTGGTTAGGAATTATAGTTTTGGTATGTTGAAAGTCCATGAATGATAAAATTTGATTATGGTTTGGCTAGATGTTAGAATTGGTAAGTGGAAAATGCTGCCTAAATATGTTAAATATTGCCCTTATGGTTTAGGAATGGTTTAGACCATATAGGTGGTCTTTTGGTAGAGTCCAAGTGTTTAAAAAGATAGAAATCTGGAAATTGGGCGAGGGTGTCGATACCACTTGCATGGGTACCGATACCTCCTTTGACAGTAACGAAATGGCATCGAAGCATGGTTCGATGCCAAGCTTCATTAAAGAACTCCCTGGTTCGATGCCAGTATCGAGCCAGGCTACTTTAGCCTTAAGCCATTGAGTCCTAAGAGTAGCCCAACATCGATACCTGGTTCGATACTGGGTCTTCCAGTAACGAAATGGCATCGATGCCAGTATCGAACCAGGCTACTTAACTTAGTCAACGAGTCAATAAGAAGGTCCAGCATCGAAACATGGTTCGATACTGGGACTTTCAGTAACGAAATTGCATCAATACCTGTTTCGAACCAGGCTCCCTAGCCTCGGTCAATGGGTCAACACAGTTGACCTGTATCGAACTAGGGTTCGATACCCATGTTCCGATACCCCTCTATAGGATGTATCGATACCCCTAGTTAATTTTGGTTCAACTTAAAAATGGAAATTGGCTTGATCATTAAGAATGTGTTAATGACAATTAAATGAATGAAATTTGGCTAGAGGTGTAGATTAAACTTGATTGAAATCAAAAATTATAAATGTATAGAATTTAAGAAATCGAATTGGTAAACTGTACAAATATGAAAAAGTTTTAAATTATCCTCAAATTTGATAAGTGTTACAAGAGTTTGATTTGTAAAGTTTTACAAATGAATAAATGTCTTACAATTGAATACAAGTTCGGTTTATGTATGAGTTAAAATGTCCGGTCGACACCTCCGTCTCCTAACCCGGGGCGAGGGTGTCACATAAGAAGCCTGGCTCTGATGCCTTTGATGCAGGTTAATTCTCTAAGTTGAACAAAACAGAAAGAAAATAAGAGGAAAAATGAGTCTGTATTTCTTCAGAGAAAGGGGTAAAGACAAGAGAAACAATTCCAGATTTCAATCATACCCTAGATTTTTCTATAGTTGTCTATTTAACATAGCCAAAATGACAGCGTATAAAGGAAAACAGAATTGAAACAGAAATAACAACTTTAAAAATAGAATTGAAACGCAGTGTTTCCAAAAAGTGTATAACATTATGAGACCAACTACTAAAAATCATCCATATCATCATTGAAAATATATGACATTGAAAAAAATGATGATATAGATGATTTTTAGTGGTTGATCATATGAACACGTGGTGATACTTACCCATAATATAATTTCTCCAAAAGTTGAGTTTAGAAATTTTCTTTCCAATTTGATGATAACAACTCTTTATTTACGATAATATTACGGTTACAAGTCGAAATATAAAAAATCAAAATATTTAATTGAAAATATACATTGATTTTTTTATAGAATTTTTAGATTTAATATGATAAAATTATAAAAAATGAAATTTTATTAAAAAAATTAAAATGATGAAAAAATTATAAATTTATATTAATTTTTGGTTTATTTTATTTAAAATATCAAATCACAATGAGACATGGTTGAACTTGATTCTTTCCATCCAATTGTTCACCAAGTGATCTTACAAGTGAATTGAGGAAGCAATAAAAGAATAAATGACTAGAATAATTCGACTTTTAAATTAAGCTTACTTTTATTATTTTAATTTTTTCACTAAAAATATTTAAATTTTTTTATCGGTCGAACGGATAACTATTTTATAACCTCAAAATTTATAACCTAAAGTATTGAAAAAAGTCGCTCAAAAGATTATTATAATCATTAACATGTTGACATTTAATTATTAATTGTTGGTGGTGCTTGAAAGTTTTTTTTATAATCCTAATTGAGTTTTTAGTCACTAAAGACCGATGGACTTAAATTAGAACCGTTAGAAATCTTTTTTAAAGTTATATTTTTCTTTTGGACGCCTCGATATACATATTGATACATCTATATTTAAAAATAATCGTTGGACACGCATCTATGTTTGCATATCACTACGTCATATGAATGTATCAACATGACCTTCTTGGAAACTAATAGTTGGAGCTTGGTTGAAAATTTAGGATCGGTATGATCGGTACGCATAATAATATATCAGCATGATCTCTTCCGTATTGGTACGTTTAAATCTATATCGGTACGAGTTTTCGTTATTGAAAAACTACTATAGTTGAAACCCTTATGTTATCGATACAAGATATATTGTATCAGTATGGGTCAACAAAAATGACTATTTTAACTATTTAAAATCGTTTAAAAATCATACTAAAAATCTTAAAGAAAATTTCAAATCTATTTTAAGTTTTTTAAACTTTAAATTATATTTACAACCTTTTTAATTTAAGTCAAAATTATTTTTAATTATTATATTAAAATAATAATTTTAAAACACATATCTATAAAAAAAAATAACACTATAATAAATAATTCACGTTCATCACATTCAAAATGTACATTCAATATGTTACTCTCCTTTTTTTAAAAGGCTCAATTTAGATAATTTTAAAATTAGTGTTTAAATTAAAATATTTAAATTACTTTTTAAACATATATTTATTATAATGCAATTTTTTTAATAGAAATTAAAATATTTTTTTCATAATAAATGGATTAAAATCTCTTACTATAAAAATGTTGTATTTCCCTAAATAAGCTAAGGCAACAAAACACAAAAAATGCCTACGATTAAGGATAAGGAAAATCGATTAAAAAATATTTTTTAAATTTAATTTAATGTTAAAAAATTGATATGATCTAATTAATCATAATTCTAAAATTTTAATTTGACTTAAAATATTTGAATAAAATTTGAGTTATAAAATAATATTTAAATATTTAAATTTTTTTAATATTTAAGAGATCAATTTTTATGTTAAAATTGTGTCTTCCAACTTTAGCTAATATATATCACAATTTTACTTTATATATATATATATATATATATTATTTAAAAATATAATATGTATATATAATATTATGTATGGTTATAAAAAATTATTTAAATTAAAATAAATTAATATTATAATATTATAAATATTTATGATTACAATTAAATATGAACTCAAATAATTTAAATTAACTAAAAGAATTCAAATAAAATTTAAATCATAAAATTTAATTCATTAATTTAATTAATTTAAATTTTTTATACTCGATTAACTCAATCGACTAAAATTAAGCAAATCTTCAGTTACTCATCCCTAATCCCGACAACACGTGTCGTTTTCAAGCAAAATCCATGTGCCCACATGGCTGCTCTGACCTTTCGAAACAAACAAATAAAAAATAGTTTTTTTTTCTTTTTCTTTCTTATAGGAAAAATTATTTTAAGAAATTAAATTATATATAATCTGCGTAAATTTTAGTATACTAAATTTAAGAATTAATGATCTAATTTAAAGATTAAAGTTATGAATAGTAGAATTTAAAAATTAAAATTTAATATTTATAATTAAAAAATTAAAATTTAAGAGATTAAAATTCAGGTTTTAGATCTTAATTTTAAAATATATATATAACTTTTACTGTATCAAATAATGGACCTGTACAAGAAAAAATAACTAGTGAATTAAAAAACTACAGTATCAACCGACAAAAACGAACTATATATACACACACTACTAAATTATGAGGTAATGATTGAGTTGTAGTTTTTAGTTGAGATTTTGGATGGAGACCCAGAATTGGAAATAGCCCAAATAAGAAGAGGGAGTGAAGAAATCTTAAAAACAGAAGCTTTGCAAAGTGGGTTCCTTTGATTTCTTTTGTTGGTATTTTTGAGGAATAAAGTTTTGATTTTTGTTTGGGTTTGAGAAGATGGAGGAGAAAAGTGAGAGTGGGGGAGGAGGGTATGTAAGAGCAGATCAGATAGATCTGAAGAGCTTGGATGAGCAACTTCAAAGGCATCTTAGTAGAGCATGGACAATGGAGAAGAACAAGAACAGGAAAGAGGAAGGGGAAGACGGCGGAGGTGGTGGAGAACAAATGAGGTCAAGCAACAATGTGAGAAGACAAGAGTGGGAGATTGATTCTTCTAAGCTTATCATCAAAAGTGTTATAGCTCGTGGCACTTTTGGTACTGTTCATCGTGGTGTTTATGATGGCCAGGATGTTGCCGGTATTGTAACCTTTTCACTCTGTCGTTTTTACGTTTAAGATATGTTTTACTGTTTTAGTGTTACAACACTAAATATTTCTCAAAATAACTTATATTTTCCTTTTGAGAAATGTATGCTCACTTGGTTGCCCTGATTAAGTGATTATGGAACCATAGAGATCTCTTTGAAACTCCACCTTGAAATGAACCTTTTTTTTTTCATGGAATAGTGTTGAAACACAGGGATTTGCATTAGTCATTCAAGGTAAAGCCATTACTTTAATCCTTTTTGGTTGAGAGGTTGAACAATCTGAAATTGTTAATTGTTCACAGTAGGCTGAACAATCCATGGCTTTGATTTGACTAGCGTTCTTCCATCATAACTGACCAAATGCAGAGTTTCTAATGCCAATGGTTTAATACAACTTTTAAGGGTGTTTTGTGGCTTAATATGTTGAAGGATCTAGTATTTCAGCTTCTGTTTTCATAATGCAGTTCAAAGTGGAAAATGAAACACCAACTTTCTATCTTTCAAAATTTAATAAGCTGCTTGTAAGGAACAAAAGAACATCTATCCTATCCGAATTTTCCTGGACTGAAATGATTTTCTAATGTAGCAACTAGCAAACAGTTTCCTATAAAAGTGAATGTGATCAAAACTCGCAGATCTAACTTCTGGAAATCTGTGATTCACGAGACCTTTTTGAGATGGTAGTTAGATGAACTGATGCAACAATTTAATTGATGTTATTCCTTTTTCGGAACTTTCACGTGTCCTAATTCATTGTTCATATGCACACATCTTTTATCATAACTTTTTGGAGATAAAAAGCTAGAAAATTAAAAGATCCTCATTGACATTGTGAACTTTCATGTTTTGTCCAGCTATATAGCTGCCAAATGGACCTTATCTCATAGAGTAGAAAATACCACCCGAAGTATTTTCGATGAACTTACTACTCCATTAATCTATTGTGACTAGATTTGGATCTTTAGTTGATAACTCTTTGATGGATCATCATCATAGGAAGGTTTAGTTGGTGTTTCTTTCATGATTTATGTTTCTTTTCTGTTAAATCATGTCTGAAAAACAGAGAGAGATGTTGGACCTTTGCTTGTTTGTTCATAAATCTTTACATATTTTTTTCATTATTTGTTTCATCATGCTTAGTTAAACTTCTCGACTGGGGAGAAGAGGGTCACAGATCAGCAGCTGAAATAGCTTCGCTTCGAGCAGCTTTTACACAAGAAGTTGCTGTGTGGCATAAGCTTGATCATCCTAATGTAACGAAGGTATGTTTCTTATCTTATATCATTTCCTCTTTGGGTTTCTTCACTCTTTTATGTTGGAAGGAAAAAGATCAGATAATCATCCTTCCCTCACTGTTCTTCATCTCGGTCCCAAAACTTGCATGTTTAGATTTAACGAATAAGTCTTTAGTCATTTTATATATCTTACACTAAGTACTAACAAGCTAAGGTGTATTTCATCCCATCAAATGATTTCAGTTACTCTTTCAGTTACTTATTTCAACTTGGTAATTAGGATGTCGATAAAAGTGTTACGTATATTAAATATGTAAGATCTGATGCTGGCCATAAGCCAGGATTGTTTAAAGGGGAGCCTCTGTTATATTGGTTGAATATTTAAATTTGTCCTTAATCTGTATTCTAAATTCCTCATGCAGTTTGTAGGGGCAACAATGGGCTCATCAGACTTGAACATACAGTCAGAAAATGGTTACATTGGCATGCCAAGTAATGTTTGTTGTGTTGTTGTTGAATATTGCCCCGGAGGTGCACTGAAATCTTACCTCATAAAAAATCGGAGAAGGAAGCTGGCATTTAAAGTCGTCGTTCAATTGGCGCTAGATCTCGCACGAGGGTCAAATTCCTCTGTCTTATCTGTACTTCATTCTATTCTCTTAGATATACAAATTACAATATACAAAGACTATTTAAAGTATAAATTTTATTTAAGTTCCCCAATCATTTTTGTTGACACTGTTGCTTTTTGAACCTTATAGGTTAAATTATCTTCATTCCCAAAAGATTGTCCATAGAGATGTTAAAACCGAAAACATGCTTCTGGATAAGACACGAACTGTGAAAATAGCCGATTTCGGTGTTGCTCGTCTTGAGGCTTCAAATCCTAATGACATGACCGGAGAGACTGGAACACTTGGTTACATGGCACCAGAGGTATACACTATACCACATTACCACTTGTATAGTTTTTGATGTTGCAGTTGCTCTCTCTGTCTCTCTTGCTTGTGAATGGCCAGTTTTCAATTATGGTCCGTGTAAGTATTAACAAGCAATTATGGTCTGCTATTATGATGTTGTTATAGCAATCCTAGAAAAGATATCAGATTCATGACTTATTAGATATTCATGGTGTTTTCCTACAATGTTATACTGCAAAATGTCAGTTAGAATGAGATTCTTGCTAAAAGAGATCAGATTGAGGTAGATTGTTGCTACTTTCATGTGTCAAAACTTTCTTTTCATGTGTCTGGTCATTGATAATTCAGCTTTGGTTAAATGAGATTATATGCCGACTTCTCAGGCATCAAAAATCATTTGAGTTCAGATCTATCATCTAACATTGATGAATTGAAATGAGACAGGTCCTTAATGGCAATCCCTACAATAGAAAGTGTGATGTGTACAGTTTCGGTATCTGCTTGTGGGAGATATACTGCTGTGACATGCCGTATCCTGATCTCAGCTTCTCGGAAGTGACGTCTGCTGTCGTCCGCCAGGTAAATGAATCTATAGCAGATGATGTTCTTGTTTTTTGAACCTTTAAAACTAAGATGATTATGCACCAATTGTACGTGATCTTTTAAACTACAGAACCTAAGGCCGGAGATACCTCGATGCTGTCCAAGTTCACTTGCAAATGTAATGAAGCGATGTTGGGATGCTAACCCCGATAAACGACCGGAGATGGACGAAGTGGTGTCGATGTTGGAGGCCATTGATACATCGAAAGGTGGAGGAATGATCCCACATGATCAGCCTAAGGGTTGTTTATGTTTTCGGAGATATCGTGGCCCTTGATAATAGTTAGACCCTAAAGATATTTTCAGGGGAGAGTTCCAATTTATTCCTATTTAATTGAATTGGAAAGATGCAAACAATGCAAGACTTGAAAATCCAAATTTGTTGGTTTTACTTCTTCAATGAAGCACATGAAAGTAAGATGACTTATTCTAAATTTAAACTACAAAAAGGGTTTTAACCAGCTATCTTATAACTTGGATTGACCAAGTTTTCCAGGCCTGAAACCACTTGAATTGACTCTATAACATCCCCAACCTTTAGGTCTGCCAAAAAATCCTGATTTTCCGTCACATAGCCGAACACTGCGTATTGACCGTCCAATATATTAGCATTGCTCGGTGTTAGTTCACTTTCTTTCAATAGCCAAAATACCTGGCTTGAAGCGGAATTATCCTCAAACTCCTGTTGGAAAAATAAAGGGGTAGTTAGAGGGAAGAAACATATACCAACAGGTGAGGAAGAACCTGAGTTTGGTGAATTCTCACATCTCGAGCCATTGCCATGGTTCCGAAAGCATTGAAGGGAAGCTTTGTTTGAGCTTTGTATAGACCAAGCTCCTGTCAGAAACACAAATTCGGAACTCTCTTTTAAAGTTTTGATTAATGAATGTATGGATTTGATATAACTTTTAATTTATCCAGATTGGAACATTAGTACGTGAGAATGAGAAAACTGACCTCCAGTGTTGCTCCATAGAAAGGTGCCTTTTCCCCATCAACCATGATTTCTAATGGTATTGTTCGAGTTTTCTCAGTACTAGGATCAATAAAGCCCTCTGCAGGACCTTCGGGATCACCGGTTTGAACAACAAATCCGTCCGCTGCAGCAAATTCAAGTAGGTTTAAAATTTAGAGTACCTTTGTTGCTGATAATATGCACGTATATCTATCTCAAATATAGTACAGATGAGCCTCATTTCGTTCTACTTTGTTAATGTTGTGACAGATAAAAACATCATAACTAATGACCTTTGGAAACTTCCATCCACAAGGCAACGAGCAACTAGGAACAAATACAGTAGAATCAAATGTTACCTCTCTGAATTTCCATGCCATCATAGAAGCGTCGTTGCACCAAATCAACAAAGTTTCCAGCAGTTACCAGGGCGTTATATCCGTCAAGAACTATATGGAATACACACTCCTCTAGATTTGGATTGTCCTTGACTTTGACCTTCATATCCACGGCTGCTCTCCCCTTCAAAAGAGGCATACTACGATATTCTTCGGGTATTTCAAATGGGAAGCCATCCACCATATCCTCTTCAACACTGCAGAAATGCAATGCCCGAGGAAGATCTCAGCTGCAGTCAATGACAAGGTACCTATGAGAATAATTTATTTTAAGAGGCTTAAGTTTTTAAGTCCTTCCCTAATTTTTATTATGAAAATATCATACAGTTTTTAAGGCAGTACAAGCAGCCCACTGCACCTTGGGAAAAACCTAAAAACTTTTAGAGTAGCATTTTTTGCTGATTCAAGCCTCACTAGGTGCCAATAGCTGAGGCATGGTTGATACATCTTGTTTATCATGGTGACTACACATTCTTGCAGTTGTAGAACTAAACCCATTTTGGAACACTTCTTATCTATGTTATTCGGACTTGGGTGTGAGTGTTGGACATGGGTGTCTTTCCATGTATTTAGAGGCTGTTTGGAGGGTGTATATACTAAGCAAAAAAGCTAATCTACAGCAATAAGTTTTAAAGATTTTTATTGAGATACTCACTCTCCAACATACTGAAGCAGCTCCTTCTGTTTAGGTGCCACAGCATCTCTGTTCCGATCCTCCACAATCTGCTGTAGTTCCTCCATCCCGACTTCGAGCTTGTCAAGCAATTCCACGCCATGGTCCTTCTTTGATTCAGCTAATCCCGAGATTATTAAACTCTTCCCCTGCTTGAGTGACCGAGATGCTTGCCTCACATTCTAAATTTTATACAAAAAATGAGCACTGGTTATCATGAATGAAAAAACTGCTAAGCTTATAACCAGAAGAATATTCAAATATCGGATTTCAAGTTAGTTTAAAGCAAGGGAGTCTTACTCTTTCGACAGAATCAAGCGCCTTGACACCGGCTATCTTGAGACTCTCTGTTATATCTTCAAGTGGCTTCTGTACTTCTCTTATAGCTTTATTGTCAATTGGCAGTGCATATCTCAACAATGCTCCAGGGTCCTTTATCGGCGGCCCGGAGATTAAAACAGACAAATCGGACAAAGCAGGATTGGCTGCATAAGCCATAGGAGACCAATCCACTGAATGTATTCCAGTTATTAACCCAGCAGCCAAAGCAATTGAGATTGCACATTCTTTCAAGGGGAAAGACCATTTTTTCTGCTAAAAACCGAAATTCATAACACATCATGGTATCAAAACCCCAATCTTGAACCAAGAAAAGGAAAAGAATCAAGCTAAAAAACTCACATACATACATAAACACATACATACATGCATACATATAGAATCAAAACAGTATCATCCACTTGCATATTATTTGATCAAATTCATAATGCTTGCTTTTCCCTAATGAACCAAATACATCAAATGCTAGGCCTCCATGAATGTACCATCATAAAAGCCCCTAGATAACAAACAATTAAAGGGGGGGGGGGAGACCCAACCTGCCCATTTTGAAGCTGACACTGCACATTCTTGTAGGAACTACATTTGGGTAAGAACTGCTGATTCCACCAAGAACAACTCTTTTGAGTCCTAAACAAGCTCGAACCTTTGGTGTTTGGGTTATTCCATTTACAGGCAGCTAAAGAAGAGTACGTGTTGCAATAGATGAAGGTCGACATATTTGCAATATGATGAGAAATAACAAATGGCAGTAGTAGTCAGTAGTACTGATAATGTATCAAAGGAAATAGAAATGGACAAAGAAATCTTTGGTCAAATGGAGAAGAGGATAAGGTTGTTGGTTTCAGACAGCAAATTGTAACTAAACCTGTCGGATAAATTTTGCACTGTTGGGATATGCTTCATGAATCATCCTCAAGATCTGGATAAGGTTTCTCTCTTTTGGATTTTGGATCCTTCCTGTTTTGATTTTCCTTTCCACTTACTATATTTGTTACTTGTTAGTTGTTAGTGAATTAATTTGTAAAAGTAGGTTAATTTACCAAATATATCTTTTTTTTTTAATAATACTTTACTAAAATAACATTAAAGAACTTTTAACTTTTTTGAAATAACATTAATATGAGAAAAATATTTTTTATACAAGTTTATATTGATTTTTAAGGTTTAAGGTATATTTAAATTTTATAAAAAGTTGTATAATTTTCTATGCATTTTGTATATTAAAATTTAAACAAAAGAGGTCAAATCTCATAAATATTGTTCTTTAAATTTTTTCCCTATAATATTGTACTTGTAAAATTATTTTTCAAAGTAGTGTACTTTGAACTGTACCAGTGAATTCGGATTCATTAGAATCTGACTATAAATAATGTTCGGATTAAAAAAATAAAAATATTATTCAAAGTCGGAGCCTATTGTCACCGATTTTAATGTTTTTTTTTGTATTTTTTACTATTCAAAGTTGGAGCCTCCTACTCCCAACTTTAATTTTTTAATCTTAAAAAATAAATCACTATATAAAGTCGGATTCTAATAGATTCGACTTTACTTTTACTGTAAAAACATCAATAATTTAAAAAATAATTTTAAAAAAAAAATCATAATATTTTTATCATTTCGCCAACAAAACTCTTTCTACAAAACTACCTCTAAAAATAGTTTCTCTCAAAAAAATAAAAATTCGTCTATGTGACAGTTCAGTGAAATTCGGGAAAAAATTAAAAAATACTTTCATAAATAATAATAAAACCAAGAAAAAAAGATTTCTTTTTGTTAACTACTACAATTTTTGTATCCGTTGTTAATTCAATTTGTTATAATGTTTTGAAAATTAAAATTATTAGAAGTATAAGAAAAAATTTACGATGATTGTCGAACAACATTAAATATCACAAACCTAATTTATTATTAAAAATTAGAAAAAAATTGATCAATGAAACTATAATAATAATAAAATGAAAAAAAAAATTAAATACTTTTGATTAATAAAGACGATTGAAGAAGGAATTCTAGAGCAATGAAGTCTTTTTATTGTACGTGTTCTTGCAAAATCTTGAAAAGAGAAGGTAATAAAGAAGTTAAAAAAAATGGTTGTGCTTCAGGGTTTCTAAACTTTTATTTTATTAATTCGAATTATTTTATATCGTATATTTTACTTTAAAAGATAAATTTTTCAATATTTTTTTTTATATATACAAAGTCACAAACTCAAAACTTATTTAAACAATATCAAATTTCGTTAATAATTAAAAAAAATCAAATTACTATCTCTTATAATCATATCTTATCTTAAATTTATCAAAAAATATTTTTTTAATTAATACATAATAAGGACAATTCATTAATATTTGAGATATTTTTCTTAATTGAGGGGACAATAAAACTTTATTAATAATTATATTATTAATCGTTTTATCACGTCATCTGTAGTTTTATCCGTTAAAATTTACTCATTTAATTTTTTTTATGTCATTTTTTACTAAGAGTGAATTTTTATTTCTTTTATGCCATGTATATGAGATATTATATCATAGGCCCGGCCTATCACGTCAGCCGTGGTCCCTAGCCAATGAAAACCACCCATTCCGCCACTAATCAACCATGTAAATAACATGTAAATTATGAGTGAAGATTCATTGGTAGAAAAAAAATAAGTTGGCAATTAGTGGTGAGGTGGGTGGTTATCATTAGCTAGGGACCACGACTGACGTGGTAGGCCGGGCATATGATATAATTTCTCCATGTATACAGAGAATAGGTGGTTACAAAAAAAATGAATTATAAATAGATTAATGACATAAAAAATATTAAATAAATGACTGAATTTTAATGGACGAGACGTGATAAAAATATCTACAACATAATTTTTTTAAAATATTTATATTTGATATTTAAAAAAAAATTGCCGGGATGGGGTCTTCTTGTCCCCTGCCAAGACCCGCCCATGGTTTCCCCCCCTAAGATCATTAAACAACCAAATCCCAGAAGCTGTCGCCAACCCTTCCTTGATGTACCCTAGTTGATAGTTCTTCTATTTATAGTAATGGGGATTACTATGTATAACTAATGCATACCGGTAAAAAATAATTATATATATATCAGCTTTCAAGTAATTTAAGAAACATAAGCGTATAAATTATAAAAGATTCATAAATTTATACTTTACTTTAAACTAAAAATTACATTTTAACCCTATTTTTTATATCTTAACTTTAAACTCTAAATCTTAAACCTAATTTTCATCCGTTTTTAAACAATATATCAAGTACAATACATATTCCTAGGAGAAATTATGTTATGAGTTATTCTTATCACGTCATCCATGAGAATAACTAATCAAAAGTATCTATTTAACTAATTTTTTCACATCATCATTTTTATAAAGTGAATCTTCACTGATATTTATTGTAAATTAAGTTTAAAAACAGTTTTTATCAATTGAAGATTCACTTTATAAAAATAATAAAATAAAAAATAATTAAATAAATATTTTTATTGGTTAGTCTAATAATAAATGATAAAAATGATTTATAGTATACCCACTGGTTTGAAACATTCAAAGTAAAACGCGTAGCATTGACTTTTATGAGATGCCACAGGGAAGTCAACCATCTTATCTTCTTTATGAGCTAAGGAATCGATGGAAACTCTTCATTTACCTTCAATCTTCCTCTTCCATGGTGTGGGAAAATGGGAAAGCTAAGCCACGAGT